>CM038796.1:237835604-239035604 GCA_021764765.1 Vicia sativa
GAAATCATTAAAGTAAGGGTGAGATCTCTATTCAATATAAAATGCATTATACGTTTTTAAATACAACAGAATAATTCGATGCGTTAGTCCATTATCAAAACACATTCATAGTTCAATTCACAAGGGCATTGTACACAATTCATTATGCAAGTAAACAATCAATGGAAATTGCAACACTGGAAACCATCCTAGCATGTTACAGTCCCATATGCAATGCAGACTCTATGCATGTGGTACCAAACGTGAACCGAGTTCACCCTCTGTTCCATCGCACTTGGAAACAACGGAAATCCATGATTCGCCCAGAACACTGAGTCAAGAATCTAGCCTCACTACCTCACAATCCTGGTAAGTTTATTGGCTCTGCAAGCTCACTTCCGCACAATGGGAATGAACCAATTAACAATGCTTATGCATGCATCATAAAAGCATGCAACATCAATTCACAGATTATGATATCACATAATTCACATAATGCCAATCACCAATGTATTCTATTCCATCACAATTATTATCAAAACACAACATGGTAAGCATTATTCCTCACTCAATAATTCAGACAATCCAATTCACACTGGGAACCCGGTTCCTCCCCACAGGGAACCGGTTCCCACGACCTGCAGAATCAATTTCTGCTATTTTGACAGCATTCATGTATTCTTCATCACTTCCAATCATTTCCATATAACTTATAACATTATAAACACCAGTTTACGACCATTATACGCCAATACAACATCAAACATCATTGTTTCATCTTTCCTATTAATCGTTCGACACATTAACAGTCTTAAATTCTATAATCCGACGCAAAATAGGGTTTAATCCTATAAACCTATAATCACCTAATTCGAATTCCCTAACGTACCCAATCACCCGGTTGATTCCCAAAACCCATAAGGCATTAAAATCGAATGAAATCACCCCTTACCTCGCGATGATCTTCGACTTTTCCCGGCGTTGACTTTTTCCTCTCTTCACTTCTCTTCTCCAATTCTACGTGAAATGACTTTTCCAAAAAGACTTTCTTTTCCTTTTTATAATCCTTGTTTTATTCCTTTATTATTTCCAATAAAATACATAAGTTAATAATTAGTAAAAGTAGAGTGATTTACTCCTCACACCCACTATTTACTCTTCACACCTCCAACCCTTCTTTTTTCAATTAATCCAATTAAATCCGAAAATATTAATACCTAAGTCTTTAATTAAATAATTAATTAAATTCCTTATTATTTAATATTCGAATTAAATTGAGGTGTCACAACTCTCCCCTACTAAAAGAGTTTTCGTCCTCGAAAACATACCTTAAACGAAAAGTTCGGGATACGAGTCCTTCATCTGGCTCTCCAGTTCCCAAGTTACATTTCCTCCAGCTGGTCCTCCCCAAGCTACTCTCACCAGTGCTATTTCTTTACCACGCAGTTGCTTCACTTTCTGATACTCAATCCTTGCAGGTACTGCTTCAACAGTCAGATTATCTCGTACCTGTACATCATCTACCTGAATTTCATGAGACGGATCCGCAATGTACCTCCTCAACTGAGATACATGGAAAACATCATGCAAATTCGCAAGTGACGGCGGTAAAGCAATCTGATAAGCAACTTTCCCAACTCTCTTGGTAATTTGAAACGGACCAATAAAGCGCGGAGTCAACTTTCTTGACTTCAAAGCTCGACCGATACTAGTCATCGGAGTAACTCGCATGAACACATGATCTCCTTCACTAAACTCAAGATCTTTCCTCCTCCTATCATGATAACTTTTTTGACGACTCTGAGAAGCTCTCATCTTCTCCTGAATCATCTTGATCTTTTCTGAAGTTTGTTGAACGATCTCTGGCCCAATCACAACACTTTCTCCATATTTGTACCAACACAACGGCGTCCGACATCTCCTTCCATACAATGCCTCAAAAGGAGCCATACCGATGCTCGAATGAAAACTATTGTTGTAGGTAAACTCTATCAACGGTATGTAGCTATCCCAAGCTCCACCATTCTCTAACACACAAGCCCTCAACAAATCTTCTAACGACTGAATCGTCATCTCCGTCTGACCATCTGTCTGTGGATGATACGCGGAACTCAATCGTAACTTAGTACCCAGAGCTTCCTGCAATCCTGTCCAGAACTTAGACGTAAACCTCGGATCTCTATCTGACACAATGCTAGACGGAATACCATGCAAACTTACAATCCTCTCAACATACAATTCTCCCAACCTCTCCATCAGATAATCCATTCTTATCGGAATAAAGTGAGCAGACTTTGTCAACCGATCAACGATAACCCAAATAGAATCACAATTCTTCGTTGTTCGTGGCAACCCAGACACAAAATCCATAGAGATTCCATCCCATTTCCATTCCGAAACAAACAACGGTTCCATCAATCCTGACGGTTTCTGATGTTCGATCTTTGCTTTCTGACAAACCAAACACGCATACACAAACTCGGCAATTTACTTTTTCATTCCAGGCCACCAAAATAATTTCTTCAAGTCATGATACATTTTAGTAGCACCGGGGTGAATGCTCAACCCACTTCGATGTCCTTCTTCCAAAATACTTTTCTAATCTCAGCAACATCCGGAACACACACTCTATCACCAAATCTCATAACACCATTCTTATCAATTCGGAACTCACCTCCTTGACCTTGGTTAATCAATGTCAACTTGTCAACCAAACCAACATCCGATCTCTGTCCATTTCGAATCTCTCCCAAAATACCACTAGTCAGCTTCAACATGCCCAATTTCACACTATCCGGAGTAGTTTCGCATACCAAGCTTAAGTCTCTGAATTGTTCCACTAAATCCAATTCACGAACCATTAACATCGACATATGCAAGGACTTCCTGCTTAACGCATCTGCCACCACGTTTGCCTTACCAGGATGGTAATTCAAACCGAAATCATAATCCTTGAGAAATTCTAACCACCTTCTCTGCCTCATATTCAACTCTTTCTGGTCAAAAAGATACTTCAGGCTCTTGTGATCACTGAACACTTCAAACCGTGAACCATACAGGTAATGCCTCCATAATTTCATAACAAACACAACAGCTGCCAACTCCAAATCATGAGTCGGATAATTCCTTTGATGAATCTTCTGCTGTTTCGAAGCATAAGCCACAACCTGCCTATCTTGCATCAAAACACCACCCAAACCCATCAAGGACGCATCACAATACACTATGAAAGATTCTGCCGGATTCGGCAAAATTAGAATCGGAGCACTAGTCAACCTCCTCTTCAACTCTTGGAATCCTTTCTCACACTCTGCATCCCAAACAAACGCCTGACCTTTCCTTGTCAACTTAGTCAACGGTAAAGCTAGCTTCGAAAACCCCTCAATGAATTTCCTGTAGTAACCTGCAAGACCAAGAAAACTACGAATCTCTGAAGCATTCTTCGGCGTTTCCCACTGAGATACAGCTTCTACTTTTGTAGGATCAACCGCAATACCATTCTTGGAAATCACGTGACCAAGGAAACTCACTTCGCTTAACCAAAACTCGCATTTAGACAGCTTCGCATAAAGTTTCTTCTCCTTTAATAATTCCAATACAATCTTAAGATGCTTTGCATGCTCCTCATTATTCTTTGAATAGATCAAAATATCGTCAATAAATACCACCACAAACTTGTCAAGATACAGATGGAATATCATGTTCATATACTCCATAAAAACACCAGGTGCATTAGTAACTCAAACGGCATAACATAATATTCATAATGCCCATACCTCGTTCTAAATGCAGTCTTCTGAATATCTCCCGCCTTAACACGAATCTGATGATATCCAGACCTCAAATCAATTTTACTAAATACACAAGCTCCAATCAATTGATCCATCAAATCATCAATCCTCGGCAATGGGTACCGATTCTTGATTGTCACTTTATTCAACTGCCTGTAATCAACACACAGTCTCATCGTACCTTCCTTCTTTTTAACCAACAATACCGACGCACCCCACGGTGAAACACTAGGCCGAATAAACTTCTTCTCAAGTAACTCTTCCAACTGTTTCTTCAGCTCAGACAACTCAGATGCCGACACGCGATAAGGCGCCATTGACACCGGACTAGTTCCAGGAATCAAATCTATCGCGAATTCCACCTCTCTCTCAGGTGGTAGCTCATTAACATCCTCCGGAAACACTTCTGGAAATTCGTTCACCACCGGTAATTCACCACTCTTAGCCTTTCCTTTCACCTCCGTCGAAGAATACAACATAAATACCACAGCACCATCTTTAACGGCTGAATTCATCTGCTTAACTGACAGAGTCACATCTTCAACTTTAACTTCTTCAGGGAATATGACCGTCTTCTCAAAACAATTGATATGAACCTGGTTGAAGACCAACCAGTTCATTCCAAGGATAATATCAAGTTGTTCTAAAGGTAGGCACACTAAATCCATACCGAAACTTCTATCAAAAATGACAATAGGACAATTCCTACAAACATACGAAGTAGTCACTGAACCCGACGCAGGGAGTGTTAATAACCATACTTCCATCCAAATTAGAAATTTCCAAATTCAATCGTTGAGCATAATCCAAAGCAATAAAAGAATGTGTCGCTCCAGTATCAATAATCGCAATTAAAGGCATGACATTAATAAAACATGTACCTTTAATCAACCGATCATCTGGCTTAACGTCTGATCCCGACAAAGCGAACATCTTCCCACCTGCTTGTTCTTTCTTTGGTTTAGTACACTGCGGACGAGTGTCTCATGTCAGCAGCTACATGACCAATCCTCCCACAGTGGTTGCACTTCTTCGCATCATTCTTGCATTCAGCAGCTCTGTGTCTCATGTCACCACATCTGTAGCACTTAGTGGAAGAACCAGAAGAACCAGAGTCTCCCCCACTAGGCTTCCTCCAACCACCAGATTTCTGATTATTTCTATCATAGGGCTTACCACGATCCATCTGTCTTTTTCCCTTACGATCAGCATAACTCTGAGCATTCGACTTAGTACTAGCAAGATCTTCTTCCAGAATCCTACTACAGTCAACTAAATCAGGAAACCTTCTAATGCGTTGATACCTGATACCCTGCTTGATCTCATCACGAAGGCCATTCTCAAACTTGATACATTTGGAAAATTCTCCATCTGCATCGTTAGTGTAATGAGCACAATACTTTGCCAATTTAGTAAACTTTGTTGCATACTCACTCACAGACTTGTTGCCCTGCTTGAGCTCCAGAAACTCAATCTCCTTCTTACCCCGAATGTCTTCAGGAAAGTACCTTCTCAAAAAAGCTCTCCTGAACACAGCCCAAGTCAATGCAATACCATCTTCTTCCATTTCAGTTCTAGTAGCAACCCACCAGTCATCAGCTTCTTCTGCTAGCATGTGAGTATCATACCTCACCTTCAGTTCCTCAGCACAATCAATCACTCTGAAGGTCCTCTCGATCTCCTTCAACCACTTCTGAGCACCTTCGGGATCATGCGTGCCCTTGAACAATGGAGGATTATTCCTCTGAAAATTCCCCAATTGTCTGTTAGCACCAATAACAGGTCCCTGCTGATTCCCTCCGAGCACTCCAGCTAACATTCCTAAAGCCTCAGCAATAGCATCATCGTTCCTTCTGTTACCTCTTCCAGCCATTGTTCTGTAACATTACAAAACAATCCACATCATCACACAAGTATCGACAGTGTTACTTTACACTAGTCGCATACTAAAGGGATAACGATACTAAGACAAGACCGACTATGCTCTGATACCACTATTGTAACACCCCTTCTAATTACCCGCGTTTTATAAATATTAATCAGAGTTTTTAATCACAAACCAAGAGGCGTCACAATTTAAATATTTCAAATTAACTAGAACAGTTGTCATGCTTCCACTGAAGAAGAATCATAAATAAAACATGTACTCCAGGTTATGTCTAACAGCGGAAATGAAACATAATCAAATCCTGAATACATCATTCAAATTATTCCAGGACAATAAATCGAAACATTAACCAAAACTATTATTCAATATTCGTAAGGAATTTCAATCAAACGTTTCCCCAGTGTTACATCTACCAGAGCACGACACTGGCACGCGGTTTAAACTAAAGGACTCAAGTCTAAATCTATCCTCACCAACTCCAAGCAGCTAATCACTTCGAATCTGAAATCATTAAAGTAAGGGTGAAATCTCTATTCAATATAAAATGCATTATACGTTTTTAAATACAACAGAATAATTCGATGCGTTAGTCCATTATCAAAACACATTCATAGTTCAATTCACAAGGGCATTGTACACAATTCATTATGCAAGTAAACAATCAATGGAAATTGCAACACTGGAAACCATCCTAGCATGTTACAGTCCCATATGCAATGCAGACTCTATGCATGTGGTACCAAACGTGAACCGAGTTCACCCTCTGTTCCATCGCACTTGGAAACAACGGAAATCCATGATTCGCCCAGAACACTGAGTCAAGAATCTAGCCTCACTACCTCACAATCCTGGTAAGTTTATTGGCTCTGCAAGCTCACTTCCGCATAATGGGAATGAACCAATTAACAATGCTTATGCATGCATCATAAAAGCATGCAACACCAATTCACAGATTATGATATCACATAATTCACATAATGCCAATCACCAATGTATTCTATTCCATCATAATGATTATCAAAACACAACATGGTAAGCATTATTCCTCACTCAATAATTCAGACAACCCAAATCCTATCCCTGTTGTCCTTAAACGATTAACCCTTCAAAAATCAGAAGCTCGACTCTTTTTAAAATAATTTTCACAAAATAATATTTTTCTATTTTTAAAAGATAGTATTTTTAATTTAAGAAATAATGCCGAAAACGGCACCCAAATCGGAGTTACGGTTTAGAAAATATGAATTTTTGAAGTTTTAAGTATTTTGAAAAATTACACAGTGGAACCCGGTTCCTCCCTGGGAGAACCCTGTTCCCACTTTTGAAAAATAAGCTTCCCCTGGATTTTTGTATGGGGAACCCGGTTCCTCCCCACTGAGAACCGGTTTCCACGTACAAAAATGCCCAGTTTTGAAAAATTCACACTGGGAACCCGGTTCCTCCCCACAGGGAACCGATTCCCACGACCTGCAGAATCAATTTCTGCTATTTTGACAGCATTCATGTATTCTTCATCACTTCCAATCATTTCCATATAACTTATAACATTAGAAACACCAGTTTACGACCTTTATACGCCAATACAACATCAAACATCATTGTTTCATCCTTCCTATTAATCGTTCGACACATTAACAGTCTTAAATTCTATAATCCGACGCAAAATAGGGTTTAATCCTATAAACCTATAATCACCTAATTCGAATTCCCTAACGTACCCAATCACCCGGTTGATTCCCAAAACCCATAAGACATTAAAATCGAATGAAATCACCCCTTACCTCGCGATGATCTTCAACTTTTCCTGGCGTTGGCTTTTTCCTCTCTTCACTTCTCTTCTCCAATTCTACGTGAAATGACTTTTCCAAAAAGACTTTCTTTTCCTTCTTTTCCTTTTTATAATCCTTGTTTTATTCCTTTATTATTTCCAATTAAATACATAAATTAATAATTAGTAAAAGTAGAGTGATTTACTCCTCACACCCACTATTTACTCTTGACACCTCCAACCCTTCTTTCTTCAATTAATCCAATTAAATCCGAAAATATTAATACCTAAGTCTTTAATTAAATAATTAATTAAATTCCTTATTATTTAATATTCGAATTAAATTGGGGTGTCACACTAGTCCCTTGAGGGAAAAAATCTCAACATATTTACAATCATACAGTGCTTACAATAGTGTTTCTATAAAGCAAATTTAACACTCAATGAAGAATAAATGTGTACACACAAATATGAACAACAACTCTTATGTATACAACAATGATAATAAAAACATAAACATGAACAACAACTCTTATGTTTTTAGAGAATAATGATTAACACAAATTTGAGCAACAACTCTTTGTGTTATAATCTTCTATGTGAAGATAAATATAATGTGTATTTATAAAGTAATATGCAGGGCCGATCATGTGCATGTGCAACCTGCCCTACAGCACAGGGCCTCAAGTTTGCAGGGGCCTCAAATTAAAGTTATACATATATATAGTTAATTGCGTGAAATTCTATCATCCAAGTAAAATAGTGCTAGGATAACTCTATTATTTTAAATAACAAAGCTTGTCAATTCGAATAACTGACAATACTTTTATATCCAAGCAAAAAACTGTTTCAGTTAGCCACTACACTATATCATTCAGTGAAAACATATGATGAAAGCATCTAATAAATTTACTTGATTTTATAAATCATCTTTTTATGAAAATTATACACTATTATTTTTAAACTACCCCAATGTATCTTATTTTATAAGTGATTTGGTAATTTTTAAGGTATTCTTTAATTGTTTTTAAAATAATAAATTAAAATGTTAATAAATTATTTTTACTTTAATTAAATCATTGTGATTAAATAAGTTGTTAAATTAAAATACAATTGACTTAATTTAGTCTAATATAAGGTGAGAAATATAACTCGAGTGGTTTAATTAATTGAATTGATTAAAAGGAGTTGGAGGTATATGGTTCAATTTGTAACACTAACTATTAATCATTTTCTAATTAAAAAATATCTTGTTTAATGTAGTATTTATAAGAATATATTTTTTATCAGTTTAAATTTCTTTGTGCTATTATATCAATTATTAAAAGAAATTTATAAACTTTTTAAAAAAGAAATATTTATTTTCTTTTACTTATTTTATTAATTATTATAAAAATTAAATTAGGGCCTCTAAATTGTTTGGGTTGACTCTGTTGAAATGATTATATAGGCAAAGGAGACGTATAGAGGGAAAATGTGATGATGATTTAAAATCTAATCTCAAAAAATGTGATGATGATTCAGTGGAGCAAGGATCGAAATTCAAAGTATTTTAGTAATAGACGGGTTAAAGAAGACAAAGTATATGATAAAACTTCGTAATATTAAAATTGCGTGCTTACAAAAGAAAAGAAAGTCCTTATATATAGAGATACAAAGACTTACTATTTAAGCCGATACAAGCTACCTATGATAGACGGTTACAACAAAAAAAAAAGTATTATTGTCGGGTATATAGTGGGTCCCATCGACACAATAACACATCACAAACTACAAAAGCTTGCTGTCACCTATTGTTGTCTACCAAGATAAGATTCTTATCTTATTTATCTTTAGCTTTTGCTATCTTCAAGATAAGATTATTTCTTATCTTTGTATTATTCATTGTTGTTGTTCTTGTCTTGTCTTCAAGATAAGATTCTCTCTTATCTTTGCATTGTTTTTACTGAAATTACTTTGCCTTCGCTTTTTCTTTAGCTTTTTGAGCCATAGATTGGATTATAGCATCCATCCCAAAAATCTTTAGTTGTAGGGTCCTCATTTTGAGCCTCACCAGCTAAACCTTCAAAGGTGTTGGAATTCATTGATCCCATGGACGAATTGGTCTTTATAGATTGAATATCATCTCTTGAAGCTTGAGATTGAAAAGTATTGAAGAATTGAGTCTTCATATGATCTAAAGTCCTGACCATAATTTATTCTTATGTTTCATTGGGATACTTTCTTTGGAAAAATATCTTTAAGTTTCCCATAGACATTTATTGAGAAATTTTGTCTTTAACATTGTTATTTTTATCTTCAGCCATTGTTGACTTAATTTGAACAATTTTGTCCTGCATTTCTTCTTGACGTATCTTATTCCACTATTTGTAGAAAAAATTCCTTTCTAGAATGGGGATATTAAATTTGTCATTAGAAATAGTGATAGTCCATCTCCAAATCTAAGGAATTTGAAATTTAGTGAAGAAAAGAAATGGACATTGTCCAGTTATCAGATTTGATGAAATGTTTAACACCAGTGGACTATTTTCACACCATGGAGTATACAAATCATTTAACTCTTTTGGTAATATTTTCAAAGAAGGACCAAATTTAATCCACCAGGCATAAAACCAATTTGGAATGGGTCTATTAATCACTTCTGGATTAATTGAGAAAAACCAAGAATGTTTATTCTTGGGATTCTGGTAATAAAAAACTTGTGTGAAAGCCTGGACATAGTCCCAATAGTTGAAATAAATATATTTTCCTTCGGCAATTCTTATTGCCTTTTCACTATTAGGGTTAAGACCTCATTCCCTGGGTGATAATATTTTATTAATATGAAATTTACTTAAGTTTATAAAACTTTTAGGATTGTTGTTTTGATAATGATGAGTAAAAGTTACCGATTCGGTAACTGCCAGTAATATTTCTAGATGTGGTCTTGATTTACCATGAAGACTTGGATATCCTCTTGATTCGAGGTATCTTGTTTTAATAGTCCTTCCATTATTTGGATTTATTTTTAGATCCTCATCATCAATATACATAATTTTTTCTGTAACTGGATTCTCAAAATAATCAGTTACTTGCTCTTGAGGTGGGTCATTGACTGCAATTTCTTTGTAAGATATAATCTTTTTAGAGCATGAAGAGGAAGGTATATCTTCCTTTTTTGAGGTAGGAAATTGCTGCACATTTCTACCTTTATAGATTGTAGTCCAATCCCCTATTAGAGGAATATTTAATTCACTTTGGGGTAACATATTGTTACTCCCTCTTCCAAGGCCTCATCCATAGTCTCAACCTCTTCCTCCCCTAGATGGGGGTGTCATTTTCTCCCTGCAAGAATTCACGGGTAAGGTAATCAACAAGTGAATTATTTTCACCTTTAATATGTTTCATATCAAATTCAAACATTGATAATTGAGATTGCCAGCTAGCAAATATTTGTTTTGCAAGAAGAGTTTTGACATCTTTTTCAATAATAGATTTAGCAGAGCTACAATCAATTTGTTATAAAAACTTTTTATTAAGTAAATCATCTTGAAATTTTGAAACACATTTTATAATAGAAAGCATTTCTTTCTTGATAGTCGAATATTTTGACTGAGTAGGATTCCATTTTTCAGAGGTGAACCTAACCAAAACTTCTTTAGATGTTTCAGGTATAACCTGTTTAAGAATTCCTCCATATCCTAAGTTTGAAACATTAGTTTCAACAATTTTAAAATACTTGGGATTAGCTAGATATAAGCAAGGCAAACATTTAACCTTATTTTTAATTCTTCGGACTGCTTGAGAATGTTTATCAGTCCAAGGGCCGTGATTTTTTATAAGCCTAGCATGTAATATACTAGTATCCATGGCAAGATTCTCCTAGTAATCAGCAACATAATTAAGACTACCTAGAAACCTTTCTAATTATTTCTTATCGGTAATTATATCAGGAAATTTAGAAGCAAATTCAATACTTCTTTGAATAGGAATAATTGTTCCTTGATCAATTTCATGACCTAAAAATCTAATTTTAGTTTGAAATTTTTTCATCTTAGGAGCAGATATAACTAATCCATTATGCTTAACTAAACCCTTAAATATTTTTAAATGTTTAATATGCTTATCTATTGTTTTGGAAAAATCTAAAACATCATCAATGTAAACAATTATAAATTCCGTATAAGGAATAAAAATATCATTCATAATATTTTGAAATTCGGAAGGAGCATTTTTTAGCCCAAAAGGGAGAATATTCCACTCGAAATATCCAAAAGGAACAGTGAAGGTTGTTTTATACTTATCAGATTCATTAATCTGAATTTTCCAATATCCAGATTTCATATCGAATTTAGAAAAGATTAAAGCGGTATTTAATCTATCCAATAAATCCTTTTTATTAGGAATAAGATATCTAATCCATTTCAACACCTTATTAAGGGGTTTATAATTAATAACAAGTATAGGGACACATCGTTCTCTTTCAACAACGTTATTAACATAAAAAGCAGTGCAGCTCCAAGGAGATTTAGATTTTCTAATTAAACCTTTCTCTAAAAGAGAATTTATCTCTTTTTTGCATAGTTCTAAATACTCATGATTCATTTGGGTTGGTCTGGCCTTAGTGGGAATCTGACTTTTATTAAAGTCATCAAGATAAGGTAAGAAAATAACATGTTTCTTTCTATCCCAAAAAGCATGGGGTAAATCATTGCATACCTCATCTTGAAACTGTTGATCAATCAATTTGATTTGTCTTTTTATTTCATCTCTATTAAGTTGTTCATTAATATTTAATAAACTAACTTCCTCTTTAAGAAAACATAATTATTTTTCTGTATTCAAGAGAATACTTTTAACCTCATTAAGCATCTTTATATGAGGGTCAGTAATAAATTCAAAAGTGATCGTTTTACCATTAATCATGGTGGTAATGCCTTTAGTATCAACATTAATTAAAGGCATAATGCTATTTAAAAAAGGAGTTCCAAGAACAACTCTATGAGTCATATTTTTAACTAAAATAAAATGAGTGGGTAAATAAATATCTTGATTACAAATGTATGTATTAGGCAATTTATAATTAACCGTTAATTTGTCACCACTAGCCTGAGCAAGGGTTTGGGTGGTTTTAGTATAATACTTGGTAGGAATAATTCCTTCTTGAAGATAATTAAGATTCGCGCCACTATCAATAATTGTGACTTTATTTTGTAATATAAATGTTCTATTAATAACTAAAGTTACTTTGACAAACCATTTTTGAGAAATTACTCTATCAATAAGAGTAAGAAATCTATCATCACTAGAAAGACTATCGATAGAAGATATTTCTTCAATTTTAGGATAACCTGTTTCTAGCCAGGAGACTCTTTGAGATAATTTTTTATTATCTTTCTTTATCTAAGCAATTTCAGATTTTAAAAGATTAATTTCTCTATTTAAATCAGTAAGGGAACAACAGTTTCACGGAAATGGGACTGTTGAAATCTAGATAAAACCTCACTTAATTGGTAAGAGGCTTCAACAATAATAGGAGATTCATTTTTAGATTTTTCTTGAATTAGCACTTCAAGCATTTCTCTCTTAAGATTATTATCAGAAATAGACTCAATAGCCTTTATGGCTTCATCTTGTTATGTAGTAAGAACATTAAGACCATTCATGTCTACAATAGACTTCCAGTAATCTATTTGATTACATTGACAATTATTATTGTCAGAATTATCAGAGGAATAATCTGTTGATGATTCATAGATCATGTCAATATCTTCATTAGAAGAATTGGTTTTTGAGTCAGACTTAAGCAAACAAACTTTCTCTAGTTGGGAGCATAATTGCTCATCTTCGATTTCATTAAGAGCTTTTTTGGTCCAACATTGGTTTGCATAATGACCAGCTTTACCACATTTGTGATAAGATACATCAAGCATTTTAGCTTTTCTTTTGCCTTTATAATTAAAAGTTTTTTCTTTAGGTCTACTTTTATTGAAGTGACCCTTTTTCTAATACTTCTTATAAGAATTTTTATAATTATCCTTATTATTTTTGAGGTTTATTCCTAATAATTTTTCTTTTTATTTTTAGAAGATCTTCCAAGATCGAAGGCGAATTGGTCACAAAATTCACCCATTTGGTGTTTTTCAGAAAGTTTATATTTTTTAAGCTGATTTCAAAGCTTAATATCATTACACGGGGTTAATCCTTCATTAACACAAGTGCTAATAATTTGACCATACATAAGATCAGGATAATTAATATTTATCCCATCATTTTTACATCTTAAAGAAAGTCTAACCTTTTCTGAAAAGAAATGGGGTAAACCATCAATAAATTTGGCTTTCCAATGGATAGAATTAGGATTGTTTAATTGATAGACTCTAGACAAAAAGGTATCCTTGTACCATCTAAAATGTGTAAGGGAAGTACATCTTAGATTTTGAAGTAGAGTTTGAATTTTTTCTCTAATAGAAATATTAGTTCCAACAAAATGTGGAAGGATAGAGAGACACAATGTATAAACTGCATCCTCTTCTCCTGTGGTAGCAATTCCACTTTCTCCAATTCCAGGAGCTTCAGATTTAACCATTTTCTTATAGTTAAGAATATCTTTTTTCTGATTTTCCGTGAGGTAATGATCCCACCAGCCTCTTAATTGACCAACAAATCCAGTTGTTATAAATGATCGAAATTCAAAGTATTTTAGTGATATAGGGTTGAAAGAAGACAGAGTACGAAGATATAGTATATGATAAAACTTTGTAATATTAAAATTGCGTGCTTACAAAAGAAAAGAAAGTCCCTATATATAGAGATACAAAGGTTGTTATTTAAGTCGGTACAAACTACCTATGATAGCCGATTACAACAAACAAAAATAAAGTATTATTGTCGGGTACACAGTGGGCCCCATCGACACAATAACACATCACAAACTACAAAAGCTTTCTTATAAAAAGTAGAGCCTATTGTTGTCACCTATTGTTGTCTACCAAAATAAGATTCTTATCTTATTTGTCTTTAGCTTTTGGTTTCTTCAAAATAAGATTCTTTCTTATCTTTATATTATTCATTGTTGTTGCACTTGTCATGTCTTCAAGATAAGATTCCCTCTTATCTTTGCATTGTTTTTACTGAAATTGCTTTGCCTTGGCTTTTTCTTTAGCTTTTTGAGCCATAGATTGGATCATAGCATCCCAAAAATTTTCATCTGTAGGGTCATTATTTTGAGTCTCACCAGTTAAACCTTCAAAGGTGTTGGAATCCATTGATCCTATGGACGAACTGGTCTTCATAGATTGAATATCATCTCTTGAAGCTTGAGATTGAAAAGTATTGAAGAATTGAGTCTTCATATGATCTAAAGTCCTGACCATAATTTCTTCTTCTGATTCATTGGGATACTTTCTTTGGAAGAATTTCTTTAAGTTTCCCATAAACATTTGTTGAGAATTTTTGTCTTTAACATTGTTATTTTTATCCTCAGCCATTGCTGACTTAATTTGAACAATTTTGTCCTGGATTTCTTCTTGACTTATCTTATTCCACCATTTGTAGATAAAATTTCTTTCTAGAATGGGGGTATTAAATTTTTCATTAGAAATGTTGATAGTCCATCTCCAAATCCAAGGAATTTGAAATTTAGTGAAGAAAAGAAATGGACATTGTCCAGTTATCAGATTTGATGAAATGTTTAACACAAGTGGACTATTTTCACACCATGGAGTATACAAATCATTTAACTCTTTTGGTAATATTTTCAAAGAAGGACCAAGTTTAATCCACCGGGCATAAAACCAATTTGGAATGGGTCTAATAATCACTTCTGGATTAATTGAGAAAAACCAAGAATGTTTATTCTTGGGATTCTTGTAATAAAAAGCTTAGGTGAAAGCCTGGACATAGTCCCAATAATTGAAATAAATATATTTTTGTTCGGCAATTCTTATTGCCTTTTCACCAGTAGGGTTAAGACCTTATTCCCTGGGCGATAATATCTTATTAATATGGCATTTGCTGAAGTTTATAAAACTTTCAGGATTGTTGCTTTGATAATGATGAGTAAAAGTTACCGATTCAGTAACTGCCAGTAATATTACTAGATGTGGTCTTGATTTACCATGAAGACCTGGATATCCTCTTGATTCGAGGTATCTTGTTTTAATAGTCCATCCATCATTTGGATTTATTTTTAGACCCTCATCATCAATATACATATTTTTTCTGTAACAGGATTCTCAAAATAATCAGTTACTTGTTCTTGAGGTGGGTCATCGTCCGCAATTTCTTTATAAGATATAATCTTTTTAGAGGATGAAGAGGAAGGTATATCTTCCTTTTTTGAGGTAGGCAATTGCTGCACATTTCTACCTTTATAGAATGTAGTCCAATCCCCTATTAGATGAATATTTAATTCACTTTGGGGTAACATATTGTTACTCCCTCTTCCAAGACATCGTCTATAGCCTCAGCCTTTTCCTCCCCTAGATGGGGTGTCATTTTCTCCCTGCAAGAATTCACGGGTAAGGTAATCAACAAGTGAATTATTTTCACCTTTAATATGTTTAATATCAAATTCAAACATTGATAATTGAGATTTCCAGTTAGCAAATATTTGTTTTGCAACAAGATTTTGACATCTTTTTCAATAATAGATTTAACAAAGCTGCAATCAATTTGTAATAAAAACTTTTTATTAAGTAAATCATCTTGAAATTTTGAAATATATTTTATAATAGAAAGCATTTCTCTCTCGATAGTCCAATATTTCGACTAAGTAGGATTCCATTTTCCAGAGGTGAACCTAATTAAAACTTCTTTAGATGTTTCAGGTGTAACCTGTTTAAGAATTCCTCCATATCCTAAGTCTGAAGCATCAGTTTCAACAATTTTAAAATACTTGGGATTAGCTAGATATAAGCAAGGCAAACATTTAACCTTATTTTTAATTTTCGGACTGCTTGAGAATGTTTATTAGTCCAAGGGCCGGGATTTTTTCTAAGTCTAGCATGTAATATACCAGTATCCATGGCAAGATTCTCA
This sequence comes from Vicia sativa, assembly GCA_021764765.1. Lineage (NCBI taxonomy): Eukaryota > Viridiplantae > Streptophyta > Magnoliopsida > Fabales > Fabaceae > Vicia > Vicia sativa. The sequence goes on from CM038796.1 coordinate 237,852,052, forward strand.
TAGTAATCAGCAATATAATTAAGACTACCAAGAAACCTTTGTAATTGTTTCTTATCGGTAATTATATTAGGAAATTTAGAAGCAAATTCAATACTTCTTTGAATAGGAATAATTGTTCCTTGATTAATTTCATGACCTAAAAATCTAATTTTAGTTTGAAATGTTTCATCTTAGGAGCAGATGTAACTAATCCATTATGCTTAACTAAACCCTTAAATATTTTTAAATGTTTAATATGTTGATCTATTGTTTTTGAAACAACTAAAACATCATCAATGTAAACAATTATAAATTTCGTATAAGGAATAAAAATATCATTCATAATATTTTGAAATTCTGAAGGAGCATTTTTTAGCCCAAAAGGGAGAACATTCCACTCGAAATGTCCAAAAGGCACAGTGAAGGCGGTTTTATACTTATCAGATTCATTAATCTAAATTTTCCAATATCCAGATTTCATATCGAATTTAGAGAAGATTCTAGCAGTATTTAATCTATCCAATAAATACTTTTTATTAGGCATATGATATCTAATCCATTTCAACACCTTATTAAGGGATGAATCCTACAACACTTTTCCCGCATCTGAGAATGGTCACTTGCTAAAGATTATACCGAAGAAAATTCGCGTGCCCGTGCATACGAGCGACTCAGAGGGATCTAGGCGATAGATCCGTTTTAGGTTTACCTAGACTATATAGTGCATGAGGACACTCACTTCAGTTCATACGTCGACCACCATGAGACGATATTGTTTGTCGAAGTTTCACTATTTACAGGTTGGTTGGCTTGTGGGAATCGGAAGACTACTCCTTATATGCCTGAGCAGTGATGTGTCAGTTCGGGTTTACCCAGACCATTCCTTGGGATCCTGCTGTATGTGCTTATGCGATAGTGAAGCGGAGGGACATGAATGCTCTGTTTGATGATTTTGAGAATCATCTTGTTCTTGATGAGGCCAGGAGTACCGTAGCACCAGACGACTGGAGTTACGAGCACGATTATATGATATGGTTTTCAAGGTGTCTCATCTGCACATGGTAGCAGATGCTCTAGGGAACCCACCGAGGCCAGTTCATCAGGAGATCCTAGAGGATCAGCAGATGCTCTATGATTTAATTTTTCCACATGGGCTAGGTTAAGAAATATTTTATTAGTTATTATATGATGATGGAAAAGATGAGGAGACAAATAAAAAATATTTTCTCCAGTCACTATTATAAGCAAAAATAACCTTAAATTTTAGTCACTATTATAAGCAAAAACATTAACTTTTAGACTAATTAATGCTTGTATTACTATTAATATCCTTAATTTAATTCAAAAGCATTTAATGTTAGTAGATGATTCATCAAACATCACTAAGAGCATCTCCAATGGTGCTACCCATATTTGGGTTCTTTGTGGGATCCATTAAGCCACATCATTTTGAAGCAACTCATCCAATTTTCACTCCAATGGTACAACTTTAAAGAACTCATATTGGGTCCCACAAGTTTACTTTATATATTAATATTTTATTCATATTAAATTAAATTAAATTTAAAATAATAATTTAAATTATATAAACTAAAAAATTAATATAAAATAAATAAAATTCAAATTAAATTTAAAAGTTAAAATAATAATTAAAATTAATCTCAAATACATGACATATAATTAAAAACAATAACAATAAATAACATCACATGATTAATCAAATTTAAATTTCATCATCTTCATGCCCAAAATGTTCCCAAATATGCTAGACTAAATCTCCTTGAAGTTGGCGATGAATTTGTTTTTCATGAAGACTTGCTCTTCTTTGTAGTCTTGTTGCAAGATTCGGATGAGGACCATTAAATGTTTCAGTTGTTGAGTTGTTGTTATCTACATTATCATAAGAGTAATCAAAATCACCACCATATGTGTGTCGTTCGTCTTCAACAATCATATTGTGCAATATTATGCAAGCATATATGGTATGCTTGAGAGTTTCCATGTGCCATGCACGCGGTGGACCACATATAATTATAAATCGAGATTGAAGCACTCCAAATGCTCGTTCCACGCCCTTTCTAGCCGATTCTTGATGTTGTGCAAATAATTTTCTCTTTTCTCCTTGCAGCATTGAAATGGTCTTGACAAATGTAGCCCACTCAAGATATATACCATCTTCTAAATAATACCCCATATTATACGGTGTCCCATTAATTGTATATTGCACAGCAGGAGGATGTCCTTCCAAAATTTCGTTAAACACGTTGGATTGGTTTAGCACATTAATATCGTTATTTGAACTTGCAATACCGAAAAATGCATGTCAGATCCATAAGTCTTGTGATGCCAATGATTCAAGCATGATTGTGGGCTTTCCATGATCACCTCGACAAAACTGTCCTTTCCATGCAACAGGATAATTTTTTCATTCTCAGTGCATACAATCAATGGAACCCAACATACTAGAAAGCCACATGATCTCCCATTTGTAAAAGATGTTCAACATCAGTGCTGTTTGGCTTTCTCAGATATTTGGCCTCGAAAATACATCATTCACGCCCTAACAAATCTTTCTAAACACTCAACCGAAGTGCTTTCACCGATTCGAACATATTCATCTGCAATGTCAACGGGAGACCCATATGCCAACATACGAATAGCAGATGTGCATTTCTGCAATGGTGAAAGACCCATTTTACCAGTTGCATCGACCCTCCTTTGGAAATATGCATCATGAGTTCCAAGGGCATCTACAATTCGAAGAAAGATATGCTTATGCATTCTGAACCTTCTTCGAAATTGAACATCTGTGTGTACTGGATTTTCTGAGAAGTAATCATTGAATAATCAATTGTGCCCTTCTTCACGACTTCGATCAATCACCGTTCTTCTCTTACGCTTAGAGAACTTCCAGATTGATGTTCCTTCTCGAGCATTGACATTAGTCGTTCTTCATCAGTGTTGTCCATAAATTCTTCTTCAATCAAGTCCCAAAAGAGATCATCATAATTGTCTGAATCCATTAAAGTGAGTGAAGAATGAGAGAAGAATTAGAAAAGAATGTGAAGAATGAGAAAAGAATGATAAGAGTGGTAATATATATAGTGGTATATGAATAACGACTAGTTTGAATAACGGCTAGTTTGAATAACGACTAGTTTGACTAACAGCTAGCTTGACTAACGAAAAGTTTGAATAACGGCTAGTTTGAATAGCGACTAATTTGAATAAAAACATAATATTTATTATAAATTAAAGTGGTACTAATGACCATTTTACATCGGTATTGATAAATAACAAGTACTATAACTTATCATCATGACTAAAGTCCATATTTTGCTCTCAACTTATGACAATATTTTTCATGAACATCCCGTTGATTGTCATTCATCGTAGAAGTGTATTTTGTGATTAATTGCATCGCCTTATACTCCATCTCGTCCTCATTACATTGAGCTAGTCTTTCCATTGCTTTTACTCTTTTATTCCATGTATCTTGTACAACATTAGAAGGTGATTCAGATGCATTTGCATTTCCCTTTGCCTTGCTCTTCCTTTTTGCCGCTTGTTGCTCCATTGGACGCTCCATTGGTGACGATGAGTTAATACTCATAACTTGATGAGTATGCCCCACTAGCATAATTCTTTGTTCTTTTTGAAAAAAATTCAGTCGATGCTCCCATCCATTTAGGTTCATCTTTTAACAATCGCCACACATACTCAAGATTAAATGTTATTCCTTCATCTTGAAGAAAAAAGCATGTGCATTAGCCAAGATATCTTTTTCTGATTGAGCACTTTTTTTTCCATGAACAACTTGTTTGTAACACCCAACAAATTTTTGAAGAAGACCATTTATTGCCACGACATTTTAATTGGCCTTGTAACTTTTCTCGCAACTGCCCACGATATTGGTTATAGTTATCAGTGATTCTTAACCAAAAATCGTCGGCTTTTTGATCAACTCCCACAATAGGATCTTTTGAAACATTGAGCCATGATTGCGTAAGAAGTGTATCCTCTTCCCTCGTGAATACCTCTCGAGGTTTTTTTTTAACGGGACGCTTTTGTTCTTTTTCAACTGTAGTATTTTCAATACCAACTTGAGTTGAAAATTGTGGAACTTGACGTTCGGACATAAACCCAATCGGTGTTCCGGGTTCATGATGAGAATAATTCACTCCAGGAGTATTTATTTGAGGAATAAAATACATATTTGGGTTGTTTGGTGCCGAAAAAAATGCAGTAGAGTTTGTTGGCGGTGAGGGAAATTGGAAATTTTGAGGATTAGGAATTCTAAACTACTTTTACTAATCTCAGTGAAAATAGTAATTTTGCCTTGTAATTGTGTCTAGAGGGGGTAGCTAACAATGAGATTCTTTTTACGTATTTTTTAATTAATTTTTTGACATTTTATTTTAATGAATTTTTTGTTTTTCTAAAGTTTAGAATTTTTATTTTAATATTTGTTTTTTTTCTTTTAATGTTTGAGATTTTATTTTGAATATTTTTTATTTTAAGAAATTTTTTAATATTTTGAGATCTTCTTTTAAATGATACTAGTTAATTTTTAAATATTAATAAATTTTTTAACTCAAATAGTAACACTATCAAATTCAAAAAGAGTAAAAAAAATTATTTTACTATTTTTTTAGCATACTAAACCAACATTTAATGTATCTAGTATGACTTGTCAAAAAAGAGTTTTTGTCATTAAAAAAAAAGAAAAAAAAAGATTTGATGAAGTAAGATATAGGTGTTTGTTGCAGTGTGGTAGAATCCACCATTACTTACACTTGAATTCACTCACCAACCCCTTTCCTAACCAATCAACGGTTGAGATCAATCACGTCAAAATCACAACCGTTCATCCCGCAGAAGAGACGCTCATGCAAATGAATGAACCTAACCCAGAATCAAACCTCATTCACGCGTCATTCTCTTTCCAAACCTGCCAACCTTTTCACAGTCTTGTGATTTTTTTTGCCTATAAATTAGACCCTCACTCCCCTCATTACAACTCGTACACCTTCGCACCGCAACTAGCTCAAGTTCAAGCGAAGCCTCAATTTCTCTCTAATCTTCTTCTTCTACCTTCAATTCAAGGTACTCCCACTTTTTCTTCATTTCTAGTTTTTCATTTCTCTGCTGTTGATTCGAAATTAGGTTAAGTTTTGTTTTTAATTTGGTTCGGTTAACCTAATCTGAAATGAACCGGTTCGTTACGGTTTCAGATCTGGTTAATTTGCATACTAATATGGTTTATTTTGAAGAAATTGTTTATTATATTGCAAATGGTTAAGTTGATTTTTGTTTGATATGGATTCATGGTGATCAGGGTTTTTGAAGATTTTAGGGTTTTTTTTTTGTGTGGATTTGTTGTTGATTTTTGTGTGGATTTGTTTTTGCAGATACTAAAGATGGCAACAGAGACTTTTCTATACACATCTGAGTCAGTGAACGAGGGGCATCCTGACAAGCTTTGTGATCAGATCTCTGATGCAATTCTAGATGCTTGTCTTGAACAGGATTCAGACAGTAAGGTTGCATGTGAGACTTGCACCAAGACTAACTTGGTTATGGTTTTCGGAGAGATTACTACCAAGGCAGATGTTGATTACGAGAAGATTGTTCGTAACACTTGCAGGAATATTGGGTTTGTTTCTGCGGATGTGGGTCTTGATGCTGATAACTGCAAGGTTCTTGTGAATATTGAGCAGCAGAGTCCTGATATTGCTCAGGGTGTGCATGGTCATTTCACTAAGAAGCCTGAGGAGATTGGGGCTGGTGATCAGGGGCATATGTTTGGGTATGCTACTGATGAGACTCCTGAGTTGATGCCGTTGAGTCATGTTCTTGCAACCAAGCTCGGTGCTCGTTTGACCGAGGTTAGGAAGAATGGTACATGTGCTTGGTTGAGGCCTGATGGGAAGACTCAGGTTACTGTTGAGTATTACAATGATAAGGGTGCTATGGTTCCTATTCGGGTTCACACTGTTCTCATCTCTACTCAACATGATGAGACTGTTACCAATGATGAGATTGCCGCTGATCTCAAAGAGCATGTCATCAAGCCTGTGATCCCAGAGAAGTACCTTGATTCAAAGACCATTTTCCATTTGAACCCTTCTGGCCGTTTTGTTATTGGAGGTCCTCATGGTGATGCTGGGCTCACTGGCCGGAAGATTATCATCGATACCTATGGTGGATGGGGTGCACATGGTGGTGGTGCTTTCTCAGGAAAGGACCCAACCAAGGTTGACAGGAGTGGAGCCTACATTGTGAGGCAGGCTGCTAAGAGCATTGTTGCAAGTGGACTAGCAAGGAGGGCCATTGTGCAAGTCTCCTATGCTATTGGTGTGCCTGAGCCTTTGTCTGTGTTTGTTGACACATATGGAACAGGGAAGATACCTGACAGGGAGATCCTCAAGATTGTGAAGGAAACCTTTGATTTCAGGCCTGGCATGATCTCTATCAACCTCGATCTCTTGAGGGGTGGAAATGGCAGGTTTTTGAAGACTGCTGCTTATGGTCATTTTGGTAGGGAAGACCCTGACTTCACATGGGAAGTGGTGAAGCCTCTTAAATGGGAGAAGGCCTAATTCATATTTGTGGTGGGAGTTGTCAGCCTTTGCTTCTATCTACTATTTTTCTAAACTTTTAATCTTGTGTCTATTTTTTTCTTTGTTTATGGATTTTTTTTTGCCGCAGCAATATAAAAAGTGCTCCCTGTTTGTATGTTCAATGCATTACTTTATATCAATGTCAAAAGAGTATTCTACCCCTAATATTGGTGCCATCTGTTGTTTGATTAACTCATGGAATTTATCCGTGAAATTGTTTGGTTTTAGACATACATGTGTATGAAGATTTGGTATAATTTGTTTGTGAATGGTAACAGGTCGAAATACCAATCTCTAATCAAAGAACATTTTGAAATAATCTAATTAAAGTGCATGATTTAGTAAGGAGTCGTGCTAGCACCTTATAATATTCTTAGATTAAACAAGTGTTTATCCTGATGAATATCTCAATCTTTTCGTTTATTTTGATCCAATTTTTAAATAAAGCCGAGGTTACATGTACTTCATTCCTCTTGGAGGTTCACTTGAATTTTGTACACGTTTTATTTTTTTGTCTCTTGCTTTGCATGATACTATAATTTAAAGAGTTTAAGTATAATATACTGTTTTTTATATATACAATCTGTCATTTCATTATTTGAAATTGTGATGCATATCTCTTAAATTGAACATGCATAAATGAATGAAAATACAAAAAAAAAAAAAAAAGGAAAAAATCCAATCAAAAGAAGATTAACAATATCAAAAATGAAAAAAAATTACGTACTCTAATCTTGTCTCATAAAATTATCAAATTGGAATGCAATTCCACCAAATATCCGATTATGAAAGCTTTTTTTTTTTTCTTTAACTTTTCTTTTTTAAAATTTTTAATTTCAGCACAAATATTGATATGAAAACTTGATATGAAAACAAACTTTCTATTTGGACAGAAGCTTCTAAGGTCACCAAAATTTAGGTATTGACATGAAAACAATTTTTTTTATTCGAATAGAAGCTTCTAAGATCAGCTCAATTATTGATATGAAAACTTGATATGGAAACAATTTTTTCTATTTAAATAGAAGCTTCTAATAAACAATGATAATATAATAATGTTTGGTTGGCAAGAAAAGAATATCTTTCAAGCCATATTTGATTCCACTCTCTCATAAAATCATGCTTTATAGATTGAATGATGTACGTAAGTTCCTTTTGAAGATATGTCGCAATGTCCAAGTTTGAGAATTTTACGTATCACTCTCTAAATTATATATACCATCTCTAAATTTTTTTATTTCAATTTTATCTCTGAAGATATATAAAAGATTTTTGGACGAAATTTTTGATAAGAGGTTTAAACTTTTCGGTATCAATTGATATTTCCGGTACACCTCTATCAAATTTTTGATATGAGAAAAATTCCGGTAGTCTATATAAAATTTCGGGTACACCGGAAATTTCAAATTTCCGATCCATACCGAAAATTTCAAATTTACCCGTCCATATCAGAAATTTCATTATAACTGGATTTCTGGTATGTTTAAATACTTTTCAAAGGTTAAGATTTTGTCGACATTTTTGAAGGGTTCTGATTGCACCAACACATATGTGTGGTCTAAAATGCATCACCATTTGCATAAATAGGAGTCTTAGAGTTATTTCCTCAATTTTTAATTAATTAATGCAGAAGTGTATTACAACTGCAACAAACCTCTATTTGAATTCAAGCTTCCAGATGGATCTGAATCCTTTGCCACATTGAAAGAAACATTGAATGATTTGTTGCCTGATTCTGATAATAGAAGGGTGACAAAGATCGAGTTTCGAGAGGACTGGATTGATATAAATGGAAGAGTGAAATACAACCTAATCGAATTGAAGGATGATGAAGAGGCGAAGGCCACGTGGAAATCATTTTGCCATAGTATAACAAAAGGTCTGATCTAGGAATGTCAATTTGCAACTGCTAAAAAAAATCTTAAAAATAAATTTTATCAAAATAAATAATAAAAATAATATTGAATCCTCACAAATTAAATAATTTAATATAAAAAAATGAAATAGTATTATAATAGCAATTTCAACAAAATGTCTTTATCCCACATTTTTACATTAAGAAAAAAGTACATTTAAATTGTGTTGAAAAAAAAAAAGATTTTTTTAGTAAAGATTCTATTATTTTACCTATGTGACAATTCACATGACTTTTCTTTTTATTTTTGAATTATTTTTTAAATTCAAGTAATATTTTTATTAATTCTAATCTATTTAATTTTTTTAAACATTATTTTTTTTATAATAATTTTTTTACGTTTTATTAAATTATTTTTATTATTTATTATTTAATTTTTTTACGTTTTTTTAATTTTTTACGCTGAATTGTTTTTATTTTTTTAATGAATTTTTGTAATTATTTTATTTTATGAAATTATTTTTATTTAATTAATATTTCTTAAAATTATTTATATAAGAATAGTTAAACTAATAGATTTCAATTTAATGACTAAATATTGCACAGGAGAGACGACAACAGCAAAAAGGCAGGAGGTGATCTTTTTCCGTCTTTTTGATATACTATTTACCGGTTTTCCATTTAGTTTTAATCACACCCATTGTAGAGGGATTCTCACGGGAGAGAATCCACTTCCAAATATATATATATATATATATATATATATATATATATATATATATATATATATATATATGAAGGTTTGATACATTATCATTGTTTAATAACAAATTGTTTAATTTGTGTCTACAGAACTATTGACAGTGTGATATATAGTTACGGCCAAGGAAAATTGAAATCTTTTTTATTCGTGATCTCAAGACAATTCTACATGCTGTAAGTGTATTCCTAGTATTTTAATTTTTTTTATTTTTATAATCAATATTTATAATTACTATTAGAATTAAATTTTTATATACATAAAATCAGTTGGGTAATAATTTTTTTATAACAATCAAATTTAGATTTAAAAAATAACTTAGTTATAATCAATTGTAAAATATTAATTATATATATTTTATTGATCTACTAATATCAAAATCAATTTAACTCATTTAAATTTTTTTACCTCTTTCAAAAAAAATAAAAATATAAACGTAGCAAATATTTGATTCTACAGTATTAATTAAAAAAATTCTAAGAAATATTAGTTTAACTATTCTTATATAAATACTAGTTTAACTATTCTTATATAAATATTTCTTAGAAATATTAATTAAATAAAAATAATTTTATAAAATAAATTAATTACAAAAATTTATTAAAAAAATAAAAATAATTCAGCATAAAAAATTAAAAAAATCAAAAACGTTTAAGTAAAAATAAAAATAATTTAATAAAACGTAAAAAATTATTATAAAAAATAAAAAATTAAATTAAATTAATAAATAACTTGAATTTAAAAATAATTCAAAAATAAAAAGAAAAACCATGTGGATTGCCACATAGGCAAAATAATAGAATCTTTTCTAAAAAAATGCATCAGGGTCTTTGGAGCTGAAATCTTTATTTGTTAAGGTATGACGACTAAATTTATTTTTTAAGGGGGAAAATCAAAACACGCTCATATGACAGAGGGTAGAAGGCTATTAACCCTAGTTAAAATAGAGTGTAATGGTACAGTTTAATCTTTTAATAATCACAAACTGTAAACCAATAATGTATTTTAAAAAAATCGCGTGTGTTTACGAACAATATAGTGTAAGCATACAAAAGAGCATATGAAAACAATATTAAAGGACACACATAATCATTTGTCTTGTCATCGTCTTTTAATATTCCAAGGACAAATAGAACTATCTATTGTCAAAGATATCATTTGCAGCTTTCTCAAAGAAAAAGCCAAAGAAAATGTCACAGGGAAATCTTAGATGATGCTCAACTGTTGGGTAAGATCAAAACTTGTTCTCTTTGTTTAATCTGTGTTTTCGCTTCCGTTGAGTAGTTACTCAGACAATCAGTTGTCAAAGATTAACTTTTTTTTATACATGTATTCTGAAAAGAAGATGATCTGTGAGATCTCTGTTTTACAAGGGTTTTGTTGGAAGAATGTTGAGCGACATTCCTCCAAACACTGTTTGGTACTACTTAGTTCTTGCCAAAGTTATGCATGGAGCAATGGAAAAGTGCGAGGTTTTAGAACAATGGAAGAGGAAGCATCAAAGTATGAACGCACCGGTTCATCATGTCCGCGAACCATCTTCGAGTGTGAACCGACCTTCTGCAAGGTATGATGTTAAGATTTTGTCCTTGCATGTTACTTAGATTTCATTATTTGCATGTTACTATAAAGTAACCCTAAGCATCAAACTTAGGTTATTTATATGTATAACATTGTTTCAGTGCCAGACTGGATGCTAATGGAAGATTAACTGATGAGTTTATATTAGATAAATACAATGAGTATGTGGATAAGGATGAAGAATATGAGTTAAGGACCAGTAAGATAAGGAATACATATTCTTATAAAGAGTTTGTTGCTGTTGCCAGACAATTGGAGGAAGAACAATTAATGTTGGATGTTGCTGAAGAGTTTGTCGTTGTTGCCAAATAATTAAAAAACCATCCAATAAATTATAATATACCTGTAACAAGCTCAGGTAACCAACAACCTACCTGGTGTCAGGACAAGATGCAACATCAAGTGTCGTGTACAACATCGTCAAGGCCTCCACTCCCCAAGCCCAACATAGAGTGTCAAGGGCGCTGAATAGAGACAAGTATCAAACATCTATATAAACTCCAGACTTGTCCGCAAAGAGAGTACATGCCACTGGATGTAGCATGTACGCCCTAGCGACAACCTGGTACCTCTATGCCTCCACAAGCTCCTTATAAGTACTTCTCAACCAAGACATCCGAAGGTGAAATCCTCGAGTCTCACCAAACTCACGTAGAACCTCTACCTCATCAACCTCCAAAGTATCCATAACCATGCACACCATCATTGCCTGGTCCCTATAAACTGGTGTAAAAAACATACCAGCAATCAGAATGTGAAAGAGGGTATCCACATAATCTAAAGTCACTGTCATCTCCCCAAATGGAAGATGGAACAATGATGTCTCCGGGTGCCACCTCTCAACAAAAAATGATAAAAGGGAGGTGTCTAGCATCGTTAAGAAGCATCCAACAAAGTACACCACCTGGAAATCCTCAACTATCCTCCTCACCTGCTCAAGCATCAGACTCTCGGGTAAGTTCTTCAACTTCGACCCATGAGAAGCGACCTTCAACACTGGAGGCTCCTGTAACAAAATACTACAATTAAAACAAATTAGTATACATTAAATCGCGTAATAAAAATAAAAATTAAGCATTTAAACGAAACTAATATTACATACCTCACACTGCCATATCCTATAAGCGATATGGTTGGTGTATCCCGTCAACACGAACCTCTCAGAAGGTCCTCTGAGGAAACCTCCATCAGTGTGTACTGATGGCTTTGTAGATGCATGAGTAGTGGTGTTTGTATCAGCGGGGGACACCATGTCAACTTACGCAGCAACAACCTCAACTACCGACTCCTCAACTATATCCTCTTGAACCACCGACTCCTCAACTATGTGCTCCTTAACCACCCGCTCCTCAACTATCGGACCCACTGTAAGAACAAGAGTCTGATATTTCACAATAGGAGTTTGAAGCTCCATCGCATGAGTCTGCACCTCCTCAACAACTGTGGATGCTCTACCAGTCTGAAAACAAGGTGCACGGAACCCCGTCACCGCTTGCTGCTCAGCCATTCGTTTCCAGTGAGAACTGGTCGGAGGACGGTGTTCAACACGTAGCTCTAAGGCTTGCGCCTCATCAACAGCTCGAGAAATAGCATCGTCTCTATCGGTGGTTCATTCCGCAATAGAATCATCTCTGCCTCTAGTCCTCACTGCAAAGTTTTAAAAATATAAGAAAAATAGGAATTTTAAATAAAAAATTGAAATAACGGAAATTTCAAAATTTCCGGTATGATATTAGGCATCGGAAATTTCATAATTTCCGATATTATTGGTAAATGATGATATCGGAAAATTTTGAAATTTCCGATACAAAATACCAGAAATTTCCCAAAATATACCGTAAATCTTACTAGTTTTAATTTTCGGTACGCCTTCAAAATTTCTCGTATTGTCAAAAAATTTGAAAAATCAACATCAGAGAAGCCTAGGCCGTTGTTGGCAGCCAGGCTAGCAATACAAACTTCAAACTGGTCAGTAGTAGTGTCTTGCGGTACGTGAGCATTCTTCAAAAACTTCACCAAGGCGTTAGCATGAGCCTCAGAGCACAAGAGCAGAGCAAGCATGGAGATCTTGGATGGAGTCTGTCCTAACTGTTCCACCACATTGTAGTCACCCTTCTTGATAATCTTCAGAATTTCCTCCATTTCTTGTTTGGAGGTGTCTTCAGTAACTTCCTTTGGTACTTCGGCGGGATGAGTCACGGTTCTTTCCCTCTAGCTTGGGAATGGATTGAATAATGGAATCGAGTTGGAGTCGCAGATGTCTTTGGAGGAGAGATATCCGAGAAACACTCTTCCGGTTCTGGTCACCTTACTTGATTCGGTGATGTTGTCAATGTCAGGAATGGTAGCTTCAACTGTAAGATCTTCAATGGTCAGAGGGTCTTGCTTGACGCCATGATAGTAAACATCAGCTCCATAATTCCAAGGGATAGCTTTGTCAGAGGAATATGGAACTGGTCCGGGAGAAGTAATGATGAGAGGTGCCACTCTAGGCACAGGATCAGCAGAGGAAATTCTTATAGTGTTAACATCAGCATAGTCTTCTGGGAAATCGTCACCCCATCCGATCGCCTTAACATCTTCAATAGGAATCTTGTAGCTTTCAGGAACAGTGTACTTCACCATGTAATCATACTTTCCACTTGGCTGTCCCAAGGTATCCCACACAGATGGTGCAGTTTCATTCACATCTTCGATCTTTAGTTTCTTAGACATGTCTTCACACAGACTCTCCACAGGCGGTTTCAAGAATAGTATCTCACGGTTATCCATCATGCACTGGACTCGTCTTTTCAACCAAGCACAACCATCAGGTGCAGATGGGCACCAACGGCAGTTCTCTGGGCATCCTGGATTGACACCGGCTCGTAGCAAATTCTTCTTAACAGTCATCAGAGGAATGGTCAAGTCATCTATGTTGAAAATGTAAGTATCCTCACCAACAGCATTGGAACTCTTGTCATGGTTAGGCATGGGCGCGTTGATCACATTTGGAGTCTCAACAGGAGGATCAAATTCAATCTGCTTAGCTTCAATCATATCTTGAATCTTGTTCTTCAGAGCTCAACAATCATCAGTGTTATGTCCAGGGCTATTGGAATGGTAAGCACACTTAGCATTAGGATTGTATCTCGGAGAGGAAGTGTTGATATTTTGAGGAGGATCCCTCAAGGTTATCAGCTCTGCTTTCAACATGTGTTGCAAGGCTTGCGACAATGGCATGTTGATCTTAGAACGTCTTGGCGTTAACTCGCGTTGTCTCGGAGGTTGTCTTGATGTAGGATTGAAGATCACAACTGCCCCCACAGATTGAGCACGGTCGATCTTGGCTCGACTTTTCTGACCATACACAGCATTGGCTTCTTTCTTACCACCAAAAGATCTCTTCGCAGCATTTGAAGATGACTCTACCTGAATCTTTCCGCTCTTGATACCAGCTTCAATGCGCTCTCCTGTCAATATCAACTCGGTGAATCTGGCTGAAGAGTTCCCGATCAGATGATTGAAGAACGGGCCTGTCAGCGTTCCCATAAACATATCAGCAATCAGAATGTGAAAGAGGGCATCCACATAATCTAAAGTCACTGTCATCTCCCCAAATGGAAGATGGAACGATGATGTCTCCGGGTGCCACCTCTCAACAAAAAATGATAAAAGGGAGGTGTCTAGCATCGTTAAGAAGCATCCAACAAAGTACACCACCTGGAAATCCTCAACTATCCTCCTCACCTGCTCAAGCATCAGACTCTCGGGTAAGTTCTTCAACTTCGACCCATGAGAAGCGACCTTCAACACTGGAGGCTCCTGTAACAAAATACTACAATTAAAACAAATTAGTATACATTAAATCGCGTAATAAAAATAAAAATTAAGCATTTAAACGAAACTAATATTACATACCTCACACTGCCATATCCTATAAGCGATATGGTTGGTGTATCCCGTCAACACGAACCTCTCAGAAGGTCCTCTGAGGAAACCTCCATCAGTGTGTACTGATGGCTTTGTAGATGCATGAGTAGTGGTGTTTGTATCAGCGGGGGACACCATGTCAACTTACGCAGCAACAACCTCAACTACCGACTCCTCAACTATATCCTCTTGAACCACCGACTCCTCAACTATGTGCTCCTTAACCACTCGCTCCTCAACTATCGGACCCACTGTAAGAACAAGAGTCTGATATTTCACAATAGGAGTTTGAAGCTCCATCGCATGAGTCTGCACCTCCTCAACAACTGTGGATGCTCTACCAGTCTGAAAACAAGGTGCACGGAACCCCGTCACCGCTTGCTGCTCAGCCATTCGTTTCCAGTGAGAACTGGTCGGAGGACGGTGTTCAACACGTAGCTCTAAGGCTTGCGCCTCATCAACAGCTCGAGAAATAGCATCGTCTCTATCGGTGGTTCATTCCGCAATAGAATCATCTCTGCCTCTAGTCCTCACTGCAAAGTTTTAAAAATATAAGAAAAATAGGAATTTTAAATAAAAAATTGAAATAACGGAAATTTCAAAATTTCCGGTATGATATTAGGCATCGGAAATTTCATAATTTCCGATATTATTGGTAAATGATGATATCGGAAAATTTTGAAATTTCCGATACAAAATACCAGAAATTTCCCAAAATATACTGTAAATCTTACTAGTTTTAATTTTCGGTACGCCTTCAAAATTTCTCGTATTGTCAAAAAATTTGAAAAATCTAGTTCTTCTCGTAAATTTATAAAAATGTGGTAATGGAAATTGGTTGGACATTTTGGTCTTTTCATAGGTTTGGGGAGTGACATGTATAATATGGGGGTGACAAGATAAATTCTCTCCAAGTTTGTAAAGAATGCATATAAGAGCATCCACATCCATGTCATTTAATTTGGTGGTGTAAATGAATCTCATCTAATATAATATATTATTTTACGCTTCTCAATTACTTAAACCACTCAACTACATTTTTCAAATATCCATACCACTCATCTAAAATTATAAAATAGATCCCACTAAACTTACAATATATTCTAAATTTATATTTTACAGTAATATATAAATATATAATTTTAAAAAATTAATTCAATTATATCAAAATGTATTAAAAAGGAAATAACATATATTAAAAATAAATTAAAATATCCAAAAATAAATAAATAAAGGCAAGATAAAAATACATTGAAAAATTAGTAAACGTTAATACAAACTAATAGTAGAAAATATACTAAACATGCAGAAAATATACTAAACACTTAAAATGATTTTTAGTTATGGTTATTCTCATGTCCAAAATATTTTCATATATGTTTTATCAAGTCTTGTTGAAGGTGTCGATGAGTTTCTTTGTCACGAACATGATGTCTTATGCGTAGAAACTCCTGAAAAATCGTTATTAGAATCATCAGGTGGTGCAGTCGGGTCATTGCCTAACTGCAAATAAGAATAATAAAAATTGCCACCATATGTGGCATGTTCATCTTCAACAATCATGTTGTGCAAAATGATGCACGTATCCATTATGTGCTTCAGCGTATTTAAGTACCAAGGTCGAGTTGGGTTATGTATGATCGCAAATCGGGATTAAAGAACTCCAAATGCTCAGTAAATATCCTTTCTTGCACCTTCTTGATGTTGGGAAAATAATTTTCTATTATCCCCTTGTGGCATTGAGATACTTTTCACAAAATATTGACCATTCAGGATACATGTCATCTGATAGCTAATAACCCATGTTGTATTCATTGCCATTAATTGAATAATAGACCTCAGGAGCTCGCCCTTGCATAATATTATTGAAGACATCATATTGGTTCAACACATTGATATCATTATTTAAACCGACTACCCCAAAAAATGCATGCAAGATCCATAAGTCTTGTGAAGCGATTGCTTTAAGCATAATAGTAGGTTTTCCATGATCACCTCAGACATACTTCCCTTTCAAAGCAACATGGGAACTTTTTCATTCCCAATGCATACAATCAATGCTCTCTTATATACCTAGAAAGCCACGTGCCTCCCCCAGTTACAACAGATATTCGACGTCTGCAATAGTTGGCTTTCGTAGATATTGTGGCCCAAATACACTAATAACACCTCTTATAAACTTATCAACATATTTTAGTGTTGTTGTTTCACCAATTTTCAAATAGTCATCTACACTATCAGCAAATGCTCCATATGATAGCATACGAATAACTGTAGTGCACTTTTGTAGTGGTGAAAGACTTGATCTATCAGTTGCATCAACATTAAGTTGAAAATACTCATCATGCTGACCAAGAGCTTCAACAATACAAAGAAATACATGTTTATGCAATCAATGTCTTCGACAAAATTGCTCATTTGTGTACACCGGTGCTTTTGAAAAATAATCATTGAATAAACGATATTGTCCTTCTTCATAATTCCTCTCTATATTTCTTCTTCGGCATCTAAGATTGCTAGAACTCACGACTTCTTGGGCTTCACTTTCAAAGTAAAGTCTCACAAGTTCTTCATCTATGCCATCATTCATATAACCCATGAACATTATTAAGTGGAAGATAAGTTGGAAAAAGTGTGAAGCTTATTACTGAAGTTAAGAGTATTTATAGGGCTACGAATAATAACTAGTTTGAATAATGACTAGTTTGAATAACGACTAGTTTGAATAAAGGCTGCAAATTGAATAATATTGACTTTGAATAAAGGCTACAAATTGATTACTAAAAATACATAGGAATCTAAAAATAACTAGTGATATACTAAAACTATTCAACATACATAATCATATTAATCAAACTCATATTCTCTTCTAATCACGTAACACAATAACCAATGAGCTTGCAGTTGTCTTGAATCCATGTATGATGTATCTTTTGAAAGTATTTAAAAATAATTGATCTTCAATCTTACCATATATCTCTCAGTCTTATGTTTCTATGCATCGATTCTTTTCTTCTCTATCTCAACTTTTTCACTCTCATTACATGCATAATCACGTGTAAGTTGTGACATCAATTCATTTTTCTTTTGGAAGTCATCTTGCAAAGTATTGAATTTGACATCAGGTGTTGATCTTTCCACTAGCTTTTCTTTCTCCTTTCTTTTTGTTGCCTTTTGACCGATTGGTCGATGTAACGAAGAACGTGTTGGTGAATTACATTTGTTGCTTGTTAGTGTTGGAGGGTTAAAAGATGAAGAATATGCTCCAGAATCTGAATTCTTTGTTCTTTATACAAAAGGTTTTGTTGAACCTGCAAGCCATTTGGGTTCATCTTTCAATAATCTCCATGAACTCTCAAATGTAAATTTTTCACGCTCATCTTTGTAATAAATATCATATGCATTTTGAAATGAAGTTGCTCTCAGAGATAGGGTGGCAAAGCGGGCGGCCCGCCTTGTTTACGCCCGTCCAAAAACGGGGCGGGGCGGGCCAACTTAGGTGTCCAAGCTCAAAGTCAAGCCCGCCCCATTTACTAACAAGTTGACGGGTTGGCAAGCCGGCCCGCCAAATTTATATTTTTTTGTCTTAAAATTTGATTTAATACATAATTTTTTAATTATTACCAAACGAGAAAATATTTTTTTAACGCATAATAGAAACTTCAACATGTGTTAGTCCAAATAGTTCAAAAAATAAAATAAATAAAGATCAATTACAACAAAAAAATAACGAAAGAACCATATTTAACGCATAATAGAAACTTCAACATGTGTTAGTCCAAATAGTTCAAAAAATAAAATAAATACAGATCAATTACAACAAAAAATAAAGAAAGAACCATATTAAAATAACGAAAGATCAATCACAATAAATAAAAAATATCAAAATAAAAATAAATTGATGCATATCATCATAATCCTATTTAAAACTAACTACTAAAGAACCATATTAAATTTTTTACACAAGACAAACAATGATAACTATTACACTACATAAAATAGTAGTGCATAAAATACCAACACTTGATTTTCTTAATGTTGACATCAGGTAGACTCTTATATTGACTGATTTATTAGTAGTTAAATCTTAAATTTGTCACACGTATACACAAATAAAATCCTTCTTTTCTTAAAATCAACATCTATTTCTAAAGAAAACATGTGAGCTAATGTATTGAAAATTTAATAATTATGCATGTCATACAATTGTTCTTTTATTTCAAAATTTTCCAATCAACACATGTATTAGAAAGTTATAAAAAGAACGTTGAGCTTATAATTCAATTTGTCTGTGTAATAATTTAAAATAGAATTTAATTAACATAATCCTAAGAGAAGAGTGTTATTTTTATAGTTAAAATTATTTTAATTCGAAGTAAAAAATAAAAAGCTTTAACCAAAAGCCCGCGAGCAAATCAGCCCCGCCTCGACCCACTTTTTAAAGCGGGTTAGGCGGCGGGCCAACTTAAGGTACCGAATCAAAAACCTCAGTCCAACCCGCCAAAAATGGAGGGTCAAACGGGCCGACTCGGCAGACCCAACCCGTTTTGCCACCCCTACTCAAAGAGCCGTTTAAAAAAAAATCATGGCTTGCTTGTAACACCCAACAAATGTATTAACAGAGGGTTAATCTTTTTGTGCCATCGACCTTTTAATATCAATGGTTTCATGTCTTGAAAAATCTTGTCGCGGTGCTTATTATAAGCTTCACCAATCCTCTTTCAAAATCTATCTCCTTTTTTATCTACCCCGCCAATTAGATTCTTTAAAACGTTGAGCCATGAATGAATGAGAAGCTCATCATCCTTTGGTTGAAATCTTGTTTTTAGTATATTTATAGCCGATGTGATTCCAAAATCATCAAGGTTGATAGTTTCTAAACCATCTTGAGTTCAAAATTATGGTATTTGAGACTCTTGATCATTTGATTGCACACCACTAGTATCAATATCAAATTCACATAGCATAATGGGATTAGTTGTCTGAGATGAAAATTGTTGAAATTGATATGGAGAATGTGATGTTTGGTGTGGATAATTTTCAAAGTGTGGTTATTTTGTGGATTTGGAATAAAATTTGGATTTTAAAATTTTGGATTATGGAGTGGATTTGGATTATGAGATGCATTTTCAATGTTTGAGGTGTTTTGTCTATTTGGGATAGTAGGAGAATTGTCAGCATTTTGTATAAAATTGAATCAAGAATTATGGTGGTTGGGGTTCACTGAAAAAATATTTCGATAAATTTTTTTTGAAATAAAATATGAAGTAAGTATGTTAGTTTAAAAAAAATTATTCAAATATATAGAAAAAAATGTTACCACTAAAAAAGAGTTGTTATAATTTAATTCAAAAAATTACCGTTGATACAACATAAATAACATATTATTAATATTATCTAATTTTTATTAAAAAAATTGTTTCAATATTATCTACGTGCCTCCTTTTACTACGATGCTATGCAAGACATCCGTTGAAACATATTGCACCACATGTATAGTGGAAAGTAGAGCCGTCAAAATGGGCGGAAGTCCATGGATCGGCTTATCAGGTCCGAAAAAAGTTAGGATATGAGTCTTATTATTCGAGTTTATTTATATTCGAGTCTTTTTTAGTTTAGTTCGAAAAAGTCCTAAAAAATATGGGCCGGTCAGTATGGGCTATGGGTAGTCCGCTGGTCCAAAAAAAATTAATTTTTTTTAATATAATTAAAATTTATCCTTTTTTAATTATAATTGTTATAAAATTTTATAACAATTTCTTGTTATAATTGTTATAAAATTATAATTGTCATGAATATTTATAATTTAAAATTTGTTGGAACAAGTTATTTAATTTTGCGTGCTACGATGGATAATTTGTGATGTATTTTAGATATTTTAAATTAAGTTAATGTATTGCTTTACATTTTAATTATTACTTATATGAGTTATTTAGAAATTCTAATTTTAGACATGAAATTTATTATATATACATGTATTTGCATGCGATTGTATGATTACTTACAAAAATAAAGAGAATTTTTTTTTTTTTTTTTTATAGAAATGGACCCATTTAGGGTCTGGTCCCGTTTAGGACCGTGTAGCCTGCAGTTTAGACAGGGTTGGCCCTGGGTAGTAAAAATTAGGTCCATTTAAATATGGATTTTTTTGGATCCGACTCTAAAAAATTTAAAGCCCGCATGAGTCAGCCTATTTAAAGTCGGATAGCCCGTTTTGACAGCTCTAGTAGAAAGGTTGAATCACTTACACAAAAATATTAAACTTTGTGTAATATCCACCGATGTGGGTGCTCTAAGCAGGTGTCCAACAAATTAAAAAAAAAACTCCTTCATATCTTGTAAGTTTAAGATTCCCTCAAAATGATTATCAATATTACATTTAACCCAATAAAAGAATATTTTATTGGACATTTTCAATTGATTTTCTTGATACCGAATGTAGAGGGGTGTCATCATTTCATTTCAAAATGTTTTATGATGGTAAACATCGATGAGTACATATGTTCAATGATTAAGGTAGATGTGTTTTGTATGTTATTGAATTTGAGTTGATTTCTTGTGTTCTTAATTAAGACAATGATTACAATAATAAGATTATTAAGATTTAGACTTCAACATCTGTTAGAAGTGTTGAAAAGATCCGCAAAGATAGTTCAATCTAGTTGCATCCATAACAAGGATTCCAGCCATGTCTAAAATTTTACCATGTGGTTACAAT
This sequence comes from Vicia sativa, assembly GCA_021764765.1. Lineage (NCBI taxonomy): Eukaryota > Viridiplantae > Streptophyta > Magnoliopsida > Fabales > Fabaceae > Vicia > Vicia sativa. The sequence goes on from CM038796.1 coordinate 237,873,480, forward strand.
TCAAAAAGAGACATTGAGGGATTTTCAAGTCTTAATTGTAGAGGAAACGTCTAAAAACCAATTTAATTCCTTTTCTTCTATGATTGTCACATGTGATAATGATATTATGCATAAGTCTCATAGAGATGATGGATTTTGCAGGTAGAATGTACGGTTGCCAAATAGTTTTTGTCAAGCTAACTTCTACTTGGTCAATACTTGATCATTTCCAAATTAAATTTTTTTCATTAGAATCATACTTTCTCTGGTCATTATTATAAGTAAAGATTTTTTTTTAGATTTATGAAATATTTAATATATTTAGACTATATAAATATTAGATATATTGATAATTTAATAAATCAAAAAAGTGAATTTTTACTTAAAATAGTGACAGAAGAGAGGGAGTTGTTTTGAGAATATGATTTTTTACCTCATGTGCAAAAGTCACATTATCTTTGTTGATTTAAGAAAACTTGTCAACCTCTCTTAGGAGAAATTTTGTACTCATATTTGTACAAATGACACGCTATGTGAAAAATCAAGAGAATTTATAAAATAAGTAATGGAATAGATATTTTTTCCGGACAATTAAGAGAGAGAGAGAGAGATATATTAACATTTAATTTTACAAAAATAAATAAAAACACTTCTTGAGTGTAAACTATTCATGTAGGCTTCTATACTTGGCGGCAACATTTATTTATGCTTACTAATCAATAATTAAAAAAACTTAAAAAAAAACAATATATTTTTAGAACTACAAAATTAAATATAAAAGAAGTTGACCATTTTGTCTTATAATTTAAGATAAAAAGAGTTGTACTTGCTAAAAGTACAATAGGTAACAATCCTTTGTTTTATAGGGATTGTTATATTTTTTGGGTTGTTTTGATGTTAAAACTAGCTCACACACGTAGATAAGAAGCTTTGTGTACCAGTGTTTCTCGGTTGAATTGAGCGCCCTTTTCAACCACAGGGTTGAAGTGTTTATAAGAATCCCTTTGACCAGGATCTCAGGCTTCAAGGAAGTAGTACCCACTCTCAAGAAGGAGGGGTATGGGTAGGGGTGCCAAAATGGATCTAGCTCGCTGGGCTTGCCCATTTTGCCTGCACTTTTCAAAGAGATAGGTCAAGGTTTTAGGATCACAACCTCTAATATAACTGCTCACTCAGTTTTTTCGTGGGCACTGGTATTTACATAAAATTTTACATTATTAAACCTAAAAAGTGCAAAGCCAGTGGGCATTCCCTGCCCCACCATCATTTTTATGCGGCGCAGACCAATATTTTAGATCCGCACCCTTAACTATGTCTAACACGCCCCATTTTTTGCTGGCTTTTATAGGGCAGACATAAACGGGGAAGGGGTGACCATTTTCATCCCCTAGATATGGGTGGTTATTCCCTCATTTTTCTCAAAAATATGTTCTCCACCTTTAGGAAATACTTTAAGTTGATCCCTTCAAGCAAGAATTTAAGATGAGTCCCTCATGCGATACTTTAAGTTGATTTCCTTTGTCGAGAAGAGTTCCTTAAGTGAGACTTTAAGTTGAGTCGCTCAGGTGAGACTTTAACTTAAATCCCTCATGCGAGACATCAAGTTGAGTCTCTCGTGCGAGACTTTAAGTTGAGTCCCTCAAGCGAGACTTTAAGTTAAGCCTCTTAAGGGAAACTTTAATTTGAATCCCTCAAGCGAAACTTTGAGTTTAATCCCTTAGGTGAGACTTCAAGTCGAGCCCCTCAAGTTTGACTTTGACTCCCATAGACAAGACTTTAAGTTGAGTAATTGTTCCTAGTATCGCAGAAACCTTCACATGGATGTCTAATTTTCATATTTCCCTTTAAGGGAAGTAAAGATCTTTCAATGGAAGTCTAACATTTACATTACTCTTTAAGGGTGACAAGGATATTCTAATGGAAGTCCAACATTTACGTTACCCTTTAAGGGCGAAAAATATTTTCCAATTGAAGTCCAACGTTTATGTTACATGATAATGGAATAACCTAATGTTAATATGACAACAATTAGTTTTTAAATGGATTCTTACATTGTCTAGCCATTCACATTTGCCAAAAAATAGTAGGAAAATAGATAAATATAATAATATATCAAGTTTAATGAGTTCTATGTTCCTGGGATGAGACGTCAGTTAATCTCATGCTTGTAGGCCATATGAAGCAGTTTCTGATAGATGTGGTATGACCCATCCCAGTCGGGTTATATCTTCACCTACTGAGTGTGAATTCTAACTTGTCTGAGCACGAGGTAACCTTCTTGCCTATCCCATGGTACCACCTTTGAGTTGTATCTTCTGAATACCTTTTACTTGGCAGCAAATTCCCTGATATGGGTGACGTCTCAAGTTTCATCAACCAGGCCGACTATGCATCTAAGCCCTGCCATTTTTCTCCTCTTCATTGAATTGAGAACACCACCATATGGACGTGTTAATTTTAACACATAACATGACATCAACGCCATATACCATTATGAATGAAGTATCTTTGGTGGTTGAATGAATGGTGGTATAATATGACCACAGTACTTCACGAAGCTGTTAGACCCATAGTCATTTGGCTTCATCTAACTTCTTATGTATTCCGCCTAATAATAGTTTGTTTGCTAACTCAACATTCTCATTAACATGTGGATGGACAACAAAAATGTTTGGTAGTGGGTATGGGTCTTTAGAAAAATGCCATTTAGATAAGTGAAGCCAATCATATTGTCGATTTCATTGTCAATCATATTGCCATTGGACATCAAGCTTCATCGTGTGAAAAGAAGCAGTGGATGTTGAAGATGTTAAAGCTTCAATGCTACGCATTTTGAAGACCAGAAAAGAAAAGAAAAAAGAAAGAAGATTTTATTAAGATGTCATTCAACTATCATCCTATATATCTTGATTGAAAAAGAAGAAGCAAGGCGTTGATGCTCTTAGTTTACTCAAAGAAGAAGAAGACTACAAGATGTTATTCTACTTCAAATTAAAAACATATTAGTAGATCTCATAAGAAACAAGGAGTTGTTTCTCATAACTTGCTCAACAAGAAGATGAAGAAGAACACTACAAGATGTTACTAAAACTTCTGATCATATATATCTTTGTAGAACATTGTAATGAACACCGGAGTTGTTGCTAGTAGAGTGTTTCTATTCAGATCTCTTCATGTAAATTGTTTTAACACTTTAGTTATTACTGGAAGAAGTGTTAAACAATATGTGCTTAAAACACTTGTGTAATCTGCTTAGAAGAAGCATTCATGTAAACATAAGATCACCATCAACTATTGTTGATTTATTCTTTGGGAGACTTGGTGATAGTCGAATCTCAAGAAGATAATGGCCATGGTCATTATGGAAAATCCTGATAGGAGATCTTGTGAGGTCAGATTCTATTAGGTCAATGGTAGTCATGTATCAAAGGGGATCGATTGAAGTTCAGTCTTGTGAGATCACTGATGGATATCATTGTAAGGAAATCATGGTAGGAGCTTCTAAGAAATCAAATTCTATTGGATCAATGAACGTTATATCCGATTGAATCATTGAACGTGTCACAGTGCGTTAGTCACCGGCAGTTTCCCGGGAAAGTGTAGTTAGTTTGACTATAGTGGATTAAGTCCTTGGATATGGAAAAATAATACTTGAGATGGTGGACAAGTGTAGCCTAGTTTATGAAAACCCTGGATAAAATACTTGTGTCATTTTATTTTCATTGTCTTTCTTGCAACTATCATTTGAGCGCTTAGATTTTTTTAGGGGAATGTTTTCTATGAACACAATTAAAACCCCCTTTCTTCAGTTTTCTCTACCGTCACTCGTCTCCCCTCAAAGATTCATGAAAGCATCCCGGGGAGGGAAGCGAACAACGAAGCCACCCTCTTGGATCCTAAGCTAACTAATCCCAAGGATTTGAATCTGTATTTGAAACTATCAACTTCTCCTCAGAAACCTCCATCTTCCCGGCCATATTCTCATAATTGGAGGTGGAATCCATTTTTCACGTGAAAAGCAGAGGACAGAAAGTCAATTCGATGATCAAATCAAATCCACCCTTCCACCACTAGTCAAGTGAAAGGGCGTACAAAGACACAAGAACAACTTCTTTGGACAAAGCCCTTACCCTAACAACTAGAAAAGATATTGAGAAATCCTCCTCGACTTACTCGAAGCCTCCCCGACAGGAAAATCCTTAAACCCCTAGGAGGAGGGTATCCCCGACACACTACCCAAAAGTCCATTTGAACATTCATCGGAAACTTCACGCACTAGCCAGAAAATTCACGAGTCCAATGAAAAACTCATGAGCTCCAACAACGACAAGCCCGCTCTCTGCCGTAACTACGACCCCAAGAAGAATAGAAGCGCGCATACATCCTCTCTACCTCACCTTATCATCGGCGATATCATCAAAAAATGGCATAACCACCACCCGACACCAACAGATCACCGGAGCAATGCTCATCCTAAGCTTAATATATCATATATGTGTGCGTTTAAATCAAAAACAAGATTACATCTAGTGTAAAGCAAAGATGAAAGGAAATTTACGTGGCCAGAGAGATAAAATTTTGCTTAGACGTTTCTGTTGCAACGGTAAACAGTGGTGGCGGCGGAAGAAACAGAGATAAGAGAGAGCGAAGAAAAAAGAACAACGAAAAGTGCAAATGGACTTTTGCTTCTCCTATTTATAGAGGAACCCCAACACACATGCACATGCACGCATGGCCTAAGGCAATGTAGGGGGTCATAATTACACCCTATCCTCTAGGTTGCCATCATTGTACCTTTACTGTAGCATGTGGCTCGATGTAAGCGTTGTACGCAACTTCCACAAAAACATTCAATGGTTATGCTCCCCGCGCACCGATCACAAAAAATAATGTTTGGGTTTCCCATACGAACTTATCCTCTAGGAATCACAAGACATACCCGACACAAAAGCATGTGCATGCAGCATTATGTCCTCCTCGAAAGACGAGCATACCTTAAGTCATCAAACCTATGCTCAGGAGCAACAACTTAGGAGGATCTTGTTATGGTCTAGCCTAATCCACTTCTGCATCAAGGAAGACCCAATAGCTCTGGCCCAATCAGCTGGGATAGACAAAGGACTTTCTGCCACTCAGCCGGAGACACTTGATTGGTTGTCCCCCAAGACCAACGATACCCCAGATACATCTATGCCTGCATCAGTAGGTTAGTCCTCACTCTGCCCGTCATCAGAGACAGCCAGTTAATATTCTCTTGCTCGGTGTAACGACTAGTTTCGAGAATCACTGCCAGTTACAACGACTATTTCCTTGCAATTACCTATTTTTGAGGAACCTAATATCTAGGCCCAAAAATAGGAACCAATGGCCAAGCGTCGGGGGTGCTATATAAACCCCTACACTTGTGATGGCCAGGTATTCAATATTCATCACTCACTTCTAAAATTATAGAATTTTTATCTTGTGTCTCTTTGCATTTATTCTTACTTGAGCATCAGAGTGCCTTGCAGGTACACCCTCTTCTCCTCATTGCCAACATTGCACAACGAAGATATCGGCCCATTATAAGTTTTGATCACTGATAAGATCAATATTATTACACGCTATCCACAAGATCTAAGATGAAAGACTCAATGACCCAATTGAGATAGTAAAGCATCCAGACCATCTATACTTTTTCTTTCCTGGGAACAAGCACTTTCGCCCACTAGAGTTTTGTTGACCGTCAAAATCAATTTGACGGTTGACTGTGATCTACAACTCACTTAGGGATGTCAATGGGGCGGGGCGGGGGATACATTCCCATCTCAATCCCTGCCCTCTAATTTAATCCCCATCCCCGTATCAGATCCCTACCACGGGAAATTTGGTCCCCCATCCCCATCCCCACGGATCCCCACGATTTCTGCAGATATCTATAAACATATTTTTTTAAAAAAAATATTTTTAACTAAATTAATAGAAAAAATTCAAAAACTTACAACGAGAAATTAATAAACTAATCATCTACGATAAATATATTATTTTAACTATATTTAATCTTGAGATTCATGAACACGAGAATCTCCGCGAGGATCCCCACTAACGAATGCAAATTGACATCCTTAGACTCATTTCACGTTTATCGTTATTACTTGTCAACCATTTTAATATTTAAGAGGAAAAACATGTCATTTATCAAGTATTCAAATTCATTATCACTTGCAAAATTATTCTATTTCTCTTATTGATTTAAACGCTGGAGTTATAACATTACAGGTCAATTATCTCTCTACTACATCGAAAACTCATAACCACCACAACAAGCTTTGCTTTCTCGTTTACTAATCAATTCAGATTCTACTACAAACATGTATTGTTTTCACTTTAAAAAAACTAATACTAACCAATTTTAATTGATTTGTACCGATTTCTATCTATTTGATTATATAGCCAATTTTATAAGCAATTAAGATTAACTACGCCTAGAGATGACAATTTGTCTCATACCTTATGAATACCCACACAAAAATACTCATAACAGATAGGGTAAAAACCCGCAAAATGGATATGGGTACGGGCACTGACAATTACTCATTAAAATAAGTGGGTATAAATGCGGGCACGAGTACCTTACTACCCATCCTGTCCCGTATCCACACTATATATTTATATAATATCAATTATATTAATATATGAAGAGACACCTTTATCAATTTGAAAAAAATCATTATTAAACGGTTACACATTTTAATAAAAGTATATATATATATATATATATATATATATATATATATATATATATATATATATATATATATATATATATATATATATATATATATATATATATATATATATGAGGAGGAGTTACACCATGTTACACCAAACACTGATTAGTATTTTTATAAATCAACCGTTGGATTGAAATATATCATCATATAGATCATACATATAAAGTTTGAGATTAATCTATAAGGATCATACATAACTGAACTGAACTACATAAAAATTAACGCTATATGAAAGTCCATTTTGACGTTAATTTTTGGATATCTTGATCGTATAGTAAATCATTATAGATTAATCTCAAACTTTATAGGTATGATCTATATGATGGTATGTTTCAATCTAAAGGTTGATTTTAAAAAATATTAATCCGAAGTGGCGTTTTTGAGCGAGTGTAACTCATGGTGTAACTCTTCGGTGTAATTTGATCTCTCTATATATATATATATATATATATATATATATATATATATATATATATATATATATATATATATATATATATATATATATATATATATATATATATATATATATATATATATATATATATATATACACACACATATATATTGCTCTTGCAGGAAAAACTTATACAGATGTATTTAGGGATTTGGAGGCTCAAGCTAAGTATCTTGAACTCCAAGTCAATGTTTGTCTTACTTATCCCGCTGGTGGGAGCCCTATATATACAGAAGTAACGTGACTTTCATGTTTAACGCCAATAATGGCTTATCTCTCTCAGTTCCATAACTAAACTGACTTAAAGGTGTGTAACGTCCATCGTTTAACAATGATGACCTTAATGTGTAACGCGCGCCGCCAGAATTAATGTGACAGTTTCTCTTGGCTTGAACGTAACACTCGCTTTATTAGCCGAGTTGGATCATGACTTGTATGGCCGAGTTGTATTTCCGGACCATACTCCGACCTCCATACTTTCCAGCCGAGCACCGTGCTCGACTTTTTCCTTGTCTCTTCTGTAACACCCCTTCTACAATACCCCGAATAATATTAATTATATCAATGATTTAAGTCACATTCCATCAGAGTTAACATGGAAATCAAGGGATGCCACAATTATTAAATAAAATAAAACCTCCAAATAAACAGTAGCCATGCTACACTGAGGATCATTATTCAATTAATTCAATCAATTTAAGACTATGTCTTACACAACGGAAAAATACCATAACCAAAACGGAATAAACCAAATTATAATTATTCCCAATTGAAATTCAAATAAACAAATGAATAACAACTAATTCCTCGACTAAACGTTCCCCAGTGTTACAACCTAATCAGAGCATGACACTGACACGCGGACTTAAAAGACAAGCTCTAGAGCCATCCTCACCAACTCCTGAGCTGCTAACTTTAATCTGAAATTGTTAAAGTAAGGGTGAGACTTCTCATAATTAAAACACATTATAAGCTTCTCAATCAGCAATATATCACAAGCATATTATTTCACCCATTTTAATATAATTTCAGATTCAACACGCAATCACAATCATACAAGTCATTATGCATTCAATAGACAACAAAAGAATTGCAACACTGGAAGACATCCTAACATGTTACAATCCCATGCAAACACAAATGCAGACACAATGCATGTGGTACCAACACGTGACCAAGTCACCCAACACTGATACATCATCAACCGGATACAGTAACCATCGATTCGTCCATAAACACCCGGACACGAATCCAGCCTAACCACCCATCCTCACTCGGGTATCGGTTATCGGCAATCCAAGTCAAATTCCACACAATGGGAATTAACTTCACCAAAACAATGCATATGCACGCACATCACTAGCATGCAACATTCAACACAGGTTATGACCACATCAGACATCATAAACCTTCATCAACCACAACATGATATAATCACCTATCATGAAATAATTCATCACAAAGCATAAATATGCCAAACACTTACCCTTCAATTGGTAAGACTATCACCAGTATATATCACAATAACAACAACTAAGATCAACAGCTATCGGGCATAAACAACACCACCCAAAACACATGATATCAATACAATCATGAATACACCGATTATCATAAACCGAATCAAAACCAAAAACATGATATCTCAACGATCATGCACACCATCATTAGAAACATAAACATGCTTTTTATTCACGCAATACGAATACATCCATTCCTCACAGTTTCACTGCTACATACACACCCATGTGCATCAGCCAATAATCACTTACTTCGGAAATTCGACTCATTTTCAAAATAATTTCAAGTTTTAGAAAATCTTTTAGTTTTATAAAATAGAGCATTAAATTTAAGAAATAACGTCCAAAACGGCGCTCAAAACGGACTTACGGTTTGAAAGTTATGAATTTTCAAAGTTTGATATTTTTCAAAAAGTTGCTGCAGAACCCGGTTCCTGCCTATGTACAACCCGATTCCTGAGTTCAAAAATTTCACGTTTCTGGAAAAATGTATGGGAACCCGGTTCCTACCCATATAGGAACCGGTTCCTGAGTATAATTTTCAAGTTTTTACCAATTTTTCAAAGGGGAACCCGGTTCCTACCCACTGAGAACCGGTTCCTACGTGTTGCAGAGCCATTTTCTGCACTTTTGACAACATTCATCCACTCTAAACCAAACCCAAACATATCCATACGAATTACTATATGAGAAACACCAAAATACATCTATTTTGCACCATTATAACATCAAACCATAATATTCCATCATTCCTATTCATCTACTGACACTCTAATTGTTTCCAATCTAGAATCTGCCACAATCTGACACAATCTGACACAAATAGGTATATATCCATGGGAACCTAGAAATTCCTAAACTGAGATTTCCTAACATGCTATGATCTATACGGTCAAATTCGAAACCGATAATATGAAATAACTAATCGAAATCACCCTTTACCTTGTGGGTTCTTCGAATTCTGACACTTTAGGTTTTCTTCCTTCCTTTTCCTCTTCTCACTTCACGTATCTTTGTTTTCTCCAAAAATAACTCCTTTTTATTTCTTTCCTTCTTTTATTCCATAATTAATCTCAATAAATCCAATATATTAATAAATTAATAAATTATATTCTCAATTAAATTAATAATTAAAAACCATAATTATTTAATTATCGGATTATTTGGGGTGTCACATCTTCCGTCTCTATAGCTCGACTAGGATTTTATATATATATATATATATATATATATATATATATATATATATATATATATATATATATATAAATTTGAAATATAATTTTATAATTAATTAATTTAATTTTATTACAATAAACGGACACGACTACTGTATTAAATGTAGCTTCAAGGTATAAGTATAAGTATCAACATTAATAATCACGCGGGTTTGAGTTGGATTACAGATTTGTTTTCAAATCGCAAATTATGAAATTATGTATTATAATATCATGCTCAAACTCTACTCTTTTTTTTTCATCGTTAATTACGCTTCATATTCTTAATTTGACCGGTCAACCGGTGCTTTTACACGTTAGGGTGTTACATGTTTGCAACACTACACATTGAAGTGCTTGAAAACACACTTATTGCTCACATGTAATAGCGATCAAGGTCAAAAAGAGTATTTCATCTCATGATAAGGTTAATATTGGAAATTAAATAATTTTTAATGATTTTATACTTAAAAACGCAAAAAAAAAAAAAAAAAAATCAAATATTTTATCATGGAAACAAAAAGTATTTGCTGTTTGAGATATTAAAATTAAAATGTCAAATACTTGATAGTCGCATTTTGAATTTAAGAATGTACTATATTGTGCTCTAAACACGTGTTCCGTACGCAAATTTTTAATTGAGAATTTTGTAACAAGTTGTTTAGCAAAGGAAAGATAAAGTTTAATAAAGAATTGTAATTAAAGAAGAAAACATATGGAAAGCAAGACAGCATGGCCCATAATAATACATTAATTGCTGGAGGCTAAAAGAAAAGGACATATCTAATATCTAATCTAAAAGAAAGAAAAATCATAGTTAGTTATTGGTGGTACCCCATACATACGTAGTATAATAAATCCTTATCACAAACAACAAACAATATATTTATATTTTGAATGGGTTTTTTATTTACATTTTCTCGCAAATGCTTATTCATATCTATACTCATATAGGAGTATTATTGAAATATAATATCGATATAGTATAATATTAGATATAATATGTTTAAATAATCTCAAGTAAGAAATAACTTAAAAGAAATTGTTTAATTTAAATGGGAATGATTAAGACATATTTAAAGATGATAAAAAAAATCATATTTCTATAGAACTCGTCATGAGACATGTATTTTAACATATATTCACATGTAAAATAAATAAATATTCAATTATTTGTTAGTTAATTGATGCATATATGAATTTAGTGACACTCTTATATCGGGATATTTATATCCGTTAATGAATAATAAGTTATTTGATTGTTGTTGAGTTTGTAATTCTTTGTGTCGAAGTAGTATGTTGTTCGACATAATAATAGTATGTCAAACTTAGTTTTATGTGTGTCGAAATATCGAAGCAGTTAATTTCACACAGTATTTCGACTTGGGTCTAAATAGGTATTTTGGACCTTTTGTATTTGTGGGCTTTGGTTTCAGGAGCAAGCAAACTCATTATAAATAGGATGTAACTCATATATCGTAAACAATTGGTATTCACAATTTGTTGGCAGATAGAAACTTTGCAGCAAATCATAATCTTATTTCCAATTTTGTAAAACCATAACTCTTTCTTTCATTGTGTTTATTGTGGAAAATGGTAAACAACCGCTGGTCCTCCCAAAGCCCTAGAAACTAAGGGTTACTCGCAAGATCGACCAGTTGATCTTAAGACATGTGCTAAGAGTTTGAAAATACATTTGTTATGTCGAAATCCTTATTATGAGAAACAATTTTCTATGAATGAGGGGCCAAGTATAAAAGAAGTATTCAACACTATGATTTGACTGACTGACTGGTGACTCGTGACTGACAGAAGGTGTTCATACGAAATAAACAATAACGTAAAAGAATTGTTCAAGAATCAATAGACCGACCGACTGGTAACTCGTGATTGATAGAAGGTATTGAATTGTTTACGCAAAGCAAAAAATAACGTAAAGAGATTGCTCAAAAGTAAATAAAAAATAAGTAAAACATTCAAAGAAGACAATTGAAAAAAAGGATTTGCATTGAAATATAAATGGTGATTCACGTACATCAAACATTTATACACTCTTTGCTTCCTTACGCTTGGAATAATCGAGTTTAACAAGTGATTTTAGTACAAGTGAACACCCAAAATTCTATCCTGAACCTTCTTATTTATAGTGATTACAACGTAACTGCCTATACACATTAGCTACTGACATGTATCTTAGCCTAAAACAACTGCTCCTCCAGCTTTCGCTACCTATTTGGCGCTCAATTAGAACTCAAACTACTGATAACTGCTGGTGACTTGGCCAGCAAATGCCAAAACAAGTTGAAAATACCGCAGGTACAGAAGTTCACATGCCAACTTCTGAAGATTCTGAACAGAAGAACCACTCAGAAGTTCTGGCTATTGAAGAAAATCTGAACAACGTCAAAACATCTGAAGAAAATTCCCGCATAAAATATCCAAGAATTACCTCAGCTCATCCAGAAGATGTCATTATAGGAAAGAAAGATGACCCTATCAAAACTATGTCCACCTTAAAAATAAATGAAGAATCTCTGTTTGGACTAGTCTCTATGATTGAACCAACTTCTGTAGATGAAGCTCTGAAAGATAATGATTGGATTATAGCTATGGAAGAAGAACTCAACCAATTCTCCAGAAATGATGTATGGGATTTAGTTCCAAGACCAAAAGGATTTAACATCATTGGAACAAACTGGGTGTTCAGAAACAAGCTAAATGAGCAAGGAGAAGTTGTCAGAAACAAGGCATGACTGGTTGCGCAAGGGTATAGTCAGCAAGAAGGTATTGATTATAATGAAACCTTTGCTCCAGTTTCCAGGTTATAATCCATTAGATTGTTAATTCTTTTGTTGTACAAAACCATTTTACTTTATATCAAATGGCTGTTAAAAGTGCTTTTTTAAATGGTTATATAGAAGAAGAAGTTTATGTCTGTCAACCTCCTAGTTTTGAAGATTCAAAATTTCCAGAACATGTTTTTAAACTGAAAAAATCTCTTTATGGTTTAAAACAAGCCCCCAGAGCTTGGTATGAGCACCTTAGTAATTTTCTTTTAGAAAAATACTCTACCAGAGGGAAAGTGGACACAACCTTATTCAGAAAAACTTTTAAAAATGACATTTTAATCTGTCAAATATATGTTGATCATATTATATTTGGAACTTCTAATGTCTCTCTTGAAAGAGAAATTCCTAAGTCTATGCAGGCAGAATTTGAAATGAGCATGATGGGGGAACTGAAATTCTTTATGGGAATTCAAATCAATCAATGCTCAGAAGGTACCTACATACATCAAATGAAGTATGTGAAAAAACTTCTGAAGAAATTCCAGTTATCAGAGCGTAAAGAAGCCAAGACTCTAATGTATCCCACATGCATCTTAGGAAAAGACGAGGTAAGTAAGAAGGTAGATCAGAAGCTCTACAGAGGTATGATTGGCTCTCTTCTATATCTAACTGCATCTAGGCCAGATATTCTGTTCAGTGTATGTTTATGTGCAAGATTTTAATCAGATCCCAGAGAATCTCACTTAACTGTTGTTAAGTGAATTCTGAGGTATCTGAAAGGTACTACTAATGTTGGATTATGTTACAGAAAATCCAAAGATTTCAATCTAGTAGGATTTTGTGATGCTGACTTTGCTGGAGATAGAGTGAAGAGTAAAAGTACTTTTGGAAGTTGTCAATTTATGGGCAACAACTTGATCATCTGGTACAGCAAAAAGCAAGCCACAATTTCCCTCTCAACCACTGAAGCAGAGTATGTAGCTGCTGCTGGTTGTAGCACTCAGATGCTCTGGATGAAGAGTCAGCTAGAAGATTACCAGCCGTATGAGAGTAAGATTCCTATCTTCTCTGGCAGTATTTCTTCTATTTGCCTCTCTAAAAATCCTATTTTACACTCAAAGGCAAAAAATATTGAAATTAAACATCATTTCATTAGGGACTATATTCAAAAAGGAATTTTAAACTTAAAATTTGTTGATACAGACCATCAATGGCCTGATATTTTCACAAAACCACTTTCTGAAGATAGGTTTAAATTTATTTTGAAAATTTGAAGTATGGAAAATTGCCCTGTGTAACACCCCTTCTAATTACCCGCGTTCATAAATATCAATCAGAGTTTTTAATCACAAATTAAGAGGCGTCACAATTTAAATATTTCAAATTAACCAAAATAGTTGTCATGCTTTCACTGAAGAAGGATCATGAAATAAAACAGACTTAAAGTTATGTTTAACAGCGGAAATGAAACATAACGAATCCTGAATACATCGTTCATAATTATTCCAGGACAATAAATCGAAACATTAACCAAAACTATTATTTAGTATTCATAAAGAATCTCAATTCAAACGCTTCCCCAGTGTTACATCTACCAGAGCACGACACTGACACGCGGTTTAACTAAAGGACTCAACTCTAAAAGCTATCCTCACCAATTCCAATCCGTTAATCACTTCGAATCTGAAATCATTAAAGTAAGGGTGAGATTTCTATCCAATATAAAATGCATTATACGTTTTTAAATACAACAGAATAATTAAATACGTTAGTCCATTATCCAAACACATAGTCATAGCCAATTCACAAATGCATCTCACTCAATGAACATGTAAATATAACAAGCGATGGAAATTGCAACACTGGAAACCATCCTAGCATGTTACAATCCCATATGCAATGCGACTATGCATGTGGTACCAAACGTGAACCGAGTTCACCCACTGCTCTGTTTACATGTGGAAAGACAGCGGAAATCCATGATTCGCCCAAAACCACTGGGTCAAGAATCTAGCCTCACTACCTCTAAATCCTGGTAAGTCTATTGGCTCAGCAAGTTCACTTCCGCACAATGGGAATGAACCAATTAACAAATGCCTATGCATGCATCATAAAAGCATGCAACATCACTTCACAGATTATGATATCAACATAATTCACACAATGCCAATCACCAATGTATTACATTCTATCATAATGAATATCAAAATACAACATTGTAAGCATTAGTTCTCACTCGATAACTCAAATCATCTATAATAATTTCCTATTATCCTTAATTATCCACACTTTTCAAAATCGGAAGCTCGACTCTTTTTAAAATAATTTTAACAAAATAATATTTTTCCCTTTTTAAAAGATAGTATTTTAAATTTAAGAAATAATGCCGAAAACGGCACTCGAATCGGAGTTACGGTTTGGAAATTATGAATTTTTGAAGTTTTAAGTATTTTGAAAAATTACACAGTGGAACCCGGTTCCTCACTGGGAGAACCCGGTTCCCACTTTTTGAAAATAAGCGCCTCCTGGAATTTTTTATGGGGAACCCGGTTCCTCCCCACTGGGAACCGGTTCCCACGTACAAAAATTGACAATTTTGAAATTTTAACATTGGGAACCCGGTTCCTCCCCACTGGGAACCGGTTCCCACGACCTGCAGAATTAAAATCTGCTATTTTGATAGCATTTATGCATTCTTTATCATTTTCAACCATTTCCATACAACTTATAACATTAGAAATACCAGATTGTGACCATTATACACCCATACAACATCATACATCATTGTTTCATCATTCCTATTAATTGTTCGACACACTAACGGTCTTAAATTCTATAATCCGACACAAAATAGGGTTTACTCCTACAAACCTATAATCACCTAAATCAATTTCCTAACATACCCAATCATCCGGTTGATTCCCAAAACCCATAAGGCATTAAAATCGAATGAAATCACCCTTACCGATGATCTTGACTTTCCGCTGGCTTTTTCTCTTCACTTCTCTTCTCCAATTCTACGTGAAATGACTTTTCCAAAAAGACCTTTTTTTCCTTTTTATAATCCTTGTTATATTCCTTTATTATTTCCAAATAAAATACATAAATTAATAATTAGTAAAAGTAGAGTGATTTACTCCTCACACCCACTATTTACTCTTCACACCTCCAACCCTTCTTTCTTCAGTTAATCCAATTAAATCCGAAAATATTAATACCTCAGTCTTTAATTAAATAAATAATTAAATTCCTTATAATTTAATATTCGAGTTAAATCGGGGTGTCACAACTCTCCCCTACTAAAAGAGTTTTCGTCCTCGAAAACATACCTTAGACGAAAAGTTCGGGATACGAGTCCTTCATCTGGCTCTCCAGTTCCCAAGTTACATTTCCTCCAGCTGGTCCTCCCCAAGCTACTCTCACCAGTGCTATTTCCTTACCACGCAATTGCTTCACTTTCCGATCTTCAATTCTCGCAGGTACTGCTTCAACAGTCAAATTATCTTGTACCTGTACATCATCTACCTGAATCTCATGAGACGGATCCGTAATGTACCTCCTCAGTTGAGATACATGGAAAACATCATGCAAATTCGCAAGTGACGACGGTAAGGCAATTTGATAAGCAACTTTCCCAACTCTCTTGGTAATTTGAAACGGACCAATAAAGCGCGGAGTCAACTTCCTTGACTTCAAAGCTCGACCAATATCTGTCATCGGAGTAACCCGCATGAACACATGATCTCCTTCACTAAACTCAAGATCCTTCCTCCTCTTATCATGATAACTTTTCTGACGACTCTGAGAAACCCTCATCTTCTCCTGAATCATCTTGATCTTTTCTGAAGTTTGTTGAACAATCTCTGGTCTAATCACAACATTTTCTCCAGATACGTACCAACACAACGGCGTCCGACACCTCCTGTCATACAATGCCTCAAACGGAGCCATACCAATGCTCGAATGAAAACTATTGTTGTAGGTAAACTCTATCAATGGTAAGTAGCTATCCCAAGCTCCACCCTTCTCTAACACACAAGCCCTCAACAAATCTTCTAACAACTGAATCGTCCTCTCCGTCTGCCCATCTGTCTATGGATGATATGCGGAACTCAATCGTAACTTAGTACCCAAAGCTTCCTGCAATCCTGTCCAAAAATTAGACGTAAACCTCGGATCTCTATCTGACACAATGCTAGACAGAATACCATGCAAACTTACAATCCTCTCAACATACAATTCTGCCAACCTCTCCATCGGATAATCCATTCTTATCAGAATAAAGTGAGCAGACTTTGTCAACCGATCAACGATAACCCAAATAGAATCACAATTCTTCGATGTTCGTGGTAACCCAGACACAAAATCCATAGAGATGCCATCCCACTTCCACTCTGGAACAAACAACGGTTCCATCAATCCTAACGACTTCTGATGTTCAATCTTTGATTTCTGACAAACCAAACACGCATACACAAACTCGGAAATTTCCTTTTTCATTCCAGGCCACCAAAATAATTTCTTCAAGTCATTATACATCTTAGTAGCACCAGAATGAATACTCAACCCACTACGATGTCCTTCTTCCAAAATACTTTTCCTAATCTCAGCAACATCCGGAACACACACTCTATCACCAAATCTCATAACGCCATTCTCATCAATTCGGAACTCACCTCCTTGACCTTGGTTAATCAATGTCAACTTGTCAACCAAACCAACATCGTTTACATCCATTTCGAATCTCTTCCAAAATACCACTAGTCAGCTTCAACATGCCCAATTTCACACTATTCAGAGTAGTTTCGCATACTAAACTTAAGTCTCTGAATTGTTCCACTAAATCCAATTCACGAACCATTGACATCGACATATGCAAGGACTTCCTGCTCAGTGCGTCTGCCACAACGTTTGCCTTACCAGGATGGTAATTCAAACCGAAATCATAATCCTTGAGAAATTCTAACCACCTTCTCTGCCTCATATTCAACTCTTTCTGGTCAAAAAGATACTTCAGGCTCTTGTGATCACTGAACATTTCAAACCGTGAACCATACAGATAATGCCTCCATAACTTCAAAACAAACACAACAGCTGCCAACTCCAAATAATGAGTCGGATAATTCCTTTCACGAATCTTCAACTGTCTTGAAGCATAAGCCACAACTTGCCTATCTTGCATCAAAACACCTCCTAAACCCATCAAGGACGCATCACAATACACCACGAAAGATTCTGCCGGATTCGGCAAAATTAGAATCGGAGCACTAGTCAACCTCCTCTTCAACTTTTGGAATCCTTCCTCACAATCTGTATCCCAAACAAATGCTTGACCCTTTCTAGTCAGCTTAGTCAACGGTAAAGCTAGCTTCGAAAATCCCTCAATGAATTTCCTGTAGTAACCTGCAAGACCAAGAAAACTACGAATCTCTGAAGCATTCTTCGGCGCTTCCCACTGAGATACAGCTTCTACTTTTGTAGGATCAACAGCAATACCATTCTTGGAAATCACATGACCAAGAAAACTCATTTCGCTTAACCAAAACTCGCATTTAGACAACTTCGCATAAAGTTTCTTCTCCTTCAATAATTCCAATACAATCTTAAGATGCTTTGCATGCTCTTCATCATTCTTTAAATAGATTAAAATGTCGTCAATAAATACCACCACAAATTGGTCAAGATACAGATGAAATATCCTGTTCATATACTCCATAAAAACACCAGGTGCATTAGTAACTCCAAACGGCATAACTGAATATTCGTAATGCCCATACCTCGTTCTAAATGCGTCAATATCTCCGCCTTAACACGAATCTGATGATATCCAGACCTCAGATCAATTTTACTAAATACACCAGCTCCAATCAACTGATCCATCAAATCATCAATCCTCGACAATGGGTGCCGATTCTTGATTGTCACTTTATTCAACTGCCTGTAATCAACACACAGTCTCATCGTACCTTCCTTCTTCTTAACCAACAATACTGGCGCACCCCACGGTGAAACACTAGGCCGAATAAACTTCTTCTCTAGTAACTCTTCCAACTGTTTCTTCAGCTCAGACAACTCAGATGCCGACATGCGATAAGGCACCATCGACACCGGACTAGTTCTAGGAATCAAATCTATAGCAAACTCCACTTCCCTCTCAGGTGGTAGTTCACTAACATCTTCCGGAAATAATTCTGGAAATTCATTCACCACCGGTAATTCACCACTCTTAGCCTTTCCCTTCACTTTCGTCGAAGAATATAACATAAACACTACCGCACCATCTCTAACAGTTGAATTCATCTGCTTAACTTACATAGTCCCATCTTCAACTTTAACTTCTTCAGGGAATATGACCGTCTTCTCAAAGCAATTGATATGAACCTGGTTGAAGACCAACCAGTTTATTCCAAGGATAATATCAAGTTGTTCTAAAGGTAGGCACACTAAGTTCATACCGAACCCTCTACCAAAAATGACAATAGGACAATTCCTACAAACATACGAAGCAGTCACTGAACCCGACGCAGGAGTGTCAATAACCATACTTCCATCCATATTAGAAATTTCTAGATTTAATCTTTTAGCACAATCCAAAGCAATAAAAGAATGCGTCGCTCCAGTATCAATAATCGCAATTAAAGGTATGCCATTAATAAAACATGTACCTTTAATCAACCGATCATCTGGCTTAACGTCTTATCCTGACAAAGCGAACACCTTCCCACCACGCTCTTTCTTTGGCTTAGTACATCGGACGAGTGTGTCCTTCTTCGCCACGTTGTAAGTTATTATCTTCCGAGCTGCACTCAGCAGCTAAATGACCAAATCTTCCACAGTTGTTGCACTTCTTCGCATCATTCTTGCATTCAGGAGCTCGGTGACCCAATTCACCACATCTGTAACACTTTATGGAAGAACCAGAAGAACCAGAGTCTCCTCCACTAGGCTTCTTCCAACCTCCAGATTTCTGATTATTCCTATCATAGGGCTTACCACGATCTATCTGTCTCTTTCCCTTACGATCAACATAACTCTGAGCATTCAACTTAGTACTAGCAAGATCTTCTTCCAGAATCCTACTACAGTCAACTAAATCAGGAAACCTTCTAATGCGTTGATACCTGATACCCTGCTTGATCTCATCACGAAGACCATTCTCAAACTTGATACATTTGGAAAATTCTCCATCTGCATCATTAGTGTAATGAGCATAATACTTTGCTAATTCAGTAAACTTCGTTGCATACTCACTCACAGACTTGTTGCCTCGCTTGAGCTCCAAACTCGGTCTTCTTACCCGAATGTCTTGAGTACCTTCTCATAAAAGCTCTCCCGAACACACCCAAGTCAACGCAATACCATCTTCTTCCATTTCGGCCCGTAGCAACCCACACATCGCTAGCATGTGAGTACCATACCTCACCTTCACTCCTCGGACAATCAATCACTCAAGATCCTCTCGATCTCATTCAACCACTTCGAGTACCTTCGGATCATGTGCACCCTTGAACAATGGAGGATTATTCCTCCGAAAATTCCCCAATTGTCTCGGACCAATAACCTCCTGATTCCCTCTCGATCTCAATTAACATTCCCAAAGCTTCAAGAATAGCATCGTCGTTCCTTCCACCTCTTCCACCATTGTTCGTAACATTACAAAACAATCTACATCAGCATGTATATCGATGTCATCTTACACTAGTCGCATACAGAAGGGATAACGACACTAAGACAAGACCGACTATGCTTTGATACCACTATTGTAACACCCCTTCTAATTACCCGCGTTCATAAATATCAATCAGAGTTTTTAATCACAAATTAAGAGGCGTCACAATTTAAATATTTCAAATTAACCAAAATAGTTGTCATGCTTTCACTGAAGAAGGATCATGAAATAAAACAGACTTAAAGTTATGTTTAACAGCGGAAATGAAACATAACGAATCCTGAATACATCGTTCATAATTATTCCAGGACAATAAATCGAAACATTAACCAAAACTATTATTTAGTATTCATAAAGAATCTCAATTCAAACGCTTCCCCAGTGTTACATCTACCAGAGCACGACACTGACACGCGGTTTAACTAAAGGACTGAACTCTAAAAGCTATCATCACCAATTCCAACCGCTAATCACTTCGAATCTGAAATCATTAAAGTAAGGGTGAGATTTCTATCCAATATAAAATGCATTATACGTTTTTAAATACAACAGAATAATTAAATACGTTAGTCCATTATCCAAACACATAGTCATAGCCAATTCACAAATGCATCTCACTCAATGAACATGTAAATATAACAAGCGATGGAAATTCCAACACTGGAAACCATCCTAGCATGTTACAATCCCATATGCAATGCAGACTCTATGCATGTGGTACCAAAACGTGAACCGAGTTCACCCACTGCTCCGTTTACATGTGGAAAGACAGCGGAAATTCATGATTCGCCCAAAACCACTGGGTCAAGAATCTAGCCTCACTACCTCTAAATCCTGGTAAGTCTATTGGCTCAGCAAGTTCACTTCCGCACAATGGGAATGAACCAATTAACAAATGCCTATGCATGCATCATAAAAGCATGCAACATCACTTCACAGATTATGATATCAACATAATTCACACAATGCCAATCACCAATATATTACATTCAATCATAATGAATATCAAAATACAACATTGTAAGCATTATTTCTCACTCAATAACTCAGATCATCTATAATAATTTCCCATTATCCTTAATTATCCACACTTTTCAAAATCGGAAGCTCGACTCTTTTTAAAATAATTTTAACAAAATAATATTTTTTTCCTTTTTAAAAGATAGTATTTTAAATTTAAGAAATAATGCCGAAAACGGCACTCGAATCGGAGTTACGGTTTGAAAATTATGAATTTTTGAAGTTTTAAGTATTTTGAAAAATTACACAGTGGAACCCGGTTCCTTACTGGGAGAACCCGGTTCCCACTTTTTGAAAATAAGCGCCTCCTGGAATTTTGTATGGGGAACCCGGTTCCTCCCCACTGGGAACCGGTTCCCACGTACAAAAATTGCCAATTTTGAAATTTTAACACTGGGAACCCGGTTCCTCCCCACTGGGAACCGGTTCCCACGACCTACAGAATTAAAATCTGCTATTTTGATAGCATTTATGCATTCCTTATCATTTCCAACCATTTCCATACAACTTATAACATTAGAAATACCAGATTGTGACCATTATACACCAATACAACATCATACATCATTGTTTCATCATTCCTATTAATTGTTCGACACACTAACGGTCTTAAATTCTATAATCCGACACAAAATAGGGTTTACTCCTACAAACCTATAATCACCTAAATCAATTTCCTAACATACCCAATCATCCGGTTGATTCCCAAAACCCATAAGGCATTAAAATCGAATGAAATCACCCCTTACCTCGCGATGATCTTCGACTTTCCCGGTGTTGGCTTTTTCCTCTCTTACTTCTCTTCTCCAATTCTACGTGAAATGACTTTTCCAAAAAGACCTTCTTTTTCTTTTTATAATCCTTGTTATATTCCTTTATTATTTTCAAATAAAATACATAAATTAATAATTAGTAAAAGTAGAGTGATTTACTCCTCACACCCACTATTTACTCTTCACACCTTCAACCCTTCTTTCTTCAATTAATCCAATTAAATCCGAAAATAGTAATACCTCATTCTTTAATTAAATAAATAATTAAATTCCTTATTATTTAATATTCGAGTTAAATCGTGGTGTCACACCCTGAATGAAATTTTGTTCAATATCAATTTAGTCAGAAGTTCTGTGTTAAATGAACCTTCTAATTAATTAACTCTTTAGAAGTGAGAATAAAAGTTAAGTTAAAAACCATATCTAGAAGTTCTGAAACCTTCAAATGTTTCAAGTTCTGATTATGGTCATAAGTTCATTAAAGTAAAACAGCTGTAACGCTGTAACCCAGAAGTTGAACACGTGTTCAAAAACTTCTGATAGGTTACTTAACATGCGTGTTAGCTATTGACAAGAAATTTCTTAGTACCTATTGAAATCTTTTCAAATCTCAAGAAATCCCTCCAGTGTTAGACGCTACTTATATGTGATGATTGCTTTGCTCTTAATTTTTTTTTAATATTTTGGTGTGTGACAAACCTTCAGTAACTATATTTTTAAAGTCATCAGAACTTCGTTTCACTTTACATTTTTTTAAAAATGATTTTTTTTATTATGACAAAAAGGGGGAGAAAATTGAGATTTTGACCTGATTCATTATAACATGTTGCTGGAACAAAATGTCAAACATTTCTAACAAAATATACTAGTGTACATTTTTGTTTCTAAGTGATATAGATATACACAAGCTCTGAAAGAACAAGCTGAGAAGAAAATACCAAGTGTTGAAAATCAATATTCTGAAAATTCTGGATGAAAAAAATTAAGCAGAAGCTCAAAAGACCAAGTGCTGAAAGCAAACTCTAAAAAAGTAAACTCTGGAAGCTCAAAAGACCAAGTGCTGAAAGCAAACTCTGAAAAGTAAACTCTGGAAGAAAGGAAAAACTCAGGGAAGTTCTACCTTGCAACTTTTTCTTTTCAATATTTAGTTCAGGGGGGAGACTATTAATTTCAAGGGGAGATTATTAATCTCAGGGGGAGATATTATTTTTACATATACAAAATTTCTTAAATCAAAATCTAGATAGTTTTGTCATCATCAAAAAGGGGGAGATTGTTAGAACAAAGTTTGTTTCTAATAATATATTAAAGTTTTGATGATAACAAGCATAATAAATTTTGTATGAATGAATATGATACTCTGACTTGTACATGTTTCATTTTAGAAGATGTTCTGACTCTAGCGCAAAATGGAGAATATATCATGCTGAGCAGAAGATGAAGTTAGAAGTTCTAATCAAAGTAGAACTTCTGGACAAAGCACTCTCAAAGCAACTGCTGATAGAAACACGCTTTAGAAGTTTGAATGAGACAAAACTTCTGATCAAGTACGCTCAAAGCAACTGTTGATAGAAATGAGCTTTAGAAGTTTTAAGGAGAGAAAACTTCTGGAACACGCACACTACCTATAAAGCTTCTAAAGTAAAGAATGAAATTCAACTTCTGAGAAAAGACAACAAAGCGCAACCTCTGATAAGAAGCACCAAAAGTATGTTCTAAAAACAAGATGTTAACAAGACTTACAGAAGATCATGAAGTATTAGAAGTTCTAACGAAGACAGAACTTTTGGTCACGCAAGCTAGGAAGCAACTTCTAATAGAAGCAAGCACATCACAACTTCTGATAGAAGCAAGCACAGTGCAACTTCTGATAGAATCAGATAAGCACAATTCTGATAGGAAGCACAAACAAAATGCTCTGACTATAATATATTCTAACAAGGCTTACAGAAGATCATTATCAAAATATACGTTATCTTCCAAAAGACAAAACCCTCACAAGTAACGTTAAACTACTTAGTGAAGAAATCAGAACACTTAAGTGGTTTAACTTTCAAGGTTTATATCACGTGAAGCTAAACAAGTCATAATTACTTTTTCCAGTAACCAAGACACACTACATGCAATGGAAAATTTCTGGAAGCACTATATAAGGAAATCAAATTCAAAGGAGAAAGTAGAACTTCAAAGCATAACAAATATTCATTCATTTTCTCAAGTAAACTCACGCTGCAAGAACAAAGAGTCATTTTTGTAAATTAGTTTACTATACATTTGAACTTCATTTTTGTGTAAACTTCACTTTGTGAAGAATAGCTTTTCTAGAAGCAATATTGTACACAGTAAGTCAGAAAACACTTTCTGATAGTTGTTCCTTGAGAAGACCAATTGGGTCAGTGTTCTTGAGAGGGCTAGGAGTAGTTGAGTCTTAGAGGTGTTAGTCACAACGGTTGGTTGTGCAGTTTGTTCCTTGAGAAGACCAGTTGGGTCAGTGTTCTTGAGAGGGCTAGGACTAGTGAGTCTTAGAGGAAGTTAGTCACACCAGTTGGGTAGTGCACTCTGTAATTATTGATTATATTGGATTAAGTCTTCGTTGAGAGAGGTGAAATCACCTTGACGGGTGGAGTTGAGTAGTTTGAGTTTCAAACGAATTAGGATAAAAATCCTTGAGTATTTAGTTTATTGTTTGGGTAAAAGATTTAAAAAGTAAGAAAAACTTATTCAACCCCCCTTCTAAGTGTTTTTCCAAGCCTTCATACATTATTTATGCCTTCAAGGAGTAAAGATTTATGTTTCAAATATGTTGAGGCCCATAGTTCTAAATATAAGACTTGTTTTTAAATAGTTTGGTGTTTCTGCGCTACAACAAAATGAGTAGTTTCTTAACTACTCATCAGCTAACCATCAAAAGAACAAAGATAAGCGGTTAATCTCGTGTTTAATACCTCAGAAATTGAAGCACATCATTAGAAGCAAATCAAAATCTCTACACAAAGACGACCAAATTAGTAAAATAGCTGAGGGTATGTTGTCCAAGAAAAGACAATCATGACCTAAGCCACGTGCTACGATAAAAAGCAATCATAACTTATCTCAACCGTATTCCTTGGAAAATGGAGAAAATGTGACGAACCATTATAACTCATTAAAAGCATTTTCTCTTCAACGTATCTTTCTAAAAACATATATAAGAAGACTACAACTTTATTTTGAAGAGGTATGAGAAACCAGTGATGAAAAGAAAAGAAAAAGCAACATGAAACAAAGTTCAAAATAAAATGAAGTCGTTGCATGACAAATGTTCATCATGACTAAGTCTGAAAAATGGTTGTTGTTGGTTTCTTGCTCAATGATGAGTGAATATAAAAATTCTACAAGATGAAATTTAAAAAGTAGCAACCATATACATCCTGGAAAAATCATGAAAAAACAAGGAGTTGTTGTTCATTGCTTGCTCAACGTAGAAGATGAAGACAAGAAGACTACAAGATGTCGTTTTGTTATAAAACAAAACATTCAGCCTTGTAGAAACATATAAAACACAAGGGTTGTTGTTCGAATTATGTTATCTCTTAGAAATCTTCATGTAAATTGTTTTTGACACAAGAGTTTTTGCTCAGATGTGTGTCAAAACAATGTGTACTTAAACTGGGAGAAATTTGCTTTATGAAGAGCACACATATAATCTCCTGAAAAATGATTCTAATTAGAATTGGTATTTCCTCAAGTGATTTTCTAGTATATATACTTGAGAGGGATAAGGTGTCTTTCTAGACTCTTAGAGGTTGTTGTAATCTTTCAAGATTAGTGGATTAAGTCATTTTCTAAGGAAAAATCACCTGAAGAAGATGGACAAGATGTAGACTTATTGAGAAGGTGAACTTATATAAAATAAACGTGTTCCTTACTTTCAAGCTTTCTTTATATGTTAAAAGGCTTCCGAAATTAGTTACAAATTTAAAAACCCAATTCAAACCTCCCATTTCTTGTATTTTTCTCTACCTTCAATTGCAACTATCGAAAGACTCATATGAAAATGATGTCGATCCAACCCAATACATAATACTTATTGGGTCATTATGGTACCTTTGTCACACAAGGTCCGATATAACATACATTATAGGTATGATAAGTAGATTCATGCAGAAGCCAAATGTATCACATCTAGCAGCGACGAAGAGGATAATAAGGTATCTCAAAGGAACTCTCGACTATGCCATTATGTTTTTTTGCAACTAATGAACAAAAATAATGTAAATTAGTGGGTTACACCAACTTAAGTTGGTGTAATGATGATGGGGATCAAAAATCTACAACTGATTATGCGTTTATGCTATGTGGTGCACCAGTTGCTTAGAGTTCGAGAAAAGAACAAGTAGTGGCACTATTGTCGTGTAAAACAGAGTACATAGTTGTCTATCTTTGTGCATGTCAAGCAACATGGATGGTGAACTTGGTTGAAGAGATTGCATGGAAGAATTATGGAGCAATCGCCATGAAGATCGACAACATGTCATCTATCAATTTGGCGAAGAATCTGATAGCACATGACCGAGAGCAGGTAGCTAAAGAGAATGTGAACTTGGAACACTGCAGAACTGAGAATCAGGTTGTAGATACCATGACAAAGGGTGTGCAGGTTAAAGTGTTCAGAAGACTAAGAACCATGATGAATGTAGATAACTTAGACACAATGAATTAGGTGGTATGTTGAGTTTTTAATTCCTTGAGTTGAAGGAGCATGTTGCTCGACAGAACAAGGGTACGTCAAACTTAGCCTAGTGTGTGTGTCGAGGTATGTCTGTCGAAGTGTCGAAGCAGTTAGCTTCACACAATATTTCGACTTAGGTCTAAATAGGTATTGTGGTCCTTTTATATTTGTGGGTTTTGCCTTAGGGAGCAAGCAAACTCATTATAAATATGGAGTAATCCCTATATTGTAAACAACTGATAATCATAGAATTTTGTAGTTGCAAAGTGAAAAAGATTTTTCACAGTTTATGAACAGAGAGAAATTCTGCAAAAAATTACCATCTTCTTTTCAATTTCGTAAAATCTTAATTTTTTTTCATTATTATTGTGTATTAACAATAATTTTATTTATCAAAATTGATAGAAATTCTCCATAAATTTTAATGAATTTCCAACGATTATCCCTTATAAATATAAAGTTAATGGAATAAAAGAAATCTTGAAATTATCCATGTGTGTGCTTAATACGATGAATACATGATTTAGAATTTTGTAGCAACGGATGAAAAACTACTTATATTTGTAATCGTATATGTCATCAAATATTTATAAATATGACATCTCTTTTTCTTAGAGTCCTGAATCATTTTTTTCGTTGGTGCTTGTATTTCTCGGACTTTCTAACAAAAATGAATTAATATTACTATATAATCAGAGTTAAACTTTAATGAATGTAATTAAAAAAAATTATCGTCCATTTTCTATTTTAGTGGCTGCATAAGTTTATAGAATATTTTGTATATATTATTACATAAGATCACGTGGTTTCACATCATGTAGTCTAAGTACAGCAAATTCTTCAACCGTATATGAGTCAAGACTTTGAATTTGAAGTTTGAAACAAAAACCAAAACATAAATTATTTCATCACATTTTTATTTTTATTCAATTAGCCGCCATTGAATATTTTAGTATTCAACAATTGCATGCTATGCGACAATTTGAAATTAATTTTGTTCATCAAACTTTGGCATTATTACTCAACATCAAAGGGTAGGCAAGGTAATTATACAAAGATAAGTATAAAATATTTTTAATTTAATTTGATCTTTTTTTGAACAAAGAAATAAAAAAATAACACGTCTTTTTTGGGTACATAAACGTTACTATTAAGTATCGTTTTGGTGTTTTTCTCCAAAAAGAAAATTAATATAGATGAGGTGGACCTAATAATTCGCAATAAGCAAAAGTTAGAACCAAAATAAGTTGATTCAACTCCAAAAAGAAAATTAATATAGCTGAGCTGGGCGTAATAATTCACATTAAGCTAAAAGTTAGAAGTTGGAACAAAAAAAGTTGATTAAATTAAAGATTGAAGTTAAGAAAAGTGCTTTAGGAGAGACAAATCTGGGTCTATCATCGCTAATGGAAACTAATATATTAATATGCTTAAATACTAAAGAGAAAAGTGAAAGATATGAAAAATCTACTTATTGTATAATCACTTTTTTAATTACCACCATTATATTCAATTTTCTTAAAAAATCAAAAAATTAAAGATTTAAATGCATTTTTAATTATTCTATTTTTATGTTTTTTAAGTTTATTTTTTATTTTAATTTTAAAATTTTTTCCGACTTAAAATTTTATTGATTTTCTTCAAATTTTGCATAAACGACACCTTATCAATAATATGACACTGTTACAATAATTTTAAGTTAGATAAACACATATTATAGAGGTTACGATAGCACTGTCATATCAATAATAAACACGTTACTTATGCGAAATTACATATAATTAATAAAATTCTGATTGAATAAAATTTAAAGTTAAAAAAATTAAATTTTAAAATAGAAAGATTAAAACTCAAAAAACATTAAAAAAATATAAGTACCAAAATGTATTTAAGTCAAAATTAAAATAAAATTTTGAAAAACTGTAATTAGATTAAAAAGATATTATAAAATAAAGCATGCATGAAGGAAAAAAAATCACCATAAGGACTTAGTTTTACAGAGTCAATGAAAGGAATAGAGATGGAGAAATTATAAAATAATAATTTGCAAGAAGAACCAAAATAAATAAACTCCAATCTGACTTAGATGTAACAAAACTCTTCATATGATTCAATTGGTTTTGTTTCCTAATCAAGACTCACTCTCCACAACTTTGATGCATCCTTCAAAATCTCTATTTCAAACTTTGCACACCACATGTTTGTGATTTTCACACTTCAAAACCTTCACTTCAGTAACTGATTGAAGTAAATACTAGCAATGGAGTTAACTCCAAGAGGAAGAAATCAAGGTCATGTTGTGACTTTTGACAGAGATGCAGATTCATTTGTGGAGGAAGATAAAGAGCTTCAATCTAAATGGGCTGCTATAGAGAAGTTGCCAACTTTCAAAAGGATTAAGACTTCTTTTGTTGATGAAATCACTCAGGAGGAGAGTGGTAGTAGATGGCAAAGGAGTAGTAGTAAAAGGGTTGTTGATGTTACTAAGCTTGGAGCTGTTGATAAGCGGTTGTTTATTGATAAGCTCATCAAGCATATTGAGAATGATAATCTTAATTTGTTGCAGAAACTTAGAGAAAGGATGGAAAGGTAATTTGCTTACACTGGACTAGATCATGATGCAAATTTAGGGTTGACATTTTTGGTATCCAATTCTGGATAATTGATTTTGAACTAGATTGGTTGACTTATTGAAGCTTATTTACTAACATAAACACTTATGAGACTGTTTGAGAGAGCTTATGAAAATAACTTATGACATGTCCACTAGATGTTTATAGCTTATTTCCACAATAAATTCTCCTGAATAAGTTGTATGGAAACAGTTTGACTTTGTTTTGACTGTTTTTATAGAAATAATTCACACATAAGCACTTATGTGATAACCACTTTTGTTTCATTTATGCCACTCAGTTAAGAGAAGGAAGGGGTTATTTTTTCAGTTTATTTTGAAGAGTTGACTGATATATTGGTTTGTTTTCAGAGTGAATGTGAAGTTACCTAGTGTGGAGGTAAGGTACAAGAACCTGAATGTAGAAGCAGAATGTGAGGTTGTTCAAGGGAAGCCACTTCCTACTCTATGGAATTCTTTTTCTAGCTTATTTTCAGTAAGTATGCTTCCTCCAATCCCTCTTTATATTTATATACACCACAGCCAACATTTGTTACTGCCTCATCTTATTCGTACACGCAAACAGGACTAATTTGTGGATTGAACAGGGTTTAGTGAAGACTATATCATGCAGTTCTCAAGAAACCAAGTTGGGCATTCTGAAGGATGTCAGTGGCGTCATAAAGCCAGCAAGGTAAGTGAATATTTTACAAGGATGCACTCATATTCACATGAATTCAGTATTCACAATCACAAATAAAAAATGATCCATTAAGACACACTGGCATAGATATGTTTATTTGATGGGAAAAACAAAATAATGAAGCTTAAAATAAATAAATAAAAAGACCGGATTGCTAAACGTTAACTCATCAAATATGGCTCTTAATGCAGGCTTACTCTTCTTCTGGGTCCACCTAGCTGTGGGAAAACTACCTTACTAATGGCATTGGCTGGAAAGCTAGATCAATCTCTTGAGGTCAGTTTTTTAACACAGTAATATAGAATCAAATTAATGTACAAAATCGTTGAGTTTAAATGATTTTTTTAGCATAACTCAAAAATCAGTAAAGGTTTTACATATTAATCGCTGTGAGATCCTACCCTTTTACTTATCTGTAGGTTTCTGGAGAAATCTGTTACAATGGTCACAGGCTAGATGAATTTGTTCCTCAAAAAACATCAGCTTACATAAGCCAGTATGACCTACACATTCCCGAGATGACAGTGAGGGAAACAATTGACTTCTCGGCACGTTGTCAGGGGGTTGGAAGCAGAGCTGGTAATCTTTCTTGCTTATTCAATCCTAAATTATCCACATAATTTGTAACTAATACAATACCAGTAGGCATTATACATATCCTTTGAATTGCAGATATAATGACTGAAATCACTAGGAAAGAAAAAGAACAAGGAATCTTCCCTGACCCGGATATTGATACTTATATGAAGGTAATTGTAGTATGAAAAATTTATGTCATAATTAGAAAGAAAAAAGTTGACAAAGAAAGTAACACAGAATTTTGCAGGCTATTTCTGTTGAAGGACAAAGCGAAAATCTTCAAACGGAATATGTTTTAAAGGTACATCTGCTTAAAGCAGGGTTGAGTTAGAGCGCAAAGTTACTGAATTGCTCACTTTAGATGTTTTCTATTCTTTTTAACATGTGGGTTCAAACTGTTGATATTGTAGATACTCGGATTGGATATCTGTGCTGACACTCTGGTTGGAGATGCACTAGATAGAGGCATTTCAGGTGGACAGAAGAAAAGGCTAACTACAGGTATCTTGAAAATTAAGTAATGTTTTCTTTTCATTGTTACTATTGAGAGTCCCACGTTGGATGAGATATAGCTTGAAAATGGGTTTACAAGTGATAGACATCCATCACCTTACAAGTCGGATTTATAGAGCTGAGTTAGCCCAACTCAAATTTGAAGACGGTATACAAGATCTGTTCGGCTTCCTGCTATTGGCTTCTCAGGTCACACTCCAAATATTCAATTTTTGGTGTGAGGGTGTATGTTGAGAGTCCCACAATTCATGAGATGTTACCTGATAGTGTGTAAGCAACAATCACCTTAAAAGTCGGTTTTGTAGGATTGAGTTAGGTCCAATCCAAATTTTAAGATTTGCAATGAGGAAAATTCAAGACTCAATAATCTCCTTAGAACTTGTAGGTACTTCAAGTACTTACAAGTTACTTCTCTTGGCTGAATATACATAAGAAGCACTGCCTCTTTATTAGAGCAGTGAAAATTACGGCTAATGATACTTGTGGTTGCACTGCAAACATACTAAATATTCTTCATAGATATTTTCTCCTTAATATATATACTCAATTTTTTTCCAAATCATATTGCAGGAGAGATGATTGTAGGTCCCATAAAAGCACTTTTTATGGATGAAATATCAACTGGCTTAGACAGCTCCACTACTTTTCAAATAGTTACCTGTCTCCAGCAATTGGTGCACATCAATGATGCAACAGCAGTGCTTTCACTCCTCCAACCAGCACCAGAAACCTTTGAGTTATTTGATGATCTTATACTGATGGCTGAGGGGAAGATAGTATACCATGGCCCCTGCAGTCAAGCACTCCAGTTCTTTAAGGATTGCGGTTTCTGGTGCCCTGAAAGAAAAGGAGTGGCAGACTTTCTTCAAGAGGTGGGAATGAAAACCGTGTCCCTTACCATTGCACTAAAGTTCAAGTGATTTTACTATAGTTTCACGAGTTACAAATTTCATGCATGTGCAGGTAACCTCTAAGAAGGATCAAAGGCAATACTGGTACCGCACGGATATTCCTTACAGTTATGTTTCAGTGGATGAGTTCTCTCAAATTTTCAAAACAAGTTACTGGGGTAGAATGTTAGATGATGAGCTCTCACAACCATATGATAAATCTCAATCCCATGAAAGTTCTTTATCATATAGCAAGTACTCCTTAGGAAAATGGGATTTGTTTGAAGCTTGTATGAAGAGGGAGATTCTTCTCATGAAACGAAACTCGTTTATCTATATATTCAAAACTGTGCAGGTTACTATCAAATTCAAGTTCAATTCAACTCACTAAGTCGTACTTGAAGATTTAAAATCTAACTTGCTTCTTTTTTCGCTTATTTTGCAGCTTACAATCACTGCAATCATAACAATGACGGTCTTTTTGCGTACACAACTTGACGTGGACTTGTTAGGATCAAACTATTTATTAGGTTCACTGTACTATACACTTGTACGCCTAATGACGAATGGAGTTGCCGAGTTGATAATGACTATTACTAGACTACCCGTTGTTTATAAGCAGAAAGCATTCTATCTCTATCCAGCTTGGGCTTACTGTCTTCCAGCTGCCATACTAAAGATTCCATTTTCAGTCCTTGATTCTCTTGTTTGGACATCAATAACATATTATGTTATAGGCTACACCCCAGAAATAACAAGGTATGTAACTTGTGTGTCTGTATATATATTCAAACTTTTTCTCTTTTCTTTTGCAAGTTTTTTCTTATATATCTTTTATTGGATCAGGTTCCTCCGCCAATTCCTTTTGCTTATCGCTCTGCACATGTCATCAACTTCTATGTGTCGTTCCCTTGCCGCAGTTTTTAAAACTGATGTTGCAGCTACAACTGTTGGTTCTTTGGTCTTAGTACTCATGTTCTTGTTTGGAGGCTTTATTCTTCCTCGACGTAAGCTGCTTTATATCGGTTCAGTTATAACATGTAGTAGTACTAAATTACTAACTACCAAGTTACTCATCGTGGAGTTTATTCTCTGCAGCATCATTACCAAAGTGGTTGAGGTGGGGGTTTTGGCTTTCTCCCATGTCATATGGGGAAATAGGAATAACACTCAATGAATTTCTTGCTCCTCGCTGGCAAAAGGTATCTTCTAAGATAATTTATTTGGTTTCATGATAAGTCACAATATACATTTATATGGATTTAATTCATATGCATTGTCAGGATGACGATATTTTATACTGTCAATGAATCATAATTGGAAGATCATTACAAATGTTTGACGTTATATATCTATATTATTATCGTTATTTTCATCATCATTATTCAGATTCAAGAGGGAAACATCACCGTTGGAAGAGTGGTTCTCAAGAGTCGTGGTTTAGACTTTGATAGCAACTTCTTCTGGATATCAATTGCAGCATTACTTGGTTTCGCAGTAGTATTTGATATACTATTTGTAGTAGCATTAACTTACTTAAAAGGTGAGTCCTATCCATGATATTACAAGGAAAAATATCAAACAATTGTTTTTATTTTGCTCAATCCACTGATTTGATGGGAAATTCATTCAGAGCCAAAGCAATCTCGAGCTTTAGTTTCAAAAAAGAGGCTGCCTCAACTAAAAGGAGGAGAAAGAAGCAATGAAGTGGAATTAAAAAATAAGTCAGTAGCAGTTGATATTACCCACACATCGAAGGAAGCTCAAAGCACAGGTAGAAAAGAGATACTTTATGGTAACTTATATCACAGATGAATTCTTTCTTTCAAACAGATAGTAACGACTTTTGGTATCTTTCGCATGTTTGGTTATGCAGGGAAAATGGTCTTGCCCTTTTTGCCTCTGTCAATAGCATTTAAGGATGTCCAGTATTTTGTTGACACTCCTCCGGTAAATTCATAATCACGTTATTGTAATATGATTATGTAAATTATTGACAAGGTTGTCAATTAAGAAATTTACTCTTCTTCTGAGCAGGAGATGAAAAAGCATGGTTCGAATGAGAAAAATTTACAATTGCTCTGCGATATCACGGGAGCATTTAGGCCAGGAATCCTTACTGCTTTGATGGGAGTCAGTGGAGCAGGAAAGACAACACTCATGGACGTTCTTTCAGGAAGAAAAACTGGAGGTATCATAGAAGGAGATATAAGAATTGGAGGGTACCCTAAAGTTCAAAAGACATTTGCAAGAGTTTCAGGTTACTGTGAGCAGAACGACATCCATTCTCCATATATAACAGTTGAAGAATCTGTTCGTTATTCAGCTTGGTTGAGGTTGCCAAGCGAGATTGATTCAGCTACAAAAGGGGTATGGGATTTGAACCGTGGTTTGTCTATCATTTTCACATAAAAGATGTGTTTTGTAACAATATGTGCATATCTGTTCTGCAGAAATTTGTTGAAGAAGTCCTTGAAACAATTGAACTTGATGATATAAAGGATAACTTAGTTGGTATCGCTGGTCAAAGTGGCTTATCTACCGAGCAACGTAAAAGGCTAACTATAGCAGTAGAGCTTGTATCCAATCCTTCAATAATTTTTATGGATGAACCTACATCAGGTTTGGATGCCCGAGCTGCTGCTGTAGTTATGCGTGCAGTGAAGAATGTTGTTGGCACTGGTAGGACCACGGTTTGCACCATACATCAGCCAAGCATCGATATATTTGAAACTTTTGATGAGGTAGTCAAAAGTACCTTCTGCTGTATATTTGTGTACGAGATAACATACGGGTCAACAAATAAAAATGAGTTTTTTTCATGCAGTTGATTCTAATGAAATCTGGAGGCAAAATCATTTATAATGGAATGCTAGGCCATCATTCAAATAGATTGATTGAATATTTTCAGGTATGCTCAGTCCTGAAGTGAAGTGCTTAGTGTTTTTAGATTTTGGACAGATCCATGTGATTATCGTATTTGCTAAAGTTCTTTTCTTGCAATGTAAATTCACAAAAAACTGTTCCTTAGTCTTCACTCCTTTACCTGAATTTTTGAAATTTATATCTAATTGATTTGACTGTCCATCAGAGTATACCGGGAGTTCCAAAGATCAAGGACAATTATAATCCTGCAACCTGGATGTTGGAAGCTACTTCTGCATCTGTAGAAGATGAACTTAAAATAGATTTTGCAAATATATATAAAGAGTCGCACCTTCACCGGTGAGCATCGAGTTGGCTATCATTCATTTTCACAGAAAAAATACAGACAAAATCTTCTCTTTTTCGTATTTTATGTGTACTTACTAGCTGTTTCAGCTGTAATGATAGTGATTAGTGATCACACATTTGAAAGAGCACTTATCTTATGTTTTGAATTACTATTTCTATTTCTAGGGATACTCTTGAATTGGTGAGACAGATAAGTGAGCCAGAGCCAGGTTCAAAAGACTTGCATTTTTCAACTCGCTTCCCACAAAATAACTTGGGGCAGTTTATGGCATGCCTATGGAAGCAACACTTGTCCTATTGGAGAAGTCCCGAGTACAATTTGATACGATTTGTGTTCATGATTGTTGCGGCAATAATATTTGGGGCGGTATTTTGGCAGAAAGGGAAGGAAATGTAAGTTTGCTTTCTTATGTAGCTGTTATCTTGAAGTAGTAAAGATTAATAAAGTACTGACATGTGGTTTTTCTACGGTTAAAGAAACACTCAGCAGGATTTGTTCAACGTGTTTGGATCAATGTATATTGCTGTAATATTCTTGGGAATAAATTACTGTTCAACAATTCTACCATACGTGGCAACCGAGCGCTCTGTCCTATATCGAGAAAAATTCGCAGGAATGTATTCTTCCATGGCTTATTCATTTGCACAGGTATGATGCTGCTTAAAGTAAATTCAATTGGTACTTATTTTATAGTAAAACCAGTAATGTTCTGATTAATTTCGTTTTTAAATGTAGGTGGCTATTGAAATACCATATATCTTAGTGCAAGCAATTTTATATGTGGCTATCACCTATCCAATGATCGGTTTCCATTGGTCCGTTCCGAAGCTCTTTTGGTACTTCTACACGACATTCTGCACATTTCTATACTTTGTGTATCTTGGAATGCTGGTAATGTCATTAAGCTTAAATCTGGATTTAGCTTCGGTACTGTCAACTGCAGTCTACACCATATTCAATCTCTTTTCTGGATTCCTCATGCCAGGACCTGTGAGTCTCTCCTTGATCTCCACAAATTTCTTTTCATAATTTAGTCTCTATAGCATCATATTTAGGACCTGAAGTTGTGGCTTGATTTTGTTTGAATCGAACAGAAGCATAGCTGCATCCTAAATAATAATTGTGTTCGGTTCTAATATGGCGAAGATTTTGTTAATTTTGTAAAAAATTAAGTTTGGCTAACCAAGGTTTGAATTTCGGAATGTGCAGAAAATTCCTAAATGGTGGGTTTGGTGCTACTGGATTTGTCCTACAGCTTGGTCCTTGAATGGGCTATTAACTTCCCAGTATGGAGACATGGACAAGGAAATACTCATATTTGGGGACAAAAAATCTGTTGGTTCCTTTCTAAAGGACTACTATGGATTCAGACATGACAGATTAAGTATTGTGGCTGCAGTGCTCATTGCTTACCCAATTATCTATGCATCCCTCTTTGCCTACTGTATAGGGAAAATAAACTACCAAAAGAGATAGAAACAGATTGCTGCTTCTGCAGTGTGGTGGCTACAATTTTCGTGTATAGTATATAGGAATACAAGGCTACATCATTGAGCAAAACCTCTAGCAATTGTTTATACATATTATACATTGTTGTTTTGTTTTTGGTAGTAAATGATGTAGATTGGGTTATTTTAACATGTATTTTTGGGTTTTGATTTGAAATTGTTCATTGTTTTAATCGTTATTTTGGAAGTTGATTTATAATGAATCATTTTATTGTAGCTCGGAATAGGAAAAATTCAGATTTCTGTAGCTTTATTGGATCTACAAACATTGAGACACTTTGATGATTATATGATATGTATTGTAAGTTGTAACACTAATGATAGTTTGATATACAAGTTTCGACATTAAAATATATCAAAACTCTTAACTGGTTGATTTTCAACATGATTTTGGAAAAAACTGTCATGTAGGCAGATGCAGCTTCTTAGTTCAACTAGAAATCACGACACAAACATGATATACTAATACAGGTAAAATATGACAAGAACACAGGAATATGATAGATTTTGAATATTACATGATACAATATATACTTACATGCTCACTCAATAAGCAATACACATCAGATTTTAAGAGTAAACATGAATAATTGCACACTTATCATACCTAGCTGTATTCTGTACTAGCATAAAAGTGAAAATTGCAAAATACAACTAGGAATATTTGAAGTGTATGTGGCGTGGCACAGCCCAGCCGACATGGTAAGTATGTGGGTGGCTTTTTTATTTTGAATTGTTTCTGCTTCTTTGGCTGTAATACCATCATCTAGATATCTTACAATCATGTAAACTACCAAATGGAATCCAACCAATAAATTTAACCTTCCAAATAGCTTCCCTCAAACAAGATGAGATGGGGTAAATGTAAACATGAGCTCAAATTTGACACAGGACACTAGTAAAGCCAGTTATCAGCTCATGAACTCGATACATTAAACAATGAAGATATTTAAATTTCTTCTCTGTAAGTAAAATGGATGCCAAAAATTAAATTCAACTTTACAACAAAGTACAAGTTAAGGTAGGAAATGGAGCCATTCATCATGAAAAATGAAGCTGGAGTGCAACTCAGCAACTGATCACTCCATCCCGCACCAAAATGAAATTAAACAGCTGCTCAAGATACGGAGGAGATGGAGAATACATATGTATTAGCGGTTTGGACTAATAAAACAAATCAACTAAGGATTTCATCCTCGGGCTGGCTCACTATCTGATCATCATCACCAGTTATCATCGTCCGCTTTTCCTGCTCCAAATAATATATCTTGTCATTCATACCCTCCTTTCTATATGCCTCGATCATGATCGAGTAAGTTGTGTCATTCGGTTGAGATTGTTTATCTTTCATTTGTGTGAAAACTCTTTCCATTTCCATCAAATCTTCCGCCTTTGCACATGCAGATAAGACTGCGTTATAAAAGGCAGTGTTCACGGGTATCTCAAGCTTCGCAGCCAAGTGAACACTACTAATCACTTTATGGAAGAGCCCTGCATTTGCAAAACCATTGATAAGGCAGCAAAATGTATTGGTATCTGCTCTCATACCCTCAGAACGCATCTGATTAAATGTATACTCCATGTTTTTATCATCCCCTGCAACTGCAAATGCCTCGATCACGTTGTTGTACGTTGAGGTGGTCCATGGAAATTGCAACTTCCGCATATACTCCATAACAGATGACATTTTGTCATACATTCTTTTCTTTCCATACGAACCGATCAAGATATTAAAAGTGCGTGTTTCTGGTTCTATCCCGAAATTACGGAACTTTTCATACCATTTCTCCATCGTATCAATCTGACCCATATTACCAAAGACACTAATAATCGTATTCATGGTCCAAACATCAGGCTTGCAATCAGTGCTCTGCAGCATACTCGACAGGACTTTCTCCATCTGATCAAACATCCCTGCCTTGCCATAACCATTCAAAACAATATTCTGCGTGACAGTGTTAGGCATGACGCCTCTTTGAGCCATTTCTTCATACAGCAACTCAACCAATTCAAATTTGAAAGCATCCACGCAAACTTTTATCAACGTACTGTAAGTGAAAACATCAGGCTGACAAAGAGGATGGTTCTTCATCTCATTAAGAATCGAAAAGGCATCATCAATCATGTTGCTCCTGCAATATGCAGCGAGCAACGCCGTGTATAGTTCAGGAGTAGGGTCACAACCCTCTTCAATCATTGTGGTAAAAAGCTGATGGGCACGGTGGGGTTGACCCGATTTTCCAAGTAGCACAATAAGTTTCATGTAAGTCCCTTCTTTGGGCTGGTAAAAGGATTGTTCTTTGAGCATGTCAAATACCTGCACAGATAGATAAGTAATTTAACAAAGTAGAATCAATCATCCAAACTATATCCATCAACAACAACAACAACAAGCCTTATTCCATTAAGTCGGGTCGGCTACATGAATCAACTTTCGTCATAATGTTTTATCCAGGACCATACTTCTATCCAAATCGTTAATCTCGAGATCTTTCTTAATAACATCTCTTATAGTCCTTTTAGGTCTTCCTCTTCTTCTAGTTGTTTGACTTTTCTTCATCTGATCTACTCTACATACCACATAATCTACAAGCCTTCTCTCTACATGCCCAAACCACCACATAATCTACAAGCCTTCTCTCTACATGCCCAAACCACCACATAATCTACAAGCCTTCTCTCTACTATTTTCCACCATCTTCTAGCTTCTCTGCTAGGTGCTACACCAACACTCTAATAGTTTCATCCAAACTATACTACGAATAATTAGAAGTCTTCTCAGATACAAGTTGACTTATTTGAATTTATCTACTGACATAAACACTTGCGACAAGCTTATGACAACGTCCATAAGCTTATGAAAACAACACATTATGAAAACAGTTACACCTTATTTAATCTTTTCCTATAGAAATAGCTTATACGGATAAGTGATTATGCAATAAGCTCTAATTAAGCTGTTTATTCAAACATGACCCAACATTCAAAAATACAAAATAAATTTCATTTGACAGCAAAATTGTTGAGTCTATATACCTCAAGGGCTTGAAGCCACTGTTTCTTGTCTATGCGTTCAGACAAAGCTTCAGTAACAGTATTAACCCATGCCTTAGCATTGTTCTTTCTATCAAGTTTCTTCTTGAGATTCTTAATTGGGCCTCTCCTCGTGCTTCCCTCAGATTGCGAAAACCCCGGAAACTCGCCTTGTTTCCAGTGTTTCTTTTTGACAACTGGGGATGAATTGGAAGTGGGTTTTGAGGGTGGAGATGAAATTGCGCAGTGGGTTATACGAAAGGTTGAAACTTTGGGTCTTGTGGGGGTTTTGGTGAATTTGGGTTGGGGAATTGGGGAAGGGACTATGGAAGAAGAGAAGGTGAGAGAGACGGAAGCCATGTCCATAGTTTGGGGTAGGGTTTGATTACTCAGACAGCATTGAATTTGAAATCAATTCATCAGTGGTGGTAGTAAAAGTTTTGAAGATGGGATTGGGATGAATCAATGAATGAATGAACTCAAAGATGTTTTTTTTACATTTTCATACATTTTGTGGATTTAAATATACTTTTAAGAAAATAATTTGAACTCACATTATTCATTAGAAATTCTCTATTTAAAAATATAGTATATGTTTTTGGAAAAACCTACAATAAATAGTTTTGGTAGTTTTAGAGTGGAGATTAAATTGGATTCTACGAAGATTATTAAGCCTATTGAAAGGAGACGTTCTGACATAGAGTCTATCATTAATTACTCATATTTTTAGGATTATTGATGGATTGGATGAGGTGGTTATTTGTCACTCTTAAAGAGACGAATAAATGTGTCGATGTGTTTGCTACGGTGGGATGTAAGATTCGAAATGATATAATTTTATGCATCTAATTGCAGTGTGAGGTCACTTGAAAAGAATAATAGGGGTGACATTAATTCTAAGATAGTGTACGTCTAGTTTTGTTGTTTTCGAGTTTTGGTCCTCATTATATATAAAAAAAAAAAAAGTTTATTAGTGAAACTGGGTAATAAATATTAAAAATGTGTGGAGTTATAACTTTGTATTAAGAAATCTTTATTATGAATTAATAAAAAATAATATAGAAAAATAAATAAATAATAGTATTGCATTATTTAATTGAAATGTGTGTTTTACATTGTAGGATTAAAACATACATCAAATATAGAAAGAAATATAACAAAATTAGTAACAAATTTGTGATGTTATATGATTTCGTCTGAATTTCATATTAAAAGTGGATATTTAATTTGGATAAAAAGATAAAGGGTGAAAAAGATTACCAACTAACAAAGTGATTGAAAAACCTCCTTGTATACAATATTTGTAGTGGTAGAACATGGTGCATTCTCGTTGAAATGTATTAAGATTTTAAGACCATTTTTTGTTGTAACTCTTGAAATTACAACATACAATTGTCCATGACTAAAAACATGAGTAGGCAATACAATCTGACATTATCAAGCGATTGGCCTTGGGATTTATTAATTGTCATTGCGTAAGAGACAATTATCAGAAATTATCTCATAATAAACTTAAATGGTCATGATGTTGTACCCCAATTTTTGCCCCTAAGATTCACTCATACTCCATACCATTGCATTACACAAAGATCAAATGCTCTCTCTCTCTCTCTCTCTCTCTCTCTCTCTCTCTCTTATCTTTGGGTTTTCCTTTGTGAGATCACCAAGCACCATTGAATGTATGTGATGATTGATGTTTGACTAACAATAATGTGTGTATACTTCACTCTCCAAATGTTGTAGGTGAATGGTGCACAAATTTTTCTTGTTCAAGGAATCAATAGGTTCATGTGTTTATTTCCATGTCTTCTCTCCTCAATTCCCAAGATTTTTGAAAGTATTGTCTCCTATTGAAGATTCCTCTTGTAATAAACTATGGTCTCTCATATTGAGTATATGCTCCATGTTTGAAAGAGATCATCAAATTCAAAGAATTCACCATTCTATGGTCATTTACCTTGAAGTTTGTAGATGATTTCAAAGTCATTTGATTCTTCAGAGGACTTATAATATGAATATTCTTTGATCCAAGGATTTTATTGATGAGAATATTGTTTTAGAAGTCTGTGATTGTCCACTCTCTATATTGGTGCTTCATTTATCTTGTATGACTTCAAAGGATCACAACTTGGTCATTCCTTGTCTCCTTGAACTCATTCTTATTTCACAATGAACCTAAGGATGTCTAATACAACTTAGTTCAATTGGTAGGAAGACAAAATTCTTGGAAATTTGCCTATGAAGTCAAACGATTACAACTGCTTGATGAATTTCTCAATTGTTGGTCAATCAACTTCAAAAGATCATATCTTGATCATCATTTATC
Organism: Vicia sativa; assembly: GCA_021764765.1. Taxonomy (NCBI): domain Eukaryota; kingdom Viridiplantae; phylum Streptophyta; class Magnoliopsida; order Fabales; family Fabaceae; genus Vicia; species Vicia sativa. Next base: position 237,915,786 of record CM038796.1, read on the forward strand.
ACCTTGAGGTCATTCTTTTTGCACAACAATATTGAGGATGTGAACTTTATCTCCATATAAATTTTAAAGATTGAAATTGTTTGGAAGTTGCTTGAAGAAATCAAAAGATTATAGGTAATTTCATAAAATTTCATCAACTTCACAAGGCCATAACTTTCTCAATTTTTGGAATTTTTGAGTGATTCTTTTTTCCAAATGTTCCTTGAGAGGTCTACTTCATGTCATCTATGAAAATCAATAGCAAATTTTGATTGGAAAATCATTTTTGAAAAGGAAAGATTATAGGTCATTTTTAGAAAGTGGCATGCTTGACCAAGGCCTGGCCAAAAAAATCAGTGTTTTTTCAAGAATCCTAAAGGCTACATCTATAAATTCAAGCATACATTGGATTTTATTTATTTTTCATTGTGTTCTACTCTTTGAATACTTCATTTGGCTCAAAGAAAATCATAAAACGCACGAGGGAATTGGATTTGGCCTCAGTTCGAAGTTTGTGCAAAAATATGTTCTAAGCTCACCATCAGTTTGTGCATTTGTGCGTGTAACTTGTTTTTAAATCAAATTAAGCCTTGATTTCGTGACTAATTGTGATTAGAAACTTTACAGGATTAATTAGCACATCAAAATGCAAGGAATGATTGAGTTTTGATGCACATGAAGTCACACTTTCTTCATGGACACGGGTGTGCACGATTTCACTCCAAATTGCATCATTCATCATCCCTTTTGATCCCATTAGCTTCTCCTATAAATAAGCAAGCCATTCCACTCATTTGCTCAAGCTTTGATAACCAGAAAACCTCTGCCAAACTCTCTTTCGAACTTGATTTTCTGCAACTTCGTTTTCACTCTCAAAGCCATTCCAATTTGAAATTAACCATTCATTCTTCTTCCTTGAACCTCACTGACGCTAACAGGAAAAGAATTGTTCCCTGAAGCTTCCTGAATCGTGCTATCCAAGTCCAGTTTCAGATCTCTGAAAGTGAACTTCGTTCGGGTAGGAATCTCCATCAAACCTTGTAAAATAAAGCATCATTGCACTCTCCTCATCTCCCTGGTCCTTGTGATCTTCACCATTTGTGTTTTCATCAAGTATACACTGAGAATTTCTGGAAACAAGTGCTCATTATTATTTCTGATTTTTCCAAATTGTTCATGGTACGAGTGAAATAAATTCTTCGCGAGGGTACCATTAGAATTGTCTTGAAGAGACGAAGCGAATGGCACCGGTCTGAAGAATTTATCTCACAGTTTGAGGATCACATATGGAGGATGACCGGAGGTTGAAGACGACCTACGTGTTTGTCTTCAACCAATGAGGGCTTGACATATAATATTTTTGAATTGGATCATGTGATAACGCTTTATCATGTGCGCGTCTCTGGAGCTCTTGGATCTTATTACTTTTTTGAGTCAGACTTGATCCAACGCGTGACATTATTTCTGATTTTATTTTTTAAAACTTATTTTAAATTGTAATCCGGTGTGAAAATCAAGGAGGTCCATACCAAGCACAGCGCGTGTGGTCCTTTGGACTTGCTTACTCGTGCGTTTTGACTATGATCAGATGGTCCACATTTTTTTGGCTTTCATAATTTTATTTTCTGATTTATAATTTTTTTAATGATTTTCCCTTTTATTTGATGTTTTTAATAGTTTTCAAATACTTTTTGACATTTTAAAATTCTGGAAAAATTATGGAGGATCCAATGGTCATTTGACAGATATTGGTGACCTCGTTTTATTTTTATTTCTGACTTTACTATTTTTTGCCATTTTTGGTTTGTTTCATCATTTTCTCTTTATTTTTAAAAAATAATATTGTACTTACAAAAATTCTCAAAAAATTTGTCTAACACTTGTTGACCTCTGTTTGACTTTGAGTAATTTTCTTGGAATTTTATTTTGACGAAAAAATACTATTTATGTATTTCGTCAACAAAGCCCAATTAAATAACCTAATTTAAAAATTACTTTTAAATCCTTTTATATTTGATTTTTGTTTTCATTTTTACTTTGCTGACTTTTGAAGTTATTTAGTTTCACAAACTTCCTCAACATCAATGGAATTTGGGTGTTGATAGGTCTCTTGACCAAATCCACCAAGAGAGTTGATTGATTTTGATGAAGTAAGACCAAATAAACTCATCTGATGCAAAATAAACTTAAAAATTATTTCTCCTCCTTCATCTTATTTTTTTCTTTGTCCCGATTCAAAAAAAGTGATCAATTGGTAGCATGAACTTTAATGTTATAACATAAGCCCCAAAAGATGAGTTGAGATTTGATCTTGGTTCAACACCTGTAGCGCTTGTCGTAGGGTCGCGTTGATTTCTAATCAAGCTTCTGGCAAGTTTTCACTAACTTTATCCATTTGAAATTCTCAATCATCTTTGATCAAGTGATGTGATAATTCCAAAATCGGTGATATACTTGACAAAAAACAATTGAAACCTGTCGTGTGGTCGCGTTGATTCTATCAAGCTTCTGGCAAGTCTTCATGCGTAAGTTTCAAGATGGTCACCTTGTTGACGACTAACAATTAACAATTCGATGATATACTTGACAAGTTTCAAGATGGTCATCTTGCTAACCTTTATTAATTGCTTTTTTATTTTCCGTTTTTACCTTCCTCATTTACTTTTATGCTCTTTATTTTTATACACTTTTATTTTTAGCATTTTTACATTTCATGTCATTTTTTTCTTTGAAGGGAACCTCGTTGGGCGCCGAAGATTATGGCTCTCACTTATTTTGATATTGTGTGGTATCGTCAGGTTTATTATGACATGGAGATTATTGACAATTGTGGTAGTTTTCCCAATGTGCCTCTTCTTGGTGCAAAGGAATGTATTAGTTACAATCTTGTTCTTGCGCATCGTCAATTTGGTTATCCGATGAGAGAGAAACCAAAGAGTATCCATGTGAGTGGATTCTTTCTTAAAGAGGGTGAAGACCACAATGCAGCTAGGAAGGATATAGAGAAATCTTGGCGTTATATTCACAGGAAAGCAAAAAAAAACCTAGGGCAAAGAGGAGTTGTTTCTCTGGAGCCTTATCTTTTATGGGTTCAAGCAAGAGCTATTGAGTTGAAGATCCAATATTCTCGTGAGGAGCCTCTTGCTGATTTGTTCTTGGCTACTACTCATGGTTCAAATGACATAGAGGATCTTCAGCTTGCTTTGGTTAGGATGCAACAATAGAATGAAGCTTGGAAGAACAAGTATCATACTTTGAAGATGTCTCATGCAGTAGACTTAAAGGAAAATGATGATTTGATTGAGATTCTTGAGAGTCGTGCTGTAGAGATGATGGAAAAGCAAGAGGATTTACTTTCTTCTAGTGTTCACCCAGTTCTTAGTGCTCCTGTTCATTCTCATACTTCTCCCGAGTCTGGTGCTTGGAAAGGTTACATTGACAAGTATGTGTTAGGGAACGAGAAACTGAAGAAAGAGATTAGGAAGCTTAAGAGGAAGAGGTCATATGATGAACGGTCTTTTGTAGATTTGGTTCCTTAGGACTTTTAGTTTCTATGTTATGCTCTCTATTGTACTTGGGATCATTGAAACTTGTATTGAAGAGTTGTAATCCTCAAAATATTTTATTAATGATATAAGTTTATTTCAATATTTCAATTATGTTATACTTTGATATTTGCAAATTGAATTGTCTTTATTAAGTTCCTTGAATAATAAAAATAAAAAGAAATATATAATAAACAAATTATATGCATTGCATGTCATGCATCATGACACACACATTCTTGCATTTTCATACTTTCCCAGGTGTCTTATCCGTTTCTCTGCTTCATTCAGTCTTCAAGTTGTTGCATCGGTATAACAGTCGAGCCAACTCCAAGAAGAAGATGGAAAATCTAGAGCAAGAGAATCGCGAGCTGCACAAAGAGGTTATCTTCATGAGGACCGGTATGGCCAATTTGACTGCTATGGTGGAATAGTTGGTGGCTGTTCAGAATCAGCCACTACCTCCCTCACCCTCTCCTCGTATTGTTCAACCTCAACAGACAACTGTTATCTCTGAAATTCAAGATGCTCATGTTTCTACTGTGCCAGTGGTTTCTACCGTCCAACACAGTATGCCTCCTGGTTATCTTTGGGGAATGCTAGAGAATTTCATGCTTGAAGGTTACAATCCTGCTGCTCAAGTGACCTCCTTGGCCTAAGCTGCTGTTGTTTCTGCGCCTCCTGTGGTGCATGCTACTCCTATTTTCAACAAAGAATTTGACAATCCATTCCCTCCTCCAAGTGAAATTTTAGACTTCTATGATCGAATGGATGGATTCCAGGAACAGTTTGACAAGATGCAGAAAGAGCTAAAATCCCTCAAAGGGAAAGAGCTTTTTGGTGACAATGTCAATGATTTGTGCTTAGTTCCCAATGTGAAAGTGCCTTTTAAATTCAAAGTTCCAGAGTTTGAGAAGTACAAGGGAAATTCTTGTCCTCGTGACCATTTGATGATGTACTTGAGAAGGATGTCTAGTCCTGCTGAAGATCAATGTCTGCTCATTCATTTCTTCTAAGATAGTTTGATTGGTGCAACTTTGAGATGGTACATGAATCTACACAGCAGTGACATCCATACCTTCAATGATTTGGGTGAATCTTTTGTGAAGCATTACAATTACAATATGTACATGGAGCCCGACTGTGATCAACTAAGGGCAATGGTTCAAAAAGATAAGGAATCCTTCAAAGAGTATGCTCAGCGATGAGCGAACTTGCTGCGCAAGTTATACCTCCCTTAAGTGAGCAAGAGATGACCAAAGTTTTCCTGAAGACTTTGGGTCCCTTCTATTATAGGAAGATGGTGGCCAGTGCACCTAATGATTTTGCGGAAATGGTAAGCATGGGAGTCCATCTAGAAGAGGTTGTCCAAGACGGACAATTATCGAAAGAAGAAGGATCGAGTGGAGTTAAGAAACCATCCTTTGGATTCTCTAAAAAGAAGGAAGATGTGTAATGATGTTGTGCAAGAGAGGAGAACTAGGTTCCCTAGTAAGTGTTCTCAGAACCAACAAGCTGTTGATGTTACCCTTGTTGTTGCTACAACTCCAACTATTATCCCTTATAACAAAGCATCCCAGCAAGGGCAAAGCCCAAAGAGAGAACCGTTTGATCCAATTCCGATGACTTATGCAGAGTTGTATCCAGCATTGATTCAGAGGAACTTGGTGCAACCAAGGGCTCTTCCAGCTGTTCCAAATCCTTTATCATGGTATTACAAGGTTGATCAGACTTGTGCGTACCACCAAGGAGCTCTAGGGCACATCATTGAGAATTGCTACCCATTAAAGTCAGAAGTGCAAAAGATGGTCAAATCAGATATGTTGTCTTTCAAGGACATGGGTCCTAATGTGCAAGGGAATCCATTGCCTAAGCATGGGAATGTCGTGAACATGATTGATGGAGAAACGAGGGTTTATGATGTGAATTCGATTGTTGGAGATCTTGGGAAAATGCATGTGGATCTCTATAAGGTTGGTTATTGCGCTCATAATCATGTTGCCTGTAATATGTGCAGTAATGATACCCGTGGTTGTGATAAGATAAAGAGTGATCTGCAAGACATGATGGACAAGAACCTTATTCAGATCATCAGGTTGAAGGATGAGCCTAAGGTTGAAGTGAATGTTGTTTATGGTCCTCCTAGAGAAATCCAAATTCGTGATGTGAATGAGACTAATGTTGATTTGGTGAATTTGCACGCCGAGTTCAATTTCATTGAAGGGCAAGAGGCACACCAATATAGTGAATGCTCAGTATGTAGCACATATCATCGTGGTTGTGATGTTGTGAAAAGAGATATCCAACATCTACTAGATGAAGGCATTATTCAAATTGTAGTAGCAGGGTTGGTTTCAACAATAGCGTCAATATGATTGAGGAACCATTTGATGAATCTAATAATGAATATGTTTCTGCTGATGAGTATTTCTCCGTTGATGAGTCTGGTGAAGAAGTAGATGTAAACGTCATTGTGCCACATTTTGATATTCTCACTCCTGTGGAAGTGACCTATTACAGCAAGCCTCTAGTTACTCCTTTGGTTATTAGCTTACCTGTCCCGTATAGTTCCATCAAGGTTGTGCCATACAAGTACAATGCCACCATTCAAGAAGGAGATGTGGAAATTCTGATTCAACCATTGCCTCAATAGGAAATATTGCTGACACTAGTCAAATGACCAAAAGTGGTCGTGCGTTTGCTCCTGTATTCCCAAAGTTGGCTGATGATGGTAAGAAGATTGTGGAAACTAGTGTTGTACCCAAGAAGATTGAAGGGAAGGCTATTGGGGTAGCTCAAGAGAAATAAGTAGGTGATTTGTTGAAGATTATCAAGATGAGCGGTTATAAGATCGTTGAGCAATTGATGCAGAATCCGTCAAAGATTTCAATCTTGGCTTTGTTGATGAACTCTTCTGCTTATAGAGGGTCTCTAATGCAGGTTTTGGATCAGGCGTTTGTTGATTATGATATGCCTTTGGAAACTTTTAATAGTGTGGTTGGAAATATCACAACTTGCAATAATCTGAGTTTCAGTGATGAAGAGTACCCGTTGAAGGAAGGAATCACAATATGGATTTGCACATTTCCATGAATTGCAAGAGTGGTGAATTGTCTAACGCACTTATTGATAATGGTTCCGTGCTAAATGTTATTCCCAAAATTACTCTTTCAAAGCTTAAATATCAAGGTCCGCCGATGCGTCCTAGTGGTATCATTGTGAAGGTTTTGATGGTTCTCGTAAATATGTTATTGGGGAATGGATTTACCCATTCACATTGGCCCACACCTGTTTCAAATTACCTTCCAGGTGATGGATATATTTCTTGCTTATAGCTGTTTTATTGGACGACCTTAGATTCATGAGGTCGGTGCTGTAACTTCTACTCTCCATCAAAAACTGAAGTTTCTTCGTGAAGGCACTGTGATTATTGTGGAAAGAGAACAAACTATGTTAGTCTATCATTTATCTTCTTTCTCCATAGTAGAAGCCGATGAAGCCGCTGTTGGAACACAGTTCCAAGCTTTATCTATTGACAGTGTCCAAAGGAGTGAGGATTCCATTGCTTCATTAAAAGATGCACGTAGTATAGTTCATAAGGGTTCTAGCAATGTTTGGGGGCAGGTTATTGAGCCAAAGATGAATAAGAGTGGTTTTGGTTTAGGATTTCCACGAAGATTAGAAGAGAAATGTTGATGTCAGACCGGTGTTGTAACTTCTAATCTCCATCAGGAATGCTGAAGACATGTCCTATAATAGTAATTGGGTTCTAGGAATCTCATATCAAAGATCTTTCTTGCAGGCTTTATTTCAATACGACTACCAAATGGCCAACCGAAACATCTCGAAAGTCGAATCTCAATGAGCGTAGCATCGAGTATCAACCAACCTCAATCTGCACCAAAGCCGACTATTTCACTACCTTCTAATGGCTAAGATGAGTCAATTAGGGTTCTAAAAGTTCAATTAGTGCTTGTGACACCACGCAGACGCCAAATATTTCCTCAACTGAACATGAGGAACATCAGGACATCCAAAGTGTCACACTAATCGTAGCCATCATTTTAACAGTTTTGGTCTACGCCTAACAGTCGCGATGATCTATTACTACTTACCTAAGGAAACCTGGATTCGGGTGTAGGATCCCCCACATATATAATACCCAAGCAACCCTTAAAATAAAGTAGATAAGTCAAACAAATAAAGTGATCTAAGACACTAAGGTAACCTCTCTTTGGGGTGTTCCCCATCACAGTCGCCAGTTCTGTAACACGGTGGGAGAACTGACTTATTTGTTTTGCATTTTTATTGCAAATGTTGCGGATAGAAAGAGTCGCCATCGACTTTTCTTTTATCCAATAAAGGGAAGGTGAAAAGAACAGGAAAAGACCTTCGTTAGATTCTGAGTAAGGGAAATAGTTATGAAAAGGGAAGGTATTAGCACCCTTTCCATCCGTAGTTATCTACGGGCTCTTAGTTGCTTAGCTCACTTTTATTTGTTTAGTGTGTGTGATTTTGAAAAGTATTTTTGAAGACATTTCACTTTGTCTTCGTAATGATTCTCGTTGGAATGTATACGAAGTGTTCGAAAATGTTTTAACTTTGTAATGATTCTCGTTGGAATGTATACAAAGTGTTTGAAAAGTTTTTGAAAAGTGTGAGGTGTGAAAAGTAATTTTATTTGATTGGAGCAAGCAATAGAGTCTTATTACCTACTTAGACTGGTTAATTCTTGTTATTTTTCCTTCTCCTTTAGAATAAGGCTATCCATATCATTAGTTGGTGGATAACTTTATTCGTTGGATGTGAAGGGACAATCGTAGGGTCATTGAAGGCAACATTGTAGGGATACCTTAACAATTCGAAGGGACGATCATTACTTGTTTGTAGGCAACAACCGAAGGACGAGATCATATATTCGTAGGCAACATCGAGGGTCATCGAGGGACTATGATCTTTATATCGAAGAGGCTATGATGTTGTTATTCGTAAGCGTCTTTGCTAATGGTACCCCTACGTTCGAGGGACATGACCATTTTATTCGAAAGGCAACAAGAGAGGATACCCTAAGGGGTGCATGTGTGATAGAGTGTGTTAAGTTCAGATATTTTATCTTTGAATAGGGTGATCTAAGATTGATTTTATCTTGCCATACAAACCCTAGTTAACATACATCTAAGCAGTTTAATATTCGCAGGAAAATAAAGTGTGAAAAGTAAATGTCCTACGCTATTACATGGCTTTGGGGCAGTTACATAATTGAGGTGCGGAAAGTAAATTGCAAGAAAAGTAAATCTACGCTATTACAAAAATAAACTTTGTGACCTTTACATCGATTTCTAGAATTTAAATGCAAAATAAAGTAAATAAATTGAAAGAAAAATGTCTAAGGATAAGAAAGAACATCTAAACCCTAATTGTAAAAGAAAAATATTTTTTGATATTTTTTGAAATTGATTTTAGTTAATAAAACCTAATTTCTAAGTTAATTATTAATTAATTATGAAAAATAATTTAAATCATGAGAAAAATAAATTATTTTTATGTCAAAAATTATTTAAACGTTTAATTAACCTAAATCTGAAATTAGAATATTTTTGTGGTTTTTTGTGGTATTTTAGAAAATAGTTTAAAAGAATTAAATAAAATAGAAAAGAAAAGAAATAGAAAAGAAATTAGAAAATAAGAAAAATATGTTAGTTTTGGAAAAATAGCAAAAATATATGATAGAACCAGGGATCGAACCCAGGTTCTAAAGGTCACAGGCGCGTCATCCCTGCCATCTGAGTTGTGGTGTTTTTGTGTTAGTATAATGAAACAAATAGAATATAAGGAAAAACGTTTTCTGAGAATACTTTCAAACCAAAAGCGCGCGCAGGCTTCGCCTTCCTCGATTTGAATTTTCCACGAATATTACCCACGACTTTTCTATGGGTAAACATATACCAACGACTCTTGTCCATAGCTATATCCGTGCAACTTTCAAAAATCACAAATATGCAATATAAATTTCAGAGGAAGCCATGGTTTGATTGGAAATTGCTTCCTGAGTTCAATGGTACCATTCGTTTGGTCCAATTTTGCCTAAATCAGGAAGCCCTAATTCAAAGCTTTAAACCCTAGCAATGGTAGATTCGTGTACCTGTACTGAAACTCAAATCAAACTATATGGACACCATCGAAATCATGTTAGGAACACAAATATGTTAACAATTCATGTTAAAAACTCATGTAAATATGAAATCGAAAGTTGAGAATATATGAGGAAACCGAAACTGTGTTCTTACGTTTCAACAACTTTTGATCATTTGTAATGGCCTGGGATGAATCAGAGAACACCCAGCAACCGATTGGTGTAACACCCTCTTCTATTTACCCGCGTTTTATAAATAATAATCAGAGTATTTAATCAAAATCCAGAAGGCGTCACAATTTAAATAATATAAATTATCAATACAGTTGTCATGCTTTCACTGAAGAAGATTTATTAAGTAAATAATGCAAAAGATTATGTTTAACAGCGGAAGTGAAACATAACCAAAATTCCGAATACATCATCCATAGTATTCCAGGATAATAGACTAAAACATGATTCAAAACATTAAGGAATTCCAGGATATTTAATCAAGACACAATTCCAAACTATTAAGAAAATATCCGTTTAAGGATTCAAACAACCGTTTCCCCAGTGTTACATCTACCAGAGCACGACACTGACACGCGGACTAATTAATTGACTCAATGCTAGAGCTATCCTCACCAACTCCAAGCAGCTAATCACTTCGAATCTGAAATTGTTAAGTAAGGGTGAGATCTCAATTCAATATAACATGCGTTATGCGTTTTTAAATACAACAGAATAATCAGATACATTAATCCATCACCCAAGCACAAATCATAATCAATTCACAAGGCAGTTCACACAATGAACATGTACATAATCAAACAATGGAAATTGCAACACTGGAAACCATCCTAGCATGTTACAATCCCATATGCAATGCAGACTCTATGCATGTGGTACCAAAAACGTGAACCGAGTTCACCCACCGCTCCGTTTACATGTGGAAAGACAGTGTAAATTCATGATTCACCCATAGCTATTGGGTCAAGAATCCAGCCTCACTACCTCAACCTCCGGGTAAGTCTATTGGCTCAACCAGTCCACTTCCGCACAATGGGAATGAACCAAATCAACAAATGCTTATGCATGCATCATAAAAGCATGCAACATTAATTCTCAGATCATGATATCCATATAAATCACATCATGTCAATTCATCAATGCATCTCATTCAATCAAAATGAATATCAAAATACAGCATTGTAAACATTAATATCTCATTCGGTAACTCAGACCATTCATAATAGTTTCCCATTATCCTTAATTACTCACTCTTTTCAAAAATCGGGAGCTCGACTATTTTTAAAATAATTTAGCAAAATAATATTTTTCTCTTTTCAAAAGGTAGTATTTTAAATTTAAGAAATAACGCGAAAACGAATCGAATTGGTTTAGAAAATATGAATTTTAAAGTTTTAGAAATTTTGGAAAAATACACATGGAACCGGTTCCTACCTATACAGAACCGGTTCTGAAAGTTTAAAAATCACGCCTGGTTTTGAATGGGAACCGTTCCTACCTATCAGAACCGGTTCACGAGTGTAAAATCGATTTGCCAATTTAACAGGAACTCGGTTCCTCCCACGGGAACCGGTTCCCACGTCCTATAACAGTATTTTCGCAACTTTTGACAGCATTTTGTATCCTTTATCATTTCCAAACTTACTAATACGAATTGGGACATTAGGAACACCAAATCATGATCATTTCACACTATTTTAACATCAAACAACATGGTTTATTCATCCTTCTTATTCATTCAACACACTAGAAGATCCTAATTCCAAACACCGACACAAAATAGGGTTTCATTCTACAAACCTATAATCGATTTCCTAACATACCGACTACCCGGTTGATTCCCAAAATCCATAAAGCATATTAACCGAACGAAATCACCCCTTACCTCGCGATGATCTTCGATTTGTCGGCTTTTCCTCTCTTTTGCTCTTCTCTCCAATTCTACGTGAAAACAGTTTTCTCCAAAAAGACTCATCTTTTCCTTATTTTCCTTTTTATACTCCTTTTAATATTCCCTTTTTAATATTCCAAATAAAACAAATAATTAAAACTTAGTAACAATAGAGTGATTTACTCCTCACACACCATTTTCTGCACCTCCATCCTTTCTTTATTAAATGACCCAACTAATCCAAATAAAAATTAATACTTAAGACTTTAATTAATTAAATAATTAAATTCTCACTTATTTAATATTTGAATTAAATCGGGGTGTCACAACTCTCCCCCACTAAAAGAGTTTTCGTCCTCGAAATCATACCTTAGACGAACAGTTCGGGATACGAGTCCTTCATCGACTCTCCGGCTCCCAAGTTACATTTCCTTCATTTGTCCTCCCAAGCTACTCGTACGATGTTATCTCTTTACCTGCAATTGCTTCACTTTCCGATCCTCAATCCTTGCAGTCTTTCAGATCAAATTATCCCTCACCGAACATCATCTACTTGAATCTCATGAGACGGATCCATGATGTACCTCCTCAATGAGATACATGGAAAACATCGTGCAAATTCGCAGTGGCGGTAAAGCAATCGATAAGCAACTTTCCCAACTCTTTGTAATCAAACGGACCAATAAAGTGCGGAGTCAACTTTTTGACTTCAAGGCTCGACCAATACCGGTCATTGGAGTAACTCTCATGAACACATGATCTCCTTCACTAAACTCAAGATCTTTCCTCCTCTTATCATGATAACTTTTTCTGACGACTCTGAGAAGTCCTCATCTTCTCCTGAATCATCTTGATCTTTTAAGTTTGTTGAACAATCTCGGGTCCAATCACGACTTTCTCGATTCGTACCAACACAACGGTGTCCGACATCTCCTACCATACAATGCCTCAAGCGGGCCGTCTCGATGCTCGAATGAAAACTATTGTTGTAGGTAAACTCTATCAACGACAAATAGTTATCCCAAGCTCCACCTTTCTCTAACACACAAGCCCTCAACAAATCTTCTAACGAATGAATCGTCTTCCGTCGACCATCATGCTGGATGATATGCGGAACTCAATCGTAGCTTAGTACCCAGAGCTTCCTGCAATCCTGTCCAGAACTTAGAAGTAAACCTCGGATCTCTATCCGACACAATGCTAGACGGAATACCATGCAAACTTACAATCCTCTCAACATACAATTACGCCACCTCTCCATCGGATAATCCATTCTTATCGGAATAAAGTGAGGCGGACTTAATCAATCGGTCGATAATGACCCAAATAGAATCACAGTTCTTCGTCGTCCTCGGCAAACCAGACACGAAATCCATTGAAATTCCGTCCCATTTCCATTCCGGAACAAACAACGGTTTCATCAATCCCGACGGCTTCGATGTTCAATCTTTGATTTCGACAAACCAAACATGCGTACCAAACTCGGCAATTTCCTTTTCATTCCCCACCAAAATAATTTCTTCAAATCATGATACATCTTAGTAGCACCAGGATGAATACTCAACCCACTTCGATGTCCTTCTTCCAAGATACTCTTTCTGATCTCAGCAACATCCGGAACACACACTCTATCACCAATTCTCATAACGCCATTCTCTTCAATTCAGGACTCGCCTCCTTGACCTTGGTTAATCAATGTCAGCTTATCCACCAAACCAACATCAGATTTCTGTCCATTTCGAATCTCTTCCAAGATACCACTAGTCAGCTTCAACATGCCCAATTTCACACTATTCTGAGTATTTTCACATACCAAACTCAAGTCTCTGATTTATTCCACTAAATCCAATTCACGAACCATCAACATCGACATATGCAAGGACTTCACGCTCGATGGCACACCTTACCGGGATGGTAATTCAAACCAAAATCATAATCCTTGAGAAACTCTAACCATCTCCTCTACCTCATATTCAACTCTTTCTGATCAAAGAGATACTTCAGGCTCTTATGATCACTGAACACTTCAAATCGTGAACCATACAGATAATGTCTCCACAATTTCAACACAAACACAACAGCCGCCAACTCTAAATCATGAGTCGGGTAATTCCTTTCATGAGTCTTCAACTGTCTTGAAGCATAAGCCACAACCTGCCTATTGTAACACCCCAACTAAATACCCCGAATATATTAATTAAATTAATATCTAAATCATCTTTAATCAGAGTTAACACGGCAAATGCGGGATGTCACAATTAATAGATATAATAAAACTTCATTCAAACAGTAGCCATGCTACACTGAGGATCAACATTTTCAATAATTCAGTCAAATTAAGACCATGTCTTACACAGCGGAAAATATCATCACCAAAAACGGAATAAATCAATCATTGTATTCCCAACAAAATTTTAATTAAACAATAAACCAATGTCTAATTTCTCATCTAACGTTCCCCGGTGTTACAATCTAATCGAGCATGACAACGACAGCGGACTAAGCGATAAGCTCTAGAGCCATCCTCACCGACTCTTCAGCTGCTAACCTTAATCTGAAATGGTAAAGTAAGGGTGGGACTTCTCATAATTAAAGCATATTATAAGTCTTTCAATCAATAATATATTCACAAGCATATTATTTCACCCACTTAACATAAATTCAGATTTACACACACAACCACCTTCATCATGCATAATCATAACAATCAAAGAAGAGTAACACCGGAAGACATCCTAACATGTTACCACTTCATACAAATACAATGCGACTCAATGCATGTGCCGACTCGTGACCAAGTCACCCACACCGATCCATCATCAACCGGATACGGTACCATCGATTCGTCCATAACCACTCGGACACGAATCCGCCAACCACCCATCCTCACTCGGGTATCGGTATCGGCAATCCAAGTCAAATTCGCACAATGGGAATTAACTTCACCAAACAATGCAAATGCACTCACTAGCACAACATCAATCAATCTATGTATACATTCATTTAACATAATTGAATCACAACAATCAACATGATATCTCAACCAATCATGCATACATCTAACATCAGCATAAACATGCAAACCAATCAACATGATACATCAACCAATCATGCATACATCTAACATCAGCATAAACATGCAAACCAATCAACATGATATATCAACCAATCATGCATACATCTAACATCAGCATAAACATGCTATTACATCTACACATTACCAGTATTCTCATCACCAAAAGCCCTCTACTACACATACATCATTATGTGTCGGTTAATAATCATTTAATTCAAAATTCAACCCCTTTCCAAAATAATTTCAGGTTTTCTAAAATATTTTCATTTTATAAGGTAGAGCATACAATTTAGGAAATAACGTCCAAAACGGCGCTCAAAACGGACTTACGGTTTGAAAGTTATGAATTTTTGAAGTTTTAAAAATTTTAAAAATATTTCAGTGGAACCCGGTTCCTCCACAGAGTAGGTTCCCTAATCAAAAAAACCCGGAAAATGTATGGGAACCGGTTCCTCGGGGAGGGGGTTCCGAAATAAAAATCCATTTTGGAAAATTCACGTGGAACCGGTTCCTCCCACGAACCGGTTCACGAGTCTAAATTTCGATTTTCAAAGTTTTCAAAGTGGAACGGTTCCTCCCAGGAACCGGTTCCCACGCATAAAAAGTCATTTTCGCATTTTTGACATTCTTCCATTCTAACTCAATCCACACATACCCATACGAATTCCATCATTGGAAACACCAAAATACATCAATTTGCATCATTTATCACATCAATTAACATCTTCCTATCGGTCATAATTGGTATCTGACACCCTAATCAATTCAGACCTACCATCTGACACAATCTGACACCCATAGGGATACATCCATGGAAACCTAGAAATTACAAACTAAGATTTCCTAACATGCCATGATCTATAATATCAAAATCAAAACCTATAATAAGCAATAACCAATCGAAATCACCCCTTACCTTGTGGGTTCTTCGAATTCTGACACCTTAGCTCTTCTTCCTCCTCTTCTCCTCTTCTTAATTCCACGTACAGTGAGTTTTCTCCAAAAAAAATCCTTTTTTCCTCTTTTCCTTCTTTTATTCTTTTTATTATTCTAACATAATAAAAATAACATAATTAATGTGAGTAGAGCCTTTTACTCCTCACACCCTCACTTTATTCATCACACCACCAATGAACCCACTTCCATTTAATTTAATTGACTTCCAATAAGCCAAAATATTAAATATTACATTCCTAATTAAATTAATAATTAAAAATCGTAATTATTTAATAATCGATTTATTTGGGGTGTCACACCTATCTTGCATCAAAACACCTCCTAAACCCATCAAAGACGCATCACAATACACTACGAAAGATTCTTCCGGATTCGGCAAAATCAGAATCGGAGCACTAGTCAACCTCCTCTTCAGTTCTTGGAATCCTTTCTCACAATCTATATCCCAAACAAATGCTTGACCTTTTCTCGTCAACTTAGTCAATGGTAAAGCTAACTCCGAAAATCTCTCAATGAATTTCTGTAGTAACACGCGGACCAAGAAAACTACGAATCTGAAGCATTCTTGGCTTCCAGAGATACCTTCTACTTTTGTAGGATCAACAATACCACCATTCTTAGAAATCACATGACCAAGGAAACTTGCTTCGCTTAAACTCACATTTAGACAACTTACAACTTCTTCTCCTTCAACAATTCCAATACAATCCTAAGATGCTTTGCATGCTCCTCATCATTCTTTGAATAGATCGGGATGTCGTCAATAAACACCACCACAAACTTGTCAAGATACGGATGAAATATTACTTTCATATACTCCATAAACACACCAAGTGCATTAGTAACTCCAAATGGCATAACGAGATATTCATAATGCCCATACCTCGTTCTAAATGCGGTCTTACGAATATCTCCGCCTTAACACTAACGATGATATCCGGACCTCGGATCAATTTTGCTAAACACCTGCTCCGACCAACTGATCCATCAAATCATCAATCCTCGGCAATGGATACCGATTCTTGATTGTCACTTTATTCAATTGCCTGTAGTCAACACACAATCTCATTGTACCTTCCTTCTTCTTAACCAACAATAATGCGCACCACGGTGAAACACTAGGCCGAATAAACTTCTTTTCCAATAACTCTTCTAATTGCTTCTTCAACTCTGACAACTCAGATGCCGACATGCGATAAGGCGCCATCAACACCGGACTAGTTCCAGGAATCAAATCTATAGCAAACTCCACTTCTCTCTCAGGTGGTAACTCATTAACATCTTCCGGAAACACCTCTAGAAATTCATTAACCACAGGTAATTCTCCACTCTTAGCCTTTCCTTTCACTTCCGTCGAAGAATATAACATAAACACCACACCCTCTCTAACGGCTGAATTCATCTGATTAACTGACATAGTCTCATCTTCCTCTTTAACTTCTTGGGAAATAAGTGTCTTCTCAAAACAATTGATATGAACCGGTTGAAGACCAACCGGTTCATTCCAAGATAATATCAAGTTGTTCTAAAGGTAGGCACACTAAATCCATACGAAACCTCTATCAAAAATAACAATAGGACAATTCCTACAAACATACGAAGTAGTCCTTTGAACCCGACGGAGTGTCAATAACCATACTTCCATCAAATTAGAAATTTCAGATTTAATCTCTTAGCACAATCCAAGAAATAAAAGAATGTGTCGCTCCGGTATCAATAATTGCTATTAAAGGTATGCCATTAATAAAACATGTACCTTTAATCAACCGATCATCGGGCTTAACATCGATCGACAAAGCGAACACCTTCCCACCCTTGCTCTTTCTTTGGTTTAGTACATCGCAGACGAGTGTGTCCTTCTTCACCACAGTTGTAACATGTTATCATACGGATCTACACTCGGCTAGATGACCAAATCTTCCACAATTGTTGCACTTCCTCGCATCATTCTTGCATTCGGGGAGCTCGGTGACCCAATTCACCACATCTCAACACTACGGAAGAACTAGAAGAACGAGTCTCCCCACTAGGCTTCTTCCAACCTCCGGTTACGATTATTTCAATCATATGGCTTACCACGATCCATATGTCTCTTGCCCTACGATCGGCATAACTCGAGGCATTCGACTTAGTACTAGCAAGATCTTCTTCCGGAATCCTACGATCAACCCAATCGGAAACCTTCTAATGCGGATACTTGATACCTACTTGATCTCATCCGTAAACCATTCTCAAACTTGATACATTTGGAAAATTCTCCATCGCATCGTTAGGATAATTAGCATAATACTTTGCTAACTCGATAAACTTGGTTGCATACTCACTCACGGACTTATTGCCTTGCTTGAGCTCCAAGCTCAATCTACCCCGAGATGTCTTGAGGAAAGTACCTTCTCGGAAAAGCTCTCCGAACACGGCCCAGTCAATGCAATTCCATCTTCTTCGTTCGATCCGGTAGCAACCCACGTCATCGACTTCCTCTGCCAACATGTGAGTACCATATCTCACCTTGACCCTTCAAACATCAATCACTCAAAGATCCTCTCGATCTCCTTCACCACTTCGAGCACCCTCGGGTCATGTGCACCCTTGAACAATGGAGGATTATTCCTCGAAAATTCCCCAATATGCATCGGCACCAATCGCGACTCCTGGATTCCCTCAGTACTCCGGTAACATTCCCAAAGCCTCGAATAGCATCATCATTCCTTCGTTACCTCTCCCACCATTGTTCTGTAACATTACAAAACAATCTACATCAGCACACAAGTATCGACAGTGTTACTTACACTAGTCGCATACTAAATGGGATAACGATACTAAGACAAGACCGACTATGCTCTGATACCACTATTGTAACACCCCCTTCTATTTACCCGCGTTTTATAAATAATAATCAGAGTATTTAATCAAAATCCAGAAGGCGTCACAATTTAAATAATATAAATTATCAATACAGTTGTCATGCTTTCACTGAAGAAGATTTATTAAGTAAATAATGCAAAAGATTATGTTTAACAGCGGAAATGAAACATAACCAAAATTCCGAATACATCATCCATAGTATTCCAGGATAATAGACTAAAACATGATTCAAAACATTAAGGAATTCCATGATATTTAATCAAGACACAATTCCAAACTATTAAGAAAATATCCGTTTAAGGATTCAAACAACCGTTTCCCGGTGTACATCTACAGCCACGACACGCGGACTAATTAATTGACTCAATGCTAGAGCTATCCTCACCAACTCCAAGCAACTAATCACTTCGAATCTGAAATTGTTAAGTAAGGGTGAGATCTCAATTCAATATAACATGCGTTATGCGTTTTTAAATACAACAGAATAATCAGATACATTAATCCATCACCCAAGCACAAATCATAATCAATTCACAAGGCAGTTCACACAATGAACATGTACATAATCAAACAATGGAAATTGCAACACTGGAAACCATCCTAGCATGTTACAATCCCATATGCAATGCAGACTCTATGCATGTGGTACCAAAAACGTGAACCGAGTTCACCCACCGCTCCGTTTACATGTGGAAAGACAGTGTAAATTCATGCATGATTCGCCCATAGCTATTGGGTCAAGAATCCAGCCTCACTACCTCAACCTCCGGGTAAGTCTATTGGCTCAACCAGTCCACTTCCGCACAATGGGAATGAACCAAATCAACAAATGCTTATGCATGCATCATAAAAGCATGCAACATTAATTCTCAGATCATGATATCCATATAAATCACATCATGTCAATTCATCAATGCATCTCATTCAATCAAAATGAATATCAAAATATAGCATTGTAAACATTAATATCTCATTCGGTAACTCAGACCATTCATAATAGTTTCCCATTATCCTTAATTACTCACTCTTTTCAAAAATCGGGAGCTCGACTATTTTAAAATAATTTAGCAAAATAATATTTTCTCTTTTCAAAGGTAGTATTTTAAATTTAAGAAATAACGAAACTGGCAAATCGGAGGTTTAGAAAATATGAATTTTTAAAGTTTTAGAAATTTTGGAAAAATACACATGGAACCCGGTTCCTACCTATACAGGAACCGGTTCCTGAAAGTTTTAAAAATCACGCCCCTGGTTTTTGAATGGGAACCCGGTTCCTACCTATCAGGGAACGGTTCGAGTGTAAAAATCGATTTGTCAATTTAACACTGGGAACTCGGTTCCTCCCCAGAGAACGGTTCCGTCTATAACGATATTTTCGCGCTTTTGACAGCATTTTGTATCCTTTATCATTTCCAAACTTACTAATACGAATTGGGACATTAAGAACACCAAATCATGATCATTTCACACCATTTTAACATCAAACAACATGGTTTATTCATCCTTCTTATTCATTCAACACACTAGAAGATCCTAATTCCAAACACCGACACAAAATAGGGTTTCATTCTACAAACCTATAATCGATTTCCTAACATACCGACTACCCGGTTGATTCCCAAAACCATAAAGCATATTAACCGAACGCGATGATCTTCGATTTCCTCGGCGTCGGCGTTTCCTCTCTTTTCCTCTTCTCTCCAATTCTACGTGAAAGCAGTTTTCTCCAAAAAGACTCATCTTTTCCTTATTTTCCTTTTTATATTCCTTTTAATATTCCCTTTTTAATATTCCAAATAAAACAAATAATTAAAACTTAGTAACAATAGAGTGATTTACTCCTCACACCCACCACTGTTACTCTGCACACCTCCAATCCTTTCTTTATTAAATGACCCAACTAATCCAAATAAAAATTAATACTTAAGACTTTAATTAATTAAATAATTAAATTCTCACTTATTTAATATTTGAATTAAATCGGGGTGTCACAATTGGCACCTTTGGAATGGCTTGAATTGATGGAAATTCGGGCTTGCAAGTTGCTTGTATGGCACAGTTTTTTCAAGCTTTTCTAGGGTTCTTGAGGCTGCAAAAACGTGTCCTTGGCATCTGGAAACCTTGTACATATATAGTAGAAGCAAATTAGGTCAACAGATGTGAAGAAAATATATGGCATTGATGAGAAAATATTTGATTTTTCAATCATTCAAGTTTGCATCAAAAGTTTCCAAATTTGCCTCAATCTTGTGCAATCAAGTCTTGAACGAAATTGGCCAGCTAATTGATCTTGCTTGGACCTCAAGAATTACAAATATCCAGCCTTGCATCAATTAATTTGATTTCTTACATTTTATTTTAATTAAAATTGGATTTAAGTGAATAAATTCCAAAATAAATTAATAAAATGAAAGGAGGCATACAATTGGTCTTGTAGGTCATGGATAATCTTAAGAACAAGTTTGGATCACAAAAACTTAGGCCCCTTTGGAAAAAAATTGATTTTGCTAAGTATTTATCTTCATGCACTTCTTCAAAAATGCCAAACTTGCACAACTTGTATCTTAATCAATTTACAAATCCCATACGCAACAAAGTATGAGTCAATCTTCTTGTTACATAGACACCATACTCAGATTTTCATTTTACAAATCCCAATTCAATAAAGTATGAGTCGATCTTCTTGTTACATGCCCTATGTGTTTGCTTGAGGCCATAGAGAGCTTTGTGCAACTAAATATACTTTTACTAGATTCCTTCTGAATCATAAACCATAGAGGTTGTGTGACATAGGCCTCTTCAGCTAAAGGCCAATTCAAAAATGTTAATTTCATATCTAAATGAAATGTTGACCAACCTTGGTTGCATGCCAATACTACCACTAGTCGAACAATCTCGAATCTTTTTACCGGAGCAAATACTTCAAAGTAGTCGAGTCCTGCTCTTTGAATAAAACCTTGAGCTACTAATCTTGCTTTATGTCTTTTTATCAACCCATATGCATTGTGTTTCAACTTGAACACCCACTTTACTTCGATAGCTTTTATATGTGTTGGCAATTCGATTAAATCCTATGTGTTGTTTCTTTTAATTGCTTGTAACTCTTAGACCATATCTAACTTCCATTGTTTAGTCTTCAAAGCTTCTCTATAATTAATTGGTTTGCACCTGCAAATAAAGCAAAATGAACTAATTCTCCATCTGGTGTTACTTCATCGTCACCAACCACTTCATAATCATGAAGTCTTGTTGGAAGAACTCTATTTTGTCGAGGTCTTTGGCTTGTGCTAGCCACTCCTTTTTCGACTTCGACATTGTCGGGAATGTCAGCAACTGCTTTGACTAGAATATTTGCATTTTCTTCGACTTCGACTTCATTAGGTTCTTCGTCGAATTCATAGCTCATCAATGGCTTGTTAATTGCATCATTAGAATTCTAATCCCATGCATAATTTTCATCAATCACAATGTCTCGAATCAACACAATATTCTCATTAATTAGGTTGAAGAGCCTGTATGCACCAGATTTGTGATATCCTACCAGAATCATAGATTCACTTTTATCATCGAGCTTTCTTATTTTCGTATCAAAAACATGCTTGTAACATATAGAGCCAAACACCTTCAAATGATTTACTGATGGTTGCTTGCCACTCCACACTTCTTCAGGAACCTTGTTTTTCAATATCTTGGTAGGGCACCTATTCAAAATATAAACTGTAGTTGAAACAACTTCTCCGCATAAGGATTTTGGCAAATTCTTTTGCTTCAGTATGCATCTTGCCATATCCAATATGGTTTGGTTTCTTATTTCTCAAATTACATTACGTTGAGGCATATAAGGAGCGTTATCTTATTATCGACACCATATTACGCATAATTATTCAAATATCTTGGATGTGTATTCACCCCTATCATTAGAAAACTTTGATCTTCTTCTCACTCTAGTTTCGATAAGTATCTTAGAGTGTAAGTTGTATGTCAGAGGTTCAACTTCAGATTGCAACATTTATTTGTATTTTCTTTCAAAATGTAAAATATATTATTGATATTTATAAATCAACAACTTTAAATATACACACTAAGTTATCGGTAAAGACTAATAAATTTAAAATTTTCAAAATACTAGAAATTCCAAATAAACTATCAGAAATTGTAAATTATCGAAAATTTAGTATGTAATACCATAAATTTTATATGTACTGGAAATTTGACAACCAATAATAGAAATTTCATCGTAAAAAATATTTTCATCCTACGAACGACATTTTCAAATACAAAAAAAAAAGAAGTTTCCATGTCACACTTGAAGGGTGTCATGTTATATTCTCTGATTTTACTTGTTATCTCGGTCGTAGTTTGGACTTTGGTCCATGATTTGAAATTTACATGCAATCAAAGTTTTAATCTAAGCATTAATGGGATGAACTCTCTCATGATAGTTAACTTTGACTTTTACTCAAAATCTTCTATAGCAAATATGAGTTATAGTATGTGTTGCACCCCAAAATTTTCCATTTTCATATCAATCCTAATTGGCTTATGCTTCATCATCGCACGAACATGCATTCATACCACCGGTTCTATAGTTACGGGTTGGAGTTAACTCCCAAAGATTTTCCTCTGAGCAAAAAAGATGTTGTGCTTTCAACCAATCTAGGATATTTGAAAACGACGAGGTTTAGCAATGAATCTTATATTTTCTTATCTATTGGTTTTTGGGCTTGGATTTTGATTGCTGAAATGTGTGATCTCTTCCTTGATGGAATTATAGAAGTTTTGTTATATTGAATATCATTACATCCTTATTCAAGAGATCAATTCATCACGAGTTTAGGATTTGCTAGTGGTTCGAGATTTTATTCTGCAAAGTCTGATGCCTCAGGTTCTTCTGATTATTTAGTTCCTTCTTCAAGAAGTAAAAGGGTGGATTAAGGTTATCTGATTATTGATCAACAATTCACGTTCTTGTTCATTTGGCTTGCTCGTCGAATTTTTTTTGTTCTTAGCAAGAGTTGATGTATGGCGTGTGTGAAAATACTCATCTAGAGTGCTTGTTTACAAGATTCAAGAATGTCCAAGTTTCCATATGCTTAGATTTTTCTAGTCACGTTCATCACTCACAAGATTCAAGGCATTCGATGTAAAGTTAGAACTTATTTTTACATGAAATTCATTTGGTTTCAAATCTTTCTCTACTTCCGATATGTTTCAATTTGCAAATTTGGTGATGATCCCATTAATTTTAAGTGGAATCTATCGTTCAATTCTTAAAGAATCATGAAAATGTCAAGATGGTTAAGGTTTTGAATCAAGAACTTCAATTCTGGAATTTAGAGTTTTGATTTGGATTCAAATGGCAAAGAGCTCCAAAATTCTACATGAATAAATAAGCACAAAAGCTTTATGGCCAAAAACTTCACGTTAGCTTTACAAGGGAATTCAAGTACTTCTAAAACCTAAGTCCTTAAGCCACCTTTGCATCAAGAAGGGTTTAATTCCCAAATTTCACATACCAGAGAATTCAAGCTTTAAAATACAACAACCATGCTATTGCATTTGACAAAAGTTCTTCACAAGATACAAAGAAATGTTTAAATTCCCATAGCTTACTTTTCAAGTTATATTATCTATGCTACAAGTGATTCGCATGTTCATAATAATTACAATACCAATTTCAAATTTACATCAAGGGATTCAAGTGACTACAATGATTAAGTATGTCCTAAAGTCTAATATTTCCAAACTTTTAAGTCCGGTCCCTCCAAGCATTCCTTCATCCTCGTGCATCATTCTTTATGCCGAGCCAACAGATACTTCATCTTTATTTTTCATGCCATTGAGCCATTGAGACGTTCATGAAACAAGAAGGAAAAGCATGATTAGTAATCAAAAACTTGATCATGAAACAAATAATTTTTCACAACATTATCTTTGCAACCTCATCATTAGGGTTTAGTTCAAGGAATCACGATTAAAGGGTTTTCAAGCGACAAAGCCTCGTAATCTGAGTTTCAAGATTAATCATTGGCCAAGAAACCTCATTTGCAAATCACAAAAGAAACCTTTTGGTTCACAAAAGGAGGTGTGAAGAGGAAAACTCAGAATAACATCACAGTTCAACAAAGAAATAAAATCACATATCGATGCAATGAAACAAAATCAGCGTTGCCCAAAAAGCCTAACAAGCAAATTCGTAAGGCCTGTTTAGTCAAAAATTAGGGAGTCCAGCAGCAACAGAAAACCCTAGTTTCATCAAGTTATAAAAGCATCAAATGCACATAAACCAAGAGAGGAAGCCACTACTGTTCATACAAACCCTAATACGAAAATCCCAAAACGACAGCAATGGTTATTCATAGAAAAACCCTAGAGCGGCCATACAAACAAAAGTTATTAATAGATTTCAGAACAAAACAGCCATAACAAACAAAAAATTAGCAAGCAAACATCACAAAACCCTAACATATATCATCATCTTCCTAAATCCTAAACCCTTCAGAATTTGAGAAAAAAAGAAGAGGAAAAGCAAACCGCGGATTCCGAAATAGCAACAGACAAACGGAGCCAAGAATCAGAAGGAGCTCACCGGTGGGGTTTCGATCTCAGATCGCCCTCCACCACCTTCAAATCACTAGAAATCTCGGTTAGAACCCTAGGGTTTCCAAACCCCTTCAAGATCTACAACAAACCGTTAACCATCTGCAAAATCCAAAGCCAAATCAAGCGTCAGAACAAAGAAATGAACAATAAAATGTAAGAAAATCACGAATCAGAAGAACACCGCCGCCGCCGCGCGCCACCGGTGGAACCACCCAGAGGCGATTTCCGGCGAAGATTTCTGGCAACGATAAGAATCAGAACCCAAGAACATGCAACACATATTTCCGATCGAGAAAGATGTGAGACTTTTCTGGAGAAATCGAAAGTTCCAGACCGGACAAGGCAGCGGGACGATGAAGATGAACCGAGGGCCACAAAGTTTCGAAGGAGATCGCAATTGAGAGCCATCGACAGATAAGAATAGGTATCGTTTCTGGCAGTAGTGAGAGGGAGTCAGGGAACATCGATTCCAACGAGAGAGAAGTGAGAGAGTTTCTAAATGAGTCAAAGAGAGAAGTGAGGGAAGTTTCTGAACGAGAGAGAAGGAGAGTGATTTTTAGATTATCCTAATTTTAGTTCAGGTTTCCGCTTTATTTTTTTTAATCAGGCCTTAATCCTTAATCTGGTGGTGACACATGTCACCACCCTTAATTACTAACAAGTTTTGATCCAACAGATATCCCCCATGATCTATACCACGCGCCTTAATGTCTCCACCATCAACTCCTTATCTTCATCATCAAACCCTCATCATCAGCCATCAGATTTTTATTTGATCAGATCAGACGCTCCAGAACATGCATGTCCATGATACACCCTTTTCTCCGGCCATACTGGATCCTGCGCAGACTTATTGGGCTTGGGCTTAATTTGTTTTCTCACACCCCAGATTGCTTCAGTATAACAGGCCCATTTCTAATCTTTAACTTATTTCCTTTTATTTATTTATTTGCAAATAAATTGGATAATTTGTATTAAATGATTATTAGTCGTTGATAATTTTTATTTGATAATTTCCGATTAAACTATTAGTCGATTTTATCAAATAAAAAAGATATATTCTAACAATTATTTAATTTTTTAATTGTATTATTTGATAATTATTTATCTGCTTTATACGCTTGTATGATTTATTCATCATTGTACACGTCACGCACAATTAATATAAAAACAACTCCGATTTCTTTTGATTGGCTCATAAGCCAATTTCCTAAAGGGTCTCATAGTTGGGGATGAGCGTGGTCATCCTCACAAGATTAATTAAAATTCTTGTTGTTTTAATTAATCATAACCCGAATAATTTTTGGTCCACATACCAATTATCCATGCACCAGGGTCTCATGGTTCGGGATAGGAGCACCTATCCTCACGAGGTTAATCAAGTCCATATACTTGGTTAATCATAACCCGAATCATTACTTCTCTCCGTCCATTACCGAAACTCTTAAAACACTTTTCAATTAAAATAATTAATTGATTTTACTTTCTAAAAAATGATTTTTATAAAAAATACTTGGATGGAGTTTGTTTCAATTGTTAGATGATAGCCTAACGATTTAAACAACTCGAAGTTTTTTAGATTATTAGATGATAGCCTAATAAGCTAAAAACTTCTATCCATGTTTTAAAACAAAAATATAGTGTTGTGGCATTCGGTTAAATTGTTGGATGATAGTCCGACAATTTAATTGAATTTAAAGTATTTAGGTCGTTAGATGATAACCTAATGACTTAAATACTTTTATTCCATACACTTAATAACGTGAACCTCGTTTCACTTCACCATTTTTCCTAATAAAGATTTTGGATGAGAGATGATTGGTCGAGCTCACTCACCAATTTCAAGTATTCGAATCGTTAGATGATAGCCTAATGTTTTGGTACTTGTCATTTGTAACACCCCATCTAAATACCCCAAATATATTAATTAAATTAACATTTAAATCATCTTTAATCAGAGTTTAACACGGTAATCACGGGATGTCACAATTAATAAATAGAATAAACCTTCATTCAAACAGTAGCCATGCTACACTGAGGATCATCATTCAACAATTCAATCATTATAAGACCATGTCTTACACAGCGGAAATACCAAACCAAAATTTAATAAAACATCATAGTTCTCAAGGAATTCAAATCCAAAACTATTTAAACAATAATGATTCTCTTAACTAGCGCTCCCCAGTGTTACAACCTAATCAGAGCATGACACTGACACACGGCTAAAAAGATAAGCTCTAGAGCCATCCTCACCGACTCCTCAGCTGCTAATTTAATCTGAAATGGTAAAGTAAGGGTGAGACTTCTCATAATTAAAGCATATTATAAGTCTTTCAATCAATAATATATCACAAGCATATTATTTCACCCACTTAACATAAATTCAGATTCACACACACAACCATATTCATCATGCTTATTCATAACAATCAACGAAGAGTAACACTGGAAGACATCCTAACATGTTACCACTTCATACAAATATAATGCAGACTCAATGCATGCGGTACCGACTATTGACCAAGTCACCCAAACGATCCATCATCAACGGATACGGTTCCATCGATTCGTCCATAACCACTCGGACACGAATCCAGCCTAACCACCCATCCTCACTTGGGTATCGATTATCGGCAATCCAAGTCAAATTCCGCACAATGGGAATTAACTTCACCAAACAATGCATATGCACGCACATCACTAGCATGCAACATCAATCAGTCTATGTATACATTCATTGAACATAACTGAATCTCAACAATCAACATGATATATCAACTAATCATGCATACATCTAACATCAGCATAAACATGCAAACCAATCAACATGATATATCAACCAATCATGCATATATCAACACAGGTTATGACCACCTCAGACATCATAAACCCTCATCACCTGACATGATATAATCACCTATCATGAAACTATTCATCACAAAACATAAATATGTCAGACACTTACCCTTCAATTGGTAAGACTATCATCAGTATACAACAACGAAAATTAAGATCAATAGCCATCAGGCATATACAACACCAATAAACACATGATATCAATACAATCATGACTACACCAATTATCATGAACCGAATCAAAACCCAAAAACATGATATTCCAACCATCATGCACACAAATAACAACAGCATAATACGCTTTACATTCACTCAGTATCAATATATCCATCACCACAGGATCTCTACTGCATACACATCAATATGCGTCAGTCAAGAGTCATCTATTTCGGAATTTGGCCCATTTTCAAAATAATTTCAAGTTTTGGAAAATATTTTCATTTCATAAAATAGAGCTTTAAATTTAGAAAATAACGTCCAAAAGGCGCTCAAAAGCGGACTTACGGTTTGAAAGTTATGAATTTTCAAAGTTTGACATTTTCAAAATTAAAGGTGGAACCGGTTCCTACATATCGAGAACCGGTTCCTATATCTGAACCGGTTCCTAAAAGTTCAATTTTCACGTTTAAAATTGTATGGAACCAGTTCCTACCCATACGAGCGGTTCACGAGTACATTTTCGATTTTCACAAATTTTCATTGTGGAACTGGTTCCCCATCGAACCGGTTCCCCGTAAAAAGCCATTTTCAGCACTTTTGACACATTCTTCATTTCAATCACCCTCGAACTTACCCATACGAATTCTAATATGGGAAACACTAAAACACATCAATTTGCATCATTATCACATCAACCAACATATTTCCATCATTTATTTTCATCTACTGACACTCTAATTATTTTCCATACATATTCAGACACAATCTGACACAATCTGACACAATTAAGTATACACCCATGGAAACCTAGAAATTCTCAAACTAAGGTTTCCTAACATACTGATCTATATTATCAAAATCAAAACCTATAATAAGCAATAATCAATCGAAATCACCCTACCTTGTGGGTTCTTGAATTCAGACACCTTAGGTATTTTCCTCCTTTTCTCCTCTTCTCAATTCCACGTCAGGTGAGTTTTCTCCAAAAGATCCTTTTCCTCTTTTCCTTCTTTTATTTCTTTTATTATTTTAACATAATAAAAATAACATAATTAATGTGAGTAGAGTCTTTTACTCCTCACACCCTCACTTTATTCATCATACCACCAATAAACTCACTTCCATTTAATTCAATTGACTTCCAATAATCCAAAATATTAAATATTACATTCCTAATTAAATTAAAAATTAAAAATCGTAATTATTTAATAATCGATTTATTTGGGGTGTCACAACTCTCCCCACTAAAGAGTTTTCGTCCTCGAAAACACAACTTAAACGAAAGTTCGGGATATGAGTCCTTCATCGACTCTCCGGTTCCCATGTAACATTTCCATCTGGTCCTCCCAAGCTACTCTTACAATGCGATCTCTTTGACTGCCGTTTCAACTCTTTCTAATCAAAGAGATATTTCAGGCTCTTATGATCACTAATACCTCAAATCGAGAACCATATAAATAATGCCTCCCAACTTCAAACAAATACAATTGTAATACTGATGGGCCCGACTTTGTAGGATTTTGTATCCAAATGTGCGGATAGCAAGAGTCGCCACCGACTTTTATTTTTATCAATTAAGGGAAGGTAAAAGTAAGAAAGACCTTCGTTAGATTACGAGTTCGGAGAATGGTTATGAAAAGGAAGGTATTAGCACCCTTCCATCCGTAGTTATCTACGGGCTCTTAGTTGCTCTAGATCACTTTTTAAAATTGCTTTCTGTGTGTGACAAAAAAAATGTTTTGAAAAAAGGCATTTCGCTTTGGCTTTGTAATGACTCATGTAGGAGTGTATACAAAGTGTTCGGAAATGTTTTTGTTTTGAAAAGAATTTGTACTTTGAAAAAAGTGTGTGGTGTGAAAAGCATTTGATAGAGCAAGCAACTAAAAGACTTATTTACCCACTCAGAATTGGTCGTTTTGTTGTACTTCTACATTCCTTTAGAATAGCGCTAGCCATACCATTAGTTAGTAGGTAGCTCCATTCGTTGGATGTAAGCGGGACATTCGAAGGGACATCGGATGGTCATAGAAGGCAACTTGTAGGAAGTATCCTAGCACATTCGAAGGGACTATCATCATTTTCGTGGCGACAATCGAGGGTCAAGATCATGTATTCGGAGGCGACATCGTGGGTCTTATGATCTTTGTATCGAAGGGACTATGATGATTTGTTTGGAAGCAGGTGCTAGAATACCTCTACGTTCGAGGACATGACCATTTGTGAATCGAAGGCATCGAGAGAATTACCTAAGGGTGCGTGTGTGAAAGAAGTGTGTTGAATTGGATATTTTATCTTGAAGATTAGTGTGAGCTATGTCCAATTATTAGTCTTGCCATACACGCCTAATTACTAGCAATTGATAAGGGTGCGGAAAGTAAAATGCGGAATGTAAAATGCGGAAAGATAAATCCTACGCTATTACATGGCTTTGGGGCAGATACATAATTAGGAGTGCGGAAAGTAAAAGTCCTAAATTAAACTATTACATCCCATGAGCAGTTACATTATTGGAAAAAAAAATAGAATGATAAAAAGAAAACGTCCGAAACGGAGCAACCTGTGAAAATAAGAAAACCGGAAAATGCAATATGAATCGAAATAAGAGAAAAAATGTTAGAAAAATGCAAGTTTTGATATGGAAAAATTAATATATGCTGGAAATAAGATAAATAAGCTAAAATAATTTTTTGGGATTTTTTGGAAAAGATTTAATAATTAAAATGCAATTAAAAGTGAATTAAATGCAAAAATAAAAATAAAATAAATATGCATGCAAAAATTATATTTTTTAATTTATTAAATTAAATAAACATTTTTGTAAAAATAATGTAAAAAGAAAAAATGTTTTTGGTATTTTTTAAATGCAGAATAAAATGTGGAAATTAATTAAAATAGTATGCAAATATTAAAAATAATTGGAAAATAGGAAATAGAGTTTTGTAAAAGAGAAAAAAGGATTATCGAACCAGAATCGAGCTGGAGACATCCCTTTCAAACTTAAAACCAACACGACCCTACGCCATGATGCACTTGGTGTTTGGTAAACGAAATCAAATCAATATGAATGTACAGCGTCGAGATATTTTGAAAAATCAAACCACGATGGTGGCCCGTTGATTTTGAATGGACGAATCGGGCAGCTCCGTTCGCCACGCCATGCTTGGCGGTCGAGAGAGAGTCACGGCGAGACTAACTCGTCGTCTTCTCGATGATTCTTGGAACACCAAAATAACGCGAAAACAAAGAAAAGAAGACCTTGTCCACCTAAATCGGGCCTCCAGAATCCATTGGTGGTGTTAGTTTTGGTGAATCGGCTGTCTGGGCGGTTCAAACTCACGATCCGAAAAGCCCTAGCATGGTATTACACAATTCGGCGTTTAAAACCAGGGCGATTGCGGATCAAACCCTAGGCCTCTCGAACACATTGCAAGCATTAAAATCCATTAAAACACACAAAATAATAATATGCAATTTCAAGAAAAATTCAAGTATGTATGAATGTATGGATCGATTCGCATGCTTTGATCGTTGACAAGGTGTATTCTTACTCATACCTACCTCCACGAGCACGATGGAATAGTGTTTGAAATGAGAATGGTGGGAATAAAAATTGATTTTCAAGAATCTTGGAAAATTTTGCAAGAATTAGGGTTATGCTTGAGCTAGGGTTTCGTCCTTTGTCTTGGCTACATTGCTTGGTATTTATAGGAGTTTTGGAAGAGAAAAACAAGGAAAAAGATTGGAAATTGAATGTGCAAATATTTTCTTTGAAAATCAAATCAAATTTTGAAGAAAATATGATTTTCTCATCAATGCCATGGCTTGCAATTTGGTAAATGGTGTGGGCTTTCTTGGACATTAAAGAGATATAAATCAACTTAATTGAAAAATAACTTAATTTTCATATTTTACATAATTTATTTTGAATTAAATGTTGTAAAATTCAAATATAAACCATGAAAATAGAAAATCACCAATGCCAAGCTTTTATGGGTCAAAAATAACATCATGAACAAGTTTGGATCAAAAGATTATAGGCCCATTTGGAAAATTTTGCATTTGACCAAAATGTCCTTTTGTGCAATTGTCCAAAATTGCCCAACTTGAATAGTGTATCTTGCTCAATTTTCCACATTTTTGAGTGTTCTGGACTTTTGGAAAGCTCTAAGAGTCCTCTAAACAATGTCTTTGGTCTCATCTCAATTGGAGTTACCATGCTCAAAATATCTTCAAAACAAAAGTTGACTTTTGTTGACTTTGAAAATGACACGTAATGTTTTGAGCTATACCTCTCAAATGAAGCATTTTTGGACATTCTTGTGAGACATGAATTTGTGGAATTGAATTTCCTTCAAAACAAGAGGTGGTGGAAAATTTTTGAGAAAGTATGAGAAAGTTATGACCAGTCAAAGTTGATTGACTTTTCATCTAGAAACCCTACAATTTAGAAAGTTTGACTTTTAGGCAAATCTTGAGTTTTCTTGATGAATCATGATCAACCCTTGATCAAATGATGAATGTAACTTCAAAATGAGGATGTTGACCAAAAATCAAGTTTTGTTGTATGTTGACCACAGTTGACTTTTTGTCCAATACAGATTTTCGACCATCGAGCAATTATGCGAAACTTGACTTGTGAGGCTTGAAACTTGACATGGAGAATCTTTGAAGCATATGAGGTGGCATGAAGGCCATTGGAGATGTTGGAAATCCATCTTGACTTGGAGATACCAACCCTAGTTTGGGTTGATTGTCTAGGAGAGTTTGTCGATCGACTCTTGAGGAATCCTTGAGTATGGATGTATGAAATCTCTTGAGTAGGTGGAGGGCAAATTTTGGGGTATGACAGCTGCCCTGTTCAATCTTCTTGTCTTTGGAAGGTTAGATTGACATGCTTGTCTTTGACACAGGTAGAAGATGATTGAACACTCAATCACGAAAATTTGCACTCATTTGTTGGTGATGATGCGGGAATGGGCTTACGATGCCATTTGGAGAAGCTGGATACTTGATGGGGAGCAGTCGTGCTAGACTCGAGGTTGTTGATAGGAGGATTGGGAGATGGGCTTAAGATGCCATGGAAAGGTCGATCTTGGGGAGAGCCGTCGTTAGACTCGTAGATGTTCTGGAATGGAGAGGAGGGGCTTAAGATGCCATCCGAAGAGTCGTATGTTAGACTTCGTGTTCACCTTGAATGAGGTTATTGGTTTGCATTGATTTTTAACCATATATGCGGCGATGAAAGTGAGATGTTGACAAATAGTGGAGATGGGCTTAAGATGCCATCCAAGGCAGCCAAGTCGTCACGCTAGACTCGTAGTTCTTGTTGATAATCGAAATAAATCTTCGTCTTGATTACTCAGGGAGAGATTGTAGTTGGCAAGAATGTGGATAGCTTCTGTTGTGCATCGGTGTTGATCCATTGCACATTATCGGAGGATAACCGGTGGTCTTCGGATAGTTTTCCGTCGATTCGGGGCTTAATCTGGACTGTTTGCGGCGGTCTTCGGATAGTTTTCCGTCGGCTCGGGCGATCCTGGACCTGTTTGCGGCGGTCTTTCGATAGTTTTCCGTCGGCTCGGGGCTTAATCTGGACTGTTTGCGTCGAGAAATTCACTGTTTGGAGAAAACTTTGATAGGATATTTGTTAGTCTTATGCAAAGTATGATGCATGACGGTGTATATGAATGACATATGCATGAATTATGACTTTTATGAGAAATGTATGAATGATGAGCGTTGTGATATTTCAAAACATATCCATCTTGAAGAAGATCGGATATTACATTTGAAGATTTCGACTTACGCACGGGGAATTGGTAGGTGAGAACTCCGCTTTTGAAGAGAACAAGGATATCTGAATTCCTCCGATGCACTATCGACCAAGTCTTGGGCCTAGACATAGTTGAGGAGGGTAGAGGCGAAGCTCGTTGTTGGAGATCTCATAGATGAATCTTCTTGAGGAGAGTCGGGAGGCGATCTGTTGAGGGCCTTGTATGTAGATCTGGAGAAGATTTAGGAGGTGCTCTCTTGGGGATTTCAGTGTAGATCTCACTTGGAGAGCATTTGATGGTTGTTGAGAGGCCGGGCTAGAAGAGTCAGGTCCGTTGTAATCTCTTGGGAATACAAGGTGTATGCTTCCTCCGATGCACTATCGACCAAGTTTGATCGGATACTGCTGCCGGGGAGAAGGGGGAGGATTGAGAAATATCCGCTGGGGATGAAGTGTTACTGCTTAGAGACTGATGTAACGTTGCTCGATTGAGTGAAATTGCTGCTCGTGGATTCCCTTATACTCCGCTGGGGAAGGTGTGTTGTGAGTGACACCTTTATGCTCTGTGGGGAACTATCTGTGACTTTATCGTCATCGATTCACGGAACTGTAGTAAGTACTCTTGTATGTTCACTTTTTGTATGTTTGTGATCAGATTCTTATTGTCAAATGCGTATAGTCATTCAAAGCAAACGTTGGACTTATTGCAAATAACAACAACATAAATTGTAAGAGAAAGAAGCTGTATTTATTTGAAAGGTGGCGTATGGCCAAGTAGTTTGTACACAAGAAAGGTAAAAAGCTATGCGGAAACAATCTCGTTAAGTCCAACTATGCTAGTACTCATATATTTCAACTATCTCATCTCCTTCTTTGTCAGAAAGTGAGTAGTGATCTTCGCCATTTGAACCTTGAATCTTGATAGTAGTGCAGGCGGTGATCTGGAAGAGACATAGTCGTGCGCTTAAATCTAACTTTTGCCTAGACCGCCCTTCGGGTTTGATCTCTGGATACCCTTTCTTGCCCAAGCCGCCTTTTGAGTTTTCGACTTGCGGTGTACATGTTTTGTATATATCCTTAATTTTGCCGAACCTCTTGGTTCGCGAGATCCCTATTTTTGCCTAGGTCGATCGACCTAGCGGGTCTCTTTATCGTAGTATTTTTGACTATGTCTGCGTTCACGGGTGTGGGAAGTCTTCATCATCCATGGTGCTAAGTATCATAGCTCCTGGAAAATCTTGTCTTGACTACAAATGGTCCCTCATAGGTGGGAGTCCATTTGCCCACAGGATCACCTTGTGGAAGAATGATGCGCTTGACTACTAGATCACCGACTTGGTAGACTCGGTGCTTGACCTTCTTGTTAAATGCTCGATCATTCGTTTCGATAAATCATCCATGGCGGATGGATGCGAGTCGTTTCTCATCGATCAAATTAATGCGGTCGGCGATGCGGATCCATCGTCTTCGCCTAACTACGCCTCACAGAGGACTACGGTTGAGGTATACGAACCTCGATGGGTAAGACGCCTTCCATACCGTATACATAGAGAAGGGTTGCCCTGTTGATGTTCGTCTTTGGTCGATAACCATGAAAAGCAAATGGTAACATCTCTTGCCATCCTTGTAAGTCACCGTCATCTTCGTATAATCTTCTTAATGTTCTTGTTGGCGGCTTCCCTCGCGCCATTCATCTTAGGTCGATAAGGAGAAGAGTTGTGATGCTTGATCTTGAGCTGCGTGCGAGTTCGGTGATCATCTTGTTGTTGAGATTGGAACCGTTATCGTGATAATCCTTTCGAAGTGCCATACAAGAGGATAAGATTATGTTTGATGAATCGAGCCACAACATTCTTGGTAGGATGCATGCGAGGCGCCACCCACTTGGTGAAATAGTCAATTGCCACATGAAGCGATGTCCATTGGGTGTGGGCTTAATCTCTCCATCATGTCAATGCCCACATTGCAAAGGCCGGAGGTTAAAACATTGAGTCTTTGGAGGTATGTGCACTTTGTCTGCATAAATCGGCATTTGTGACAAGATCGAGCATAAGCGGTGACAATCGGCTTCCATGGTGGACCAATAGTAACATGTTCTCAAAATCTTCTTAGCCATAGTGTGTCCCTTGGAGTGGGTACCAAATTAGCCTCGTGTAACTCTTCCATGATCGCATTCTTTTTTTGGGTACTACGGTAGATGCACATATAGGTGGTTGCGCTTGTATAAGATGTCGTTCTTGAGGAAGAATTTAGAGCGAATCTTCTCATGAACTTCTTATCATTAACGAGATGCCCTGCAGGATATTCACGAGTCTCGAGATACCTCTTCACGTCGTAGTACCAAGGTTTCTCTTCGTATCAAGCTCATAACAATCTGTTGGTTAGGTGAATTTCAATGATGATGCGGGGAGCCTCGTTGTCCCATCGACCTTGAACATAGGCGACATAGTGTGTCTCGTCTGTTGATTCTCTTCTCGTGGAATATGATCAAAGTAATCTCTTGTAGGGGATCAAACTTAGAACATGCTCTTGATCTGGAATGAGATTCGGATGTTCGTATCCCACTCGCTATAACGGTGATCACTAAAGTGAGTCTCCATACACTTGTAAGAACTTGATTCTTAAGTCAATAGACTTTAAGACCCATGATGCTGCGCGTACTCGGCCATGTTGTTAGTGCAAGTGAAACATAATCTGGCGGTGAAAGGCGTGTGTCACGCTGCGAGGATGTGATGATGGGCCATGCCATTGCCAAGTGCGTTTGAGGCTCCATCAAAACCATAGTCCATCGGGATCCTTGTTCGGGTCCTTAAAGGCTGGTTCTTCATAATCTGTAACTAGTAGAACATCTTCATGCAAATTGAGCGCATAGGCGATAGTCATCGGACTTGATGAGCCAAATGATCGGCTACCACTTCCTTTGATCGCTTTACGAGAAGTGTCTTGGATGTCATATTCGGTCAAGATCATTTGCCATCTTGCTATTCTTCGGAGGTTGGTTTCTCAAAGATGTATTTTATTGGATCCATCTTGAAATCAACAAGGTAGTGTGGTCAACATATCTTGTCTTAGTCGTGAGAGCCCAAAGCGTTGCAAGTTTTCTCATTGTGATATCTTGTTTCACGATCGGTAAACTTTTGCTAAGGTAGTATATTGCATGCTCTTTTCGACCGGACTCGTCATGTTGCCCAACACACCCCATTGAGTTCTCTAACAACTTTGTCAGTACATGATAAGAGGTCTTCCTTTGGCGGTGGCATCGGGATAGGAGGATTACATAGGTATTCCTTGATTTTGTCAAAGCGATCGGATCGCCATTCCATTCCACTACTTGATCTTTCTTTAGTAACTTGAAGATTGGCTCACAGTGCGATTAGGTGTGCAATGATCGGCAATGTAGTTCAATCGGCCCAAGAAACCTCGACTTCTTTCTCGGTCGGGGGCTGGCATCTCTTGAATAGCTTTAACCTTGGCGGGGTCAACCTCGATACCTCTTCCATGACTACAAACCCTAGGAGTTTTCGGATCGACTCCAAGGTGCACTTGTTGGGATTAAGTCTCGATCAGCTTCTTCAATCTGTCAAATAGTTTACGCAAATGATCAAGATGTTCTTCTTGATGCATCGAGCTATCATGTCGTCGGCGTAGACCTCTATCTCGTGATGAATCATGTCATGAAATAATGTCACCATACGATAAGTGGCGCCTCGTTCTTCGATCCGAGCGGCATAACCTTGTAGCGAAAGTGCCCCATGTAAAAAGTAGTCTTCTCCATGTCTTGGGAGCCATTTAATCGATTGTAACGGAGAAACCATCCATGAAGGAGAAAACCTTATCTTTGGCGGTGTTGTCAACGAAACATCGATATGAGGAAGTGGGAAATCGTCTTTCGGACTTGCTTTGTTCGGATCTATAATCCACACATTCGTATCTTACCATCCTTCTTGGCACGGGTACCACATTAGCAACCTTTGGGGATAGGAAATGTGACTAGAAACCGGCGTTGAGCGCTTCATAACCCGGCTTTGATTTT
This sequence comes from Vicia sativa, assembly GCA_021764765.1. Lineage (NCBI taxonomy): Eukaryota > Viridiplantae > Streptophyta > Magnoliopsida > Fabales > Fabaceae > Vicia > Vicia sativa. The sequence continues at coordinate 237,953,671 of CM038796.1, forward strand.
CTCGACATCTCGGGATGCATCCAGACATACATTTCCTTTGGAAAACCCTTCTTTTGTCGTGATCGGTGCACCACAATATCAATGTCTAAACCGGGCATGTCTTAGTATGACCAAGCAAAAACCTCAACATAGTCTCGTAGCATCTGAGACCAACCTTTCTTTAACACTGTTCAAGACCGCTCCTATCTTGATCTCTTTTACATCTTCGTCGGTACCCAATTCACAACCTCGACTTGCTCTTCGGTGTGGTGTATAACTCGCTCTTCTTCTTTGTAGTAGTCGGCAAGTTCTCACAGCACTTCACAATCTTCCTCACTTCGTCTTGACTTGGTAGATCGGATTATCGAAGTCATATTTAGCACTAGCATTTGTTATTGCGAGATTCGGAGTGATTGCGGTGTATCACGTGGGTGTGTAAGAAAACACATAGCTTTTGAAGGGTGATAAAGTAAAGAAGAGAACAAACAATTGAATGCAAAGTCCAGCGAATTTATTGAATGAAAATCATGACGACGGATAATAACCCTATGAAGCGAGCCATGATGCCCGGGCAAGGCACGAGGCTTTCAAAGTTTATTGTTCGAAACATAAAGAAATACGAAAAGCAAAATAAAACAAGCAATTACTCACGGCTAAAGGAGATTGGTATGCGTCTTGGTCTTCAATTCTTGAGCCCATGATGCAGGTTGGGAAGATCCACTTCGATGTCGAAGTCATTGTCGTTGTCTTCTATAGCATGGATTCCACTCTGGTTGATGCGGAAGGAAGTTGGCGGCACGTTCGCGGCGTATCATCTTGACCCTTGATGGTGAAGCCTAAACCGGTCTTGTCGGTTTGAAAGGAAGATCGGGAGCTGTCCCCAAATAGCACTACCTCCTTGTTCAGCGGTGGCTTGAGCATCTTTCAATGAGGCCATCCTAGGCGGAGCTTGTGTAACCGGGAGTGGTGGGAGAGTCAGGCATGACTCGGGTATTGTCTCAAAAGCAGTCTCGAAGAATTCACCCTCCATCTCGAGGTATCGGAATGGTGGAGATGGTGACCATATACTCTTCTTCACCATATCTTGTGACAACCTTCCCTTTCACGGGTACTTGACTTACGATGTAAGGTAGAGTATGACGCCTTCCCCATGTATCCAAGGCGTCAGTAGGCAGAGTAAGCGGGACGGATGTCCATGACAAAAAAATGGAATCAAAGTCGGGAACCGACTTTAGCAGGAGAATGAGCTCTCAATCTTGTTGGCTTAGAACCATCAAAGCTCTCACAATAATGTCAGGGTCTCGAACCAACCCTTGACATCAAGCCGATCAAAAGGTCTTGGTAGGATATTGAGCGGAACGGTGTCACCAAAACATGAGACGGTGGTACCCTTGCATTCAGAGAGTGCAAGGCTTTGTTGTGTTTCTTTGGAAGGTCAAATCGACATCGAGAAGCCTAGGCCGTTGTTGGCGGCCGGGCTAGCAATACAAACTTCAAAGCTGGTGTGGTAGTGTCTTGCGGTACATGAGCATTCTTGAAACTTCACCAAGGCATTAGCATGAGCCTCGAGCACAAAAGCAAGCGAGCATGGAAATCTTGGATGAGATGCATCCTAACTATTCCACAACATTGTAGTCACTCTTCTTGATAATCTTGAATTTCCTCCATTTCTTGTTTGGAGGTGTCTTGATAACTTCCTTTGGTATACGGTTGAGCGGATGAGTCACTGGTTCTTTCCCTCTAGGCGGGGATATTGATTGAGTAGGCGGAATCTTGAGTCATGATGTCTTTTGGAGGAGATCTGGAAGAATACTCTTCGGTTACAGTCACCTTGATCCGGTGATGTTGTCGATGTCGGGAATAGAAACTTGATGATAGATCTTCAATAGTTAGAGGTCTTTTGATGCCATGATAGTAAACATCGGCTCCATAATTCCAGAGATAGCTTTGTCGGAGGAATATGGCGGTCTTGGAGAAGTGATAATGAGAGGTGCCACCAGGCACGAGGATCGTGGAGGAAATCCTATAGTGTTAACATCGGCATAATCTTACGGAAATCGTCACCCCATCCGGTCGCTTAACATCTTCAATAGGAATCTTGTAACTACTCGAGGACGGTGTACTTCACCATGTAATCATACTTTCCATTTGGCTGCCCAAGGTATCCCACACAGGTGTCTTGTTTCATTCATCTTTGATCTTGACTTAGACATATCTTCACGACTTGCACGGTGGTTTGAAATAGTATCTCACGGTTATCCATCATGCCTTGAACCGTCTTCTCAACCAAGCACAACCATCGGTGAGATGGGCACCAACGACAATTCTCTGGGCATCTGGTTGACACAGACTGACCAAGTTCCTCTTATGATCATCGGGGAATGGTCAGTCATCTATGTTGAAAACATAAGTATCGTCACCATGACATTGGAACTCTTGTCATGGTTAGGCATAGGCGCGTTGATCACATTGGTCTCAGGGAGGATCAAACTCAATGCAGCAACTTGATCATATCTTGAATCTTGTTCTTGAGCCCAACAATTGTCGATGTAGTGCCACAGGCATTGGAATGGTAAGCACACTTAGCATTAGGATTGTATTTGGAGAGGAAGTGTTGACATTCGAGGAGGATCCTCAAGGTTATCAGCTCTGCTTTCAACATGTGTTGCAAGGCTTGCGACAAAGGCATGTTGATCTTCGTAAAAGCTGTCTTCGTGGGCGTTACGGCTGCGTTGTCTCGTGAGGTTGTCTTGATGTAGGATTGGAGATCTGGCCCCACAGTTAGTAGGTCGGTCTTGGCTCGGCTTTTCGACCATACACGGCATTAGCTTCTTTCTTAGCACCAAAGATCTCTTAGCGACATTTGAAGATGTCTACTATGAATCTTCCACTCTTGATACCAACTTGATGGCTGCTTTGTCAATATCATTCGGTGAATCCGGATGAAGAATTTCCAATCGGATGATTGAAGAATGGGCTTGTCGGTGTTCCCAACATATCAACCAACTCCCTATTGGACAAGGGTGGTTGAACTCTGCACTAGATCTCTCCACTTAGGCATACTCCTTGAACTTCTCGTCGCGACCCATAGACATGCTTTGTAGTTGCATGCAGTGGGTGTCAATTGACATTGTACTCATATTATGCGTGAAAGCATCGGCTAAGTCACTCCAAATGGGATCGGTCATTCTCTGGTGATAGTACCATTCCAAGCGAGTTAGGACAAACTCTCTTGAAAATAGTGCATCCTGACTTTCATCATCGGTGTAGGATTGATCTTACGGACATAGGACTTCAATGCGACTTAGGGCAAGGCATGCCATCATACTTAGCAAAAGTTGGAACTTTGAACTTGGGAGGAATCACAACACGGAAACAAGACTCGGATCATCAAAGTTCGCCGGACATCTTGGGTTTTCCACGCATTCAGACGGTCTTGAGTTGCTTGTACTTGTCATCTTCATCGAGTGTTGGCTATAATCGATGGTCTCTCTCCTTTCTTTGGTTCCACCTCACCTTCATCACCTTGGTACTCCCCTCGGTATGGACACTTCCTTGAGGAGCTCGTCTGGTGACCACCTTAGGACCCCCTTTGAAGCGTCTACCCATGTTGAGGAGACAACCTTCTTCTTCTTGTTGATGAGCTTCGAGATCTTCTTGGCCTTGGACCAAGTTGGTGAACATCTGCTGGCCAGGCATTACGAGCACAGGAGATCTTTGTGATCTGTTCAAGCCATTTACGCTAAAATAAATAGCGAGCAAATGAGAAAACCAATCTCAATGTACGTGATGCAATGTTATGCTATGCTATGCAATGTTTATGCGAATGCAATGCAATGTTTTCAAGGACCTTAGAGATTTAAATTTGTTAAACAAGCAATGAACAAACATTTATTAGTACTTCTCATTATTATTCTTTTTCTTTTTAAGTACAAGAGATAGTTCAAAACAATAAAAGAAACATAACATCCTAAAGCTCTAAGTCTCCCATGGCGCTTCCTCTTGGTGCCGATGTAGCGTTGATGTTTAGCTCCTCGTGAAGTAGCTTGGTCAACTCTAGCACTTTCTTCTTCACACATAGCAGCTTCAAGGTATCCCTCTTTTCTTTAGTTGAATCCGGGATCTCTTCAGTCTTCAAAATCGGTAGGCATGTCGGGATGGAGAAACGACATAAGTCGTACCTATAACCTGAGTTCCATAATTCTTGGTAAAACAGTGAATGGCATCATGAGGTTTTGAGCTCGAGCTGCACCCATTTGAGGTAAGGTTCCCAAGGAATGGGTTGGGTGCCCCAAAGTCTTGGTATCAGGTCTTCTTTACCATGCCCCGAGCATGTATAAACCTTAAATCGGTGATGCGGAGATCGTGATTGTAGTCGAACACAACATCTTGGAGAGCATATCATGTGGACCATCTCTTGAGCAAAACCAAGCGGCGTAGAGCTAGAAGAAGGGTTGTAAGTAATACCTCCTTATACCAAGTAGTGGTACATTAGAATTCTCCTGACGCTCAATGAAGGTGAAATCTTTTTGAGAGAAAAGACTCCAACGGATATCGAATGAGAGAGTGACATTAGCCTTTGAGACCATCTCAACCTTTGTTCATTCTTCAAAGCGATGGAGGAAGGTGCGAAATAAACCACCTTAAAGTAGCAGGATACAACATGAGAGTTCCTTGTCGCTTAGTAATGCAGTGTGGAGAATGTGGGATGTCTCCAAGTAAAGTGGCACGGGGTTGCGGGTAGAAACAACTTGATGGCATTGATATCTATGAATTGATCCGAGTTAGGAAATAGAACCAAACCATAAATTAGCAAAAAACAATGTTCTCAAATGCATGAAACTCATAACTTTGAGGAATTCTCGGGCTTTCTTGATTAAGAACTGGAAAGTAAACCCTTAACTCCTTCTTGTTTCCCAATTGGCTTCGATATCGAGCGCTTAAGATGTAAAGCGGATCGATGTCTTGAACTTAGGAACCTTTTCAAACGGTGAATGGCATTTGGTCAGAATAGGTATCCCAGTAGCTTAGAGAACTCTTCTAAGGTAGGAACCAACGATAATGGAAATGTGAAGCAATGGTGTTTGGATCGAAGAGCTGAATAGGACATGCATCATATCTTCTTCAAACCGGAGATAACCAAGTCAAGTAGATAACCATGTCTTTTGATGAGCCGAGCATGGTGGGAATTTGAAACCAATTCTTTGAGTTGAGAAGGGATACCCATGAAGTTGATTGGATAGTCTTTCGAAGCCATAATCCACAAAGCAGAGCAAAGATAAATCCTAGGTCCTTGAAATAGTTAGAAATGATATGCAATGCGGATGATGTCATGATGTCATGTTTACCACAAACAATTCACCAATGAGCCTAGGGTTAAGGCTTGCATGAGGTATAGGATTACCCACCAAAAGTTTGAGTTGGTTCATCTGTCCTATAATAATGCTTAGGTTTCTAGAATCTCACATCATCGATCTTTCTAGCTTATTTCAATCTGACGGCCAAGTGGTCGATCGAAAATGTCCCAAAGTCGATCTCGATGGCGTAGCATCGGTATCAACCAACCTCGGTCTACACCAAGCCGGCCATCTCACTTTCTAATGGCCAAGATGGGTCAATTAAGGTTCTAAAAGTTTAGTTAGCGCTTGATGACACCGAAGCCAAATACTTTCTCAACTTGGGAATGAAGAGTATCGGGGCAACAAAGTGTCACGCTAACGTAGCCATCATGTTGACCGGCGTGGTTATCGTCTAGCAGTCGCGATGATCTAATGCTACTTACCTAAAGGAAACCGGATCCGGTGTAGGATCCCCAACAATATAATACCCAAGAACCCTTAAAGATAAAGCATAAAGTCAACAAAGCGATAAAAGTTATCTAGAAATCCCTAAAACAATTCTCTCTTTTAGGGTGTACTCCCAGTCGCCGATTACGTGATACGGTGAAGCGACTTTGTAGGATTTTGTATCCAAATGTGCGGATAGCAAAGTCGCCACCGACTTTTATTTTATCAATTAAGGAAGGTAAAAGTATGAGAAAAAGACCTTCGTTAGATTACGAGTTCGGAGAATGGTTATGAAAAGGAAGGTATTAGCACCTTTCCATCCGTAGTTATCTCACGGCTCTTAGTTGCTCTAGATCACTTTTAAAATTGCTTTACGTGTGTTTGACAAAAATGTTTTGAAAAAGGCATTTCGCTTTGACTTTGTAATGACTCATGTAGGAGTGTATACAAAGTGTTAGGAAATGTTTTGTTTTGAAAAGAATTGAACTTTGAAAAAGTGTGTGTGTGAAAAGCATTTGATGAGCAAGCAACTAAAGACTTATTTACCCACTCGAGAATTGGTGGTTTTGTTGTACTTCTACATTCCTTTAGAATAGCGCTAGCCATACCATTAGTTAGTAGGTAGCTCCATTCGTTGGATGTAAGCGGGACATTCGAAGGGACATCGGATGGTCATAGAAGGCAACTTGTAGGAAGTATCCTAGCACATTCGAAGGGACTATCATCATTTTCGTGGCGACAATCGAGGTCAAGATCATGTATTCGGAGGCGACATCGTGGGTCTTATGATCTTTGTATCGAAGGGACTATGATGATTTGTTTGGAAGGCAACGGTGCTAGAATACCTCTACGTTCGAGGGACATGACCATTTGTGAATCGAAAGGCATCGAGAGAGAATTACCCTAAGGGGTGCGTGTGTGAAAGAAGTGTGTTGAATTCAGATATTTTATCTTGAAGATTAGTGTGAGCTATGTCCAATTATTAGTCTTGCCATACACGCTAATTACTAGCAATTGATAAGGGTGCGGAAAGTAAAATCGGAATGTAAAATGCGGAAGATAAATCCTCGCTATTACATGGCTTTGGGGCAGATACATAATTTAAAGTGCGGAAAATAAAGTCCTAAATTAAACTATTACATCCCATGAGCAATTACATTATTGGAAAAAAAATAGAATGATAAAAAAGCGTCAGACGGAGCGACACCTGTGAAAATAAGAAAACCGGAAAATGCAATATGAATCGAAATAAGAGAAAAAATGTTAGAAAAATGCAAGTTTTGATATGGAAAAATTAATATATGCTGAAAATAAGATAAATAAGCTAAAATAATTTTTTTGGGATTTTTTGGAAAAGATTTAATAATTAAAATGCAATTAAAAGTGAATTAAATGCAAAAATAAAAATAAAATAAATATGCATGCAAAAATTATATTTTTTAATTTATTAAATTAAATAAAGGTTTTTAGAAAAATAATGTAAAAAGAAAAAAGTTTTTGGTAATTTTTTTAATGCTTAAATAAAATATAGAAAATAATTAAAATGAACGGAAAATATTAAAAATAAGAAAATATGGAAAAGTTAGAAAATATGCGTTTGTAAAAAAAGAAAACAAAACCAACGCTAGGAAGGATCGAACTCGTGACCCTTGAGGGTATCTGGCAACAGGGAACAACTTAACCACCACGCCGACATGTGTGTTATGATGGAAGCGATGGGGTCATGTGGATGAACACGCGTCATTTGTCTGGATGAGTCAATGCACGATCAACATGGTGGGGTCCTTTGACTTATGAGCGAAGCGAATCGGAGCGCATCCTCACCGCCCGCCTGCTTCCTCGCGGTCAACAAATTCAGCGCCGGAGCCCAGCTCGGTAAATCTTCTCGATGATTTTGAAAAACAAAACACGAAATAAAGAAAAGGACCTTGTCCCCTAAACCGACCTCCACAATTCAATGGTGATATCGGTTTGCCCTAAAATGTCCCACGGTTCGAAGCTTATGAGTTGGAAACCCTAAGTATGGCGAGCAGCGATTCTAACGTCCAACCTCTCAACGACTACCAGTTGATCCGGTGGAACCTCATGAACACAAACAAATTATTAGAATCAATTAAAACGGTAGGTAAAATATGAATTCAAGAAATATTTGAATATGTATGAACATGTATGCATCGATCAAACTTTTTAAACCATGGCATGAGTGTATACTTACTCAAACTTACCCTCTGAAGACAATAGGATGGTTGGAAGAGGCTGAAGCTTGCTGAAAATTGAAATTCGAATTTCAAAGATTCTTGGAAAATTTTGACAAAATAAGGGTTTGGCTTGAGCTAGGGTTTAAATGCAGTTTCTTTGCTATGATGCTTGGTATTTATAGAGAGTTGGAAGGGAAAAAGGAATGGAAAAGATTTGATTTGGAGCATTCAATATTTTTTCAAATAAAATCAATTTTCTTGAAAAAATTTGATTTCTTCTTCAATGCAAGATCAAGCACGAATTTGGCAAGTATATTGGGCTATCTTGGACTTCAAGGAACATATAAAATCAATACTTTTGGAAAAAATATGATTTTCATATTTTATATAATTTAATTTTGAATTAAATGTTTTAAATTCAAAATAAAATCAATAAAATAGAAAATGGCCATGGCCAAGCATTTATAGGTCAAAAATATTGTCATGAACAAGTTTGGATCAAAAGATTATAGGCCCATTTGGAAAATTTTGCATTTTGACCAAAATGTCCTTTTGTGCAATTGTCCAAAATTGCCCAACTTGAATGGTGTATCTTGCTCAATTTTCCACATTTTGAGTGTTCTTGGACTTTTGGAAATCTCTAAGAGTCCTCTAACCAATGTCTTTGGTCTCATCTCATTTGGAGTTACCATGCTCAATATATCTTCAAAACAAAAGTTGACTTTTGTTGACTTTGAAAATGACTGTAATGTTTTGAGCTATACCTCTCAAATGAAGCATTTTTGGACATTCTTGTGAGACATGAAGTTGTAGAAATTGAATTTCCTTCAAAACAAGAGGTGGTGGAAAAATTTACGAGAAAGTATGAGAAAGTTATGATCGGTCAAAGTTCGATTGACTTTTCATCTAGAAACCTAATTTAGAAAGTTTGACTTTTGGGCAAATCTTGAGTTTTCTTGATGAATCATGATCAACCCTTGATCAAATGATGAATGTAACTTCAAAATGAGGATGTTGACCAAAAATCGAAGTTTTGGTGTATGTTGACCACAATTGACTTTTGTCCAATACACGATTTTCGACCATCGAACCATTGTCGAAACTTGACTTGTGAGGCTTGAAACTTGACATGGAGAATCTTTGAAGCATATGAGGAGGCATGAAGGCCATTGGAGATGTTGGAAATCCATCTTGACTTGAGAGATACCAAACCCTAGTTTGGGTTGATTGTCTAGGAGAGAGTTTGTCGATCGACTCTTGAGGAATCCTTGAGTATGGATGTATGAGATCTCTTGAGTAGATGGAGGCAAATTTTGGGGTATGACTGCTTGTTTCAATCTTCTTGTCTTGGAAGGTTAGATTGACATGCTTGTCTTCGTGACACGGAGGTAGAAGATGATTGAACAGAAATACACACGAAAATTTGCACTTTCGTTGGTGGATGATCGGGGAATGGGCTTCTGGATGCCATTTGGAGAAGTTGGAGACTTATTTGGGGCAAGTCGTGCGCTAGACTCGGGGTTGTTAATAGGAGAGCTGGCGGAGATGGGCTTAAGATGCCATCTAGAAAGGTCGATCTTTGGAGGGTGAGTAATCGTTAGACTCTGTAGATGTTCTGGAATGGAGGGAGATGGGCTTAAGATGCCATCCGAAGGAGTCGTACATTAGACTTGAGTTCACTTTAAATGAAGTTATTGGTCTGTTGATTTTAACCATATATCTGACATTCGATAGTGAAGAGATGTTGACAAATAGTCGGAGATGGGCTTAAGATGCCATCGAAACATTGAGTCGTATGTTAAACTCTGCGATTCTTTGTTGATAATCAAAGTAAATCTTCGTGTTGATTACTACGAGGGAGATTGTAGTTGGCAAAAATGTGGATAGCTTCTGTTTGTGCATCGGTGTTGATCCATTATCGGAGGATAACGGTGGTCTTTTAGACGGTTTTCCGTCGGTTCGGGGCTTAATCACGGACACTCGTCGAGGGTCTTTGGATAGTTTTCCGTCGGCTCGGGGCTTAATCCTGGACACATTCGCGAAGTCTTTCGAGATAGTTTTCCGTCGGCTCGGGGCTTAATCCTGGACACCTTGCGTCGAGAAATGGTATTACTGTTTTGGAAAACAAGAGAGACTTTGATAGAATATTTGTTAGTCTTATGCAAAGTATGATGCATGACAGTGTATATGAATGACATATGCATGAATTATGACTTTTTTGAGAAATGCATGAATGATGAATGTTGTGATATTTCAAAACATATCCATCTTGAAGAAGATGCGGATGTTACCTTGAAGACTTGACTTCCTTGGGATTTGTGTAAGTGAGAACCCCGCCTTTGAAGGAGAAGAAAGATATCCTGGATTCCTCCGATGCACTATCCGACCAAGTCTTGGGCCTAGACATTGTTGAGGAAGGTAGAGGTTGAGAAGCTCGTTGTTGGAGATCTCATATATAGACCTACTTGAGGAGAGTGCGGGAGGCGATGTTGGGGACCTTGTATGTAGATCTGCTGAGGAAATTTAAGGGCAGCTCTGGGGATTCAGTGAAGATCTCATTGGAGAGCATTCGATGGTTCTTTGAGAGCCGGGCTAGAAGAGTGGAGTCGTTGTAATCTCTGGTGGGAATAAAAGGTGTATGCTTCTCCGATGCACTATCGACCAAGTTTTGAGTCACGGATACATTCTTGGGGAGAAGGGGAGGATTGAGAAATATCTGCGGGGATGAAGTGTTCTTTGCTAGAGGCGATGTAACGTTGCTCGGTTGAGTGGAATCACTGCTTGTGGATTAACATATATTCCGTTGGGGAAGGTGTGTTGTGAGTGACACCTTCATGCTCAGTGGGGAACTATTTGGTGACTTCCGTCGTCATCCCAATTCCTGAAACCTGTAGTAAGTACTTTTGCATGTTCACTTTTCGTATGTTTGTAAAGAGATTTTTATTGTCAAGTGCGTATAGTCATTCAAAGCAAACGTTGGACTTATTGCAAATAACAACAACAGAAATTGCAAAGAGAAAGAAGCTGTATTTTTGAAAGGTGGCGTATGGCCAAGTAGTTTGTACATAAGAAAGGTAAAAAAGCTATGCGGAAACAATCTCGTTAAGTTCCAACTATGCTAGTACTCATATATTTCAACTATCTCATCTCCTTCTGGGTAGAAAGTGAGTGGTGATCTTCGCCATTTGAATCTTGAATCTTGATAGTAGTGCAGGCGGATGATCTGGAAGAGACATAGTAAATGCGCTTAAATCCTAACTTTTGCCTAGACCGCCCTTTGGGTTTTCGATCTGGGATACCCTTTTTGCCCAAACCGCCTTTTCGGGTTTTCGACTTGCGGGTGTACATGTTTTGTATATATCCTTTATTTTGCCGAACCTTTTTGGTTCGCGGGATCCCTTATTTTTGCCTAGGTTAAATCGACCTAGCGGGTCTCTTCATCGTAGTATTTTTGACTATGTCTGCGTTCCGGGCGTGGGAAGTCTTCACCATCCATGGTGCTAAGTATCATAGCTCCGGAGGAAAATCATCTTAACTACAAGCGGTCCCTCGTGGTGGGAGTCCATTTGCCCTGGGATCACCTTGTGGAAGAATGATGCGCTTGACTACTAGATCACCGACTTGGTAGACTCGGTGCTTGGCCTTCTTGTTAAATGCTCGATCATTCGTTTCGATAAATCATCCATGGCGGATGGATGCGGTCGTTTCTCATCAACCAAATTAATGGGTCAAGCCGATGCGGACCCAATCGTCTTAACTCGCCTCTGGAGGACTACGGTTGAGGGTATCCGAACCTCGATGGGTAAGGCGGCTTCCATACCGTATCTGAGAGAGAAGGGTTGCCCGTGGATGTTCGTCTTTGTAGTGCGATAACCATGAAGAGCAAATGGTAATATCTCATGCCAATCTTTGTAAGTTGTCATCTGTATGATCTTCTTAATGTTCTTATTGGCGGCTTCCTGCGCCATTCATCTTAGGCCGATATGGAGAAGAGTTGTGATGTTGGATCTTGAGCTGCGTGCGAGTTCGGTGATCATCTTGTTGTTGAGATTAGAGCCATTATCCGTGATAATCCTTTCGGAGTGCCATACCGCAGATAAGATTATGCTTGATGAATCGAGCCACTACATTCTTGGTAACAGATGCATACGGTGCTTACACCCATTTGGTGAAATAGTCAATTGCCACAAGGATGAAGCGATGTCCATTGGAAGGTGGGCTTAATCTCTCCATCATGTCAATGCCCACATTATGAAAGGCCACGGAGAAGTTAAAACATTCGAGTCTTGGAGTGCGTGCACTTTGTCGGCAATCGGCATTTGTGACAAGATCGAGCATAAGCGGTGACAATCGACTTCCATGGTGGACCAATAATAACTTGTTCTCAAAATCTTCTTAGCCATAGTGTGTCCTTTGAGTGGGTACCAAATCGCCTTCGTGTAACTCTTCCATGATACGTATTCTTTTTTACGGTCTACAGTGAGTAAGCACAAGTCGTGGTTGCGCTTGTATAAGATGTCGTTCTTTGAGGAAGAATTTGGATGCAAATCTTCTCATGAACTTCTTATCATTAACGGATGCCCTGCGGATATTCACGAGTCTCAAGATACCTCTTCACGTCATAGTACCAAGGTTTCTCTTACGCGTCAAGCTCATAACAATAAGTGGTTCGTCGAACCTCTCAATGATGATCAGGGAGCCTCGTTGTCCCATCTAACCTTGAACATAGGCGACATAGTAGCCAATGCGTCATGCGATTCTCTTCTCGTGGAATATGATTGAAAGTGATTTCTTGAGTAGGAATCAAACTCGAAATGCTCTCGATATGGAATGAGATTCGGATGCTTCGTATCACTCGCCTAATCGACTAATCACTAAAGTGAGTCTCCATACACTTGTAAGAACTTGATTCTTAAGTCAATAGCGACTTTGATACCCATGATGCCGCTTAGTACTCGGCCATGTTGTTGGTGCAAGCTGAAACATAATCTGGCGGTGAAAGGCGTATGTCACTGTAGGGGATGTAATGATGGCGCCAATGCCATTGCCAAGTGCGTTTGAGGCTCCATCAAAACCATAGTCCATCGGGATCTGGTTCGGGTCCTTAAATGGGCACAGTTCTTGCAATCTGTAACTAGTAAAACATCTTAATGCGAAATTGACGCATAGGCGATAGTCGTCTCGGACTTGATGAGCCAAATGATCGGCTACCACACTTCCTTTGATCGCTTTAGAAGTGTCTTGGATGTCATATTCGGTCAAGATCATTTGCCATCTTGCTATTCTTAGGAGAAGCTGGTTTCTCAAAGATGTATTTTATCGGATCCATCTTAGAAATCAACAAGGTAGTGTGAGTCAACATATAATGTCTTAGTCGTGACATGACAAAGCGTTGCAAGTTTTCTCAAGCTGCGGTATCTTGTTTCACGATCGGTAAACTTTTGCTAAGGTAGTATATTGCATGCTCTTTTCGACCGGACTCGTCATGTTGCCCCAACACACACCCATTGAGTTCTCTAACACTTCAGTACATGATAAGAGGTCTTTCTTGTTGGTGGCATCGGGATAGGAGGATTACATAGGTACTCCTTGATTTTGTCAAAAGCGATCGGCAATCGTCATTCCATTCCACTACTTGATCTTTCTTTAGTAACTTGAAGATTGGCTCACAGTGGCGATTAGGTGTGCAATGATCGGCAATGTAGTTCAATCGGCCCGAAACCTCGACTTCCTTCTCGGTGCGGGGTGGCATCTCTTGAATAGCTTTAACCTTGGCGGGATCAACCTCAATACCTCTTCCACGACTACAAACCCTAGGAGTTTTCGGATCGACTCCAAAGGTGCACTTGTTGGGATTAAGTCTCGATCTGTACTTCTTCACCTATCAAACAATTTACGCAAATGATCGAGTGTTCTTCTTGACTGTGATCGAGCTATCATATCGTCGGCGTAGACCTCTATCTCGTGATGAATCATGTCATGAAATAATGTTACCATAGCGATAAGTGGCGCCCGCGTTCTTGATCCGAGCGGCATAACCTTGTAGCGAAAAGTGCCCCATTTGTAAGAAGTAGTCTTTTCCATGTCTTGAGGAGCCATTTTGATTTGATTGTAGGAGAAACCATCCATGAAGGAAAACCTTATCTTTGGCGGTATTGTCAACCAAAACGTCAATATGAGGAAGTGGAAATCGTCTTCGGACTCGCTTTGTTTAGATCTCGTAGTCCACACATTCGTACTTTACCATCCTTCTTGGGCACGGGTACCACATTTGCAACCAGGGATAAGAGGTGACCGCTAAGAAACCAGTTGAGCGCTTCATAACTTTGATTTTCTCGACATCTCGGGGCGTCGACAGACCTTCATTTCAGGGGAGAAAACCTTCCTTTGTCGGCAATCGATGTACCACAATATCAATGTCTAAACCGGCATGTCTTCGTATGACCAAGCAAAAACCTCGACATAGTCTCGTAGCATCGAACCAACCTTTCTTTAACACTTTGTTCTCAAGACCCGCTCCTATCTTGATCTCTTTTACTCTTCGTCGGTACCCAAATTCACAACCTCGACTTTTCTTGGTGTGTATAACTCGCTCTTCTTCTTTGTAGATCGGCAAGTTCTCTGGCACTTCACAATCTTCCTCACTTTCGTCTTGGCTTGGTAGATCGGATTATCGAAGTCATATTTAGCACTAACATAGTTAACGAGATTCGGAGTGATTCTGCGGTGTATCACGTGGGTGTGTGTAAGAAACACATAGCTTTTGAAGGGGTGATAAAGTAAAGAAAGAAAACAAACAATTGAATGCAAAAGTCCAACGATTTATTGAATGAAAATCATAAGCGACGAGATAATAACCCTCATGAAGCGAGCCATGATGCCCGGGCAGCACTAGGCTTTCAAAGTTTATTGTTCAAAACATAAAAAATACGAAAAGCAAAACAAAACAAGAGCAATTACTCGACTAAAGGAGATTGGTATAGCGTCTTGATCTTCCAATTCTTGAGCCCATGATTGGTTGGAAGATCCACTTGCGATGTCGAGCCGTTGTCGTCGTCTTCTATAGCATGGATTCCACTCGGCGATCGGAAAGGAAGTTGGTGCGTTCGCGGCGTATCATCTTGACCCTTGATGGTGAAGCCTAAACCGGTCTTGTCAAATTTGAAAGGAAGATTAGGAGCTGCCCCAAATAGCACTACCTCCTTGTTCAACGATGGCTTGAGCATCTTTCAGTGAGGCCATTCTAGGTGGAGCTTGCGTATCTTCGGGAGTGGAGAGTCAGCGGCATGACTCGGGAATTGTTTCAAAAGCTTGCGGAGTCTCGAAGAATTCACCCTCCATCTCGAGATAGCGGAATGATGTAGATGGTGACCATATATTCTTCTTCACCACACAAACAACTTTCCCTTTCACGGGTACTTGGTTTCGATGCAAAGTAGAGTATGGCGCCCCATGTATCCAGGCGTCCAAGTAGGCAAGAATAAGGACGGATGTCCATGACAAAAAAGTGGAATCAAAAGTGCGGAACCGACTTTAGCAGTGATGAGCTCTCCAATACCGTGCGCTTAGAACCATCAAAAGCTCTCACGATAATGTCACCGGTCTCAAAACCAACCCTTCGACATCAAGTCGATCAAAAGCGATCTTGGAAGGATATTGAGAGCGAACCGGTATCCACGAACATGAGATAATGTAGTGCCCTTGCATTCAATGGAGATGTGCAAGGCCTTGTTATGTTTCTTTCCGGAAGGAGTCAAATCGACATCGAGAGAAGCCTAGGCCGTTGTTGGCGGCCAGGCTAGCAATACAAACTTGAATTGATCGGTGGTGTCTTGCGGCACATGAGCATTCTTGAAACTTCACCAAGGCGTTAGCATGAGCCTCGAGCATAAAGCGAGCAAGCATGGAGATCTTGGGCGGTCTGTCCCAGTGTTCCACAACATTGTAGTCACTCTTCTTGATAATCTTGAATTTCCTCCATTTCTTGTTTGGAGGTGTCTTGACAACTTCCTTTGGTACTTCTAGGTGAGCGGGATGAGTTCTTGGTTCTTTCCTCTAGCTGGGGATATTGATTGAGTAGGCGGAATCGGTTTGAGTCATGATGTCTTTTGGAGGAGATATCGGAGAGAATACCCTAGGTTCGGGTCACCTTCTTGGATCCGATGATGTTGTCAATGTCGGAATAGAAACTTGATAAGATCTTCAATTGTCGGAGGATCTTGCTTGACGCCATGATAGTAAACATCGACTCCATAATTCCAAGGGGCCTTGTCGAGAGGAATATGGGCGGCCTTGGAGAAGTGATAATGAGAGGTGCCACTCTAGGCACGGAATCGTGAGGAAATCCTTATAGTGTTAACATCGGCATAGTCTTACGGAAATCGTCACCCCATCCGGTCGCCTTAACATCTTCAATAGGAATCTTGTAACTATCGGGGACGTGTACTTCACCATGTAATCATACTTTCCACTTGGCTGTCCCAAGGTATCCCACACGATGGTGCAGTTTCGTTCGCATTGTCAATCTTCAACTTAGACATTTCTTCACACGAACGCACGGTGGTTTGAAATAGTATCTCACGGTTATCCATCATGCCTGAACACGTCTTCTCAACCAAGCACAACCATCAGTGCGGATGGGCACCGACAATTCTCGGGCATCTGGATTGACACCTTGCAACAAATTCCTCTTAAATCATCGAGAGGGATGGTCAAGTCATCTATGTTGAAAACATAAGTATCATCACCGACATTGGAACTCTTGTCATGGTTAGGCATAGGCGCGTTGATCACATTCGGTCTCAGCGGAGGGTCAAACTCAATGCTTAGCTTGATCATATCTTGAATCTTGTTTTTGAGCCCACAATTGTCGATTATCGTGCCACAGGCTGTTGGAATGGTAAGCACACTTAGCATTAGGATTGTACTTTGGAGAGAAGTGTTGACATTTTGTGGAGGATCCTCAAGTAATCAGCTGCGTTCAACATGTGTTGCAAGGCTTGCGACAATGGCATGTTGATCTTTGTATCTTGTCTTAGGGCGCGTCACAGTTACGCGCGTTGTCTTCGAGGTTGTCTTGATGTAGGATTGGAATTACAACGCCCCCAGTTGAGCACGGTCGGTCTTGGCTCGGCTTTTCGACCATACGGCATTAGCTTCTTTCTTAGCACCAAAGGATCTCTTGCGACATTCGAAGATGTCTCTACATGAATCTTCCCACTCTTGATACCGGCTTCATCGCTCGCTTTGTCAATATCAACTCGGTGAATCCGGATGAAGAATTTCCAATCGGATGATTGAAGAATGGGCTGTCGGCGTTCCTGAACATATCAACCAACTCCCTATTGGACAAGGATGGTTGAACTACACTGCTAGATCTCTCCATTAGCATACTCCTTGAACTTCTCGTCGACCCATAGACATGCTTTGTAGTTGCATGCGAGTGGGTGTCAATTGACATTGTACTCATATTATGCATGAAAGCATCAGCTAAGTCACTCCAAGTACGGATACGGTCATTCTCTAGCGATAGTACCATTCCAAGCGAGTTCGGACAAACTCTCTTGAAAATAGTGCATCCACACTTTCATCATCGGTGTGGGGTTGATCTTACGGACATAGGACTTCAATGCGGCTTAGGGCAAGACATGCCATCATATTTGGCAAAAGTAGGAACTTTGAACTTGGGAGGAATCACCACACGGGAACAAGACTCGGGTCATCAAAGTTCGGCCGGACATTTTCGAGGTTTTCCACGACATTGAGACGGTCTTCAGTTGCTTGTACTTGTCATCTTCCTCAGTCTTGGCCATAGTCGAATGATCCTCTCCTCCTTTCTTTGGTTCACGATCACCTTCATCACCCTTGGTACTCCCCGGTATGGACACTTCCTTGAGAGCTCAATCTGGTGACCACTTTAGGACCCCTTTGAAGCGTCTACCCATGTTGAGGAGACCAACAACCTTCTTCTTTTTGTTGATGAGCTTCTTGGATCTTCTTGGCCTTGGACCAAGTTGTAAACATCTATGGCCCAGCATTCGAGCACGGAGATCTTTGATCTGTTCAAAGCCATTTCTAAAATAAATAGCGAGCAAATGAGAAAACCAATCTCAATGTACTGTGATGCAATGTTATGATATGATATGCAATGTTTATGCGAATGCAATGCAATGTTTTCAAGGACCTAAGAGATTTAAATTTGTTAAACAAGCAATGAACAAACATTTATTAGTACTTCTCATTATTATTCCTCTCTTTTCTTTCTTTTTAAGTACAAGAGATAGTTCAAAGCAATAAAAGAAACATAAACATCCTAAAGCTCTAAGTCTCCCATGGGCGCTTCCTCTTGGTGCCGATGTAAGCGTTGATGTTTCGCTCCTCGTGAAGTAGCTTGGTCAACTCTAGGACTTTCTTCTCACTTGCATAACAGAGCTTCAAAGGTATCCCTACTTTTTCTGAATCCGGGATCTCTTCAGTCTTCAAAATCGGTAGGCATGTCGGGATGGAGAACGCATAGGTGCGTCACCTATAGGGTTCCATAATTCTTGGTAAAGCAGTGAATGGCATCATGAGGTTTTGAGCTCGAGCTCGCACCCATTTGAGGTAAGGTTCCCAAGGAATGGAGTTCGGTGCCCCAAAGTCTTGGTATCGATCTTCTTTACCATGCCCCAGCGTGTATAAACCTTCGGTAATGCGGAGATCGTGATTGTAGTCGAACACAACATCTTGGAGAAGCATATCATGTGGACCATCCTTTCGAGCAAAACCAAACGGCGTAGAGCTAGAGAAGGGTTGTAAGTAATACCTCCTTAT
The DNA here is from genome assembly GCA_021764765.1 of Vicia sativa. Taxonomy (NCBI): domain Eukaryota; kingdom Viridiplantae; phylum Streptophyta; class Magnoliopsida; order Fabales; family Fabaceae; genus Vicia; species Vicia sativa. The sequence continues at coordinate 237,972,446 of CM038796.1, forward strand.
ACCGAGTAGTGGTACATTAGAATTCTCCACAGCTCAATGAATGTGAAGTCCTTTTGAGAGAAAGGTTCCAACGGATATCCGAATGAGAGAGTGACATCAATCTTTGAGACCATCTCAACCTTTGTTCATTCTTCAAAGCGATGGAGGAAGGTGCGAAATAAACCACCTTGAAAGCAACGGTACACAACACATGAGAGTTCCTTGTCGCTTGGTAATGCAGTGTGGAGAGATGTAGAATGTCTCCAAGTAAGGTAGGCCTTTGGATTGCGGGTAAGAAACAACTTGATGGCATTGACATCTATGAATTGATCCGAGTTAGGGAATAGAACCAAACCATAAATTAGCAAGGCCACAATGTTCTCAAATGCATGGAAACTCATAACTTTGAGGAATTCTCGGGCTTTCTTGATTAAGAACTTGGAAAGTAAACCCTTAACTCCACTTCTAGTTTCCCAATTGGCTTCAATGTCAGGCGCTTAAGATGTAAAGCGGATGCAATGTCTTGAACTTAGGGACCTTTTCTAAACGGTGAATGGCATTTGGTGAGAATAGGTATCCCAGTAGCTTAGAAATTCTTCAAGGTAGGAACCAAGCGATAATCTGAAATGTAAAGCAATGGTGTTTGGATCGAAGAAGCTGAATAGGACATGCATCATATCTTCTTCAAAACCGGAGATAACCAAATCAAGTAGATAACCATGTCTTTTGATGAACCGAGCATGGTCGGGAATTTAGAAACCAATTCTTTGAGTTGAGAAGGATACCCATGAAGTTGATTCGGATAGTCTTTCTAGAAGCCATAATCCCTACAAAGCAGGCAAAGATAAATCCCTAGGTCCTTGAAATAGTTAGAAATGATATGCAATGCGAATGATGTCATGATGTCATGTTTAGCACACACAACAATTCACACAATGAGCCTAGGTTGAAGGCTTGCATGAGGTATAGGTGATTACCCACCAAAAGTTTGAGTTGGTTCATCTGTCCTATAATAATAACGGGTTCTAGGAATCTCATATCATAGATCTTTCGTAGGCGCTTATTTCAATCGACGGCCAAGTGGTCGATTGAAAATGTCCCAAAAGTCTAATCTCAATGAGCGTAGCATCGGTATCAACCAACCTTGGTCTACACCAAAGCCGCCATCTCACTACCTTCTAATGGCCAAGATGGGTCAATTAAGGTTCTACAAGTTTAGTTAGCGCTTGACACCACCGAAGCCAAATACTTTCTTCAACTTGGGAATGAAGAGTATCGGGCAACAAAGTGTCACGCTAACGTAGCCATCATGTTGACCGTGTAGTTATCGTCTAGCGTCGCGATGATCTAATGCTACTTACCTAAAAGGAAACCGGATCCGGGTGTAGGATCCCCCAACAATATAATACCCAAGCAACCCTTAAAGATAAAGCATACAAGTCAAACAAAAAGCAATAAAGGTTATCTAGAAATCCCTAAGGCAATTCTCTCTTTTGGGTGTTGTCCCCAGCAGAGTCGCCAGTTCTGTGATACGGTGAACTGACTTTGTAGGATTTTTGTATCCAAATGTGCGGATAGCAAGAGTCGCCACCGACTTTTATTTTTATCAATTAAGGAAGGTAAAAGTATGAAAAAGACCTTCGTTAGATTACGAGTTCGGAAGAATGGTTATGAAAAGGGAAGGTATTAGCACCCCTTTCCATCCGTAGTTATCTACGGGCTCTTAGTTGCTCTAGATCACTTTTAAAAATTTGCTTTCTGTGTGTTTGACAAAGAATGTTTTGAAAAAGGCATTTCGCTTTGACTTTGTAATGACTCACGTAGGAGTGTATACAAAGTGTTCGGAAATGTTTTTGTTTTGAAAAGGATTTGAACTTTGAAAAAAGTGTATAGTGTGAAAAGCATTTGATAGAGCAAGCAACTAAAAGACTTATTTACCCACTCAGAATTGGTCGTTTTGTTGTACTTCTACATTCCTTTAGAATAGCGCTAGCCATACCATTAGTTAGTAGGTAGCTCCATTCGTTGGATGTAAGCGGGACATTCGAAGGGACATCGGATGATCATAGAAAGCAACTTGTAGGAAGTATCCTAGCACATTCGAAGGGACTATCATCATTTTTCGTAGGCGACAATCGAGGGTCAAGATCATGTATTCGGAGGCGACATCGTGGGTCTATGATCTTTGTATCGAAGGGACTATGATGATTTGTTTGGAAGGCAACGGTGCTAGAATACCTCTACGTTCGAGGGACATGACCATTTTGAAATCGAAAGGCATCGAGAGAGAATTACCCTAAGGGGTGCGTGTGTGAGAGAAGTGTGTCAAATTCAGATATTTTATCTTGAAATTAGTGTGAGCTATGCCCAATTATTATCTTGCCATACACGCCTAATTACTAGCAATTGATAAGGGTGCGGAAAATAAAATGCGGAATGTAAAGTGCGGAAAGGTAAATGTCCTACGCTATTACATGGCTTTGGGGCAGATACATAATTTAAAATGCGGAAAATAAAATCCTAAATTAGGCTATTACATCCCATGAGCAGTTACATTATTGGAAAAAATAAACGATAAAAAGAAAAACGTCCGAATCGGAGCAACCTGTGAAAGAATAAGAAAATCGGGAAATATGATGAAATTGAAATAAGAGAAAATGTTAGAAAAAATGCAATTTTTGATATGGAAAAATTAATATATGCTGGAAATAAGATAAATGTATTAAAATAATTTTTTGGGATTTTTTGAAAAAGGTTTAATAATTAAAATGCAATTAATAATGATTTAAATGCAAAAATATAAATAAAATAAATATGCATGCAAAAATTATATTTTTTAATTTATTAAATTAAATAAAGGTTTTTAGAAAAATAATGTAAAAAGAAAAAAGTTTTTGGTAATTTTTTAATGCTTAAATAAAATATAGAAAATAATTAAAATGAACGGAAAATATTAAAAATAAGAAAATATGGAAAAGTTAGAAAATATGCAGTTTTGTAAAAAAAGAAAACAAAACCAACGCTGGGAAGGATCGAACTCGTGACCCTTGAGGGTATCTGGCAACAGGGAACAACTTAACCACCACGCCAGCTTGCATGTTGTGTTATGAATGGAAAACGTGGGGTCATGGATGAACACGCGTCGCTGTCTGGATGAGTCAATGCACGATCAGCATGGTGGGGTCCTTTGACTTATGAGGCGAATCGGGCATCCTCACCGCCCGCCAGCTTCCTCGCGGTCAACAAATTCAGCGGCCCTAGCTCCGTCGTCTTCTCCGATGAGGAGATTTTGAAAAACACGCGAAATAAAGAAAGAAGGACCTTGTCCCCTAAACGGACCTCCAATTCAATGGTGATATCGGTTTGCCCTAAAATGTCCCTACAAGCCAGTTCGAAGCTTATGAGTTCGGAAACCCTAAGTATGGCAGAACGCGATTCTAACGTCCAACCTCTCAAACGACTACCCAGATTGATCCAGTGGAACCTCATGAACACAAACAAATCATTAGAATCAATTAAAACCAGCAGGTAATAAAAATACGAATTCAAGAAATATTTGAATATGTATGAACATGTATGCATCGATCCGGCTTGTTTTAAACCATGGCATGAGTGTATACTTACTCAAACTTACCCTCTGAAGACAATAGGATGGTTGGAAGAGGTGACTCTTGAAAATTGAAATTAAATTTCAAAGATTCTTGGAAAATTTTGACAAAATAAGGGTTTGGCTTGAGCTAGGGTTTAAATGGGTTTCTTGGCTATGATGCTTGGTATTTATAGAGAGTTGGAAGGAAAAAGGAATGGAAAAGATTTGATTTGGAGCATTCAATATTTTTCAAATAAAATCAATTTTCTTGAAAAATTTGATTTCTTCTTCAATGCAAGATCAAGCACGAATTTGGCAAGTATATTGGGCTATCTTGGACTTGAGGAACATATAAAATCACTTTTGGAAAAAATATGATTTTCATATTTTATATAATTTAATTTTGAATTAAATGTTTTAAAATTCAAAATAAAATCAATAAAATAGAAAATGGCCATGGCCAAGCATTTATAGGTCAAAAATATTGTCATGAACAAGTTTGGATCAAAAGATTATAGGCCCATTTGGAAAATTTTGCATTTTGACCAAAATGTCCTTTTTGCAATTGTCCAAATTGCCTTCTGAATGGTGTATCTTGCTCAATTTTCCACATTTTTGAGTGTTCTTGGACTTTTGGAAAGCTCTAAGAGTCCTCTAACCAATGTCTTTGGTCTCATCTCATTTGGAGTTACCATGCTCAATATATCTTCAAAACAAAAAGTTGACTTTTGTTGACTTTGAAAATGACTGTAATGTTTTGAGCTATACCTCTCAAATGAAGCATTTTTGGACATTCTTGTGAGACATGAAGTTGTAGAGAATTGAATTTCCTTCAAAACAAGAGGTAGTGGAAAAATTTACGAGAAAGTATGAGAAAGTTATGATCGGTCAAAGTTCATTGACTTTTCATCTAGAAACCCTAATTTAGAAAGTTTGACTTTTGGGCAAATCTTGAGTTTTCTTGATGAATCATGATCAACCCTTGATCAAATGATGAATGTAACTTCAAAATGAGGATGTTGACCAAAAATCAAGTTTTGATGTATGTTGACCACAGTTGACTTTTGTCCATACAGATTTTCACCATCGAACCATTATGCGAAACTTGACTTGTGAGGCTTGAAACTTGACATGGAGAATCTTTGAAGCATATGAGGAGGCATGAAGGCCATTGGAGATGTTGGAAATCCATCTTGACTTGAGAGATACCAAACCCTAGTTTGGGTTGATTGTCTAGGAGAGAGTTTGTCTGATCAACTCTTGAGGAATCCTTGAGTATGGATGTATGAGATCTCTTGAGTAGATGGAGGGCAAATTTTGGGGTATGACACGTTCCAACGATAGAGCTTGCAAATTAATACATCTATTATAATGGATGTAACATCAATAAGACATAGAACCCTTCACCTAACAATTCTATTCTGAAATTTCTAATAGTTTCATAAACTCCACACCTTCTAATGTTTAATTTGTGACTTCCAAAAGAAATCATACTACAAAAGTGCACCACGTTACGCTTTACGCTCGCGACTCGATTAATTACCTTAAGTCATTATCTTCATTTGATTTTCATCAACTACCATTCTACAAGTTTCACATTTTATCTTTAGACTTCTCCTTAATATCTATCAAAATCAACTTTCAACTTCTTACATTCTAAACCTTCCACTCCGCGGCTTCAACTTGCATACACACTCAAGTCTCCGACCCGCTAGATAATTTCCAAGTCTTTTTCATAGTCCTTTTCCTCTTAGTTTCATGCGAACTGATGAACTACTATCCTCTCAATAGAACGTCAACCACTTCACACACTATCAAGCTTGCAAGATGAGTCTATTAAATCCAACACGATCCCGTCTATTATCAACAAGAGATTAAGGGTGATCAGTTCCTCAATTTGTCAATAGATAGTCGGCAATCACAATGGATTATAAACCACCATACCAAACTATAATAGCGTTCCTTTAGAACTTGTGCTCGAAGTCACCCAAGCACCATGGTCCAATAATCTTCCTTTAAGGTTTACAACTTCTTCCACACTTATTTCTCATTTGATATCGACGATGAGATACCATCGATCAAACAATTTACATAATCTCCTTCACCCTCACTTAGCATCACACAAATGTTAAGTATTTTCCCCCTCATGAGGTGCTAACATACCAAACACACCATAACTCATTTTGTTCCCATTTGAAGTCCTTATCCATGCGGAGAACTTTAACGACATTCACAACTCTTAGTCTCCCTTTAAATCCCATAACGTCTAGGATCCATATATGTTCAGTCTGAATCTTATTTCAAATGCAATCTCGGTAATACATCTCATCATATGATCGGTAAAAGAAACTTCCAACATTTTCTTAACACATGTCAACATTTTGACATCTTAAACATAATTGCATTTCCTATCGAATTTATTTTTCCTCTAATTATCACTTATCTTTTCCTCAGAAGCTAACGTCACTTATCCATCCTTAATCGACATAAGCTGCATCTCTAATACTTGTCGCATTCTTATTAATACCAACATCTCATTCATTAAAAATATATCATTCTTGACCTCGTCTCACATAAAGCTATATTCTTGGTTATGTCCCCAAATCTTCAATACCCGACAAATTTTGGATTTTCCCACTGACAACTGCGTCGACCTTAGATGGGTCTACCGCATTACCGTCACTTGAGATAACATGATAAAGAAAACTCATATCCTCATACCGTAATATACACCATGAAAACTTAACAAAATTCTACTCCCTTTCGAAGTTGGAATTCACCTCACCACATTCAACATACCTATACCGAGTTTTAGAAGATTATCTCTAACTATCTTCGTCCTTAACCTGACCACGAAGGTAAGTTAACCTAAATTCGACTTTACTGAAGGCATACTTTCCAACCAATTGATCCATCAAATCACCAACAATTTGAAATAGATATTTAGTCTCAATCACCACTTAAATCACTATCAAAATCCACACATGATTCGCTACTCTCTTCCTCCTTGACTAAGGAAATTAGAGCTCCCCAAACAATACACTTGGTTTTACAAATCCATTTCACTGCGCATCTTCCAATAGCTTCTTCAATTCCCTTAACTCAAAAGTTGACATCTTGCATGGTGTCATAGCAATAAGTTTTGTACAAAGAACGACATCAACAACAACTCGATTCTCCTCAAACATCATTACATGATAAATAAATTACTTTCGGTCTTGGGACCATTTTTAAAACAAAGTTCATCACATTATCCTTCAATGCTTCAAATGGAACTCAAATCGGGCATCAAAACTCAAGTTATGAATCTTACAAGTTTAGGAAGGAATCTTTGTCGAAATCAATTCCACAATAGGTAGTCGATTTCCACCTTGTGGGGTGAGAAATCCCAAAACATCCTAGAATACAAAATTTGAGATCCTAACTTCAACATGACACATCATTCCCCATGATCACTTGCGTCAAGTTACAATTCAATAACCAATTCACACAACTGCATACTTCATATCAACCATTGACACAATCAATCTTTTCAAGAACACAAAGTAACTCACAGACGGCTCCACAATCAACTGGAAGTGTTACAACATCCCCACCACACTTCATCTTCTCAAAGTCATCCTTCTTAATTACAAATATCTTCTAGGCCAAGAATATGCATCGACTCATCATAACGATCCATAATCACTTGGTTTAACTTCAAACATCCAACCCAGGATGACCTCAAGCTAATCCAACATCTTGCTCGACGATGAGTCGCTATTATTCTCGGGAAGCGTCGAACTCACACCCCAAATGGAACATCATTATCCATAACATCGTCCTCCACTCGGTGATGCGAACAACACAAGTACTTAATTGTTACCACTTAAGAGAACCTTATCGACCATCATCTTGAATTCTCGATTCGTAATCCCTCGGTCGGAAAACTACGCGGTCTAACCAACATCTGCACTCATGTAACCAATAGCACATCGATCCAACTCTTCACACCAGAACATCTCAGAGAAGTAAGGTTTCTCCCCCACTTGCATCTAAACCACTCCTGCAATCCGGTAGTTAGGAAAAACAAGCAAGTACCGACAGTGTTTCACACATGTCATATACAAAAGGAATACTGACATTAAGACACTGGTCACAACGACCGACTATGCTCTGATACCACTATTGTAACACCCCATCTAAATACCCCAAATATATTAATTAAATTAACATTTAAATCATCTTTAATCAGAGTTTAACACGGTAATCACGGGATGTCACAATTAATAAATAGAATAAACCTTCATTCAAACAGTAGCCATGCTACACTGAGGATCATCATTCAACAATTCAATCATTATAAGACCATGTCTTACACATCGAAAATACCAAACCAAAATTTAATAAAACATCATAGTTCTCAAGGAATTCAAATCCAAAACTATTTAAACAATAATGATTCTCTTAACTAGCGTTCTCCAGTGTTACAACCTAATCAGAGCATGACACTGACACACGGCTAAAAAGATAAGCTCTAGAGCCATCCTCACCGACTCCTCAGCTGCTAATTTAATCTGAAATGGTAAAGTAAGGGTGAGACTTCTCATAATTAAAGCATATTATAAGTCTTTCAATCAATAATATATCACAAGCATATTATTTCACCCACTTAACATAAATTCAGATTCACACACACAACCATATTCATCATGCTTATTCATAACAATCAACAAAGAGTAACAGGAAGACATCCTAACATGTTACCACTTCATACAAATATAATGCGGACTCGATGCATGCGGTGCCGACTCGTGACCAGTCACCCACGATCCATCATCAACGGGATACGGTTCCATCGATTCGTCCATAACCACTCGGACACGAATCCGGCTAACCACCCATCCTCACTCGGGTATCGGTTATCGGCAATCCAGTCAAATTCGCACAATGGGAATTAACTTCACCAAACAATGCATATGCACGCACATCACTAGCATGCAACATCAATCAGTCTATGTATACATTCATTGAACATAACTGAATCTCAACAATCAACATGATATATCAACTAATCATGCATACATCTAACATCAGCATAAACATGCAAACCAATCAACATGATATATCAACCAATCATGCATATATCAACACAGGTTATGACCACCTCAGACATCATAAACCCTCATCACCCACAACATGATATAATCACCTATCATGAAACTATTCATCACAAAACATAAATATGCCAGACACTTACCCTTCAATTGGTAAGACTATCACCAGTATACAACAACGACAATTAAGATCAATAGCCATCAGGCATATACAACACCAATAAACACATGATATCAATACAATCATGACTACACCAATTATCATGAACCGAATCAAAACCCAAAAACATGATATTCCAACCATCATGCACACAAATAACAACAGCATAATACGCTTTACATTCACTCAGTATCAATATATCCATCACCACAGGATCTCTACTGCATACACATCAATATGCGTCAGTCAAGAGTCATTTATTTCGGAATTTGGCCCATTTTCAAAATAATTTCAAGTTTTGGAAAATATTTTCATTTCATAAAATAGAGCTTTAAATTTAGAAAATAACGTCCAAAACGGCGCTCAAAACGGACTTACGGTTTGAAAGTTATGAATTTTCAAAGTTTGACATTTTCAAAATTAAAGGTGGAACCGGTTCCTACATATACAGGAACCGGTTCCTAAAAAGTTCAATTTTCACGTTTCTGGAAAATTGTATGGGAACCCGGTTCCTACCCATACAGGAACCGGTTCCTGAGTACATTTTTCCAGTTTTTCACAAATTTTCATTGTGGAACCGGTTCCCCAGGAACCGGTTCCCACGTGTTAAAAAGCCATTTTCACTTTTGACATTCTTCCATTTCAATCAACCTCAAACTTACCCATACGAATTCTAATATGGGAAACACTAAAACACATCCAATTTGCATCATTATCACATCAACCAACATATTTCCATCATTTATTTTCATCTCGACACTCTAATTATTTTCCATACATATTCGACACAATCGGACACAATCGACACAATCGACACATTAAGTATACACCCATGGAAACCTAGAAATTCTCAAACTAAGGTTTCCTAACATACTTTGATCTATATTATCAAAATCAAAACCTATAATAAGCAATAATCAATCGAAATCACCCCACCTTGTGGGTTCTTGAATTCGACACCTTAGGTCTTCTTCCTCCTTTTCTCCTCTTCTCAATTCCACGTCGGTGAGTTTTCTCCAAAAGATCTTTTTCCTCTTTTCCTTCTTTTATTTCTTTTATTATTTTAACATAATAAAAATAACATAATTAATGTGAGTAGAGTCTTTTACTCCTCACACCCTCACTTTATTCATCATACCACCAATAAACTCACTTCCATTTAATTCAATTGACTTCCAATAATCCAAAATATTAAATATTACATTCCTAATTAAATTAAAAATTAAAAATCGTAATTATTTAATAATCGATTTATTTGGGGTGTCACATCATTCACAACTCAAAAATCAACTTAACCCATTCAAATTCTTTTATCGATCATATGCGATCATCAAACTTTTTTCTTTCAAAGAGTGTGCAATAGCCATTTCAAACACGAACGAGGACTTAAGCTTTTCAAACAAACTAAACAAGTCCAAGTTCAAGCATTTGAAACGTCTAATGCACGATATTTCTACTAAAATCAATACAACCAATTCAAACATTTTTAAGAAGAACTACGAAGTTTTGACTTTCCCATTACACGAGGGAATACGTAGGCATGCGATCTCGAGACCGTGTCAAACTCAAAATAATAATAAACAAACTTTGTTTCCTTCTTTCTTATTTCTTGATTATAACTTAGAAATTAGCGAATATACACACAAATACTTAGAGTTAAACGGGTCACATCGAGTACGATGGATGTGAGGGGTGCTAATACCTTCCCCTTGCATAACCGACTCCCGAATCCATATCTTTTGGTCATGTAGACCGCCTTATCCGATGTCGTGGGTTTTATCTATATTTTTCCGTTCTTTATGAACAAATAAAATTAGATGGCGACTTCATTGTTTTGTTTTAAAAAAATAAATGATTTTTGAAAAACTAATTGCTTCAGTACGAAAACTATTTTATTATATATAGTACCCACATCTCAAAAAAAGAATGTGTATGTGTCTTTGTCGATGTCGGTTATCTCATATCTGTTGCGACACTTATAATTACGTAAGTGTCAGAATCGTGTTTGGTGCATGATGTTCGAAATCTTTTTTCTAATACTAAAATTTAACCAGCGGTTGTTGTCTGTTGGTGAGAAAAGAAGAACTCAAAGGAAAAGCAGCATCCGCCAAGATGGAAACGGGGTTTTGAATGATTATTGACTTTGACTGACTTTCCAATAATATATGAAACAAACAACGTTTGGTGATGTCTTTTAAGCCCCTGTTGCTTTGCGTACGCACTTTTTTTATGATATATTCTCCTCCTCCTCTCACCCGGCAAAGTCAAGGTAGTTTCTCATTCATTTCACAAACCACAAAACCATCCATTCTTTTACTCTCTCTGCGTTTAACTCTCTCACACAAAACTTCATCATCCATTTCTGTGGTCCACAATCTCTGCAATTTCTAACAGGTTTGTTTCTTTATCATCTTTCCTAACCAGGAAACTTCTTTTTTTGTCTCCTTTCTTTTCATCCACGCATTTTACCATACTAACTATTATTATTCTATGTTACTTTACTAGTTCACTTTGGTTTCATCCAAATCTTGTACTGGTTTGTGGCCTCTAATCTTCTTTTGTCACTTTTTTACTTTCTTTCTTGATATGTTTTGTAGTAAAAAAATTGTATGCTTTCTTCATCTAACTAGGGTTTTATGTTCTTAATAGTATACTTTATATGCCTAGTGCTATTGATTTTCTATGTGATTTAACACCGTTTATATCGAAACTTACTTTCAGAATATAGGTTCATGGGTTGCTTTGGCTTCTGCAAGGAGAATGATTCTTATACTACTGCTGAAAGAGGAAACTTCATGCAAAACAATCCTACTGGTAATTTATAATCCACGGTCTACACGCCGTGTTTTTCTTTCTTTATAAAGTCGCGATTCGAAACACAATATTCATAGTTTTCTTTTTTTTTTTGTATGTAATATTACAAATTCTTGTACTGAACATAAAACTGTTAGTCTTGATTGTGTATGTTTGTACTTGTGTTGGCACTTGAATTGTGTTTTGTTTTGATTACGCTTTCGTACAATGCAGGGAACTCTAGTTATCATGGACGACACACGGCAGTAACAATTCCTCGGCCTATAAATCTCCAACCTATTTCTGTCCCTTCCATTACAGTAGATGAATTGAAGTCTGTGACAGATAATTTTGGTGCAAAGTCTTTCCTTGGTGAAGGTGCGTATGGGAAAGTATATCGCGCCACGTTGAAAACGGGACGTGAAGTTGCGATTAAGAAGTTGGACTCCAGTAAACAGCCAGACCAAGAATTTCTTTCTCAGGTTTGGTTCAATTACAGTTGGAATTTTTCTGATAAGATAATCAATGAAACATCGTCTTATCTTTCGATTCACTGCGCAGGTCTCCATTGTTTCAAGGCTAAGGCATGAAAACGTTGTCGAGCTTCTTACTTACTGTGTTGACGGCCCTTTCCGTGCCCTTGCTTACGAGTATGCTCCAAATGGATCCCTTCATGACATTCTACATGGTTAGTTATTCCTTAACATAATATCACTCTTCATTTTATGTATGTTATGTTATACAGGTATTCACATGAGTACGTTATATAATTTTAGGGCGCAAAGGTGTAAAGGGTGCAGAGCCTGGTCAAGTTCTGTCATGGGCTCAAAGAGTTAAAATCGCTGTTGGAGCAGCCAGAGGACTTGAATATCTTCATGAAAAGGCAGAAGTTCATATTGTCCATCGTTACATTAAATCTAGTAACATACTTCTATTCGAGGACGACATGGCAAAGATTGCTGATTTTGATCTGTCGAATCAAGCCCCTGATGCAGCAGCGCGTCTTCATTCTACCCGTGTTCTTGGAACCTTTGGTTATCATGCTCCAGAGTAAGTTATTTCTGGAAGTAGTGACCAACAACCCACTTTAGACTCAATGAGTATAAGTTTGACTTCAAGTTGGTTTTTAAGGACTAACATTATGACTTTGATTTTTTTGTATGACAGATATGCAATGACTGGAAACCTCTCTTCAAAGAGTGATGTTTACAGTTTTGGAGTCATACTGTTGGAACTCTTAACTGGGCGTAAACCTGTCGATCATACACTGCCCCGAGGACAGCAAAGCCTTGTGACATGGGTATGCTATAGTCTTCTCTTTCTTTCTGTTAATGGTTCAGTGTAAAAACCTTTGCACTGTCAATCTATCACAATCGTAAAATCATAAGAAATGTCTGACATTAGTCATAACAAGTTCTAAAATCACACATGATTGGTCGTTGGTTGCAATATTTTGATACTGTAAAGTTTTTTACACCGACCGACGGAGATTGAATTTTACACAATGTGATTATTTGTTCATTGGATTTTATCAGGCAGCACCAAGGCTTAGTGAAGATAAGGTGAAGCAGTGTGTTGATGTTAGACTAAAGGGAGAGTACCCTTCCAAAGCAGTTGCAAAGATGGCTGCTGTTGCTGCACTGTGTGTTCAATATGAAGCTGAGTTTCGACCAAATATGAGCATCATTGTCAAAGCTTTACAGCCTCTAATGAATAATACTCGTTCTTCTCAATCAAGGGAACCTCGCAACGTATAAATTCATAAACCAAACTCACCATTTCTTCAATCGTGTTAATGACACGAGTTAAAACAATGTGTTAATGACACGAGTAAAAAAAACAGGAGATTATGTTCATGACAATTGACTTTTGTACTTATTGTGAAAGTATTGTGTGTAGTATTTATTTTACCTAACATTTGTATTTCAAGACAGCATTACTAAAATATAGTGATTCATAGTTAAGTTTCTGGTTTTGAATAAACTTGTACTAATAAGTGCTTAATTCGTAAAACTAATACAAGAACAATCAAATTTTATTTCATTAAATGGAGTCGGCTACATGAATCAGCGGTCGCCATACTGTTTCTATTTTTGGCAATTCTTTAGTTTTGTGACTTTTTTTATGTACTTTGATGATTTTTACCCTCTTTTATATATTGCTATTTGTCATTCAAAAAAAAAAAAAAATCAAGAAAGCAGTGGAAGAAGTCATTGGAGAATGGTAATAATCAAGAAATTTTCCATTGCAGCAATTATAGACAATAATAAGGCACATATTTTGGGTCCTCCTTCACACTTTATGGAATTTTCTTATCATACACAAAGAAACATCAATTACTTTACAATCTTAATGAGTGATGAAACAAATAGAAATAAAGAGAAAAAGTATGAATAGCAATGAACTGTACAAAGGACAAACTGGTGTAAGGAATCAATTTCCTAACATCTACATGATGATCCAAGTTATAGCAACCAAATAGGTATATCGCAGAGTAACTCCGACCCAGCTCCATGAGGCTGTTATCATAACTCGTACAAGCTTGGACGAAAGAATTCAAAAATGGCACATTCACTTGCACGTACGTACGTACCTTAACCTGGAATAAGTAACTTTCTAGCATTAGGATCGTGGTTTTACTTCCGTTGATTCCTTCTTCCATTTCTTCCGATGGACTTGGAATCTGGATGATCGCCCTTATCTGTATCAGAAATCTCCTTTTGTGTCTCCACGTCAGCATTTGTGGCATTGCTCTTCCTGCGTCTTCGATCCTGAAAAACCAGACACTTCATTTGATTAAAAAAAAAAGTCAAGTTTCAAGCACGTTACAGTTGCAACTTTAACTGCTACAAAATGTTGGAAACTCGCAATTTCATATATGTGAATCAGAAGTCAAACCTCTCTAGGAATTGGATATTCTTCAGATTCAAGCATGCGGACGACTTGACTCATATTTGGTCTTTTTTCAGAATCTGGATCAACACACCTCAAAGCAGTCAAAAGGACTCTCTTAAGGGCACTTGTTGACGGTCTCGTCTCAATGTTTGGGTCCACCACCTCTTCTGCATGCCTATTACCGACCATCATCTTGAGCCAATCAACCAAATTTACCTACAACAATTACCCAAATGATAGTTATGGGAGGCTGAAAAATCCGAACGCAATATACATACCAACATGTGCATCAAAGTCACAAATAATTTATTTACAGGTTAAAAAGACACACCTCGGATGGTGATCGGCTATAATCTACTGGATCTCTTCCAGTAATTGCTTCAAGGAGCAACACACCAAAGCTATAAACATCACTCTTCTCGTTTAGTAAGCCAGAATTGGCATATTCGGGAGCCACATATCTGAAAACGCAAAACAATCATTAAAAGGAAAACATAAACAAAGTCTTAAATCTGTAGACAGACAGAGAGCCTACCCAAAAGTGCCCATAACTCGAGTTGTAATGTGACTTTTCCCGGCACCGAGTAACTTGGCTAGTCCAAAGTCCGATATTTTGGCATTGAATTCATCATCGATTAGAATATTACTCGACTTAATATCTCGATGGACAACTTTAGGCTCAATTGCTTCGTGCAAGTAAGCCAGCCTGCACGCAAGATAATCGTAAGATCAGTAAAAATGAAACTTCCCAAAAGTAAAAAGAATTTTTCTTTCTGCAAAAACGAAATCAGGGATGTTTACTAAATGAACGTACGCTTTAGCTGTTCCAAGTAGAATTTTAATCCGAGCCTCCCATGTGAGGTAACCATATTGACGCATGGCTCCATGAAGCCATTGTTCTAAATTTCCGTTGTTAACATACTCATAAACCAACAACCTGAAATTAACATGGAATTTCCATTGTTGATTCATATATAACAGAAGAAGAAAACGAAAAACTGGATATTGAATTTGTATCCTGAATAAAATATAGACGAAGATGATATGGTTACCTGTGAGTTCCTTCAATGCAAAAACCCAAAAGCCTAACCAAGTTCTTGTGCCTAACATGACCGATAGCCTCAACTTCCACTCGAAATTCCTTTTCGGCTTGTCCGCTACATGATAAGCATAAATAAATAGTATTATAATCTAACTACTTGCAAACATATGCTAATAAAACACGAAACTATAGAAATTATAAAACAGATTCCAGAACTGAAAATTAAATAGTGGCAATACTCACAGATTATTTAGAAGCTTCTTAATAGCAACAGGATTCCCATTGATCAGCTGACCTTGATAAACGACTCCGTATCCTCCTTCGCCGATAATATTGTCTTTTGAAAACTTGTTTGTTGCAAGTTCTAGGTCTCTCAATGTAAACCAATGCCCCCAACCAAGGTGAGAAAATTCTGGAAGACCAGACAAAGGCGACGGTGAAGTTAAAGAAGGCCTATGCGCAGAAAGGCGCTTAGCACCACTTTCATCGCCCGATTGAGAGCCAGCAATGTCTTTCTCGACATGAACAAACGAGCCTGATTGACTGCTATACTCCCCATTCTTTGTTTGGAGCAAAACCTTTTCGGCCTCCTTGTCACTAAACTTATCGTAAAGACTCATAAACGCGCCATTCTGAGAATGACCATTTGTCGATACCTGATCAACGCTAATCTCTTTGATCTCTTCGGAAACGGATGACCTATGAGTTACAGGAAGCATGTTGCTGATTCTTCTCGATTTCTTTTTCGAAGTAAGACATATTGATATCACTAGAAGAATGATTACAATGAACAAACCAACTATTAACCCCATTAACTCCCATACTTCCAACCCAAGAAAAGATGTTTTCTTCGACAAACTCGAACTCAGATCAGATGCCATTTAACCGCTGCCAATATATATCTACAGAAACCAG
This sequence comes from Vicia sativa, assembly GCA_021764765.1. Lineage (NCBI taxonomy): Eukaryota > Viridiplantae > Streptophyta > Magnoliopsida > Fabales > Fabaceae > Vicia > Vicia sativa. The sequence goes on from CM038796.1 coordinate 237,988,915, forward strand.
AGTCAAATATAAGAAAAACCACTTCATCACTTGAAAACAAATAGTAATATGTACAAATCAAAACCTCATTCATTTTGTAAACAAAAAAAGATTAGTCTAATAAAAATTCACATTACCATAAACCAAAATTAACAAAGCAAGAAACCAATGACCATAAAAAGTAAAAACAAAACAAAAAATCATTTGCTAACAAATATTGATATATATAATCAAGATTATAGAGAAATAGCAGACGATCAGACAATAGGCCGCGCAGCTACACCTTTGATTTTCCACCAATGCCACATAGATTTCAGATTAACAAAACCACATAAAAGAGAGTCTTAATAATAGTAATACCTATAAAGAACCAAACTTCCTTCAGCTTCAAGCTTCACAGAGATTTCTCAGAAGCTCTTTTTCAAACCCTGAAAAATCAACTAAAAAACAAGATCTCCAAACCATTCAAAAAACCCTTTTGGAAGTGAACTCATTCTGACACACCAAACTCAAGTCCATAATGAAAACAGAATTTTGCAACTGGGTTTTATGAATCTCTCCAAAGGGTATCTATATCCAATCTCAAAAAAGAAACTTTTGAAAGCAGCAACAAGATGAGACACAAAAGAGAATGTGAGGGGAAGGAAGGGAAAGTGGAGTGGAGTTGTTGGAGGGAAAAGGAGAAAACATGAGATGAGAGGAAGGAAATGATGTTGTTGTGGGATTAATAAACAAGGCATGAGTGGTAGGTGATTGAGGATAGTAAAAAAGAAGCATCAAAATAGAAACTTCCTTTGCTGTTTCTTCAAATTTCTTCTCTTTATTCTTTGTGATTGTGATGGGATGCGTGCTTTTTTGCTTTTGAATTCCTATGTGTGACGGTGACAGACAAACAGATGCTTCATTGGCATTTGACATTTATGGATTCTTGTTTTATTCACTAAATAATGTTTTTTTTTTTTTTAGTGAATAAGCAAATTATAGATTAGAATAGTCTCTTTCATTTTTTAATTGAAATAATCAATGTGGTTTAAAATAATTCATTGGTTAATTTATGTCATTATAGAATGATTTTAATATTTCTAAGAGCACTTAAGTGATATGGTATGAGAATATTTTTATAAATTTTGAATGAGAATTATTTATTAGATAAAAATAAAACAGTTCAATTGACAATTGTTACGGGAACATTTCGAAGAGAGAGCATATTACATGAAACACACCTTTGTGGGAGAACATCATATATCCATTTGAAATCTTAAGGTGAGAGGTGTGTGAGTTCTCTCAGTTATATAATGTTCTTTTTTTTTTTAACCAATGTGGGATTTCTTCCTCACTTGATTCTCAACAGGATTAAAGGGTAACTCAGTTGATAATTATTAGTTGGTTTAAAGGGGCAGTTGGTCCAGGATTCAAGTCTTGCCAATGACATTTTTTTGTATTTTTTAACCTTTTTTTTTTTATAAAAAAATTCATTGTGAACTAGATTTGCATATACATTTAGGAAGCTTAGTTCTTGATGAAACTTGTCTAACTGTGCTTCATGTACATACAATAAAGCTTTCTCATTGGAAAGGGAATATGGTCAATTTTTTAATAAGAACCACGAGTAATACGATAATACCTATAGGATCATGAAGGGTCTAGAGATAGTCACATTGGACCTTTTTCAACACTAATTTTAAATGAAGTAGACATTACATATTAACCCAAAACCTTAAGGTAGTGAATTTACGGATCTTCTCAATTATAAAGTGTTCAATATCTTTTGTTTTCTCATTCAATGTAGGACTCATGCTCACACTTGATATACCAACAATCTCCACCTTAAATGTGAGTCAAACCATTTTTATGGGTATGATCTCTCTTAAATGGAAGTTTTTTCATCCATGTATACTTCCATCAACTTGCTTAAATTTAACATAACATCCCACTTGAACACGCATGTTAGGAAGATTTTCGATACAATAAGCCCTAAACGAACGTAGGCTCTAATACCATTGTTGAGTCACAAGGGTGTCCGAAGATAAATCACTTTAAACGAGTTAGACATTACATATTAACCCAAAATCTAAAGACATTGAGTCTATGAGTCTTTTCATGTATAAAGTGTTCAACATATATTTTTTTCATCTAATGCGGGACTCACACTCGTTCTTTATGTACCTACACTATTGAATCAAAGATTGTGAATAATAACTAAATGAAAAATGATTGATAATGGATGATTCGAGTTTCAAACTCAATTGTGACTGAATTATTTCGACGATCAAGATTTGCCTTGTATTTAGTAGGAATTTGTGGATTGTACACATCATCGACTTGTTGATTCAACATCAGAAAGTTGTTGTCTTGAAATTTGATAAATAACTTTAGACCAAAGGAGTCATGCAAGAAAGAATTTGGGGTTAACGGTGTAAAGACTAGAGAAGATTAAACCAATTCACAAGAGATTGGAGACTCAAATTCTTTCCTTGGAGCTTCCCTGAAGCTTTCTCTATGCATATCTCATGTGTAAAAGCGCAGATGACGATCAAATACTAATACCATATTGAAATTCATGTTGTGTTGCTACTAATACATAGAGTGTTGGCCACAAAATATGTTTCTTGATGAAACTCATATAATTTGTTACTCCCTCCGTTTTTATTTTAATTGTCATTTTTTGATTTTTTACACATATCAATGCAATTAATGATTATTGTTATTTTTTAAACAATAATTTTTTTCTTATAATATCCTTAACTTTTAAGTTGTTTATTTAATTTTTTTCTCTCTTTGTCAAAAAAATTAGAGATAAATTTGACAAAACTATGACCAATATTATTTTAATCTTTGAAAATACTCCTTCCGTCCCAAATTATAAGTCATTTTGGCACTTTCACACGAATTAAGAAATACAATTATTATTTTATGAGAAAGTGAAATTATGCATGACTTTACAAAAATGTTCCTAAATAATTACATTGAAAAGCGAAATAAATAATAGAAAGAAAAAAGAGAAATAAATAATGAAGGATATATTATATAAAAATTCATTAATGATATATGAAAATTCTAAAGTGACTTATAATTTAAAACAAATATTTTTGACAAAATAACTTATAATTTAAAACGGAGGAAGTACTAATTAAAAAGAAATAACTAACTCCACTATTCTTTACGACAAAATATTACATATGAAATAAAATAAAAAAAATAACACTGTTCTTTTGTTAAATTTTTAGTTTCTTCTCATATTCTATCTAATTGTTACACGATGAGTGTTTAATTCATGATAGAATTAGTTTTAGTTAAAAATAATTTATTTATCTTTAGTTAAGCTAATATAAAAATGAATTTAGCTATAAACTTGAATAAAAAAATCATGTAGATCATAAAAGTTACAAATTTTAAATTTAAGAACAAAATAAACTATAATGGAAAACTGTGATTTTAATATTAATCTCTCTCAGTGACTAATCTTTCATGTTGTTAGTAGTCAAACATCATTTTTAAAACATAAGACAGACAACTAATCAGTGTGATGTTTAAGAAATGTTGGACTGCACACCAAATAATCTCAAAATTCCAATACTCTTGAATTGCGTAAATTACTTTAATCTCTTTTATTTATTGAGACTTTGTTATCCCATTAAGTGGTCTGGATAGTCAAGAATACAGACTGGCCACCATATCAAATTTGTTTTCTGTTTCTAGAATTACTTGAATATACAAAAATATTAAATAGTTGAAAAATTTTACTTTTGTTTTTAACTTAATTGAGTGATTATAGTTTCTATCTTTGACCTTCCTCTTTTTTAAAGTGTTAACAAAATAAAAGAGAAAATATGAAAGAAAATAAGGAAAAAAGTTCACAAAAGATAATTAGTGTGAAATCAAATTTATATAATTATTTTATTCAATTATTATTTTTCTAAGCACACGACATAATTGTGTAACCTTTTATTTTTCCAAATCAACTTATATCATAGTTTTGTTGAGTAAAAGGAAAAGCAAGTCAAATAAATGGGCGTCATCATCTTTGGACAATTTTAACTTTAAGGCTGCCTACATTGCCGTCCTATATCTTGGTGTGTTTTTTTTTCTTCTTTTGTTGATCAAATCACCAATCATTGGTTTGAATGTTTAAGTTTACAAAGTATTCTATTTCTTGACTTTTTTAGCATAGTGGTAAAGGCGGGGATTTAAGAGTATATTTTTCTCAAAATTTTAGGGTGGAATCATTTTAGACTTTTATTATAAATTATTTTAGACTTTCCATATGGATTAAAAAAAATAGTTGTTATATGAAAATGAAAAATTATAAAAAAATTTATAAAATTATATTTTATTAATGGCATAGAGAAAATACATCTATATAATTTAAAGGACAGAGAATAATAAAAATATAAGGGTAAAATAGGAAAAATATCAATAATTATTCATTGGTATTGTAAAATAACTTATATTGTGGTACACTTTTTTTTAAGGTGACTTATAATAAAAAACGAAGGAAGTAGTTTCTTTGTTTTTCCAATGCAAGATTTATTAACTTTTACTAACACTAGTACTTCATCCCGTGCGATGTATGGATGTTTAAAATATGGTTAATTGAATTGCATTTTTATATTGAATTGGATTGAACCATAAAAAAAAACAGAACCATTTAAATGGTTATTAAACTGAACCATTTATTTCAAACAATTTCAATGTAGTTTTAAACTAGTTCAAAATCAGATTTTATTATAAATTGGTTTCATTATAAAAATTAGTATTTTATAAAAAAATCAGATAAATTTTTTTTCTAAAATATTAAAAAATTATTTTAAAAAAATGGAAAAAAATTTGATTTCGAAAAAAAAACTGAAAAAATTTGTTTTTCTTGAAAAATAAAAAAACTGAAATTATTTTTCTGAAAAATATAAAAAATTAGAATTTTTTTAGAAATAAAAAAAAAAGAAATTTCAGAAAAAAAACTGAAATATTTGTTTTTTTAAAAAATAAAAAAAATTGAAATTATTTTTCTGAAAAATATAAAAAATTGTGTATTTTTTTTTTGAGAAATAAAAAAAAGAAATTGGAAAAAAATTTCAGAAAAAAAAACTGAAAAAAATTCATTTTTGAAAAATAAAAAAAAAATTAAAATTATTTTACTAAAAAATATAAAAAAAAATTTGAGAAATAAAAAAAAGAAATTTCAGAAAAAAAAAATTGAAATTATTTTACCGAAAAATATAAAAAGTTGGATTGTTTTTCAGAAATAAAACAAGGAAATTTTTGAAGAAAAAAACTGAAATTTTGACTTTTTTTAAAAAAATATATAATTTCAAAAAAAAATGTTTTTCAAAAATAAAATAGTTTTGAAAATATTTTTTACGAAAAATTTCAAAAAAATCTATAAGAATTTTTTTTCAAATAAAATATTTCAGAATTTTTTTCCCGAAATGCAAGAAAACCTGGAAAACAAAAATTTTATAAAAAAAGTTCTTTTAAAGAAATTTATTTTCAAAAAAAAAATATATTTTTAAAATAAAAAAAAAACTGAAAAAAATATTTAAAATAAATAAATAAATTTTTCAAAACCAATTTAAAATTCAATTAAAATTTTTTTTCCAATAAAACTAATTTGAAACTAGTTAAATTATATTAAACTGGTTTTTTATAATAAATTGGTTTGAACTAGTTATAAATTGAACTGTAACTGGTTTAACAGATTAACTATTTTTTTTAAATGGTTTTTAATAACTGGATTGAACCATTAATATGGTTCAATTCAATTCAGTTCATAAACTACGAACACCCCTAGTGCGATGCACGTGTTTAGGCGGAATTTTAATTTAAAGTTGGCGCCTAGACGTGTATTTTGTTTTAATATATTAAGGATTACCCATTATTTGCATTCTTTTGACAATGTATATCATTCAATAGTAGTAATTAAGGAAAAATTTGTAAAAGTATTATCTTTATTGACTCAATAATTATTTTTCTTAATTTATGTGTAACAACCTTAAACAATTTTTATTTTGAGACAGATGGAGTAATAATAATAATAATAATAATAATAATAATAATAATAATAATAATAATAATAATAATAATAATAAATAAATTAAAAAAAAAAAGTATTTCATTCTTTTTTAAATTATTTTTCTTTAAGCTAATTAACTCAGTTAATCAATAATAAAATTGATATTATATATTTGTTAACTAATTCTCTTTTATAAATAAATTTAATATTTTTTTAGATTTATTAAATAGATAATGATATTAGACTATAAATAGAGTAGTAAAAATCAATCAATAAATAATCAAGTATTTGGGCTCTAGTGGATTCATGAAGTTCATGTTAAGGAAGAGATTTGAAGAATATCGAGTTCAATTCTTAGGTGGAAATTGGACATCAGTCTTATGAAGTTGTGAAAGATTGTCTGATCCAACACTTAATTTTTTATCTTATAATCTGGTCAGTTGGATGTAAATGAAGTTAAAGCAAGTCTTGTAGTACTAGAGTGATGCACGTGTGCATTAAAACTCTTCGTATTTTTCTTAAAACCATCTGAGCAAAATCTTAGTAACTTAAGAAGTCTTTTAATCAACTAGGGAATACAAAACTCAACTGTCTAATCAATTAGACACTTCATTTAATCAATTAGAACAAGAGAAGGCCTCATAGTCGATTAGAGTGACTGATATACCTTCTAATTGATTAGGTGGCATGGTTAACTGATTAAGTGAAACAAAAGAGTAAAGCTTCCTTTTTTGACTTAGCCTAATCTATTAGGTTGATGTTCTAATTGAATAGAAAGCGTCAAGGCCCATGGTTATTTCATTTTGACGCCAAACTTTTTCTATATAAAAGAGTGTTTTCATCACTTCTCAATACACCAATTTTTTAATAATTACATCTCTTATCTCACTCATTTTCTTTCTTTTATAAGTTTTATTCACAATGAGTTGACTTAGTATAAAGAGAGTGAAAAAGTTGACATGAGATTTGTGGTGTTATACTATTGTGCTAAATTTGTTTATCAAGAGCTTAGTTCTCTAAGTGTGCCTCTCATCCATACATAATACATAAACCATTCTTTCATCTTGAAGTAACTTAGATTTGAAGTCATGAATCGCCTTACCTCGCTAAGCACATATTTGTTCTTGGCTTAGCGAATTCAGTTACTTAACCATTAATTTGTTTGACCGTGAAGTCTTCTTTGTCTCATTTTTCACTAAGTTAGCCCTTATTTTTGGCTTAGCATGCCTTGTTTGTTGGAAATGTGATTTGGCAATGTCTTTTGTTTCTTTGGTGTCTTCTTAGTCTTTTTTACACATTTTTAGTCAATGTAAGGTTAAAAAGTTTAAACATGTGTTTTATCATTTTTCATTGATTACTTGTAAAATAAGTTAATAAGTGACTATGTATTTTAAGTCATTTTGACACTTATCGCGTGCATTAAACACAAGAATAAACATCAACACATATTAATAATCATAACATATAATTAAATGATCAAGTTTAATACATATGAGTTATGTTCTGGACTGCCCGAACGCCTGTCAGGCAGGTCACTCCTCCACGATCTATAACAATCCACTAAGGTTCAGTATCGCACTGAGGGCTTCAATCTGCCCGTTCCACGCGCCACTCGCCGTCCTCTACTCGACACCTGTCGAGTAGAGCCATCCAACTTGTCTCGCTGAGGATTATGCCCGTTGTGTCCTCTTTGCTCAACATAACGGCTAGTTTCGAGCATCAGTGTCTAGTCTGACCAAGTCAGCTCGGATAGCTATATTCGCGGATCCGTATATCCAGGCCCAACTATATCAACCAATAAGAATCCTCCTAAAATCATTATATAAACCCTCATATCTTTGAGGGCAGTGTATCACTTTCTTATTCTCAAAACCCTAATACTCAATATACTCACCTTAACACTTGCTGACTTTAGCATCAGAGTGCCTTGCAGGTACACCACCCCCTCCTCATCATCAACATCGCTCGAAGGATCTTCGCTTGCTCTGGTCGTCTTCAGTTCTGATCAACCGAACAGATTAAGTTATGATAAATAAAATTTAATCCCAACAAGATAGAGATTAGCTACACATTGTCATGGTAGAAGTACAAAAGAAACAAATAAAATGAAATGTCATTTGGACAATCCCTCAAGTTTTTGACAGTATTCACCTCGATCAGCTTTGTTGTTCCCTCTCATGTGAATAACTCAACAAAGAGTTAATCTTAATGCATGTCATTGATATGAATTGGTAGAATACTAAGTATCAAAGTAAGTATATTAATATTGTATCCGCGGGGGACTTGTGTGATAAATAACCTTTCAAAAATGTTATAATTTTAAGTGAAAATGGTTTGTAAGTTGATTTTGAAAAGTAATATGAAAAAATGAAAACGACAAACGATAATGAAATTAACACTAATGAAAATATGTTGGTTATAGATTGTATTAACTTTCTTCCAATGTATTCTAATGATTTGTTATACAGATTTTATCTCTCATTCTTATCATTTGTTTCTATGTGAACGCTATGTTTAAATGGTGATGCGAGATCGACCGTATCTCTTAATCAACGTTCTACCATCCAAATAAATAATATGATCGCATTACATTTTGACAATACTTGTGAATGTTAAACCTAAATCTCTCTCTAGAGTTTAGTGTTCAACATATGAATATTCTTGATCTAAACCTAGAAGGTATTTTCAATAACAATTCAATCAATATATCAAATTATAATTAACTATACAATAAAATACTTTAAACACAACAATAAACATATATACGGATGAATTACCAAAATATATAGTTAAACAATCAAGAGTCATTCATAAAAATTATGATAAATTGTATATAATCACAAATAAGAGAGAACTTAACTACTCTTCATGGTTGAAATACAAAAGAGACAAATGAAATGAAATATCACTTGAATAATCCCTCAATGTTTGTTGATATTAACCGTGATCGGCTTCGATGCTCCCTCTTTACGAAGAACTCATCAATACTCCATCTTAATGCCTTTGATATCAGGGACGAAGCCACGTTACCAACATTGTAGGCATGTGCCCCCACTTAATTTTCATTTCTATAGAGTAGTACTATGCATTTCAAAAGCCATACATGAGTATAATAATGCAAAATTATATGCACCATATATACATTAAATGCAACCATTAAAGTCACATGTATATCTCCAATCCCTTTCTTTGTCTTAATAAATATACTATTAAGAACATATATACTTTTTATTTTATTTTTCTAGTTTATTTAGTAAAAGATACATATACAATTTTATGCACCTAAAATTTTCAAATTTATTATTTTAAATATAAAATATAATATTTTAATTAATAATATATTTGAAACACTTATTTTAATTAATTAATTTATAAATAAATATTAATTAAAATATTCATAAATTTATATGTAATATTACTCCCACTATTTAAATTTTCTGGCTACGTCCTTGTTTGATATAAACTAATATAATTCTAAATATCAAAAGCAACTATATTTATATTGTATCCATATGTAATGGTGCAATAAATAGTCATTGAACCATCATCATAATTTTAAGTAAAAATGTGTATAAGTTAACTTTGAAATACACTATGAGAATATGAAAATGATAAATGTTATCGAAATAAATGAAAATGAATATGAAAATTGATGAAAAGATGTTGATATTAGATTGTGTTAACTTTATTACAAAGTATTTTAATGATCAATTATACATATATTTACTATCATTCAATATTATCATTTTTCGATATGCGGATATAATTCATGCATGAATAATATTGTAAAATTAAGCTTATTTTTTAATTGATGATCTCTGGAGTTTATTGTTTAAGAGATGAATATCTTAAATCATGTAAAGAGTATTTTTTCAATAACAATTTACATTAAAATGTAAAATGCATTAAACGCGTGAATAAACACAGTACAAATGAATAACTATCAAAATTAATACATTTGAGTACAATTAAGTACATCTAATTCTAACCAAAAAATATTTAACTACATATTTTTTTATCAAAACAAAATCAATGCATTTCATTAATCAAATGAGATTCAATATAAGGAGGATTTAAATTCAACAAACTACGCCTAAACCGAGAATTGGCTGCCTTCGTTAGGGAGTGAGCAACCATATTCGTTTGACGCTTAATAAACTTTACCGCAAAGTTGGGGGAAACTTATAAAAGAGTAGAAGTGGACATAGTAAGCATATTAAATTCCGAGCCACCTTTATGATTGGATTAGATGACTTGAATCATCCTCTGGGAATCACTTTAAAAAATGACGTACTCTAGATGCATAGCTATAGCTCCTAGTATTGTCTCTTTAAGGGCCAAAGCTTATGCTTTGATAACAGAGAGGGGACCTGGATCCCAAGCTACACCTGCAATAATAAAGTTCCCAAGATTATCGCGCACACACCATCCTATATTTGTGGTACCATTATTATTATTAAAGGTTGCGTCGAAGTTGCATTTCAACCAACCTTCGGAAGGTGGACTCCAAATTGTAACATATTGGTGATCATTATCGATATCATTATTCTCTTGGGGTGAAAAACAATCTTGCCACCTATGAAACACACATAACTCTATTTTAGAAGCATCCTCACGCTCATTATGCCGAATAAGATCATTCATATTTTTCCATATAACGTCTATCATAACAGCAAATCTACCAACAACTCTCTTATCCTTCTTCTTACAAACATCAAGTGTGAGAAAAATAAGCATGAGTTATAAATGTTGAGAAACAAGTGTGAGAAAGTCTCACATTAATTAGAAAAGTGAGAATTGAATAATTTATAAGTGAGAAAACTCATACACCAATCATCTCAAGATTTTGAATGAATATGGCGTGTCTCTCACAACGTGTGTTGCTCATAAAAAATGCCACAATGTAAAAATGCTCCCTCGAGATGACCCTAAAGAATTGATGACTCAACAGTGGTATCAGAAGTCGTTGGATCGAGTGAGGGTTTGACTTCCTTGTATCGAAATTCCTCCTCGCATGGTAGTGGATAGGAGACACGTCTCATTGAAAAAGTGTCAACGGTTGTGTAAGAGTTTGTGGATGAAAGAACATTTGTTTGAGGGATAACATGGATAGGCACATACTTGCGGGGGAGTATTTTGAAAAACTCACTGCGGGGGAGTATTTTGAAAAAAAAGTGTGAGTTGTAAGTGTTAAGAAACAAGTGTGAAAAAGTCGTGCGTTAATTAAAAAAATGGAGATTGAACATTTTATAAATAATATAACTGATACCTATCACTTTAATTTTTTTTTTGATAAATGTGTAATGTGTCACTCACAAATTATATTTTTATAAAAAAGTCGTAATGTAAATGTTCTCTCATAATGACCCAAAAAAATTGATGATCCGTCATTATTAGACTATACATAAGAAACATATGAGATAAAGAGAAACTTCAACCAATATCCTATAACCATCTCAAACTCCTTCCATACTTTCTCACTATGAAAACACTAACATAATGTGTTTAATCACGAAAATGGATTAGCTAACTTTTAAGATTCGTGTCTTTGTGACTTTAGGCTAATTAATAGAGGAATGAAGAATTAAAATATATTATTTATAGAGAGAAAAACTTTGGCTTAGAATGAGATATTGACAAAGGTGACAATGGTACAATAATCTAAAGTTATTAAATCTCTCCCCCTAGATTATATAGAGTTGGCAAGTTATATTTTGAACTTATAACTTATAAACTCGTATAATAATAAAAGATCTGTTTAATAACATTATTTTTATTATGAGTTTATAGTTTATTTATTAGTTTATAGCTTATTTTTCAAAAGATATTTTAAATAGTGTTTTAACTTATAGTTTATAGCTTATCATTTTTCTTCCATTATTACTTTTATAAATTTTAATTATTTTAAATATATATTTAATTATTAATTAAAAAATATATTTTATATCATTTTATATTTATCAATTAGCTAAACCGCTAAACTAATCTTATTAAATATTTCAATTAGTTTATCAGCTATCAATCGCAGTCATCAATTATAGACTATAAATTTTCACTCATTAAATATCAACCACAAATTATAAATGATCAGCCACAAAAAATCATAGTGTATAAGAGGTATAGAAAATTACAATTACAACTCAATGCTTTTCACCTTGACTTGACGTGCTCTATGTGACGAGACAAAATTTATGTTTATTCATTCAATGAACATCAATATAAAATGGAAATATCTACATGTTGAATAAAAAATGAATACATGCTTTTGAAAAATAATTTATACTACATGTTTCTTTCAACTTTCAAGAACATGTTTCTCGTTTATTTTGTTGGAACTAATTCTTGAGCTGTTGTTGTTTGTCGGTTATGTATTAAACATGATTCTTCTTTGACCAGATCAATTCCAAAGGCAGCTCGCAAAAAATGTTTATTTATATTTGGACACATACAAATAAGAAAAATTAGAAGTAAAATAATTAAACTATATATGTTAAATAAAGTAACTTTGGATAATACATTTTTAGAATTAATTAGTTTTGATTTTTATAGTTCAAACAAAATTCATTTTATAAATACAACTTTAAAAAGTATCTAAAATATAATGTCTGGTTAATAGAATTTGATCTAACTTATCTTTATGAAATTGATTTGTAGAATAAAATGTGTCGTTTTATATAAACTTTTTTAATACTCTATCTCTAAATAGTATAGAACTCTTTCACATTTATCATCTTTTTTTAAAGATTTGGTGTGTAAATTTATTTGTGAACGGTTTAAGATCCGATTGATGGACTCTAAAATTATATTAGCGTTTAAGCTAATTCATCTTTATAAAATTGGTTTATAAGATAATTTGTAAGGTGAAAGGTACCACTTTATAAATAAATAAAAATCTCTAAATCTAACTATGTAAAATTTTGAATATTTTTAATACATTTCTTCAAATCCAACGTTTTTTTTAAACTCTTATATCATATTAGAATTTCATTTAACTCATTATTACAAAATTGCTTTTAATATTTTTCAATAGTATTATAATTTTTTTAACATTTACCTTCTTATTTCATTCAAGTCATCTAGGATTTATTTTTTAAAATTTTTTACAATATCAATTTTATCAAAAATGTATTTGTAAACGTTAGTTTAAACACCACTTTAGTGCTTATTAAATACTACTATTATTGGAGGTGGGCATTGGTCACATTTATGACATCAACGAATACAAAAACAAAGGATCATCTTCTACCGACAGTTGATAGTAAATAATAGAGGTGTCCGTAATTTAGATTAGATCGGTTTTTAGATAAAAATACCAGATTTAAAGATAACTTTTTTTGTGGTTCAGTTTAATTTTGAATAATATGTTAAAAAAAATCCTATCCAATCCGAATCAATATAATGTGATGTACTTTTAATCGATTTTTGAATATTCAAATTATAAAATATATTTTCATTAATATTATTAAAACATTAATAAATTATAAATTTCATATAATATACAACATATGATAGATTAAAAATTAATATTATAAAATGAAAATATGAAAATGATTGATTATGATTGAAATAAATAAAATAATAAAATAAATAAATTAAATCAAACTAATAATAATATTTAAAAATAATTATCTTCTAATAATAAATTCATGTAAAACATATCATACTGATAAAAAAAATTAGTTGTTGTAAATGTGGCTTAAAACATTTGTTGATGAAGAGAAAGAAAATATATGTTAGAGATTGTAATTACTGCAAAAATTGAAAGTTTTAGAATGTCGGACAAAAAATCGAAAAATCGAAATCGGAAAAAAAATCCCTTGGTGAATAGTGGTGTCCGTACATACAAATAGTAATGTTCGTACCGTGAATAGTGTGTTTGTACGGTGAATAGTGTGTCCGTATGGTGAATAGTGATTTCAGGTTTTCGGTTCGGCCTATGGATCCATGTATAATTGAATTGTGATTTTGGGCTTTGTTTGTTGGATATTTGTTATTATAAATATGTATCTCTTATATGTTTACAGGTGTGACAATCTTAGAGCTTACGCCAAAAGGGAGAATAAGGGTTTGAAGGCATAGTATAAGATTTTGGCTATTGGAAACCTTAGAAGATTAAGATTTTGGAAACCTTTGGAGTTATCTAAGGTTATTGGGAAACACTTGTTTACACCTTGGTTTGAGTTATTCATATATTGATGGTTGAAGAGATTGGGAAATACTTGGGTAGAACATAGTTTAATTCTTGGGCACTTTCGGGTTGTTCTTGGATGTTACTTTCTTGTAACTCATCTATAATATTTTGTAACAACTTTTTCAGTATAGTGAATTAGATAGTTGCTCTCTCTCTATAGATGATCATTTGATCGAATTGGGTAAACAAACATTTATTTTTTTCTCGCCTTATTCTGTTATACTACTTGTGCACGAATTATTATTGTTGAAGACCATTTGTTTTGGTTGCTACTATTCTTTGCCTCACAAATAGATATTGAATTTTGTCGTAATTCACAACAAGTGGTGCAGTGAACGTGGAGCAAAGAGGTATTGAGCACCATGGGCAGATGGGAGATCGAGAAATTTTCCAGTAACAATGACTTTGGGTTGTGGAAAATTAAGATATAGACAATTTTAATTCAAAAGAAGTGTATTGATGCTTTGAAGAGTGAAGCGTCGATGCCTGCATGGCTTACACAGGTACAGAAGACCGAGATGGTGGATAAGGTCAGAAGTGTCATTATATTGTGCCTCGGGGATAAGTTCTAAGATAAGTCTCCAGGGAGCAAACTGCGGTTGTTATGTGGGCAAAACTTGAATCATTGTACATGACAAAGTCTTTGGCTCACAGGTTGTGTCTGAAACAACAACTGTATTCATTATGAATGGTGGAGCATAAATCCATAGTTGAGCATCTTACAGAATTTCACAAGATTATTGATGATCTTAAGAATATTGAAGTGAAGATTGATGATGAGGACAAGGCTTTACTCATGTTGAGTTCATTACCCAGATCCTTTGAGTACTTTAAGGATGTCCTTCTTTATGGTAAGGAATGTACTATTACTTTGGATGAAGTTCAGATGACGGTGAAATCCCAAGAATTTTCAAAGTCGTAAGATTTGAAGATTGAAGATAGTGGTTAAGGCTTAAATGTGTCAAGAGGAGGAGGTGAGCGTAAAAGGATGTCCAAATCAAAGAGGTTTAAAAAGTCAAAGGTAAAATGTTTTAATTGTTAGAAAATCAATCATTTTAAAAGGGATTGTCCTGAGAGAAAGGTCAATGAAGATTCTGTTCAAGCTACAGTTACCTTGGGTGAGGAAAGTTATGAGTATGTCAAAGCACTAGTAGTATCGAGTTTGGAAACTGAAGATAGTTGGGTGATTGACTTAGGTTGCTCTTATCACATGTGTCCACGAATAGAATACTTTGAAATTTTGAAGATTGTTCAAGGTGGAGTTGTTCGCCTTGGTGATAATAAGGCTTGCAAGGTTCATGGTATTGGTACGGTCAGACTTAAAATGTTTGATGATCGTGAACTTTTTATTCACAATGTGAGGTATGTTCCAAAATTCGAGCGAAATTTGTTATCTATAAGTATGTTCGATGATCTAGGTTATTGTACTAGAGTTGAACATGGAGATTTAAAGAATTCCCGTGATGAATTGATTATTGTTAAAGGTCTAAAATATGTGGTTTATATATTTTGGAAGGTTTAAATGTTGTTATTAATTCATCAGTAACTAGTGGAGGCTTTCGTGACTAGGAAGAACTATGGGATTTGGATTTAAGGCGTTATGAATGTCTTGAGAAAGTTTCAGAGGAGTATACTAAATTTTGTAGAAGTCAAGGTATAAAAATGTATGTTTCCGTTGAGTTGTTATTGAGTTTTTGGGGAAAAGCTGAGGTTAAACAACTTACTTGGTTGGTAGAGAATTTCTTCAGAAGAAGAATAGTATAAACCAAGGGAGAAATCTAGTAAAAACTATAACGGAGAAAACTTAGTTTGAGTTAGAGTTTCCTACTATGGGTGCTAGCAATAGTCAGGGAATGGTTACAAAGATCTATGATTATCATTTGACTCATGATAAGGTAATGAGGGTTATTGTAGTATCTCAAAGGGACAATTATGCTAGCCTTGGATATTATGTTTGTAATGGCTGAAGGGCTGCAAAATAAAAAGAAGAAAAACCGTCAGGGAGGCATTTGAAAACAGGTGGAGTCAAGGGTGGTTGAAAAATCATACTTGTAGGCTTGTTAAATTACCTAGGCAGAAAAAAGTAATTGGAAACAAGTGGATGCAAGTGGCGAGATCAAGACTCAAGGATTGTTTGAATTTGATCAAGATTATTGATTAGAGTTTCAATATGGTAGAGAGCAGCAATGTTGTTGATTATTAAATTGGTATCAACATGGTTTAAAGTCAAGGTGGAGATTGTTGTAAATGTCGCCTTAAAACCTTTGTTGATGAAGAAAAAGAAAACATATTTTGGAGATTGCATTTACCGCAAAAATCTGAAGTTTTAAAACGTCGGACGAAAAAGTCGAAAAATAGAAATTGAAAAAAAAAAGGTCGGTGAATAGTGTCATCCATACAGATGAATAATATTGTTTGTACGAAGGAATAATGTTGTCTGTACAATGAATAGTGCAACTCTACAATAAATAGTGATTGCGGGTTTTCAGAATTTTTCGGTTCAATCCTTGGATCCATGTATAATTGGATTGTGATTTGGGACTTAGTTTGTTCCGTATATGCTATTATAGATATGTAACTCTTATATATTTGCAGGTGTGACAATCTTAGAGCTTACACCAATAGGGATAATAAGGGTTTGAAGGCATAATATAGGGTTTTGACTATTCTCAAGGGAAACCTTAGCAGACAATGATTTTGGAAACCTTTGGAGTTATCTAAGGTTATTGGGAAACACTTGTTTACACCTTGATTTGAGTTATTCATATATTAAGGTTGAAGAGGTTGGGAAACACTTGGGGTAGAAAATAGGGTAATTCTTGGGCACTTTCAGGGTTGTTCTTGGGAACCTGAAGGCGAATGCTATTTTCTTGTAACTCATTTGTAATCTCTTGTAACAACTTTTTAATTATAGTGAATTGGAGAGTTGCTCTCTTTCCCATAGTAGATCGTTTGATCGAACTGGATAAACAAACATTCATCTTTTTCACGCATTATTCTGTTATATTAATTGTGTACGGATTATTATTTCTTAATACCATTTACTTTGATTGTTACTATTCTCTGCCTCACAAATTGATATTGATTTTTGTCGTAATTCACAACAAGATTCACAACACAAGTACTAAAGTATATATATGCGATTCGATTTGGTTTGCATCGATTTTGAAAAATCAATCCGAACCATGCAATTTTTACAAAATGACATCCAAACACATTCAATAAATTTCAGTTTTTAGCGATTTTTAAATGTTTAGATCGGTTTGCAATTTTTATCTGGATTGGTTTGGATTTGGACACCTCTAATAAATAATTAGATAACAATATATTCAACCTCACGAAAACAATTATACTTTTGTGGGTAGATTTTGTACATGGGGAGTAAGAACTCAAGTTTACTTGGAAAATATACCAAAGATTTATTATAGGATTAATAGTTATTTATCCCCTGTCAATACAGGTGTTTTTCAAATAAAATCCCATAAAAAAAATTTTAATCATAAATTCCTCTAACATTTAAAAATTCTCTCATTTTTTTTTAGATGATGGAAGTTGAACACGTATCCTTCTTCTTAAGCCACTAACGCCTTACACTATGCTAGATGGCTGATCTTATTATATTTAAGTTTTTAATTATTTTCATAACATGCAAAACTTACTTCATTTTATTAAATCAATTAAATGTTAATGTTATTTTTTAATATTTCTAACCATTTATTATAACTTTTTTGTTTTATTTTTTGTTTTTGATTTTTACTGTAATTTTTTTCTTATCTAATTTTATCATATACTTTTTGTTTTTTAATAATATTTATTTTAATTTCAATTATTTATTATTTATTAAACATAATATTTAAAATCATAAAACGTAATATTTAAAATTAAAAATAATATTCAAAATTATTGTTTTAATAAATATTTTTAAAAGTTATTTTTTAATATTTAAAAATTATTAAATGTAATATTTAATAATGTCTTTTTATGTAACTAATGAATGTGTTTACTAAATTATTATGATAATTATTAATTATATATTATATAATAAATATTTGTTTTAAGATAATTGATAAAAAATATTAGATTTATTAAATTTAAATTTAAGTTATTTTTATTTTAAATTTATTAAATAATAAATATTAATAAAATTAAATTATAGTAATTAAATATTTAATTTAATAAATATATTTGAATAATACTTGATTATGTAAATCAAAATAATAATACATTGAAAATACTAATGCATGAGGCTTTGTATACCATAAGAATACTTAAGTTCGTTAATATAACACAAACATGCAGAAATCCTAGGTGATGGGTACTATCTTTGTAATGACAGGGGTTTGGGTTCAGCTCACATTAGGGGTATTTGCGGTGCAGTTTGGACGATTTTGACGCAAAAAATTATCCGAACTGCGAGAGAAAAAGACGTGCGATTTAGTTTGGTTGACTTTTAGAAGAAAAAAAACAAACCAAACCAATGCGGTTTGGTTCAGTGCGGTTTGTTTGGTATTTTATAAATATTTTGTTGAGCCATACATACACATATAGATAACAACATAACTTTGTATTTTGTCATTCATACACTATCAAATAACAATAAAACTCATCATATTTGGACAATAATTTTTCATTTAATATGTAAAAATTAGATTAAACAAAAGTGAAATAATAAACATAAAATAATAGCATAAAATATTATAATAAACAAAAAAAATAGATGAGATGAGAGATTAGTGAAGATGAAAAAGAAATAACATAAAAGAGAATAGATTAGAGATAAATATGCCTGATAAAACGAAATTGAAATAGGGAACATTTGCATAAGAATTAGAAGGTGAAAAAGAAAGAATATAAGAGAGTAGAGATTAGAGAAGAAGAGGCAAGATGTAAGCGGTGAAGATGAAGCGATAATGCTATGAGAGGTTTAAGAAGACTGAAACTGAAACCATAAGTGTAAGGATGAGAAAATTGTTTGTAATCATGAAACTAATATATAATAAGTTTAGGTTTGAGTTAGATGGGAGTTAAGTAAAATTTAGGTTGTACCATAATGCAGTTTGATTCGGTTTGGTTCAATTTGTAAAATATAAACCGCAAACCGAACCGAACCATGCAGTTTTGTTAAAAGATGACCCAAACTAATCCGAACCAAATGCGGTTTTTTGCAGTTTTTGTTTGTTTGGTTTGGTTTGCGATTTTTTATTGGATTGGATTGGTTTTGAACACCCCCAGCTCACACTATCCATAAATTTTTGGGTATTTAACATTTTTTCACATATCAACCAAAAATTAATATAATATAAAACGTCTAGGTAACATTAAAAATAATAAATAAATAAAATAAAAAGTCATGTGGGTCATCCAAATCAATAAAGAAAATCTTGTCATGTCAGATTTTTTGGTGATTGAATGTGATGAAGGTAAAAAATTAGAGAATCTTCAAATGTTAGGGAAATTCATGAAAAAAAATTTACGGTTTTTTTTATTTACAGAAAGTGCCTATATGACAGGGGGATAAATGACTATTAACACTTTATTTTAAATAACGGTTATATTAAGTGTTATTAAAATATATGATAAATAATATATTTAATTAAGATTTAAATGCAATTTTGATCCCTGTATTTTCACACGTTATTAAAGTTTTAGTCTCTCTATTTTAAAAATAACTTTTTGGTCCCTAAACTTTACCTCACTCTGGATTTCATTGGTCCCCCTATAGTTTTGCATATGTGACGCCACTATTAATGACATGACAATGCTACAGTAACTCCACTTTAAATGAACACACATTATAAAGAGTTTCTCATTTCCTTTCTATTTTTGAGTTGTGATGCATGTATTAGATAAAATAGGTTGTTTAAAATGAATTAATTTGTAGTTACATTCAAAATAGATAGTTTGTATATACATCCATACACATTTGTTAGTATTTGTTGGTTGTTATGAGTTTTTTTTTATATTTTCTGTATATTTTTTTGCATTTCTGCAATCATGCATTTTTACGGAGATGCATCTCCGGATTTGGCCTTTCTAATTTTACGAAGATGCATCTTTGAACTTTACTTGCCTTGATTTTGATATGATTTTCTAGTTTGTTTTATATGAACATTGGAGAAAAACCATGACACATTGAGACATAGTAGTGTATCCTAACATTTGGAGGGAGGGTACAGTGCGCACGAGGCCACAACTTAGTGCTAGTTCATTTGATGCAGAAGTGTAGACTTCACATAGCCGTGCATCTCAAACTTCACAAATGGGTGTGTCTCATACTTCGTCCTCATAAGGGCACATGTCTCCTTCTAACCTATGTTACTGCTGCTTCTATTCTTGACAGTTTTTTGGGAGGCCTCTATGAAACCTTATTACTTTCTTTGTATGCAGAACATGTTGCTAGATATGCGTGGGAAAGAGATGTGTGTTTATTTAATTTTAGGTTACATATGTTTCATACTAATTGAGTTGTGACTAATATTGAAATATTTAATTTATAGGCGCATGAAACGATAAAATCCATAAACCATGCCAAAAGATTTTTGAACCTGGAACAGAATGTAGATGAATGGTTTCAAGATGTAGTTCATTACTTTAGGCATGCCGATTTATGAGCCACTAGATATAATACCATTAAGCATGACATGTTGGCGGCTTTTGTAAAGATATGTCCCAAGGAGACATCATCTTTCGACATCCCTCATAGTGAGACGTCCATCATTCTTCGTGATGTCTCGTGCCTTCTGCATCTTCTTATTAGAGGAAGATTACTAAACTGAAAAATCTAGCACTATAAAACAAGTGTCAAGACTGATGTCCCAACACCAAACATAATATCAAGACAGATGTTATAACATCAACTGCTGACAGAACAATTTTACCAAAACAAAATAATGCAGAATTAAATTGCAGAAGGTAAAATAACACAGTTAATTATAGACTCTTGCAGAATGGCCTTGAAATCCTCAATCAAATACAATCTTCTAATTTTAAACCAGCTTCCATATCTTCAACAAAAGTTGGAAAAAATATTAAAAGTTTCCAAATCTGATTTGCACAATTCCTAAAATATCCTTGATTAGATGCACCTGTATGAGAACTAAAATCATCCAGAATCACATGTTTTTCAATCAAATCTTTAAGGAAAAATAACAGCAGCACCTGTTGTACAGAAGGCCAATATGTCAACACACTTTGCTCAACATCTGTCTGATATACATGAGACTAGAACCTGCCTTGACAGTTGGCCAAGATGTTATGATATCTTGCTAAACATCAAATAAGAACTATATTTTAGTAAAATTGTTGTCAATACTAAAACCATGGATATAACATAAACTATTCCCGGATTAATAGAGGTGAGGCACTTGAATTGATGGTGACTCGTCTGGAATTTTACCTAGGTTAGGTCCAAGAGGAGTTTAACGCCACGAGAAGCACTCAAGCTCGATTTTCATACCTGGAAGAATTGTACACATACCGCCTGGTTGTGGCAGGGGAGGCCGAAGGTGATGAAGAGCATATTTTGATCCACATAAAATGTGCATAGAGGTCGACTCTGACAAAGTGCGATGTAGTCTACTACCTGGTTTAGGCGGATTGTACATTACTGGTAAATTGTGAAGCTTGTCTAACAAGACTTTATGGTAATTTATTTGCAACCTTTATTGTTACTAATATTTTCATAACACTTATTACTAATGTTTTACTAAACCATTTTTAGGTGTGGATCATCTCTCACTTTACTCGCATATCAAGGTGAGAACCTGACATGAACTACACTGAGGATTGGCCACATGCTTGCACCTTTATGGACTGCACTGAAGTAGATGACTTAAGATTCTTCCATACAACGACCATCGTCAGACACATCCCTTGGATGATATAGCCTTCTACTTTGGATGGTTGGCTTGTGGGCCACACTTGATGTATCTACATCTTCATGAGCGAGACATGTGCCAATTTAGATTTCTTTAGATTATTCTAAGACCTCCCTCCGCATTTGTTCTTCTGACAATGCACTGCAAAGATCTTGATGCCATACTCAATGATTATTATATTCATCGGGTACCAACTGAGGTGAGCAGTGGGCCAGATCCCGATTCATGGGCTTATGAATAAGGATGCATCCAATATTTCTATTGAATGTCACATCCTTACACGACACCAAATGTCATTGGAGCGCCACCTAGACCAGCTCATCAGAGGATATTAGAAGATGAGTGAACTAGGAATGACCACACAATGGACACGTTGTCAGTCTGACAAAGTATTGCAACTATTGCGAGAGATGTCATAAGAGATGAGACATTGCGGAAAGAAGTTTTGGTATGACTACCTTGCAGACCATCTTACTTGAGGCACATAATTTATTGGGGTACATTCGGTGGAGGAGAAACATAGGGGGTTAAAATTACACAATAACTTATTTGTATTTTGGTAGCAGCTGGTTTTTCTGAACAAATTATGTATCGTGGTAACTTTTTCTATTAATGGATTAATGTTTGAATTTGAATTTATATCACATCCCTGAATTACGTTAGTATAATTAGTATAATGTTAATATATCCTTTGTGTAAGCGACATAAAAAATATTAATTTGGGACACTACTTGTTGCCAAGAATAAAGCTCCCAAATAAAAATTATCCAAGAGATGCATATACAAAATCACCATGAAAAATTACGGAGATACATCTCCAGATCAATTTTTGACAAATTTGGAGTGAACAGTTCAATTCTGAAGCACAAAGAGTTTTTTGAGGTTAATTTGGAAATACACACTACTAGAAAATTCTTTTTTAGTGACCGAATTATTTCAATCACTATAGCGACCTAATTAGCCACCAAAATTTGATATTCATGATTTAACTTTAATTTGGTCATCAAATCGGTCACTAAAAGCGATTTAGTGACCACCTATAAATCGATCACTAAATTCGTTGTAAAAGCTTAGAGACTAATATTCTTTCTACTGAAAAGTGATGGTCACTAAATTGATAACTAAACGGTTTAATGACCAATTTTTAAGCTTTTTGATCTTTAACTCAGTCACTAAAAATGAATTTTCTAGTAGTGACATCTCCGTAATTTAATCAAGATAATTCTGTAAATACATTTCCAAATCGTTTTTTAACAAATACAAAATTAATAACTCACTTATAAAATATTTTTTTTAAATGCGTTCGAAAATAAATCACCAAAATGTAAAAACAACAAATTCAAATTTTCAATTTGTTTTCCATTTAGGATAAAGTAATACCCATTTTTTATTTAAAAATAAAACACTGTATTGTCTATCAAAGTAAATCCCTTAATAAAATCCATCCCAACAGAACTGAAAAATAAACTAATGTATTACAACTAAACAAAAAATAATGATAATTTGATTACGTGGTCTACCAACATAGATTTTATTTTAACTAAAAAGTTCTCAAAATAGTAATCCTTGCTAATGATTTGCTTCAATTAGTTCTAAGACAAGAATCTTTAATGTTGGAATGAAGGTCAAAGGAACCTTTCTCATGAACAACAAATCAGTTGGTGCACACTGATTCATGTTCCTATGAGCAACATATAATTTGGATAAACAATTATTTTGACTTTTAAATTTGTAAGAAGATGTTATTATAAGCATAGTTTATTAAATAGAAATTTTAATTACTTTTTCATAATAGACAAAACAATAATAATCATTTAAAATTTATACGTGCAATCATGACTTTAGTATTGACGTTCACATAATAATATTGATTTTATCAATTAAAATAAAATTTTATATATATATATATATATATATATATATATATATATATATATATATATATATATATATATATATATATATATATATATATATATATATATATATATATATATATATATATATATATATATATATATATATATATATATATATCATGACTTTAGTATTGATGTTGGACACGATAATATTAAAATGAAGGTTAACTAGATAAAATTTAATTAATGATACGAGACAATTAGGCTGAAAATTATGGCTGTTGGGATATCAAAATTAGGCCATAGAAGTACCGTTTGAGACATGTCAATGTAAACACACACGCAACATTTTGTATTCTGGTTTGATGCTGCTGTTGTCAGTAGTTGAAACTTATTTGTCCATTATAATAGCTTAATTATAGTTAGCTTAGCTGGTATTGTCACATGTAGTATTTGTTTAATAACTATCTAAAGGTTGGTCCTGGTTCAGGTTTATACTTTATAACTATAGGTATATCTTAATTAATTACTTGATATGGAGAAATTCTGTTTAACTTAATTGTGTTAAGTGTTTGTCATGAATCATGACATTGACTATAATCTTCTACCTAAGATTAGGCATTTTTTTGATATAATAATGTATTCCATGTGTATTGTGGACCATTTATATAACCGTGTCTTATGAAGTTTGGTAAAATATTTAAATGTTCATCATCGAATTTAATTATTTATTTGCTATTTAAGCATACTCTTGTTGTTTCTAATCCACATAAACTTCAAAGTCTTTTTTCTTTTTTGGACATAAGCTTCATAGTCCTTTTAAAAAATATTTGTACAATATTATAATCTTCCTCTGTACATGTAAAGGTTTTTATATTATCAAATATAATATAGACCAAAGTGCTACGTTACTTGGCTTTCAAGTAATTCTTAAATTAAGGAATTAAAAACTAATTAATATCTATTTTGCCCTTTCAAATTGTCAATTTTTATAAAATATTCTATAAAAAAATTAAATTTCCTCTTGGTCATACGAAGATTCTCTTGTTTTGCCACTTCAAAAAATTCAATCATAGAAAATATAACATTGTAAGGGAATCTCTCAAAATTCGCTAATTTAACATGGACAAAATATGTATTAATCATTAAAAATTGCATGACATTTAATAAGTTATTGATGGATAAATTTCTTGAGAGGTTAAAATAGAAATAATTTTATAAAGCAAGGAGAGAATCTAAACTTTTTTTACATGGGGATTTTCAAAATCGTAAAGGGTTTGGTTAGGGTGTCAACCAATTGCAATTCAGTCTTGAAAAGCTTAATCTTTAAATTTTCTTTACCAACTTGATCTCTTAAGAAATAATACCTCCTCTCTATGTAATTGTTCTCCCATGATTTATTGAATGATTTTCTAAATCAGTTGCTAACTAATTGCCTACTAGCAACTTGATATACACACATTCACTTAAATTTAATTCTTCAAGTATCATCTCTAACCACAATGCATGGTGTGCAACATAAGAGGCTGCAACATACTTTGCCTCACATGAAGGTAGAGCCACAATCCCTTGCTTCATTGAAGTCTATGAAATTGGTGAGGCTATAATCATGAACGAATAACTTGTTATGCTTTTCTATCATTTTGACCAAGACTCCAACCTAAGTCAGAATAACCACAAACTTTGGCCTTCATTCTGGTGCTTTGTTGATGTTGCATGAGTTTTTCTTGTTCTGTTGTACATCTAATGTCTAATGATTATCTTTGTTGAAATTAGATGGCATAGTCTTGGTTTCTCCATGTGATGCAAAGATAACTTAATGAGCGAATGATTTGCTTGTATAAGGTGTTATTTACCAGCTCTTCATTTGATTCCTTCTTCAATCTAATGTTGGTTTCCATAGGTGTAATTTTAGGGTTGCAATTGCGCATCTTGAATTTTTTTAGGATGTCCTCTGCATTTTTTTTATGCAAGAAAGCTCTATGCTTTGTGTTCACAAACTACATTCCAAGAAAGTATGTCAAGTTTCCTATATCTGACATTTCAAACTCATTTTCCATGTTTGCCTTGAATTTTGTCAATTTAACTTCACTAGAGCATGTAACCAATAAATCATCCACATATAGACATAAAGTGACTTGTTGTTGCTCACTTGATCCTTTCACACACACTCCATGTTCTGATGTGTATTTATGGAAACATAATTTTAATTGGAAAACATTAATCCTCTTGTTCCATGCTCTAGGTGATTGCTTTAGTCCATATATTGCCTTTCTCAGCATGTATAATATTTTTTAGGGTTAAAAATGTTTTAAGTCCCTCTAAAATTTTACTTCAAATAATGGTCCTCCTAAAAATTTGAATTTTAACTTTTGGTCCCTCATGACAAAATCGTAGCTAAAATGGTCACTAATTTCGTCGCTAAATAAAAAATTGTCGCTAAAATCGTTACTAAGTTGTAAAATCCGTCGCTAAATTGCAGGAGAGACCAAAAGTTAAAATTTAAATTTTTAGGAGGACCATTCTTTGAGGGAAAATTTTAGAGGGACTAAAAACAAAGTTTGAGATATTTAAAGGGACTAAAAACATATTTAACCCTATTTATTATTGGTCTTTAATATAAAAATCTGGTGGTTGTGTGACATAAACCTGTTTTTCTAATGGTCCATTGAGAAAGGTTGACTTCACATCAAGTTGATGCATCTTCTAACATCTATAAGTTGTAATGGCCACCATAAGCCTTAATATTTCAATCCTAGCCACTAATGCATAAAATTTATTAAAAGCAATTTCAAGTTTCTAAACAAAACCTTTTGCCACAACTGTCCAAGTACTTCGATAGAACATGAATTACAACCTATAACATACCCCCTAATTCATGTTCTCGAGACTTCTCATCCCGATGCTTTTCTTTAACTCGTTGAATTTGACATTCTTTGGCGGTTTGATGAATATGTCAGCTAGTTGTACTTTTGTCTTACAATGCTTTAGTTCCAACTTCCCTTTATTGACTTGATCTCTAAGAAAGTGATACCTCCTTTCTATGTGCTTACTTCGGCCATGACACACTAGGTGATTCGCCAGGTCAATAGTTGACTTGTTGTCGACAAATAAATTCATCCTCCTAGGTACCATTATCTTAAGTTCTTCAAGTAATATTTTGACCCATGCTGCTTGGCATGCATCGTATGATGTAGCCATATATTATGTTTCATATGATAACAAAGCCACAATGCTTTGCTTCCTTGAGCTCTAAGATATTGAAGCACTTTTGACCATGAAAATGTAGCATGTAGTACTTTTTTCTGTCTTGATCTCCACTAAAATATGAATCAGTGCATCCATGGACTTCTACTTATGTGTTATTATTTGAATTCCTTGGAAAGAACACACTATGGTCAATTGTTCCTTTAATGTGTCTCAACACCATTTTTACTACAATGAGATAACACTCTTGAGGTTTCTCCATAAATCGAGTGAATAATCTGATACTTTAATAAATATCGAGTCTAGTATTGCAAAGATACCTCAAGGATCCAATGATTTGTTTGTATAGTGTCAATCTTACAAATTCATCATTTGTTTCCTTATTCAACTTTGCTCAAGTTTCTAACAATGTGGCAGTTGCATTACAATTGCTCATATTGAACCTTTTTTGTATATCTTGGGCATACTTCGTTTGGTTCAAAAATACTTCTTCTTTACTGTCTTTGAATTCCATCCCTAGGAAATATGAAAAATTCCCTAAGTTGAACATTTCAAATTCTTGTATAAGTTCTGACTCATTATCTCAACTTCGTCTACTCCAATAATTAGTAAATCATCTATGTAAAGGCATAAAATGATTCGAATGATATTATTTCCATCATTTACATACACTCTATGTTCAGAGACACATTTTGTGTAACCTGCTTCGATCAGGGGCTTGTTTCAAGCCATATAAAGTCTTCCTTAATCTATATAACTTTGACCCTTTCCCTTTGATGTTGAATCTTGGTGGTTGAGTAACATATACCTCTTCTTCTAGTGGTCCATTTAGAAATGATGACTTTACATCCAACTGATGCATCTTCAATCCTCTATATGTTACTGTTGAAACATCAATTCTGGTTGTTTATAGCCTCGCAACAGGTGCATAGACTTTTTCAAAGTCGTTATCGGGTTTTTGTAGAAAACCTTTCGCCACCAGTCTTGCTTTATACTTAGCAATATCACCATTTGGCATTTGTTTCACTTTGTAGATCCAATTTACATCGATTGGATTCTTATTAGTTCTTTCGACAAGCTTTCATATCTTGTTATTTTCAATAGCTCTGAGCTCTTCTTTCATGGCTTCACACCACTTCGAATTACTCATGGCTTAATCCAAAACTGTTGGTTCTGCTTCAGCCATCATCATGGCTTCTTCGATTAAGTCACCATTTCCTTCAGCTGCTTGATCTGAGAACCTTTCATATTTAGCTAACCTTGACGATTCTTGTTCTTCTCAAACTTCGTGCGTTCTGCTCATGCGGTTCTTCATTTCGACTGGTTGAAGCATTATCCTGTTCATTTCGACTAGTTGAAGCATCATCTTGTTCATTTTGACTAGTTGAAGCCTCATCTTGTTGATCTTATTCGAACATAATTGTAACTGTATATGATTCCTATTAAACTGAGCCTTGACTCTAGTCCAACCATTTGCTTTCATCCACAAGAACATCTTGACTGATTACTAGTTTATCATCATTTAACGAAAACAACTTGTATGCACCAATCAAATGATAAACTATGATCATCATAGTTTCACTTTGATCATCTAGTTTCTTTCTCAATTGTTCAGGTACATGTATGAAGCACATTTATCCGAAAAATTTCTAAGATGATTCACACTTGGCTTCGATCCTGTCAAACCCTCATAAGGTGTCTTTTCGACCATCTACTTCATTGGACACCTGTTTAGAATATATATTACTGTCGAAGCTGCTTTAACCCAAAATCTCAGTCTTATCTTTAACTTTTGATATAATTCTCGTCATTTTCATTATACTTATATCTTTCTCTCATCTATGCTATTATGTTGAGGTGTATGTGGTGCAATAACCTCATGCTATATACCTTCCTCATTGCAAAATTTGGCAAGATTAGCTGAGGTATATTCACCACCACCGTAAATTCTCAACTTCTTCAACTTGTATCCACTTTGTTTCTCAACATGCAATTTGAACTTCTTGAACTGTGTGAATACTCACTTTTCATCTCAATAAGGTAGATCTATACATGTCTGATGAATTCATCAATAAAAGTAAGGAAATACTAGTTACCTCCATTTGACTTTACTTCCAATGTTCCACACACTTACGAATAAACCAAGTCCAAATTTTGCTTTGATTTCATAGGTAACTCATGTTTGAATACTTTCCTAGTCTGCTTTTCTTTGCAACATTCCTCACACACCTGCTTTGATTCCTTTACATAAGGTAACCCAAACACCACCCTATTTTGGTTGAGCATACCTAAACGTTTGAAGTTTAAATGTCCATACATGTGGTGCCATATTCAGTTCATATTTTCTTTAGTAGTTAAAGCAAGACACTTGTTATCTGATGTGTTGAGGTCAACTTTGAAGGTTTTGTTTTCTGTCATTGGTGCTTTCATTATCAACCTCCTATCAGCCATATATACCTTCATTTGATTCTTTTATAGCTTCACATTGAAACCTTTTGCAAGTAATTGACCCACACTTATCAAGTTACTTGTCATAGTAGGTACATACAACACTTTAGTGACAGTGGCTTTTCGACCATCCTTTATGACAATCAAAATATCTTCTTTACCACCTAATTTGATATGTCGACCATCTGCAAACTTTATCACCTTTTTTAATGACTCATATCACTAGGTAAACTAATTTTTATTACCAGTCATGTGGTTGTTGAATCCTAAATCTAGATACCACATGTTGGTTATCTAAGTGTTTGATTTAGTGTTGACCATCAACAACACATCATCAGAATCACTATCTCCAACTCGTGCATATTGAGCTTCATCATTGTCTTTCTCCCTTTCTACTTTACTTCTTCGACAATCCGAGCATAATGACCTAATCCTTGACAGTTGTAACACTGCACCTCATTCGTGTCAACTTTATTCCCATAATACTTGTTTCCTATACCCTTCTTGATCTAATCAATATTCTTGCTTGACTTCTCATCGCTAGCAAGATTCTTTCACTGCTTCGATGTATTTTTCCAGGTTTCTTGATGAATCTTAATTACAGTGCATGGTCATCCACCTTCTCTCTTTTCGAGTTTCCCTTCTTCAAACACATCTCACGAGCCTCTAAAGAATCTTGAAGTTCTTCTAACTTCATCTCATATAAAGTATTTTCCTATTCAACGATCACTACAATGTAATCAAAATCTGCAGTCAGAGATCTTAACACTTTCTCAATATTCCAAAAATCCATAATTGATTCACCACATGCCTTCATCTGGTTTGTTAACATCCCAATTATTGAGAAATATGTAGAAATTGATTTGTCTTCTTTTATTTGAATCATCTCGTATTGCTTCCTAAATATTTGCAACTTCACATTTTTTTAATTTCTCATCTCCACCATACAAGTTCTTTTACTTTTCTGAAACTCTTTTTTTCGTTTCTTCTTCAATTATCTTCTCAAACACATTAGAATCCACACACAACTGAATCAAGAATAATGATTTACCATCTTTCTTCCTTTGATCCTTGTGCGCAACTTTCTAAGCATACGTCGCATCTGCTTCCAGTTCTGGTAATCCATCATTCAAGATTTCAACAACATCTTGAAATATGAAGATAACCTTTATCTATGCAACCCACCGTTGATAGTTTTCACCTTTGAAAACTGGTAAATTCGTTGGAAATTGCGGTGACATTGTTGTTCTGTTTGCCATTAGATTCTCTCTGAATCACAACCGAGCTTTGTGATACCAATTTGTTAGAATAAAGTGTTTTCAAGAAAGATGAGTACAGAGAAGATGGAGAAGAGATAATATATCAACGTTATGATTTTTGTATAAAATTGTATTGTGTATCTTTATTACAAACTACTCATCCTTTTATATAGGCTTGCAAAGCCCAGACCCAAAATAATTCAACATACTACATAACTGTTGTATTCGACTATGTCGAATACAACTGACAATATATACAACTAGTTGATCGACACAACTTTGACATTACTAGTTTGACATATAGTCCAAGTACTTCGACAAAACATGAATTACAACTTCTAACAGTATTCACCTTTGAAAACTGGTAGATTAATTGGAAATTGCGTTGACATTGTCATTCTGTTTGCCATTGGATTCTCTCTGATTCGCAACTGAGCTTTGTGATACCAATTTGTTGGAACAAATTGTTTTCAAGAAAGATGAATGAAGAGAAAAAGGGAAAAAAAAGGAGAAGAGATAGTATATCAACGTTATGATTTTTGTTTAAAATTGTATTGTGTATCTTTATTGCAAAGCCCATGCCCAAAACTATTTGACATATTGCATAACTGATATATTTGAATATGTCCAATACAACTGATAAACTAGTTGATCGACATAACTTGACACCTCTAGTTCGGCATAAGTCCAAGTACTTTGACAAAACATGAATTACAACTTCTAACATTTATGAACATGTTTACACAAAAACAAAAATAAAAGGACTAAAAATGAATAAATATCGGGCGCAAAAATGCTCAAAAAAATAATATGAATGCACCAAAATAATTAGCGTGAAATGTACTTTCAGAAAACATACGGGTTTTGATCAAATTTTGCAACAAAAATTCCCGATTAATAAGGTTGTGTAAAAAGCAGCGAAAAATTAAAACGAGCACACCAAAATTACCTATGTGCAGCGTAGTTTCATAAAACAATCAGGTAAATATTAAAACTGAAAATATTTTATCCGCTAATTTTACGCATAATATCGAACCGTTTTTACCGATCTGTCTATAAAACTAAAATTTTATTCTGATCGACCTTAGGTCTATTTAAAACTTTGCATGAGAGAGTGTAACTAAATAAAAATTAATGAAATGCAATTTCAGTTTTTTTGGCTTTTAAATGATGCATGTGTTGATCTAAGTTTGACTTTTGGCCAATCTAATGCATGAATGACCGATTAATGATGAAAATGCGGTGAATGAATGATCCTAAGGTAAAATTGGAATCTAACATTAACCTATCACCCCTTAAATTAAACCTGACACTCCCACATATTTTTATAATTCCCACAGTGTCCATGGACAACTTTGAGTCAAAAAATGCAAACAAAATTTTCAACAGTTTATTCAAAATTTTCGGTAGTTAATTCTTAAATTGTCACCATAAATTTTTATTAGTTTTTCTGAAGAAAAAATTTAACATACCTGATTTTTTGATAAATCCAATATCTGCCTAATTTTTATGAAATTTTTAAATTTTCGACAATTCATATTTAACAAACAAAAAAAATAAAATTTAACACTACTGAAAATTTTGAAAAATGTTATAATTTATCGAAAATTTCAAAAAATGTAACATTCATAAATCCAATATCTGCCTAATTTTTATGAAATTTTTAAATTTTCGACAATTCATATTTAACAAACAAAAAAATAAAATTTAACACTACTGGATATTTTGAAAAATGTTATAATTTATCGAAAATTTCAAAAAATGTAACAGTTTATCGAAAATTTTAAAATTTTTTATAATATGATTTTTTTTACCGGAAATAGATATTTTTTACCAAAAATTTTGATTTTTCTTCGTAAAACCAATAAACACAATAAAAGATCCTAAATTTTGATATTGGCGCTCTAAAATACATCTTACAATATAACAAAGTAATATAGGAACCTTAACATGTATTGATTCATTCACCTACAATAAAGCACTGTTACAATACAGACATTAGATACGATATGTATTTTAATATAGAGATATATTAGTCATTGAAAAATCTAGAATACCAGACGTTTAAAATATATAAAAAAATTAAAATTAAACATTAGTAAACAAAGTCCAATTGAATTCGCAAAATTTGATAATAATTAGTAAAGAAATTATGAGAAATAAAAAAGATAGTTAAAATTGAGAGAAAAATAATTAGGAAAAGTTTGATTCTTGTAATATAAAAAATGAAAGTGATGTGATAATTATTTATGATATGATATTTTTAAAATTTAAATTTAAATTATTATATTATAAATTTATTTATGATATGATATTTTTAAAAAATTTAAATTCTAGTTATATTTTATAAAGATTGAGTCATCCGGTTCGACAAGTCTTATATTTATATAGTTTTGTTATAAAGATCGGTCTATTCAACGGAGTTATCCGATTTAATCCGGTTTAATCATGCGGTTCGACTAGTGACCCAATAGTTCGACCAATAAACCAGTGATCCAGTATCTTCACCGATTTGATCTCAGATCCTATTTTTAAACCACTACTTTAAATAAATCTCACTCAATTTTTTATATTAATTTACACTCTTCAATTATTTAAACAACTCAACCATATTTTTCAAATATCCATTCAACCCATCAAAAAGTATCAAAATGGGTTCCACTAAATTCCACAATACACCACATTTATATTTCTTTATGTTGAAAAGTCAATATACCATTATCTTTATATTTAGTTATCCGGGTGGCTAGTTAAAAACCGTTCTCTAACTAAAGCACGTTTGCACATGTAGAAGCGCTAGTTTTATTCAAACCAGAGTCGTCTTAAATTTTTGGAGACCCTATGTAAGTTAGTCACAATTTAGCCTGTGTAAGTTAGTCACAATTTAGCAAGGATAAAATAAATAGAGATCTTATATAATCACAATTGAATCTTAAAAATATTTGATAAGGTCTCGTATAACTATTAGTTAATCTTGAAAATTTTGAAGTCATGTGCAGTAGACTGCCTTGCACGCCTTGCACACCTTCAAAAACGATCCTGATTCAAACATCCATCAACTCTGACACAAGGCACATAGTTTATTGTATAGGAACGGTAAAAATGAGCGAAATTTATGCTCTCAGTGGAAAGAAATGGTTTACTTTGTTTTTTCTCAGATTGACTATCAGAACCTTTCTGACTATTGCACTCATTGCAAATGTACTAGACACTATGTGGAGATAGATGTGCCTAAAAAAGTTTTGGTCATGAACCAAGGAAAGCTTTTGTGCAAAAACATAGATCACAGAAAAAAGGTAGAGTTGATCAATTTAGAGGGCTTCACTTCTAAAAGTAAGAAGCAAGAGGAAAGTATAGATACTGATGCAGCTGACATTGAGGATACTGAACTAAGAGAAGCATCTAAGGCTTAGTGAACTGGTGTTTCATATGAACATAAAGGTTTTCATATGCCAACTAGAACTCCAATGGAATATTTTTAAGATTAGAGTGATTGATAACAACGACCTTGTTCATTTACCAACCTAGAGAAACAACTTTCACTTGGTCAAACCGAAGAAAAGGAAGACACCATACTTAATTTAATTCTTGCAACTTTGTTTGTCACTCTACTCTTACTAAGTTAAGCTCAATCACTTTCCTTTATTGCTAGAATTTTAAAACCAAGAATTAAAATTTGCTTGTCAAAATAATTTTACTTTAATTCTAAAGATGTGTTTCAAAATTTCATTTCCACTAAGTGGTCCTAATATATAGCTTAGGTGCCATAAATTCTCATGTATATGGAAATTTTGAGATGATCAGTATAGAGCTTGTTATTTGAAAATGAACAGGAGACATTTTGCCTGATCCTTATCACAATCAATTACCTAAGGATCACAATCAATTACTCTGCTTCTTTTGCTTTACTTCTAGCATTTATTTACAATTTGTTTGAGCCATCTTCCTATCAAGGGTCTATGCTTTAATCCTCTAGAAGCACACTGTGATAGAAGAATTATATGTTTTACATAGGATTAATATTTGGAACTAGTACGTCTTCCTTATGAAAAATGTGTTATTGAGTCTTGTTGGATATACAATCAAAAATAAGTTTGATGGACTAATTAAGCGCTACAAAGAAGAATGTCTTGTTTATAAGGGACACCCTCCACAATATTGTATGGATTATGACTATAATTTTTCTCCAATGGCCAAGATGGTTACTATTTCACACTTTTATTGCACGTACATGAATCGTCATTGGAATATCTCTCAAATGATGTTAAAAATGTTGTTTTAAATGGAAATCTTTAAGAAGAAATTTATATGACACTTACTCCAAATCTTAGTCCAATATTTTCTTTTAATTTGTCAACTTTAATTGATAATTTATATTCTCAAGTGAATAAAATATTTTTAAAAATAATTATACAGATAAAATCAACATCGTATAAATTTAAATGTTATAATTTTTATTTTATTTTATATTTTTAATGTCAAATATATATATATATATATATATATATATATATATATATATATATATATATATATATATATATATATATATATATATATATATATATATATATATATATAAAAATAACTTTTAAGTCTGTGAAGCAAGTAAGTGGAACCCAACGAAATGAACCTAATGAGTCAAACTGAATTCTTCATGAACTTCTAACGAGTCAAGTTGGTGCTAGAAAAAAAATTCATGACAAACTCGAATCAATATTTGAGTTGAGTCATTACATAACGAGTCGAGCTAAGCCGAGACGAATTCAACTCGACTCGACTCATTTTCAGCCGTACTTCATGTACTTCTCATAATCCTGGAGAAATGTGTTAGTTGAAAAAGACTTTATACCACGTGATTAAAGCTACACATACTTGGTTTGAAAAATTTATTATTTTTAGGAACTCTCTCGTTTTTGCTCTATTGATCATAATTTTGTTTTGTCTGTTAGGACCACTTTCATGGTTGTATTTTGCTCTTTTTATATGTTGGATGATATAATTATCAAATGTGATGATGTTGATAAAATTCATGATATAAAATTACATGTGATAATGGTGATGAAATTAATAATTAGAATTACAATTAGTCAAAATGTTTGAGACGAAGAACTTAAGCACATTTCGCTACATATTGATTGGCATTTGAATTTTTCTACTCTCCTGGAGGCTATTTTCTCTTCCAATCCAATTGCATTGCAAACATTCTTGAGCAAGCTCACATTTTTATTTTAGAGGAGTTAATAATCCTTTTAATTTGGATGTGAAATATGTTCATTTTGATGGTGTTCCTCTACTAGATATTATTTTGGAGGAAACCCTATGTGCCTTACAACTATCAGACCTAATATTGCTTATGATGTTCATGTTGCCAATTAACTTGTTATCTCTTCAACTATATTACAATGGACACAATTATTCTCTGTATTCTTCGTTATCTTCTAGGAACTCAATTTTAGAGCCTTTTATTTTCTTCATCGTCCTCATTGAAGTTACATACTTATTCTTATGTTGATTGGACTAAGGATTCATAAATCGCAAGACTACCACAAAATTATGTATCTTTCTTGAAGATACACTTATTTCGTGAAAAAGTAAGAAAAAATATTGTATCTCACTCTTCTACAGAAGTCGAGTACCGTGTTATGGCATCCGCCACTAGTAAAATATTTCGACTGCGTTGATTACTTTTTGACATGACTGTCTTTCTTTCTTAATAACACTTATATATTGTAATAACAAAAGTGTCATTCTAATTCCTGGGTATTTTATGAACACACTAAATACATAGAGATTTTTTATTACTACATTCATCATTACCTTGAGTATATAATATTTACTCTACCATTTCTCTTCTAACAGATCAATAATTTATTTATAAAGACACATTCTATTTAATATTTTCGTGTCTTGGTTGACAAACTTTCAATGTTTTTTACATCACAGGTTTAAGGAGGAGATGTTAGATAATATTATTTAGTGAATTTCTTAACCCACTCCATGATCTTCTTACCCACCCGTGCGAAATTTCTAAAATACTCTTGAAAATCGGAAATATGCTTTCGGTGCACACCACCATCTGATAAAATTTACACCAAACTAGAAATTAAGTTTCAGTTCTGTACCGTAACTATATTTCCTGTTTCATTCATACAAGGAAACTAGAAAAATTCATTTTATTGTCTAACATAGAGATACATAAACTTAGCAAATACAAACCAAAAGTTAAACATAAATCGAACATTACAAATCAATATCTTGGTGGACGTTGCAACATCCTCATAATGTAATCGAAGATTCTTGATAAAGTCGCATCTAGGTCGATTGGAACTTTCTCCTGAAAACTTCGATAAGCCGACCACATAGCCCGTAAATCGTCGTCGTTCTTCAGTTCACGGTTCATGAACTACATATTCCCTTCATTATTGATTGGTGGCGAGCGGTACTCGATATTCTCTACCTTTCGATCGTCGCCGTAAGGAACAAGTTCTTGCAAAGTTTCACGTACCTCTTCAATTGGGGTGTACACCGTGATCTTGAATTCACGAGATGATATGTCGCTGGGAAAATGAATAACTCCAACAACCCATGTGATGTCTAATTTCATGTTCATATCTGGTTTTATGTGTTGTGGTAGGAAGAATTATAAGAGGAGAGGTATTTTTATAGTAGAAGGATGTAAACATGGACCATAGAAATTCTATCTTTCTGTCAGTGATAAAACCGAAAGTTAAATTTCGATTTCCTACTTAATACCAAAACCGGAAGTTAAACTCCGGTAAATGGCCTGAGTTTGAAAAACCATAGATAGAACCGAAACAACAAGTATAACACAAAATCTCATATATTTAAATTTTTTGCAAGTGGTAAAATTACAAAAATGAGTATACTTTCACATCATAATACATTATCAAAATGAAGTAAACATTACAATGCTACCTATACTACTTGAAAGAATCGAAAAAAGTGTCGCCGCATAAATCCACTGGTGGCACCCCTTTCGACTTTTCCATATTTATTTCTATATCTATTTCCCTCAACTTGTTGTATTCTTTCATCTTTTCCATGAAATCGTTTGGCCATGTCTCCGATTGTTCTATGAAATGAAACGCCCACTCTGGTGATGTCGGTGGTATAGGACATCCTGATTTCTAGTAGACTTGAACAAAATGTCGTGGATTTGAAATCCACCAAACACAAATGATACGATCACTGGTATTTGGTGTAGGAGCAGTCCGCAGAGGAAAATAAGTCTCCGAAAACTCATATCTTGTCAGATTAATACACACCCTGTCATACGCACTATGTCACACCCTAAATTCCCCCCTGAGTTTTTAGTTGCATTGGCACATCATACTTTTTCATCTGCATACGATTCCATTAGACCATTGTCATTAAACAATCATTTACTCATTGCATCTGCATCATTTAGTCGTATTTTAGTTGACCAAAAGTCAATTTAAATCGACATTTGCATCGTTTTGTAATTATAAAATACCCGTTATTTTACTTCATTTATTTTTACCTTTCTACCTGTTTATTACATCGTTTTAAATTATTTATATGTCGATGATATCGATATTTCGGTTTTATGAACAGACTGTTAAAAACAATTCGATATTATGCGAAAATTAACGGGGGAAATATTTTAAGTTTTCATCTTTTACTCACTGCTTTATGAATCTACGTGTCGCGTAGATCATAAAAATATGCCCTCTCTAATTTTTCGATACATTTTTTAGTCTCGTTTTTAACCGTAAGTGTTTTAAAACCAGGTATTATTTGTTATCATGTTATTTTGATTTTAAATATTTTGATAATTTTTCTTTAATCTTTGAGACCCGTAGTTTATTTTAATTTGATCATTTTATTTTTTCGGGTAATTTATTGTTCAAATTTATATCATTATTGACAATTTTAGGTGCTCAATTTTTATCTCAAAAAATCAAACAAAAATACTTTTTGGCTTGTTATTTTTTTAAATAGCCCATTTTTGTGGCCCATTTGATCATTGGGGTTAATTTAGGCATTAGGAAAATAACTAAATCTAATTTGATATATATATATATATATATATTATACTGTTTGGAGAAAAAACATAAAAAGTAACGGCAGCGGCGGACTTCCCTCTCTTCTCCATACTTCCTCCATCCTTTGTCCGCTATTAGCAAGCCACCTCCACCTCCATATCTCCATTTCCGTTTCACACCCACCTTCTATTAACTCCCAGCCACACCATTCTCATCTTTAACATTCAATCCTTCATAGGTTAGTTATTTTAGATTAATTTAATTAGTTATTATATAATTTCTAACGTCAAAACCAATCCATATTTTTATTTTTTGTGCTTAAGTTCTTAAAACAAGAGTTTTTGTAATTCTTTATGAGAATATTGAGCTAATATCACTTAGATAATTTTAGTTAGAATTATATTTAATTAGAATAGCAAATAATCTCCATGTATATATTGCTAAATGGTAATTATTAAAATTAAATTACAAAAATAATTTTCTTTTATTAATTTAGATTTTCTACTAACACTTAAATATTTTATACTTTTGCATCTATATACATTTTTATATATACTGTTATTTATATTTATGTTACTATTTAACATTTAGTAATGTGTATCTAAAATATTTAGTTTTTTTTATTTATAATGTAAATATGATTATACATAGTATTTTTATTATTACACTTAGTATTGTAAATACATATAATTATACTTATTACATTTTATTTATTTATTTATTTATTTTATACCTTACTACATTCATCTGTAAATAAATTCGAATTAAACCGTCATATATTGGTTGCACTTCTTAGAATTAATTTCATAAGTTTATTCTAAAGTTAATTAATCTAATAAAATACAATAATCGACATTTAAGTTTGTTAGTGTTTTAAGTTGGCATCAATTTTGATAAAACTAGGCTTTAGCAATGTCATGATAGATGTCATGACATTCAGAGATTGAAGATAAATCCTACCTGCTAAGGATGTTAAAAGGCAAACCGGAAGCTAAAGTCAGTGAAAATTATCGATGTCATAACATGTTATGACATTCGGTGACATTCTCTCGAGAATGCTTTTTCTGAGATTTTTCGAAGTTTGTTGAGTGCTAAATATTGTTTTTCGTTATTAGAAAGCATGCTCACGTGGTGCTAAGTTAATCTTAATTAAACCTAAATTGGTTGTTGAAAAGACCATGTTTTTAGGATTAAATTAAGTGAACCCTAGCTATCTTTATGGAAGCCCAAGAAAGTTTCGGACTACTTCTATAAAAGGAATTCAACCTTACAACCGCGCCTTTAAATGTATTGAAGAGATAGCGCTTGTTTTTGTATCGTTAGGATTAGTAATTGGTTTTGTAATTCTAGTTTCTCTTGTGAGCCAAGCAACTATCAATTGATAAGTGCATTGGACTAGGATTTGTTTGTAAGGTAGTTTATCACTCAAAGCTTTAAAGCACGAGTGTTTGTCTCTTAATTGAAAGCTTTGAGCGAGATCAAGATAGTTTATTGAAGTGTGTCTTCACAATTCAATTAGTCAATAGGTTGATATCACTGTTGTGATTGAGGGGAGTGAGTAGGTACTCGGATCTAAGTAGGACTTAGGTTGAAGTTGCATTGGGTAGGTTTTAAGTGAAGGAGATAAACCGGTGGTTTATTCCCGATTAATTCTACTAATAGTGAATTTCCTCTCGGCTTGGTAGCCCCGATGTAGGTGTAGTTAGACACGAACTAGGTAAACAACTTATTGTGTTCTTTCTCGTTATTTATATTTACCGTAAATTGTTAACAGAGTGTCGATAGTGTGTCATAACATTCTCTATGACATCACGATCTGCTGAGAATTTCAATTGGTATCGAGCGGGCACCTTGTTATTTCGGTGAGATCTAGGATAATAGTTTCGCGTAATGGATAAAGAAGGAGGATTTGGAGGAAGACCACCTATTCGGATGAGTCTAATTATGATTCCGGAAGCCTCGTATGGTTGCCTTCTTAAGATCATGGACATTAAAGCTTGGAGTCGACAAAGGATGGAAACATCCCACCAAGCTTGAGAAAGATGGGACTACCGTCTTGAAACCCGAGGAGGAATGGAGCAAAGAGGAAGAAGA
Organism: Vicia sativa; assembly: GCA_021764765.1. Classification (NCBI taxonomy): domain Eukaryota; kingdom Viridiplantae; phylum Streptophyta; class Magnoliopsida; order Fabales; family Fabaceae; genus Vicia; species Vicia sativa. The sequence goes on from CM038796.1 coordinate 238,029,869, forward strand.
GCTAGCTCTAGGGAACTCTAAAGCATTGAATGCCTGCTCAATGGTATTGACAGAACATCTTCGATCGGTCCATCAATGTGAGTGGCCAAGGATGTTTGGGACACTCTCGAACTACTCATGAGGGACATCCAAGGTGAAGATGTCAAGACTTCAGATGCTCACTACCAAATTTGAGAATTTGAAGATGAAGGAAGATGAGACTATTCATGAATTTCACATGAATATTTTGGAAATTGCCAATGCCTCGGAGCACTTGGTGAAAAGATGTCGAAGAAAAGTGGTGAGAAAGATTCTCGATCCTTGCCTAAAAGGTTTGCAATGAAAGTGACCGCAATAGAGGAGGCTCAGGACATCAAGACCTGAAGGTTGAAGAACTTATAGGATCTCTTATGACTTTTGAGATGGGAATCATGAAACTATTGACAAAAAGAACAAAAGCATAGCACTTGTATCTAACATCAAGAAGGATGCAATGTGGAAGATGAAGAAGATATCCAAGCTATAGCTATGCTTGGAAGACAGTTCAACAAACTCATCGGAGGATTGATCCAAAGTCAAGGTCAAATGTCAAGGACATTGCATCGACATCGCAGATCTTATGACTCAGCAGAAGATCCAAGTCGAGGAAAAAAGTCAAGGCAAAAATCCAATGTCATGAATGTGAAGGATTTGGACATATTAGAGTGAATGTCCCACCTTTCTAAAGAAACAAAAGAAAGGAATGGTCACTGTCCGATGGTGATTCGAAGTGAATCGAGGAAGAAGGTGCCAAACTTGTCACGCTCTCTCGGAGTGTACAATTCGATATGGATTCTAGTGATGAGGAAGTGTCATTTGAAGAGCTTGAAACCTACGAGGCGTGTATAAAAATGGTGAAGTATGTCAAGAAAAGAGGAGAAAAACCGATTGAGAAGTTTGAAGAATGTGAAGTTGAGAAAAGGAGAACACCCACTATAAATCACCTAAATAGTGATATTGTAATGTTGAACTCCAACTTGATCGATGTCTAAATCATCAAAATGTTGACATCTGGTACCGATAAGTTGGAAGAAATTCTTCAGCTTGGACAAACTGCAGGAAATAAGCATGGTCTAGGATATGTGGCTGAAAAGAAACCTGTCAATAACAAAAGAAAGAACAGACCTAATAGACCAATGTCAAAGCAGATGTCACAACATTGGGTGCAACATCAAAATCATAGAAACATGAACAAAAAGTTTCAAAGATGGAGGTGTCATTATTGTGGAAGGTTTGGTCACATAAAATCTTTTTGCTACAGGCTACATGGATATCCTAATCAAGGGTCTTATGTGAAGCCTAAAACCAACAGGGTATCATACCCTCAACAGTGGAAGAAGAAGACTGTTGCTCTGGTAGCTAACACTTCTCTTAGTGTGTCTACCAAGAAAGATTGGTACTTTGATGGTTGTTCCAAACACATGACCGAGACAGAATCTTCTCAATAATGTTAAGCATCACTCTACCACTTTGTTACTTTTGGAGATGGAGCCAAAGGAGAAATCAAAGGTATTGGAAACTCAAACGGTCCGGGTTCCAAATCTAAATGGAGTATTGGTAAAAGGTTTGATGCAAATCTCATTAGCATAAGTCGACTATGTGATATGGGATTCACAACAACTTCACTAAGTCCGAATGTCTTGTAATCAATGATGATCAAGTAGTGATTATGAGAGGAGATCAAAGGACAACCGCTACATGTGGGAATCGAGAACACCACTTTGCCTTATGTGTGTACAGACAAAGATGAAGAGGAAGTAAAGTTGCAGCAAGAATCGGTCATCCACACCTCGGAGGAATAAAAAGGACCAGTTCCATAGAGGGGGTCAAAAGGATACCAAGATCTTTCATGGACAAAGGGAGAATCGGTGGTAAGTATAAGGTTGGACAGGAAATCAGAATGTCACACTCAATGTCTAGACATCTAACCACCCCTAAAGTACTACAGCAAAGTACTAGGATCTGGCATGAAAGGATAACCAAGTATCTTACTGTAAAAAGATACAGGAGATGAGTCTTGAATGAAACCCTCGCTGTCAGAGGAGAAAAGATCATAGTGGCTTCCATCTATGTTAATAACATAGTATCTCAAGGAATGCCAGATACATTGATGGAAGGCTCAACACTTCTTTCACAGAGCAATTATGCAAGAAATGGTGTCAAGAAGCTTGGACTGAGTAATGGCAACCACACTAGGACTCTTACCCCTCCACATTTGAAGTTGTCCAAGAAAACAAGTGGAGAAAGTGTTGATCAAAGCTTGTGTAAAAGCCCTGTTGATGGATGTCCTTCTCAAGAAGCAATCTTATCTCTTGGATCAGTAAGAAGAAAATCTGTGTAGCTTTATACTATGTTAAATACCTAGCAGAAAGGAGAAACTACTTTAAGATGATCTGGATAAAGCAGATGCTGACTGACCACAATGTCATACAGGATGTCATGACATTGTACTGTGACATTGCTATTAAAGCTCTTGAGAATGGTCAATTTAAGACCTTAAGGGACAAATTGGATAGGTGTCAATTTGAGGAGTTGTAGCAATTAACTGTGCCTACAACAAGGGGTAAAAGGGATTGTTTACTTCAATTGTTTATAAGTGGGTTATTTAGATATTTTCATCCTTATTTTAAGAGATCCAAGAATAGGAAGAGACACCCACATATAATAGTTTCCTCTTTTGAAAGTAGTATCACACTTTCTTCATTCAAAAGAAACCCTGAAACCCTTTGCTATTTTCGCTCTCTCTCTCTCTCAAAAACCATCAGCGAAATATGTCTTCATCATCCTCTTCATCTCAAGAATCTGGATCCTTGTCTCCCTCCATCGCTGAAGTTAGAGAAAACACTGGAGCCATGCAAGCTAAAGCTCTACAGGTGACACCACTGCGTGCAATGGCCAGTGACCCAGAAAAGGTCAAGAAGTTACGCACAAGAAATGCAAGAAGGGCACAAGTATCTCCCTCAGGTAAGACTTCAGTACCATCATCCTCTGTTCCCCCAGAACTAGTAAACAGAGAAGGATCTAGGTTAGTGCATGAGGCCATAGCTAGGATAGTGACTGATATCCTAAATGAGAATAAGTCTGTACCTGGGATTTCAGTTCCCCTGAATCATAAGTCTGCTAGCCCTAGCTTAGCAGTTGATCCAGATGTCAATGAGAATGTCAAGACATCTGGTGATGATATTGATTCTCCTGTGAAAAGTGATGTAAATCTTTCTGCTCCAGCTCCTGAAGGATGTAACGATGATAATGTAATTGAATCCCCTGCTGCAAATGTGAATGAGATTTCTGATGAGATTCGTGAGAAATCTCCAGATCATAGTGCCTCTGATAAACCTCCTGCTGCCTCTGCTGATAACATATCTGATAGCATTCTTGAAGATACTCCTGAGAAGAACACCAATTAGAATATGGTTTCTCATATCATCAATCTAGATGAGGAGTTTTCTGATAATGACCTCATAGCCAAGGTTAATCCCAGCATTGCTAGGAGGGTAATGAATATGAAAGGAAAGAAAAGTGTTGTTCAAAGCTCTGTTCATGAGAAGAATGCTGAAGTTGGTTGCAAGATTCCTAGGGCTGAGAGGAAGGTTGTAGAAAAATCTAGTAAGGGCAACAAGGTTGGAACTTCCAAAGGAAAGGACAAAGTCAAGAATGTTAGTGATACCCCTAAAGCAAAGAGCACTTCAATTGTAAGGAAAAGGAAAGTACCTGAGCCCTCAGATCAGGATGATTCTGACTTTGATGTTACAGAGAATGTCTCTAACATTCATTCAAAAAGAAGGTTGTCTCTTGGAAAAATGTCCATAGTTCCTGAAGTGCCAATTGACAACATTTCATTTCACCACCCTGAAAATGCTAATAGGTGGAAATATGTGAGTTTGAAGAGAATTGCACTTGAAAGGGAACTGAACAAAGATGCTCTTGAATGCAAAGATGTGATTGACCTGATCAAGGAAGCTGGGTTGATGAGAACTGTGGTGAAGTTCTCAAATTGTTATGAAGGTCTCGTGAAGGAGTTTATTGTGAACACATCCGGTGGTTGTCTTGATGGAAGATCGATTTTAAGACCGTGTTTGTCAGAGGAAGAAAAGTGAAGTTTTCCCCAAGTGTAATCATCAAGTATTTGGGGAGATCAGATGAGGTTCATCCTGAACTTGAAGAAACTGACAATCAAGTGTGTCAGACAATTACAGCCAAACAAGTAAAACATTGGCCTTTGAAGGAAAAGCTTTCTGCTAGCAAATTAAGTGTCAAATTTGCTATTCTGCACAAGATAGGTGCAGCCAACTGGGTTCCCACAAATCACAAGTCTACCATCTCCATTGGTCTGGGGAGGTTCATTTTTGCTGTTGGAACAAAGGCAAAGTTTGATTATAGAAGCTACATTTTTTATCAGATTCTTAAACACGCTGACAGTTATGCTATAAAAGGACCAATAGCATTTCCCTCCCTCTTGTGTGGAATTATAACTGATCAATATCTTGACATTCTGGGAAATAGAGATACAGTGTGTAAAAGAGCCCCTGCCCTTGGCTTCCACTACAAACTATTTCAAGGGAAGCATGTCCCTGACATTGTCATGACATCAGCTGAGACATCAAATGTCAAGGCCAATTCTCGCGATGTCATTCTTGTGCTAAAGAGACCGTAGGGAACTTGAAGCAAGGAAGCGACCCTTGAAGCTCGATCTCTACTTGAAAAGAAATAGACACGAGGTTGAGGAAGAAAGGCTTGATGGTGATACTTCTACCGCTCATATGGAGGAAGATGATGATGACCAGCGATTCTTTAAAGAAGGTTCTGAAGATGTGTCCTTTCACAATGCTTCTTCTGGAGAAGAAAGTACTTGAGTTGTTGCCCTTGTTGCCTCTGATGTTACTCTGTCAAATGTCTCCTGTTCTTATTTGTTTTTATCTTCTGTATTTTGTTTAAAATTTGGATGATTGTAATCATTGTGTTGACAGATGTGTAACCCTTGAATATTTATGCTCGTATTTTTTTCTGGTACTGCTTGATTAAAAGTTTGGGGTACTTGTATTGTTTCCTTTGGCCCTTTATGGCTAAAAAGGGGGATAAGTATGATTGTGGGATGCTATGGAAAACAGTGGCTGGGACTTTGGGGAATTGTATGGCCTGCTATGGAAAACAGTGGCTGGGACTTTGGGGAATTGTATGGCTGTTTAAATTTTGTATGTGGGCAATTGTGGGAATTGTGGGATTTCTGTATGGGTAGAATTTATCTTATCTCTAGGTTCTAGTTTATTTAAGCTTAGAACTAGTTTGTCTTCTGCTGCATATGTACTCTGATAGGTTAAGTAGTTTTAGCCAAAAATGTGCCAAAGGGGGAGTTTGTTAGTGTTTTAAGTTGGCATCAATTTTGGTAAAACTAGGCTTTAGCAATGTCATGATAGATGTCATGACATTCAGAGATTGAAGATAAATCCTACCTGCTAAGGATGTTAAAAGACATTTCGAGCGGAAGCTAAAGCATCTGGAAATTCTGCAGAAAATCGATGTTATAATGTATGTTATGACATTCATGTGACATTCTGCTCGAATGCTTTTTCCTGAGATTTTTCAGGAAGTTTGTTGAGCTGCTAAATATTGTTTTTCTGTTATTAGAAAGCATGCTCACGTGGCTGCTAGGTTAATCTTAATTAAACCTAAATTGGTTGTTGAAAAGACCATGTTTTTAGGATTAAATTAAGTGAACCCTAGCTATCTTTATGGAAGCCCAAGACTGAAGTTTCAGGACTGCTTCTATAAAAGGAATTCAACCCTTACAACTGTGCTGCGCCCTTTAAATGTATTGAAGAGATAGCAGCTTGTTTTTGTGTACTGTTAGGATTAGTAACAGTTGGTTTTTGTAATTCTAGTTTCTCTTGTGAGCCAAGCAACTATCAATTGATAAGTGCATTGGACTAGGATTTGTTTGTAAGGGTAGTTTATCACTCAAAGCTTTAAAGCACGAGTGTTTGTCTCTTGATTGAAAGCTTTGAAGCGAGATCAAGATAGTTTATTGAAGTGTGTCTTCACAATTCAATTAGTCAATAGGTTGATATCACTGCTGTGATTGAGGGGGAGTGAGTAGGTACTCAGATCTAAGTAGGACTTAGGTTGAAGTTGCATTGGGTAGGTTTTAAGTGAAGGAGATAAACTGGTGGTTTATTCGAATTAATTCTACTAATAGTGAATTTCCTCCCGGCTTGGTAGCCCCGGATGTAGGTGTAGTTAGACACCGAACGGGTAAACAACTTATTGTGTTCTTTTCGTTATTTATATTTACTGCGTAAATTGTTAACAGAGTGTCAGATAGTGTGTCATAACATTCTCTGTGACATCACGTATCTGCTGCCAGGAATTTCAAAGTTTTTTCGCATTTAACTTTTGTTAATATTAGGTTAAGATACAGTTAATTTACGGCTTATCTTTAATTTATTTCTATCCCCATTCGGAAAAATGTATCTCAATCCCCTTGTTGCGTTGTAAATAATTTAGCACTTTCTATTTTATTTTTACCATTTAATCCCCATTTGTAATCGATGTATCCCTCTCCCCAAAAACTTGTAATAATAATTTAGTTCGCATTTACTTTATTATTTAATTTAATCATCACTTACACAAATCAAACTTTTCGAACTAATACTCGTGCGAGACATTTTTAACCTTGAGTCGACAAAGCTTAGAAGCGTCGCAACGGCCACACATTTGTGCACACACCATGCTTGCTCTTGGACTTACAATGAAACTTTGATTGATTAGTTAAATATTATTTAATTATCTAATTAGGTTATTTAAAATTGATTAGCCCATCTAATTAATTTTACTAATCTAATTACTTGATTAAACTTTGTTTAATTAGTCGATTAAATTTATTTCGCGCATGTACTTACACAATTGTTAGTTGCTTTATCATTTATGCAAGCCACCTTGTATGGGCTTTTAATTTAGTTAATCGTTTTATTTCATGCTTGTACATAATTATTCGCAATCGTTCATTTCCATTCTCGCACCTTGGTCCATATACCAATTTCTCATCCAAAGGGCCTCGTGGTAGGGAGTAGACACTTGTCTATTCTCTCGAGATTAATCAAGCTTTCTTGGTTAATCATAGCCCAAATCAATTCTCTTATCATCTTTAAGACCTTTCATTATAAATTTTCAAACCTCGATCCAACGTCGAGTGACTTTTCAAAAACCTCTTCATAATAAAACCCAAGTATTTAAATTGTTGGTTGCTAGACCAATTGTTTAAATACTTGTGCAAAATAAACTCCTAGTCTTTAAATCGTTGGATGCTAGTCCAATTGTTTAAAGACTCTTAATAACGTGAACCTCGTTTCACTTCACTCTTTCACAAGAAAACTTTTTGGGATGATAGACGACTCGTTGAGCATTGAGCTCCTCTGGTTTCTAGTATTTGAATGTAGGATGCTAGTCCTATTGTTTGGTACTTTTCAACCACAATAAAATTAATTCAACTCATCAACCCTTGCCCATGTGCAAGTCCATTTTTCAAACACTCACCGCTCACACGCGATCTTCTTTCGCTCACACGCGAATTGCACTAGTGATGTCTTATCGTCCACGCACGATTAAGCTCCTATTTTCATAAATAAAATCAATCAACCAACACATGTTCTCGCAACTGAGAACTACGTAAGCTCTGACTTTCCCATCGCACTTGGGGAATACGTAGGCACGAGATTCTAACATCTTGGCGAGCACACTTTCAAAAAATTAAAACATGTTTCCTTTCTTTTCTCTTTTCGCACATAATAAGTAGAAGATACAAATTTAATTTTAAACACACAAACACACTTAGAACTAAACGGGTCCCATCGAGTACGATGGATGTGAGGGGTGCTAATACCTTCCCCTTGCATAACCGACTCCCGAATCCGCATCTCTTGGTCTCGAAGACCATTTCATTTCATTTTCATTTTTCATGGATTTTATCTATATTTTCCCTTTCCTCATTAGGAATAAATAAAATTAGGTGGCGACTTTATTGTTTCATTTGTTCGTAATCGAATGTTTTCGATTAGCGTCAACACACTAGCTATGAGACGACTCATTTCAGAGAACCACATCCATTTGTCCTCCAGTGCACATCCAACCTTAACATGTACTAGTGCATGGTGTATTTTCTCAACCTTCTCCTTACTCCCGAACACACGTGTGTACAACTCTCTGTCTTCCGTCAACTTTATGATCAGAGTATCTCGCATAGTATTGTAATACTCTTCACGGCTACCTAGAAAACAATAAACATCTTGAAAGCCACAATTACTTTCACTATCCGTATTGACGATCCTTTCGACGTATTTGTGCATAAAAACCGACATTTGATCAATGAACGATATTTTTGATGGAGTCGGTGTAGGTGGTGGTTTGCTAATACGGGCACCTTTGGAAACATATTTCTGAGATTTTGGAGTAGGTGAGTCGGGAAATACTTTGTCAACATGTTCATAATACGAAGGATTCCTAGTAGTAGAATTGTCGCCCGGTGTAAGTTTCAATTTCTTTGGTGCACCTTTTGTTTTTACCGGTTGTGAGGGTGGTTTCAAATCCGTGGTCTCCGGAAATGCAATCTTTCTCAACTTTTCTTTAATGTGGAGTTTGGTGGCATCATCGGCTCTCAAAGATCTCACATGTATTGCTTCCCATTCGATAAGGATGGAGATATTTTATTTATCACTTTTCATTTTTCCATCATCCTTAAAACTAAGTCTCTTCCAATGACTACAGACCATCCATACGTATCGGGACATTAACACTCATATTCTTGATTATGACATAAGCACAAGGGAGACCATATGTTTTCACAATAGTGCACCCACACTTTGAAATGTCATCACCCAAAGTTGAAGCTCTTTTGGCCTCATGGAAAATATAATTAAGCGTCGCCCGAGAGATGTTACTGACCAATTGAGAATATAGCATATTATCCTTGAACATGTGTTCTAACACCATGATACTGCGACCAAATGTTGTTTGTATCTCATTATGTTGGTTCATGATCATATGGTTCACAGCTTCCCAACCCGTAATTATATCGCCCTTGCTATTTGCCAACCAATTCTTGAGACAAGCATGCGCAAATTCAACTTGGTCTGATGTTGTATGTCCGAGGTGCATAACTTGATCATTCCATGCACAAACAAATTTCTCCTTCACTTGATCAAGTATTGTGCCCTCCACATATTTCAACATATTCAGATATTTCTCCCAAATAGCTCAGAATTGTAAAATAGCATCAGTATACATCTCTTTTGTAGATGCATAAGCAATAACATTCCATGCAACCATGATTTTATCCATAATAACACCAGACTTTACCAATTTTCTATCTTCACCAGCTACCTGTTTCGACCCCACAACAGGTTTAACCCGACTTCTCACATTTTTTGTAATATGGTACCTACAAAGTAATGCGGAAGAAGTCGGAAATACGGTTGCAACGACATTCATTAATGTCGTATCACAGCCGGTAACAATTACCTTTGGCATATCCTCTTGGTCCTTCAACATTGACTTACACACCTCTAAACCCATTTAAAGTTGTCTTCTTTTTCGCACTCGAGAAATGCAAAACCAACTGAGTACGTCTTCTCGGCCAATGTAATACCAACAATTTCCAACAACGATAGCCTGGACTTGTTGGTTTTGCACGTCGAATCCACTACGAGCACGGTAGGAAACGTGTTGAACAATTTAATGGAATCAGGATGAGTCCAATAAATATCTCTAACAATTACCTCATCATCACCTCGTCAGTGCCTACAAACATAATTATTCTCATCAAGAACTTTCAAAAGGTGTTGCATTTCGATTAGATCCTCCCGAAGGGTTAACTTTGTTTGATAGCGCTTATTTTACACTTGTTTGATATTAGAGGTGCTCTTTGGTCTTTTGCGCTTCAAAGTTGCAAGAATGTTTTTGGGAGGTACTAAATTCAAAGTCATGTCAGAAACACAAATTTTCTCATCCGGAAGTAGCCGCCATGCTATTGGATGACCGACCAACTTTGGAGTTAAATCATGATTGTGTTCTCTGCTAATCACATTAAACTTCCAATTATTGTTGGCCATGAGATAACCACACAACCGAAACAGACACTCACATTTTCTTGTATCCGTTTCCTCACGTTTCAAATTTCGAATGCGAGCCACATATTTTTCGCTCATTTCGCAAGTCAAAATAACAAAGACATTTCTTCTATCAGTGTCATTATCGGACCTTGCTATCACAGTAGCAAATCCTAACCTCGTTGCCTCTAAACGAATCAACTGCAATATATCGTCCCGAAACTCAAATTCTTGAACATTTTCAAAATGTTCACGAACACCAACCGCCTTAATTACGCAAGGCAGAACTATGACCGGCGATACAACTTCGGTGACATCGGGCTTAGGGATGTTATTGGGGTGCACCATACCTATGTAACATAATAAAAATTATAAATACACATGTCACAGTGAAATCTGCTGCATAATTTCAAAACAGAGACAAAATCAGAAATAAACTTTCGGTTTAGTTCAACCAGAAATCGGAAATAAACTTCCAGTTTGTACGTAACCTTATTTTCAGCAAAAAGTTATAGATTAATGCAGTGAATGATGAATAAAAAGGATGATGTTTACCTAAAATTCTTCTTTGTTGAGTTTTTTTTATATGATGAACAAAAAAATATGGGTTTGGAGTGGAAAATGGATTGACAATGAAGAGGGTTTTGGTGAGGTTTGAAGGAGAAAGTGTGTTATGGTGGTGATCACCATGGTTGCTGCTTATAGCAATCAACTTCGTGACAAAACCGGAAATAAACTTCCGGTTTCATGCAAAATATCCAGGTGGCATACAATTCAATGTTCCCACTTCTATGGCCGAAGTTATACTTCTGGTTCCATACCAGAAGTTAATCTCCGGTATAGTTTTTTACAATTTCAGGGGTCACACCATATTTTGACTGGTTTGAACAAAATAAGGTGCGAACCGGAAATAAACTTCTGATTTTGAGAAGGACATTTTCGAGTTTTTATGGAGTGCACCCCACCCCTATGGAGTGGATTAAGAAATTCACTTTTTATGTATAGTATTTATGCTCTATCATAATCTTACTCTCTAACTATTTCGTTTATAGAAACCAAGCTTTACGGAAAACTTGTAATATTGTAAAAATTTATAGAAAAGTGTTATTTGAATATCCAATATTTGAAATCGTATTTGATATTGTATATCAATGTCTTTATTTCTGTTTTACTTTTTTTTATTTCATATATTTATATGAATTCCAATAATACACTACTTTACTTAAAAATTACACTTGACACCTTTTTGACACCGAAATTTGGGTGTCAAAGTATCATTTCTCAAATTTATATAACTAGGAGAAATGAATTGTAAATTAATAAGCGAAATGTTTTCCAAATAATTAGGATTTGATTAAATAGGATTTGAGTCAGTAGCTTGTGTACTTTTGTATATACCACTAGTATATTACCACCAACATAGTATTGCTACTATTTAGCATTACTCATCCTCTACTGAAGCACATGCTTCACAAACACACACCCAACTAGTACTCTAAGATGTCTTGCTGAAAAGCAACTTTTAAGATAAAGACATTGGAAGTATGTATTATGAAGATATTCATCCTGAGTAAAAGCTTTATCTATGGTGTCTTTCTCAAGCATGAGAATTACAAGAAGGTTGGAGCAAACTAAAGAGGTCATGTCACAAAATCTTGAGCCTTGCATTAGTAAGCCATAGTTGAATTTCTCTAAAAATATGACTTTTGACCTGATAGAACTGATTTTCATAGAGTACGGACCAAAAGCGTTGTACTTTGTTTCCATGTCATCAAAATTTGTGTTGTTACCAGAAGATGAGATTCCAAGTGTTGAGACATTAGATTTTGTTCCTTCAAAATTTGAGTCATTTGCTTATCTTCATAAGTAATTTAACAGGATCAGAACCAAATTAATTTCGAACTTATGATCATGCACACTTAAACAAATGTAACAATACCCGATTGTTCTTTAAACACTTTGTTATCATCAAAATTCAAGAAGTATAATCATATTTTATTTCAACATTTTACCCTCTTTAGTAGCACACTACAGTATAGGAACTTTATGCTCAACACAAGACAAATACTTGGAAATTGGTACATCTTCCTCGTGTAAAACGTCTTATCAGGTCTTGTTTGGTATTCAAAAGTAAGTTTGATGCCCCAATTAAGTGCTAAAAAGAACATCTTGTTTATAAGGTTTTCTCTCAACAATATTGTATGGATTATAAAGATATTTTTCTCAAATGGCCAAGATGACTACTGTTCAGACTCTTATTGCAGCTATATTCGTCAATGGCATATTTATCAAATGGATGTTAAACATTCTTTTCTAAATTGTGAACTTCATGAAGAATTTTATATGATACCTACACCTGGTATTTCTCATAATCACGAGGAAATGTGTTAGTCGAAGGATGTTAAATATGGTGTGAAATAAGCTAGACGTGCTTGATTTGAAAAGTTTACCATTGTCATTATGTATCATATTTTTTCTATACTATGTTTGTCATGATCACTTGTCATGATCGCATTTTGCTCTCTTTATATGTTGATTATATGATTATTACAGGTGATGGTGTTGATAAACTTGAATAATATGAAATTATAATTAGCCAAGAAGTTTGAGATGGAGAACTTAGGAGGCTTCCTTTGCTACTTCTTGGAACTTGAAGTTGCATACTTTCCTAGAGACTAACTTCTCTTTCAATCCAAGTACATTGCAAACATCCTTGAGTATGCTCACATTTTTGTATATTAGAGGAATTGGTAGTCCTCTTAATTTGAATGTGAAGTATGCTCATTCTGACGGTATTCCTCTACTATATCTCACTTTGTATCATACTTTGGCAGGTATCCCTATGTACCTTACGATTATCAGATCTGGTATTGCTTATGTTGTTTATATTGTCAATAAACTTGTTGTCTCTTCCACTACAATGCATTGGATAGTTGTTCTATATATCCTTCATTATCTTATAGGAACCCAGTTTCAGATTCTTCTATTTTCCTCATCATCCTCATTGGAGTCACGTGCTTATTCGGACACTGGTTCAGCTAGCGACTCCACAAATCATAAGTCTTACACGAGATTTTATATATTTCATGGAAAAAAATTTTAAAAGTAAAAAACAAGATATTGTATTTCGCTCTTACACAAAAATTGAGTTTCGTGTTATGACATTCTCCACTCACAAAATGGTTTGATTGCGTTGGTTATTTTTTGAAAGAGAAGTCTCTCTTTCTAAACAAAACTCTCATATATTGTGATAACAAAAATATCATTTTAATTTCTCACAACTTAGCATTTTTTAAACACACCAAATAAACTGAGATTGTTTGTCAATTCACTCGTCATCATCTTTAATATATAACAATTACTCTACTGTTTGTTTTCTCTTCCTTATCGAAAATATTATTATCTATTTTTACTATATTCTAAAGATTTTTTTATGTTTAATATTTATAAGCTCACATTATTTACCCTCTAACTTTTCATCTATAGAAACCCTAATTTTATGTCTCTTTTGTTAACAAATATCATTTGTATAGATCCATTTAATATGGTGTTATCATATTACAAAGACAAATTGTAGTATTGTAGAATAATTTACATCTAGGGAAATTGGATTGTAAATCAATAGGTTTAAAATTTTCCAAATACAACAACTAAGATTTGATTAAACCATATCATCTATTAGAATTAGAATGTGTGACAATCACAAGAGCTATACATAGACATGATCTGAGTCAGTAGCTTATGTACTTATATATACATATACCACTAGTATATTACCAATATAGTATTGCTACTATTGAGCATTACTCATCCTCTGCTTAACCACATGCTTCACAAACACACACCCAACTAGTACTCCATACAAACCCCAAGATATTAATTCAATAAACCCCTCATTTATTAATCCTTCTCTTTTCTTCTGAATCTCTGATCTCTCTGTTTTCCCCCCTCTCCACGCGCTTTTTCTTAGATTCGATCTTGACTACACACAACACAATACACATTACTCCACGCACAGATCCGTACAATTTCTCTTCTTTATCATGCTGCAATTGCAAAGATTTCAACTTTATTCAAATTGAGCAAATGGGTCTGTGTTAGAAGTTGGTTTTCTGGTCAAAATCAGATTTTTTTTTTGTTCTTGAAACCAAGGCAAAATGATCAGTAAAACGCTTTTTTTGACTTACTTTTACTTGTTTATCTACATCTTGCTTTCTTCTGGTGTCATTTTGTACAACAAGGTTTGTTTGTTTGTTGCTTCTGATTTTACCTTAAACCATGTTCATTGTGTTGATTAAGTCTTGAAGTGTTGTTGGTTTTATTAAAGTTTGTATTTTTTTTGCTGTTTTTGCAGTGGGTTTTGTCTCCTAAGTACTTTAACTTTCCACTTCCCATCACACTTACTATGATTCATATGGGGTTTTCTGGAGCTGTTGCATTTTTACTTGTTCGGGTCTTTAAGGTATGTCATTGAATGTTCTGATCTGGTAAATGTTCCTTTGGGGGGTTTTGGTCAATTTTATTCAATGTTGGTGTAGATGGAAAAAGTGTTTGTTTTGGATAGCAATAACATAGTTTCTTGATATTGATTGTATGATAAGTTTGTGTAATTGATGTTGCTATTACTGTGCTCTTTATGTGAATGTATGTAGTGTTTGATCTTTCTTGATCATTTTTCATGATCTGATTTGCAGGTTGTATCTCCGGTTAAAATGTCATTCGAAATGTGAGTGTATGTGACATTGATTTAAAGCTTTCTTGTGGCTTTTGCTTCTTTTACTAAGTTGTTTCTAAACATGTTCTTTCTGTCACAGATATGCAACTTGTGTGATACCAATAAGTGCCTTCTTTGCATCAAGTCTCTGGTAAGCACTACACCAAGGAAAATTAAGTTTTTTTATTTCATTAACTCATGATCCTCAACTTGTTTGATATCGATAAGTGTACGTGCGATTAACTCATGCAAAGCTCAAAACTATCAGAAATTAGCTCAGTCAAGTGTGGTTCATTCAACCTGTTTGTGCTAGGTTAAACTTGTATGAGATGTGAGATAGCTTTAGTTTGGTTGTGGAAGCTTTTGATGTAGTTTCATAGAAGAAGAAATCTGATACTTTAAGTTTGGTATCAAGTTTACTCAATCCGCGTTAGGCTGGATCTGTCGCCCCTTCATTGATTACTAAACTTAAACTAGTGTTCATGTTGTAGATTAACCGGTTGTTAACGCTATGGTTTCTGTTTTCTATACATGCTCTATTCACATGTTTATGCTTTATTTAGTGTCACTACTTTTGTAGGTGCAACCATATTTATACAGGGAAATATGTTTTTTTGTTGCTACAGGTTTGGTAACACGGCATATTTGCATATTTCGGTGGCTTTTATCCAGATGCTTAAAGCTCTGAGTATGTTTTCAACTAACTTCACATGTTTCTCTTACTTTCAATGACTATTAGTTTTCAACTAACTTCACATGTTTCTCTTACTTTCAATGGCAATTTGTTAATTTAAATACCCGTGGTGTTGTTTCAGTGCCAGTTGCTACATTCCTTGTGGCTGTTTTATGTGGCATTGACAAAGCAAGGTGTGACGTGTTCTTCAACATGCTGCTAGTTAGTGTTGGAGTTGTCGTTTCCTCCTACGGCGAAATTCATTTTAATATCGTTGGTACACTTTACCAGGTCACAGGCATCTTTGCAGAAGCTTTTCGACTCGTCTTAACACAAGTCCTTTTACAGAAGAAGGGCTTGAGTTTAAATCCCATTACAAGCTTATATTACATAGCTCCATGCAGGTATTATGTCAATGCTTCACAGAAGTTTTATCTTTCGTCATAGCAATACTGATTTTTGGGCAGTCGATCTTCTGAATTGTGTAGTTTCTTCAAGAATGCATGAATGCTTGTTTATCCGCAAATCCGTTATACCGTGTGATCTGCTAACTTTTTGGTGCTTTGTGATATGCAGTTTTGTGTTTCTCTTTGTACCATGGTACCTTTTGGAAAAGCCCATGATTGAAGTTTCACAGATTCAGTTCAATTTCTGGATCTTCTTTTCAAATGCTCTTTGTGCTCTAGCCTTGAACTTTTCCATTTTCTTAGTGATTGGTAGAACCGGTGCGGTAACCATCCGGGTTGCCGGTGTGCTTAAAGACTGGATATTAATAGCCCTTTCAACAGTTATATTTCCAGAGTCTACTATAACTGGGCTGAATATAATCGGCTATGGTATTGGTAAGTTTTATTTGTAATGACTAATGCAATGTTTCTTATCTCTCACCCTCCTCGGTCGCTTACGTATTTAACCTGCAGCACTATGTGGAGTTGTGATGTACAATTACATAAAGGTTAGGGATGTCCGAGCCTCGCAATTGACATCTGAAAGTATTCCTGATCGAATCACCAAGGTATCCTCACAACATGTTTATTAGTAGTATCTATGCGATTCTTTTGAATCAATGCAAACTTGTTATACACGGTAACAAGAGTAAGAAATGAAGTGATAGAATAGATAAGCTGAATGAAGCTGTCCTAAGTGCATGTTTATCGTCTGACTTACAGGAATGGAAACTTGAGAAGAAGTCATCTGATATTTACGTGCCAGATAATGGCGGCAACAATGAAGGAAGCAGCGGTGGCAATGATTCAGCCTCTGATATGAATATTGATGTAGAAACACCGCTAATTTCTTCATCAAGGTTGTCTCATATTGGCCGCACGCAGCTAACCAGCCATGCAACAGGGAAATGATAATTCAAATTCAGGGTTCATTTTATGTCTTCCCCTTTTTGAAAGAGAACAAGAAATAGGAAACTGAGTCACAATGCACCATATTCCTCTCATTCATTTTAGATTATATGTATGCTATGCTTTCAATCACCCTTGCTCGCACATTGTAATTATATTCATGGGTTTTAAGACCAAATTCTCTAGGTAAATCCTATAACAGTGATTTTAGAATTATTTACCAACTCTTAGTACTCTTGTCTTCTAAAGGATTTCAAATCCATTCACTAATGGGAACGCCATATTCTGCATGTTTAACTTTATGGCATTTTATAACAAATATGCAAGAATTTTTTCCTGTGTTCAACTTTGTGCTGAAAATCTTCAAAATTTCCTCCTTGTGGTAATTTAAAATCATTTTAAGAAATTAAACACAACCATAGTATGCCGCAACTCGAACATAAAGATTTGCAAACAAATACTAGTTACCCTTATACATTGTAATTGAATTTAGAGAGTGGATTGATTAGTTTGGCACTCTATTTTTCAGTCAAATTGGGAGTTAAGAGCATATAAAATAAGCTAATATGAGCATGTTACAGGACTTGTAACAAACAACCCATCCTTGTAAATGGCTTAGAAATTCGAACAGTTTTTGTTGTGAATAAACAGCTGCAAATATAACTTGGAATAAATGTGATTTACAAGGCTGATCCAGCAGATAGTTTGAAAATGCAAGCATAAATTACACCAAAAAATCGGGACCGGGAGGGGAATGAACCTCCTTCAAATAAGATACATATACATGAATTTCACAGTAGAGTATTACTTTCTCTCTAGCCCTAAATTTAGGAATGTTACATGTAAAAACGTGGCACTCAAGAAATGCAGAAGACTCGTCTGATTTACATATAATCACAAACAGTATATGCAGGAATTCTTAAAAAGAAAGAATAACCGGAAAGATCAAACCGATGCCTCCAGAAAGAGATACTCAAATATTTCCATTGATAGGAACAAGAACCAAGTTGGCAGGACTAGCATGGAGAAAACTCTGGTTCAAATGTAAGAATTAATCATGAAGTTCTCCTGTTCGAACATACAAAAGCCTCCTTGAGGGAACTGGAGGCGCCAATCCTGGGATATCCCTAATATCTTTGTTGTTGGGATTCACAATCTGCGGAAACATATTACAGGTATGAAAATGGGAGTATATTGTCAGCATTGTACACAGATATGAAATAGTTATCAGTGCATCTTAGAACATATGTTGTATGCATCAATATTCAATAAGCAATCACTATTACTGGTCATCATATGAACCAAGTTCTCATCACTTCTTTTTTGTAACGTGTTACCAGAGTTAATTAAAATAGTTCGTGTAAAAAGGCTTCTTTCAAATAAAATTGTTGGGGTATACTGGTTTAATTTAATTTTACAGACAGAATATCCCCAACAAACTAGTTGAATTCATAGATGAAATGAACACAATACCTTCACGACAATAATGGCTATTACACCACAGACGATAAGA
This sequence comes from Vicia sativa, assembly GCA_021764765.1. Lineage (NCBI taxonomy): Eukaryota > Viridiplantae > Streptophyta > Magnoliopsida > Fabales > Fabaceae > Vicia > Vicia sativa. Next base: position 238,048,239 of record CM038796.1, read on the forward strand.
AACAGAAACAGCATGATGCATTTGTCTGTAGCTACCTGATAACAGGGGTAAGGCCAATTTAGTCCCATGAGTTGAGAGGAATTTAAATAGTACATATTAAAAAGGAAAATGAAGCAACCTGTCTACCGATCTCTTTAACAAGTTGGGACGCTTTCTTAATTGAAAATTGAATTGAATCCAGCTCATTAACAATACGGCCCATTTGATCGGTCTGCATAATTTGAAACGTGAATTAGATGTCAAATAAGTTATCCCCTAGACTCTTCTCTTCATACAGCATACTCAATTCAAAATCAAACTTACTTGGCCCTTCAAGGTAGAAGCAGTTTGGGTGCCAACTTCAATTGTTTGATGTACAACCTACATTTTGACAAGGGTAAGACCAATTGTTCAGGCGCAATGGAGGCATAAGTATGAAGTGACTCACCTGCTTAGATCTCTCAATAGCCTGATCAGTCTCGTCCATTGTCTTCATTCCAGCATTGACAAGTTCTTGATTTGACATTTCTGTAGAATAAGCCAGATGAGCATCATTATTGCTAAGATAAGTATGCTGTTCACTACACGTTAAACATACAAAAACTGCCTCGGCCCCAAACACCAAGAATCAACCACAAAAACTACCTGAAGTATGCTGTTGTAAAATTTAGCACTCAAACAGAATGTACATGTTCTACATAGAGACTGGTTACAACAGAAACACATACAGAGGAAAAATAAACTTAAATGTATAATATTGCAAAGTGCTGATGCCAACTTATTGGTCTCAAGCTCAAGTACAAATTCTACTGAAAATGTTACCTGATGCCAGTTGAACATTTCCTTCAGCTGGTTCACTTGCCCCAGCTCCCATGTCAAAAAGTTCAAGTTTTTTATTACCAATGGTATTCATGTACCTGTTGATCATCCAAGTTATAGTATCAACCCTCCTTTCAAATAGACAAAAGGATAAAATTCCTATTTCATAGTAAAGAACTAAAATAAGGAATCTATATTTTGCTTTATTGGTTCTAAAGACACTGACAGAAAACATATATGATTTGTTCAAGATTCGGAAAGCTGAGCATATGAGAGGCTAAAAATAGATAATGAAAGTACATAAATAAGCTTACGTTTTTCTCAGTGCCACATATGAGTTTAGCTCCTTGATCTGCAAGGAAAATGAATATCATAAACATAAGAGTTTGTTGTTTAAGTGCAAGCACATGCAATATATAACAAAAATATGGGCGATCCTCAGATTCTCAAACTTTTCTCAGACCATACAGTGATCACTTAATCTGATGTCTTGACATTATGCAAATTCTTTATAACTTGTTGCACATGAATAAAAAGGATAAGCTTTGTGTCAATCCACAATACAAGGAAGATCGTGAACCCTATATTTCCAACATGTGCAAGAAAGATAAAAGGGTTTTAGGTATTGACCATTGATTGCTTTTCGTCATTGAGTTGCTTATTCACTTCTTCGGGATTTCCTGCCCCTCCATCTTTAATTTCACGATCAAAATCTTTTATCAACCTAAAGCCAATAACAGCAACATAATTCTTCAGATTCCAAGACTCTAAGCATTGGACCAAGGCCCCAGTTTGTGTTGGTGATATCTAGTGGTAACAAACAAATGTGGTTCATTTGGATTTACCTTTTGCAGTCTCTCATCTTCCCAGTGAGTTCCTCCAGCTGATTGCTTTGTCTATTGGAATCTTTAATCTTATCCAACTTCTGGAAGCCATTTCTGTAATATAGAAAGCTGATAGTTAATAATGAAATAATCCATACTCCAAAACAAAGGCTTAAACAAGGGGATCTATAAGCAGTAAGAAATAGAAATAAAGAATGATGATGATGATGATGATGATGCATACGCGAGGGCACGGAAGATATCACGAATTTCACCGTGGATCTGTTCGAGGTTAGGGGTCATGTTCAAGTTGGAAGCCATGGAAGGCGGAGATAGAGCTTAACCCCAAAATGAAAACCCTAGGTTGTTGATGAGAGAGGATGATGATGATGATGATGATGAAGAAGAAGCATTAGGGAAGAAAGGAATTGAATTGAATGTTGTTGTTAGGGTGATAGTGAGAGAAATTGAAGAAGAAAGAAGACACAGCACAATACAGCACGACACAACACAACGGAAACGGAGAAGTTGAGCCTGTGCTGTGCGATGTGTGAGGGAAGAGAGACGGATTTCTTGTCACATCATCATTTTTTATTCTTTTTTTATTCTATTATATACTACTGCTTGCCGATAATTAATTTTAATATATAAAAAATTGTTAAACTTCCTAATAAAGTAATTTTATAAAATAAAATTTTCAAACAAATATAATAAACCAACTTACAAAAGAATAATAATAGAATGTAAGATTCAAGAACAAATCATAAAATTAACTAAGGCTTAATAATTATCTAATTGCCCTTAATTTTTTAACTTACACAATGTGATTCAACACTAGCACATAAACATAGTTTCTCCAGTTTTGGATTCTTCGTCAAAATAATTTTTCTCATCTCTTTTAAGATCAATATTACTTACCACATGCCCACAAACACTACATTATTTTATCTTCTTCTATTTACATTTATACTGTTGAGTGTCTTTCAATTTTATTTTCTCTATCCTCTATCTATATAATTTTAACGATCTATCTAAACAAATTTAATTTTTTTAAAACATTTGATTCAATAAAAGCGGTCTCAATTTTTCAATTGAAACAATTTTATCCAAATTTTATAGATCTAACCGTTTATTAGTTTAAATCGAATTGAATTAGACTATAATTTAAAATTTAATCAAATGGTTCAACTCAGTTATTAAAATATTGGTATGACTATTAAATATTACAATCAATTTTCATAAAATAAATTTTTAATAAAATGATTAGGAAAAGATAAAATAATTAAATGTAAAATAATAAAATGAAAAAAGAAAAAAGAATAAAATGATGAATAAAGAATGAAAAGTGAAAGAAAAATAAATTTTTAAAGAATTAAATAAGAATTTGACACTAAATCATTTAGTTGAAATAATATAAATTAATTTTAAGATTATATTTTAACTATTATGATATTTTACAAATGTAAAACAATTTTAGAAAAATTCTTTTAATATTTGAATTGAATGAAAATATATCATTCTATCATTTAAGTATTTTAAAACTTTCAATCTAACTTTGACAAAATATTTTACATTGTAAGTATATTTTCTATTTTTATTTATATCGATGGGTTGTAAAAGATAATTAAGATTGAGATGATGGGTTTGTCAAAATAAATTTAGATAATAATAATAATGATGGAGCAACAACAACGAGTCACAACGCGGGAATTTTGTTTTTTGTATATTTTTATATAAAAGCTAAATTACCAAGGATGATTCATTTTTGTTTGTATTCATTTTTGTAAGAGAATATTTGAGCACAAAGCTGTTTTCCCTACTGACAACTTTACTTTTATCTCTATAACAACATAGTTAAGGTTCGAATCTTACAATGTCATGGTGTTTGGTTTTTTGGTTCCTGTCCAGCTAATTTTCTTTGTTATTTATATATTTAATTTAGCATGCATCTGATTCCATTAGATTGAACAATTCACCTTTAAATAAAGATAAAATAAGTCAGATCAATAAAGAAGAAAATATATTTTAATTTAGGATTAAATATGTTTATATACTTATAAATAATTTAAATTTTACTTTTAAGTTCCGATAAAAAATATATTTTAGTTCATATTATTTTTTTAAAGTTTAAAAATTGTTTATTTATTCTTAAATTTTTAAATAATTGTTCATATATATTTATAATGCTATAAAATATTTTTTTATTAAATTTTAGAATTTTTTAAAATGAAAAAATTTTAATATAAACTTTTTAAATTTAAAAATAGATAAAAGTAATGAAAACTTTATCTTGAAAAATCAAATTTTGATTTTTTTTTAATAAACTTTTTATATTCATTTGTGTTTGCTATGAAATTGTGAATAGCAAATTATTAAAACTGTAAATATCACAGTAAATATCCATTTGTGTTTTATGAAGTATGAAATAATGCAAAGTAGGAAACCCTAGAAATTTAATTGGCTGAAATAAGCTTACTCTATATCTCTCCTCCACATTTTTCATTTATTATATTACCAAAATAAATTAGAGGTCATGATGTCTTGGTGAGCCGATCTAATGGCCCATATACAACTGATTGCAATGACTGCACCAAGTAGTGACTACAGTGGATTATGGTCAGAAATTCTAAACCAATGATAAACATTAGTATCTCTCTGAACTAAACATTTATTAAATTATGCAACACTACACAACTAATAAATCTTGAATCACTCAATATCGATATTTATTGATGAAAATGTTTAGGAAAGATTTATGTTTTTTATCTGTGCCCTTTTATTATACAACTATTATTTTAATTGTGGTAATTTTCTTTATCCTACATTTTCTGTCATTCAGTGCAAATTGAATTGTAGTCTATAAAATATGATCTTGAATTAATTAAAGGTGTATTATTAAAATAAACATATGTGTTTGGTTGGTTGGTGTAGTATTATAATCAAATTCATATATATATTTTTCTCATTTTAATTATGATTAAGTATTTATAAGTAAAAAAAAAATTGCATAAAATATTATATTAAAAACAGTTTTAAAAAATATTAAAAAAAAGTTTAAAATAGCTTTTTATAAAAATAAAAAAAAATTTAAAACAAATATGACAGTTCAATTTTTTAACAAATGATTCAGTTTGAAAAAACTATATTCTAATAGTTTGATACCGTTCGGAGTTCTAAACCGTTATATCAAATAAAAAATTTTGATTTCTTTTCAATTTTGAAAATATTGAACGATTTAGTTTGATTCGAATAATCTTATATAATAATTTGATTTAATTCGATTCAGTTTTCTAATAAAACTGTGCGATGAACAACTCAATTAGCAATAGTTTTTTTTCTTTCTATTAGTTACTATTTAAATTTAAAAATACGATTTTTAAAATAAAAATTGTACATATTATTAACAATTTCTTAATATTTAAAATTAAAACAAGATTTCTAAGTTGGTTGAGAGTTTCATTTCCCTTATCACTTAGTAGTTGGGTAGGCTTAGTCACACTATTTTTTTCTTTCAAATGTGAAATAATTTTAGTATTAAACATGTATGTATGTAGTACTTAAAAGTTCAGCATGCGCAAAATGATGTGAGGAAGGAATGGATTGAATATAGTCTTTGTGTTGAAATGATTGGGATGAATAGACAAGATAATAAAACAAAAGAAATAGAAAATGTTGAAGTGGAATGAGTTGTCAATCCAAAAGGGAAATGGAATGGTGTACCTACCTGCCGCTCTCGTCACCTTTCTATGTTGTATTCACTCTAAAGTTCTTGAATCCTCAATTCATACTCCTTCTGGTCACACATTTTCACCTCGTGTTTACGTTGAGGAAGCCTTCTTTATGCTCCTAGTAATGCTTAACTTGCACCTAAATAAGATAAGTAAAGAGAAACATGGTACTCAATGTTCTTCATGAGTATTTATGAGTAATATTGAAAGTATTTTATAATATAGTTTAGGAAATATGCGACTTTTTTACCAGCCACCTTTTGAAGTGATAAGTACCATAATATCATATTTTAAAAATTAATTTCTAAAATGTCATACTTCTCCTAACGGTTGGTCTATGGGTTGGACTAACGGGTATTGCATTTTTTTTTATCTAAGGGTTTGTTCATGGGTGGAAGGACCCGGTATAAGAGTATATAAAGTATATTAAATCAATAAAATATAAAAAATGAAGAAAAAAATTCAGCACAACACTAAGTCGTCCAACCCATGAATGAACCCTTGAAGTAAAAAAAACACAATATCCGTTCGTCTAACCCATGGACGAACCGTTACTAAGAGTATGGCGTCGTGAAAAATTGTTTTTAAAGTATGGTATTATGGTACTTTTGATTTCAAAAGGTGGTAGGATGGTAAAAAAAGTCGAAATATGCCCCCATAAAATATATTTAAAGGGGAGTCCAACAAGAGCCTTAACTACACTAAGTTTAGGTTTAAATTGGCGATTTTTTATACTAAAAAAGATATTTAATTTTTCAAATTGAAAAATACGTAGATCATTATAAATTCAACATTATAAAAAATTGAAAAAGGTGAATCTACAAACAATATTGTAGCCTTTAGATTAATAACATATATTGAAAGGAATGGTAAACAACTGTTATTTTTTATTCCTCAGCTCTAAGGCTGGTATATATAGTAGTCATACAATAATGATAATTAATTCTCTCTTTAATAGAGAATAAAGAGAAATAAAATACAATAAATAGAAATAATAAAAAAAGGAAATAAGATATTTTCCAACACCCCCCCTCAAGTTGGTGCATAGATATCTATCATGCCCAATTTGTCTATCAAATGTTCAAAGGTTGGTCTTGCCAAACTTTTGGTTAGGATATCCGCAGTTTGCTGATTTGAAGTCACAAAAGGAAGACATATGATTCCAGCATCTAACTTCTCTTTTATGAAGTGTCGATCAATCTCAATATGTTTGGTTCATCATGTTGAAGGGTTATGCGCTATGCTAATGGCGCTTTCTTGTCGAGTATAACTTTAATGGAAGCTCAATTTTCATCTTAAGTTCTTCTAATACTCTAAGGATCCATAATCCTTCACAAATACCTTGAGACATAGCTCTAAACTCAACAACTACTTGCTACAACTCCTTGTTTCTTACTCCTCCATGTCACAAGATTACCCCAAACATAGGTACAATATCCGGTCGATCTTCTATCGTGATGAACACCTAATCGACATCGGTGAAGATAGACACATTTCTTTGAATAGTTTTCTTAAAATGTAAGCCTTTACGATTTCCTTCAAATATCTCGATCCGTAGGCGCCTCAAGATGTTCCTCGTAAGGAGAATGCATAAACTGACTTACTACACTAACTGAGAAAGCAATATCAGGTCGGGTGTGTGCCAAATAAATCAGTTTTCCAACCAACCTCTGATATCTTCCAGTATCAACCGGAACATTTCCTTCTCCCCAAAGTTTAGCATTAGGATCCATAGGGGTATCTGCGGGACGACATCCACTCATTCTGTTTCTTTCAATAAGTCTAGAATGTATTTACTGTGTGAAACCACAATACCATTCTTTGACCGAGCAACCTCCATACCAAGAAAATATCTCATGGATCCTAAGTCCTTGATCTCAAAGTCTACCGCTAGTTTCTCTTTTACTCTAGCCATTTCAATTGTATCATCTCCAGTAAGGACAATATCATCAACATATACAATCAGGACAGCAAATTTTCCATCTTGAGAGAACTTTGTGAACAAGGTGTGATCAGCCTGTCCTTGAATGTACCCTTCTTCATGGATGAGTGAATTTTTCAAACCAAGCTCTAGGGGATTGTTTTAGTCCATACAAAGACTTATTTAGTTTGCATACATTTGATCCAAATTTGTTTTCAAAGCCAGGAGGAATGTCCATGTATACTTCTTCTTCTAGATTGCCATTAAGAAATGCATTCTTAACATCTAATTGATGTAGGGGCCAATCCAGGTTAGCAGCAAGAGATAAAAGAATTCTTACAGTGTTCAATTTTGCAACAGGAGCAAATGTCTCAGAGTAGTCTATACCGTAGGTCTGAGTAAAGCCTTTAGCCACCAAGCGAGCCTTGTACCTTTCAATTGACCCATCTGAATTATACTTCACAGTAAACACCCATTTGCATCCAACTGTCTTCTTGCCATCCGGTAGTGTCGTAACACTCCAAGTTTTGTTCTTTTCTAGAGCTTTCATCTCCTCAAGTACAGCTTCCCTCCACTTTGGAATTTCTAGAGCAATCTGTACATTTTTTGGAATTTCTACACTAGACAATTTTGAGGTGAAGGCAGACAGAGATGAAGACAAATTTGAATATGATATAAAATTAGACATGGGGTGTTTAGTACAAGATCTAACAGGTTTTCTAATGGCAACAGGATCATCAATATCAGGATACAAAATACGACTTTCGAAAGCAGAGATGGACTTACCTTTTCTATTCTTAGAAGGTTGATCATTCCGGTTGATTCCCGGTGTTGAGATGTGGACTCATCCTTTTCTTTGTGGTGCTTTTCACAAAAACCTTCCCTTTCCAAATTCCGTTTCCTAATTCAAATCTGTTTTCCTGAAGTGACTCATTATTTTGTGGCATTTCAATTAGATCATCACTATTATTATTTTCAGGAATTTCATTGTTTTTTTCATGAGAAAATGTGGGCTCAGATTCACAAAGTTCCTTACTCATAACAGGAGTAGGATCAGTTAAAGAATCATGGCCAATTTTGTTGGTGCGATATAAGTCTCGAACTTTGTGATGCAGGTAAAGATAAACTATTTAAAAAACTCATGTCCTCAATTTGAAACAAGTCTTCTTTTATATCCCACCCTTGATGAGTGTCATCAAAAAAAGGTTTATTTTCAAAGAATGTAACGTCCATAGTGACAAACATTTTCTTGTTTTTTGGATCAAAACATTTATATCCTTTTTGGGTTGGAGTATCCAACAAAAACACATTTTATAGCACGTGGTTCAAGTTTTCCAACATTTTATGTTCATGAACAAATCTTGTGCAACCAAAGATTCTTAATGTCGGATCGGTTAAAACACGAGTACTAGGAAAACATTCTTTAAAAGTATTAATTGAGTTTGAAAATTCAAATTTTTGAGGGCATTCTATTAATTAAATATGCAATTTGTTAAAACTTCGCCTAAATATTTTGGTACTTTATTTGAAAAAGTAGAGCTCTAGCAACCTCCATAAATGTCTATTTTTCTTTCAGCAACTCCATTTTGTTGAGGAGTATTAGGACATGAACTTTGATGTACAATCCCATTTTTTAGAAAAAAATCATCCAGGATAGTATTAAAATATTCTTTGCCATTATCACTTCTAAAGACTTGGATATTTGTTTGAAATTGATTCTGCACCATTATAGAAAAATTCTTTACAGCCTGACAAACATCTGATTTCCCCTTTAACAAGTATACCCAACATACTCTTGTATGATCATCTATAAATGTGATAAACCATTTTTTGAGAGAGAGTGTACTTGTACGGTTAGGGCCCCAAACATCACTGTGAATAATAGAAAAAGGTTTTGATGGTTTATAAGGCTGTATTGAAAATTGGGAACGATGATGTTTTGCAAACTCACATGCTTCACATTTAAACGAAGAAAAGTTCTTATTGTGAAATAACTTAGGAAACAAGTGTTTTAAGTAACGAAAACTAGGATGACCTAATCTTAAATGCCATACCATAATGTTGTCATCTTTATTATTCAAAACAGAAAAAGACTCAAAACAAGAACTTATTGTTTTTTGGAGGTAGTTGTGATGCAAATCCAATGTCAAAGTAGTAGAGTCCTCCACTCTCCTTAGCACTGCCAATCATCTTCCCCGAGTTCAAATCCTGAAAGACACAGTGAGATTGGAAAAATTAGTTTGACAATTTATATCTTGGGCTAATTCTTGTGGACATTAGATTACATGATAAATTTGGAACATGAAGGACATTTTAAGCGACAACATCGGAGACAACACAACTGACCCTTTACCTGCAATGGTTAAAAGAGCCATCTGCAATTTTTATTTTTTGATTACCTGCACATGGACTATATGAAGAGAACAAAGTAGATTCACATCATATGATCGAGGCACTGAATCTACTATCCAAGTATATTGGATGACACTAATAAATGCAGAATTACCTTTTGTTGCTATAGAGCAAGAAGGAGTTGGAGACTCGAGGAGTTTGTACAGTTTGTCTAGTTGTTCCGTAGTGAGTGGAAGCTGAGGTGAAGAGATTTGTTGCCCTTGATCAGAATTACTAGCTTGAAATGCACGACCACCTTTCTTCTTCCGTTAGGAGGTTTCCTTTGAGCTTCCAACAGGTCTCACGCGTATGACATTCGCGCTTGCAGTGATCACACCAAGGAACTTTGTCTAACCTTTTCCCCTCTTCAAGGTTCCTAGAAGCCAAAGTCGAGCCTTCAGATTCAGAGTTTCGTGGTATCTTGCCCATCATAATACCTTGACGTGCCTCCTCCTTCGATTTCGCAAAGTTTCACGAAGAGTTGGCAATGGTATTTTTCCTAGAACTCTACCTCTTACCTCATCAAGGTCTTTATTAAGCCCGTGAAACATGAAGACACGATCATTTTCTTGTCTTTTGAGAAACAGAACACTATCTTCTCTACACCTCCAATTGTCATCATAACATAGATCCAACTCTTGCCAAAGGGTCAACAACTCATTGTAATAAACAGTAACATTCCTGTCTCCTTGCTTCGCATGCCATAACTTTGATTTTAACCCAAAAATTTGTGAGGAATTTTGAATATCAGAGTATGTTTCCTTAACAGCTTCCCATACATCCTTTGTAGAAGGCAAAAACATGTAAGGCTTACCTATTCCACTTTCCATTGAGCTTACCAACCACGCAATAATCAAGGAGTTTTCAGATTTCCATTGTTTGTAAAGAGGGTCTCCTCCTGCTGGTTCGGCTACTGCTCCTGTTAAAAAACCAAGCTTCCCTTTGCTATCCAAAACCAAACGAACTGTTTGGGCCCATTCATTATAGTTATTCCCATTCATCTTAGGGATATTGACCTTGAGGGAATATGAGGAACCCTCTTGGTCATTGCCGCCTATATTGAAGTAGCTGCCATTGTTTATGACCGACGACTCGTCGACGTCACCGCGGCCACCACCGTTACCGCGGCCACCACCGTCACCGCGGCCCCCACCATCACCGCGGCCACCGCCGTTGCCCCCACCATTACCGCGGCCACCGCCGTTGCCACCACCATTACCGCGGCCACTGCCATCACCGCGGCCACCGCCGTCATTATTGGATCCGGTGTAGGCGAATCCTAGAGCAGGCCAACTGGTGTTGCGATTCGCCATAGGGATTTAAGCGGGTATGTGAACCGGGTCGTGGAAGCTTTACAGTAAACCCTAACACAGAGCTCTTGATACCATATTGAAAGGAATGGTAAACAACTGTTATTTTTTATTCCTCAGCTCTAAGGCTGGTATATATAGTAGTCATACAATAATGATAATTAATTCTCTCTTTAATAGAGAATAAAGAGAAATAAAATACAATAAATAGAAATAATAAAAAAAGGAAATAAGATATTTTCCAACAACATACAACGACAATATGAAGGTGCCTACAAATATGTCAAAATAAAAGTAATTGAAATATTCATACTTCTGAATTTGTAACATTAACGCACAAGTCTTCATCAGATCTATAATGAGTTGAAGTAAATATGTCAATTTGAATCAACAAACACTGTTCTAAGACAGAAAAACCAACAAACGCCATACAAGACGACGAAAACGAAAAAAATATAACCAGTAAATATAGCCACTTAATTAAACACACACACACGCACACACACACACACACACATATATATATATATATATATATATATATATATATATATATATATATATATATATATATATATATATATATATATATATATATATATATATATATATATATATATATATATATATATATATATATATATATATATATATATATATATATATATATATATATATATATATATAGAGAGAGAGAGAGAGAGAGAGAGAGAGAGAGGGAGGGAGAGGTAAAACAAAAATGGCGAAAAAACCACCTCTGCAATAAAAGAATGAAAAGACAAAAAAAGTTGAGTGAAAATAAGGTTTTAGGTTTCAAGAAGGAATACCTAACTAAGGATTTGGGGAGAAGGTAGTATGTGTTTTAAGCTGGTCAAATTTCTCAAGTTGGAGAACAAGTGAGCTCTTATTGGAGAGCCCAACACAGAGAAGTGTATTACTTTTCCATCCTTAAGGGTGTTACCCCACCACCTTGAAAAGTCTCAATTGTCCCTAGCGTCTAGAGATGCAACACCGAGCGCACATTTTTTTAGACATTCTTTATCACAACTTGATGAGGCATCATATTTTTGTCAAAATTTAATTTGGAGATGCATCTTCGAATGTGTAAAAGGTGAGTTTGGAGATACATCTTCATACACGCCACTAATTCAATGTCTAGTGATGATTTTGAGATGCATCTCTAGACGCTTTTATTTCATATACTTACGCCAAAACCTTCCCTTCCCTCTTCCTCCTTCATTTTATAAAATGTACTAACAAAAAGAGACAATTTCAGCTCTCACGTCCATTCAAGGTACTAATCCGTTTAAGCTTCTATCGTTGAAGCTCTTTCTCATTCATTCAAGTTTTTCATCTATTCATGCTTATCTTTCTCATCCATTTGGTTTGGTAAGTTTTTCAAAATTCTTTCTTTATGTTTTGATTGACGTTTTAGTAAAGATTAGTTGTTTTAGCTACAATAGATAGTAGTGGAATCGAAATAGATAGCCTAAACGGATATGCCTTTAAATTTGTTTAAAGTGTTAGGACAACAACTGGATAAATTTATGATGTGATTGCCTGTTTATAACGCATGTGCAGTGGCTGAAAACAACTCTAACAAAATTAGGCTTGGGCGTGTGTCATAAACCACATTTGTATGATGTGAGAGTACCCTATACAACACCACGAGGCCAAGAGTTAATGATAACTCGTTTAATGGTTCACAATGCTGAGGTTCCCAACCATCTAGTTCTACTTCTCGTAGTCGTCTGTCTCACACGTCTACTTCACGGGGCCACCAGTCCCCAGATGATGAAGCATCACCTGAAGCCCCAAAAGCCCAGGAGGAACCCATTGTTGATGCCCCTTTAAAGAGTTATCCAGGAGGCCCATTTGACACCTCCTTACTTCATATTTACACAAACCATGTTTCTATTTACTTTTGCATTACATATGTTTTAAACTAATTAAATTACGATTGATGGTGATATATTTTTTACAAGAGTGTGTGTGTTTAAAATCGGTAAACCATAACAGAAAGATATTAGATTTGAAATAGCCTACTACTGATTGGTTTGGGAATGTCATTTGTTATTCTGGTTTTAATGGCTTATATGTTGTTGTGTACATGACTATAAACCATGGCATGCAAATGGAATTTGCAGAGAGGTGTCATTCAAATACATCATTTTTCCACTTTCCTATAAGAGAGATGACCATCACCCTGGATGACGTCTTATGCCTTCTACATCTTCCTAACAAGGTGTCAGCCTGTAAATTCTAGTTGAAGGATTCGACAGAGAATGGTCGTAACCATGTTTGAAAATGATTAAGTATAAAGAGACCTATTCTTCGACACACTAGTCACATCGACCAAAAAGGTTCGCCTAACATGGTAGGCTTGGTTTGGAAGAGTCTTAGGAACATATTCACAAGATTAGGATCACCCTCTCTTTAAAACATGTTTAAAATCTCAAAAAGATTTGTATTTCACTCTGAATTTTTCATCTAATTCATTTGCACCGCTTTACATTGTTTCATTCGCATCCTGCATTAGCAGTCAATTTTTACATTTTTGTTACACATCTTTAGTTAATGATTAAGCTAATTTCATGCATTTTTACTAACATTTGTATTTTTTATAATATATTTGAATTTCTAGTTAACATTTAACTTTGCATTGTAAATTTGTAGTTAAATGCGTTTTACATCGAAGTCGTCTTAATCGTATTTGCATTTGCATTATTTCTCACTTTAATTTTTATTTTAATATTTGACTAATGTTAATTATTTGGTGAGGTTTTAATAAATAATTTCTATTAGTTTAATAATGAAATAAGAATTAAAAGGAATTTTTTTTTAACAATGTTTTGTTTTTAATAGTAATTATGTTTGTATTTATGGATTATTTCATGCTTGATTTTTGCATTTTTTCTTAGAGCTTTGAATTAAATAAAATCTTTCCTCATTGAAAATATTTTCTATTTTTATTGACAATTAATTTAGATTTTTTTTTATTTTGAAATTTTAATCTTTCATTTAAGACAATTATTATATTTTCTTTCACATTATTATTAATTTCCTTTTTTAGATAAATCATAGTGTTAGCTATCAGAAGTTTGCTAAGTGTTAGCTATCAGAAGCTTTCATAGTGTTAGCTATCAGAAGCTTGCTAAGTGCTAGCTATCAGAAGCTTGCTAACTGCTAACTATCAAAAGCTTGCTAAGTGCTAGCTATCAGAAGCTTGCTAAGTGCTAACTATCAGAAGTTTGCTAAGTGCTAGCTATCAGAAGCTTGCTAAGTGCTAGCAACTTCTGATGGCCAGAATTTCTGACAGCCGAAACTTCTAGTGGCCAGAACTTCTGATGGCCAGAGCTTCTGACAGCCAGAACTTCTGACGGTCAGAACTTCTGACAGCAAGAACTTCTGATGGCCAGAACTTCTGATGGCCAGAACTTCTGTAATGTCAAAATTTTGTAGAATAATGTTTATAACTTTCAATTGTTTTTTTATTATATATACTTTTGTTAATATTTTTATCCAATTTAATTGTCCAAAAGTTCAGTACAATATTACAGCTAGCAGAGCCTCCCTCCCTCCTTCGTTTTCTTCCTCTCCACTCACACAGATTGTACAAACTTTCAAACCATTCCACTATTCTTCCACTCCCAATTTTCACCATCCACCATCTTTGTACCATTTATACAACCTGCAAAATAACAATACAAAAATATTGTACAATCCTTCCACCATTCCACTCACCTCCACCATCCCACAATTCACGGATTGCTCCCTCCACTCTCTAATTTTTGTCCTCTATCTTGTACTAACTGAGTTTTTTTCAAATATCCTTTTTACCCTCACCTCATTTCCTATAAAACAACACCTTCAACAATAAACCTCTTGATTCATTAAACCCCAAAATAAAGTATAACACCACATCCCTTTCACTCTCAGCAAACTCTACTCCCTCGTTATCTCCCTCATGCTCCCGAACCTCAAGACACAGGACACCACCGCTCAATCCCTCCAACGAACACTATCATCATCACCCTAACCGTAAAAAGACAAAACAAAAACCTCACTCAACCTGTCCACCTCAAATCCATATAATACACCATCACTGTTCCCGCCACAAAACTCCATAGAACAACCATCCCTAACCTCACAACAACAGAAATTTCAGAACCCAGACCCAGAATCCAAAGGCAGATCCGACACGGTTCAGAAGCAGAAGAGTTCGTCAAAGAAGAAGCCAGACAGAATTGCAAATCACGAGACGGGTTCGAGGAGAAGATCATACATGTGGTTTTCTTTCATTTTTTGTCGCTAGATTTTGTTTTGATTTTCGTATCTGATTCATGTTTTTTTTCAGTGCGTGAGTTTTGTTGTTCCATGAGCCGAAACCGAGAGAAATAGAACGCGTGAGAACATATAAGCAGCCGTAGAGAGTGAGTAGAAGCAAGATTTAAGCGAGAGAGACGATTGTAGAAGAAGAATAGAAGCGTAACCAGAGAAACGCGTTAGCAATAACTGAGAGAAAGAGAGCGATTCACTTTTATTTTTCTAATAATTATTAGAATTATAAAATTAAAAAATAATAAATGTTAATAGTAATTAGTAAGGCAGTGGTGGCTAGGACTTGTGTTCTTCTAGGTTTAGCTTATGTTATTTATTTATTTATTTAGCATTTGAATGATCCATATGGGCCTTTGGCTTGACCCATATATGTGTTTTTACTGCATCAACACTACTGTTTTGCTTGCACACCCCAATTTTCTTTTCAAACTCATTTTTTAGTTAATTAAGTTTTGTGTCAAATAATTAATCATTTCAATTAATTTTTAACTATTTTGTTAATTAATAAAATTTTACTATTAATTTTAGTTAATAATTCAGTTAATTAATTGTTTAAATTTGTATCCTTACTTGTAAGTTTTACATAACTTGTAATTTATTTCCGTCATCCCCATTTGTAAATTTGTACCCCCATTCCCCACATGATGTAATAGTTAGTAAATATTTTATCGCTTTATCATTTAATTATTCATCGCATGCACAAACCAAACATTTCAAACTAATACTCGTGCGAGCCATTTTCACTACCTTGAGTCGACAAAGCTTAGAAGCGTCGCAACGACCACACATTTGTGCACACACCACGCTTGCTCTTGGACTTACAATGAGACTTTGCTTGAATAGTTAAATATTATTTAATTATCTAATTAGCTTATTTAAAATTGATTAGTTCATCTAATTAATTTCATTAAACTAATTACTTGATTAAATTTCGTTTAATTAGTCGATTAAATTTATTTCATGCATGCACTTACACAATTGCTAGTTGCTTTATCATTTATGTGAGCCACCTTGTATGAGCTTTTAATTCATTTACTTGCTTTATTTCATACTTGTATATATTTATCCATTTCATTTCCATTATCGCGCCTTGGTCCACATACCAAATTATCATTCAATAAGGGCCTCATGGTAGGGAGTAGACACTTGTTTATTCTCTCGAGATTAATCAAGCTTTCTTGGTTAATCATAGCCCAAATCAATTCTCTTCTCATCTTTAAGACCTTTCATAATAAATTTTCAAACCTCGATCCAACGTCGAGTGCATTTTCAAAACTCTTTCATAATAAAACCCAAGTATTTAAATCGTTGGTTGCTAGACCAATTGTTTAAAAAACTTGTGTCAAATGAACTCCAAGTCTTTAAATCGTTGATGCTAGTCCAATTTTTTAAAGACTCTTAATAACATGAACTTTGCTTCACCTCTTCTTTTCATAAGAAAACTTTTTGGGTTGATAGACGACTCATTAAGCATTGAGCTCCTCTGGTTTCTAGTATTTGAATCGTAGGATGCTAGTCCTATTGTTTGGTATTTCACCCACAATTAAAATCAATTCAAACTCATCAAACCTTGCCCATGTGCAAGTCCCTTTTTCAAACTCACATCCCTCACACGCGATCTTCTTTCGCTCACACGCGAATTGCACTAGTGATGTCTTATCGTCTACGTACGATTAAACTCCTATTTTCATAAATCAAATCAACCAACCAACAAATGTTCTCGCAACCGAGAACTACGTAAACTCTGACTTTTCCATCGCGCTTGGGGAATACGTAGGCACGAGATTTTAACATCTTGGCGAGCACACTTTCAAAAAATTAAAACATGTTTCTCTTTTCCTCTCTTTTTCGCACATAATAAGAAGAAGATTGCAAATTTACTTTTTACACACACAAACATGCTTAGAACTAAATGAGTCCCATCAAGTACAATGGATGTGAGGGGTGCTAATATCTTCCCCTTGCATAACCGACTCCCGAACCCGCATCTCTTAGTTTCGAAGATCATTTCATTTCACATTTTCATTTCTTGGGTTTTATCTATATTTTCCCTTTCCTCTTTAGGAATAAATAAAGTTAGATGGTGACTTCATTGTTTCATTGTATCGAATTTTTTTCGATTAGCATCAACATCAGGTATTGAGGACTTACCATATTTTTAGTCTATGACTCATCCAAGCCAATGATGTCTTGACAATATTATAGAAGTAAAATCAGAGACTCTCGACGGCGGTAGTTATGGGATTTCAGAGGCAGTTATCAGATGATAGATTATTTGCATCAATTTAAACATAAAATATGTGTGGAAGTAAGTTAGAGGATGAAGCCGACGTAGAAGGATATGTGTCAAGTTCTGTAGAGATAACTATTATCGACAGTTAACATTTTATACGTATATAAGTCGATCTCTCCTTGATTTTTACTTTCCCAAGTCTTTAATTGAAACATTTACCTTAGTGTCATTTCATATATTTTTGTCTATTATATTTATCCAAATGTTTATTATAATTACATTTTATTTCCAGTTTGTGATTATTCAAAAATTTAAATTCAAATCACAAATATTTTTCGATATATTTTTCGCACAAATTATCCTTGAGATTTTTATTTTATTTTAATCTCTTAAGTGAACCAGGCTCGTTATTGTTTACTAAAATCAACAGTAAATAAATTGGCACACCCATTGAGATTCTTTTGTGCAAGAAATCTTAACTTCTGCTGAAAAGTGTTTTGTTGTTCATTGTTTATTCTTGTTCTTCATATATAAAATATCCTCAAATGTCGATTGTTTATGCGTCTGAGGAGTGGTAAATTTTTTCCAAAAATGACTCGTTAAATATTAAAAAATACTCCTCCCCAAAGTAGTGCTCCAAACGTAGAAGAACAACCAACCAATAAGACTATTGGCAATACATGAAATTCAATAATGGTTAGAGATGTGCCAACTTATATAAGCCATATATCAACATCGATGATATCACCAGAAGTGGTGGTTCCACCACCACAAGGAAAAAAATATTCCCATTACTCATAGGGTCACACAACCAATAATGGGAAACCATAGACCTTATTTTCCATTAAATTTTACATTTTCTTCAGGTAATAGGAAATACCTTTATGACATGCCAACAATAATGATGGAAGGCATACAATCTAGGGCCTCAACGTATGTAAATAATGTAATGTTTATTACATCCTCTATCAATCCATACTTGGCGTCAGTATCTACTATAAATAATCATAGTCAAATGACACAAGTGCAAGTAGGGTTAGGATACAACCCTCAAATTATGACATCCCTAACTACTAGTTTCCTCCAATCCATGAGGTAATAAATGGATGAAAGTAACCATGATATGATATATATGGTTACACATCAAATATGCATCATTTTTAATCCTTTGATTAAAAAACAAACCATAGTTACCAACATTTGGCTCAACAGATAAGTCGAATTACTAATTTCTTTGTTGACCGTTCTTATCGCCATTAACCTTTGCAACCGTGAGCAATTATATCCTTTAAAGAAATTTGACACCCGATTCATCGCAACATTGCCCCTACTCCCGACATCTAATCACCCTTCTAGGTCCTTATGTGCTGCAACATATGAAACATTATCTCGAATGGGCTAAAGTATGACATGTCACTTCAGGGCTAATCCTTAACATCTCTTTCTTCAACACATGAATATATCATAATTTCTTTGTAGGCATTTATTTAATTCCTCCAAAAAATATTTAGGTAGGCTTGCTTGACCTTTGAAGGAACATCTTTTATGCCAATTTCGAGGAAGTCCATGAGTGGTTCTAGTCTTTCCATTTTTCTCCTTGCTTCTGTATGGCTTTCTTGTCCATTTTGACTTTGTCGGGGATGACTCTTTGGTATGAGTATCTAGATCCATCATTTCCTCAAGACTATAGCTTGAAAGATAACTCTCTTATGGTGAATATTGTTTGGCTAGGAAGGTTATAAAACATGCACGAGACAAATCAAAATATGGTTCAGATATAACAACTTATTTCTATGTGGTATGGAGTTTTATCTTTAGATGAATGGTTTATGAGACAACACCTAGGATCGCTAATGCCAACCTTTTTGAGATACAATTTTAGACAGAGTTGCATTCGATAATCAAAAGCTATATCTTAAGAGTTCTATGTATTATAGAGGTCTTATTCTAGTTTCATTGAACCCTTGGAGATCTCCCCGTGATATGGTTTTAGATTTGGTTCAAGTCCTAAGTTAGTGTATACTTTGATATACATAATATGGAATGAGCTCACTTGCACCACTAACATGCGTCAAATGACGTTCCTCGTCTTTGTTATTCTTATGAGGATGATTACTTGCTAACTTGAAATGTCATTGATAAACTCGTCATCCTAGAATAAAAGTGGATGTCTATCATTGGCTGAAGAGCTCTCAAGAAGCGAATCTCTACAAGGAGATTTCCTCAAGAGAAATTAGTAACCCACATCAGAGGGTGTTAGGTCGGTGACAAAGATAATAGATAAGACAAAATCTTTTTTTTGTTGCGTTTGAGTGGTGAGTTTGCGGGTAAACTTCTCCACATGACACAGAGCTTCCACTTGACGCAAATTATGGTGAAGATATCGTCCTAACGATTGAAGATTCTTTAGGTTCGTTGACGAAGGATTCAAGTGGGAGTTAGGCTTGGGTATTCTTACATCGTTGTTGGACGGGTACAATGAGAAGTGTTTCTATCAATGCATACCATTTTAGTGTGAGGTGAATAAGAAATAATGTCATTTAAATCGTTCCCACAGACTACACAAATGATCTTGTGGGGACCCGAGATGAGTGATGGTATATTTGTTTGTATAAATGATATGATAAGTTCTGGTATTTGGTTGATATTTGACAATTGGTCTAACATTTGAGAGTTGTACCTGTAAATACTTTGACGCTCAAGTCAATGACTATCAAACGCAAAACATAATATTTTAGATTTAAAAGTGTGTACAATTTGTCGTTTTCCTCCTCTTTTATAAGTCGATTCTAGAGTTTTATGGACCTAAAACAATCTATAGTAGGATAAGTGTTAGTGTTTTATTCGTTGTGAACTACCATTCTAGTTTCGTCTACTCATTTTGATTAAGTGTTTTCTCAGGGGAAAACTTAACTTGTTCTCTAGGCCTTATGACCATCTCCTCTAGAGCGCTTTATTATTCGTATATGTAGATCTCTTGACTTTGATCCAACTGTCTTTAAGGCTGCGGATCAAATCATATCCATATTTTATGGATCATTGTTAACTGAGTAGGGGTTGTTGGTCCAAGGTTTAAGTCCTGGCGGCGACATTTCTTTGTATTTCTTTCAAAAATGTAAACTGGTTGTTGATAATTATAAACCAACAACTTTTATATATATATATATATATATATATATATATATATATATATATATATATATATATATATATATATATATATCCACAGTCTGGAAACTACGAGAATACATTAGAAAATAGTTAATTAGTCCAATTAAACATTTTCATTTATATTTTATTTAATTAATTTTATTATTTTCTATTTATGAAACAAACAATTCCTGAAACGTCTAATTTAGAAACATAAACAATTTTGATATACACAAAGTCTCTGAAGTACCTGAGAATATGATAAAATAATTTTGACCCTAGTTTGTTATTTCAACAACAATTCACTCTAGTTTTCAACAACAATGTGTCTTTGCATTCAGTCATGCCACCGGTCACAATAAGTACGAGTTTACTTCTTCGTTATTTGCATACACATATGCCTTACTTCTGTATTAGAATGTCAGATGCACCACCTCCTCCTTTGTCTTTGTAGATGCACAACCTCCTCTTTTGAAGGAGCATGCGACCATGAATGTGGAACTAAAATGCTTGACATACAAATCATCATCATCCAAACACGAAGTTTACATTGTCAACTCCGACGAGCAACTTTGTATTTCATTCATAGAGCAATTCCCATTTCATGTGTTTCTTTTCCTTCAAAATTTTCGATATTTAAAAAAATCAAAATATCTATACTACTATCCTTGTAAAAACAATCAAGGAAAGGAGGAAGTGGCACCCAAGTATAGAAGACAGGTAGCTGGAAGTTGAATTTAGTACATTTTTCTATCAAGAGTTCATTTTCTACATAATAGATACATGTTTCTGTACATACATTGTAAGCTTATTATATACCCTTCTACATAAGTATATTCATAAATATGGACACTAAAGATTAGATACACAGATATATGTTAATGTTATAAGCAGGCTGCTTTTGGTAATAATGGTTCTTATTATATTTGCATACTCCATTTTCTCTCACACGCCCCTTTGCCTCCTCTTTCTATTGTATTTCTTATTCTTTTTCCATAACAATGTTCACTTTCCCTGCCTGTGTTCTATTTTCTGAAGGGTGAGAGCAATATTTTCCTAAAGGGTTTATACAATGAAGAGTCCGGTAACTAATTACAATATAAATCACCAGTAGTCTTTACAAGAACAATCTCCATTACTAAAATGGTGGAAACGGTTCCTATCTCTTACTATTATATCACGCTCATAAACCTTCGAAATCAGTTTACATGCTTGGTGACAATCTTTACAAACCCTTAGATTCTTGGTGATTCAAGGGTTTCTCCTTGTTTCGTCTTTAATAAACCATAACAAATTGCAAGTTTTTCACTATGATAGAATAATGGATTTTCCCTTTCCTCCTCAACTAGACCATGCAAAACAGCATCAGGGTCAGGAACATAACCAACCAACCTGATTGATTCCAGCATCTCATCAACTTTGGCATATATTTCTTTAGCAAGAGGGTGATCCCTCCCCCCTGCAACAAATTCATTGACATTGCCCTCCATTTCAATCATGGAAAACCCCGGTTCCTTCTTTACTCCCCTATCATCCATCAATTTCCTCACACCAGCAACTTGTTTCCACTTACCACAACTAGCATATATGTTAGCCAGCATTACATAACGTCCACTGTTACTGGGCTCTAGTTCAACCACTCTCTTTCCTACCGACACTCCTAACTCAAACTTCCCATGGATTTTACAAGCTCCGAGAAGTGCACCCAATACACTAGCATCAGGACTCATTGGCATCTCATCCAATATTTCTTTTGCTTCATCTAGCCTTCCAGCCCTAGCAAGCAAATCAACCATGCAACCATAATGCTCCTTAGCCGGCTCAACACCATGAACCTCTGTCATGTAACGAAAGTAATAACGCCCCTCCTCAACCAATCCAGAATGAGCACACGCAGTTAGAACATTAACAAAAGTAATGGCATCAGGAACAACCATTTCTCTTTCCATCTCCCTAAAAAGCTTGATTGCATCCTCTCCTCTCCCGTGCAACGCAAGCCCTCCGATCATGCAATTCCAAGACGAAACTCCTTTTCTAGGCAACCCAGAAAACACTTGAAACGCCTTCTCCAAACAACCACACTTGCAATACATATCAATTATGGTTGTAGCAAGCTTCGAATCCATCTTAATCCCACTCCTCTCAACATATCCATGTACCCACTTCCCCTGCTCCAAAGCTCCTAACCCCGTACACGCCGAAACCATACTAGCAGCCACAAACTTATCCACCTCAACCTTCTCCACTCTCATCCTGTTAAACAAATCAAACGCCTCCTTAAAACGATTACTCCGTACAAAACACGCAATCATAGCATTCCAAGAAGCAGAGTTCTTATCAGTCATAAGTTCAAAAACACGAAAAGCCTCATCCACATGTCCACAGTTAGAGTACCCAGAAATAACAGTAGTCCAAGACACAATATTCCGTTCAGGCATTTTATCAAACACCTTCCTAGCATCCTCCAAGGAACCAAAACAAAAGTAAACATGAATCAAGTTGTTAAGAGCAAACACATCATAACCAAATCCGAATTTAATAACATGGGCATGAAGCTGTTTTAGTTCTTTGTGAAAGGAACAAGCCCTTATGAGAATGGGGAATGTGAAAGAGTTAGGGGTGAGTGATTGTTGGAGCATGTGGGAATAGAAAAGAAAAACATTGAAGGGTGTTTGAGCTTGTGACTTGAAAAGGGTGTTGTAGAGGAAGGTATCTGGGTTTGGAACTGTGTTGAAGACTTTGAGAGCGTAGTGGAATTGGTGGTGTTTGGAGCAGGAGTTGATGATGCGGGACATGGCGTGGTTGTCGGTGGAGAGGCCGAGGCGGAGGAGGAGGGAGTGGTGTTGTCTGAGTTCCGCCATGGTTGAACATGTCTCCACCGCGCGGAGTATCGGCGTCGCCGTCACATAGGAAGGTGGTTGTACCTGAAAACAAGAGGTGCTACTCATTCTTAAATTGCACCTGATTCGTTTCTCTTCAGTTTGTTACCTCTGCTTTCCCACAACCTTAGCCAATGCTCAAATCAAAAAGAGGAAAATTTCACTTTGTACCCCATATTTCAACCTGCACCCCCGCTACACTAATTTTTTGACGAAAATACCCTCATATAAAAAGCATAAGATTTTAAAAAAAAATCATTTTTCACATCTATTTTAAAAGTGTTTCAAATTCTCTCAAAGTACATTGCATTCCGGAACAGTTTGGCCAAGTCTTCCGGTTCACAAAAAAGCACTTCGGAACACTTTTAGAAAGTGTTCCGAAAATTTTACCAAACCGGAACACTTTTAGAAAGTGTTCCGGTTTGATTTTTTTGTTGCCTTTTTTCGGAACACTTTTAGGAAGTGTTCCGGTTTGCAATATTGCATTCCGGAACACTTTTTGGAAGTGTTCCGGTTTGGTAAAATTTTCGGAACACTTACTAGAAGTGTTCCGGTTTGTTATATAATTTGGCATTCATTCCGGAACACTTGCACAAAGTGTTCCAGAATGGTTTTTGTGAAATCCGGAACACATTTAAAAACTGTTCCGGTTTGTATTTTTACATACCGGAATACTTGCTGGAAGTGTTCCGGAAGTGTTTTTCTGGACTGTTAAATTTTGTCTTTTTCGTAAATGGTAAAAGTCAAATAGTAAAATAATTAAATTATATTTAGGGTAAAATTGTCATTTTTAAAAAAGTGTAGGGGTACAGGATTAACAGTGAGGGTACAAAGTACAGTTTTCCAAAAAGAGCTGCACTATTATTTTTGTATTCATATAATAGTACGGTAGTTTAGTTAAATTTAGTATGGAGTGTTTTATTTTATTTTATTTTTTATAAGTTAAAGGATATTCGGATGGATTAAATTAGGGGTAGACATCGGTTCGGGCCGGTTCGGGTTCGGGTCTAAAACTCCAACCCAACCCAACCCTTAGGTGACATATAGTAACTCAATTTCGATCCTATTATAAATCTTCGGATTCGGTTTGACACGGTTCAGGTAGTTGGACCAGTTTAAATCGAATTTCGTTTGTAGTTGTCCAATTATAAAATTCACTCCAAAAAGAAAATCTAATAGATTTTTTAATTTTTTTTTTCAAATTCTTATTAACAATTTAATAGGGGTTCATCCAAATTTCAAGCCCAGTTATAATTTATTATAACTTATTATGAATTTTATTTAATTTTAAAAATGGATAATTATTCTTTATTTAAAAAACTATTAATTATTTGTATAAAAAGTTTTAATTATTGACACATAGGGTTATTTTGAGCCATTTTAAATAAATAAGAATAAATTGTCCATTATCTAACCGTTCTTCTTGTATAAGTTATATTATTACAAATTCATAGAGTCAGCCATATTATAAAGATAAAATGTGTTTTACCCATAGTTCTTCCAACTGATTCATGCACACACTACCTGTCATAAAAAAATTTAAATAATGAATAATAATTAACAAAAGAGAAATTAATAATAAATAAAATTCAAAAGTTAACTAAAACTCTAAATAGTTAAACAAAATTGTGGGATATAGTAAAAAAATGATTTTGAAGAAAAACAATTCTATTAGAGATTATAAACTAAAAGAGTAAAGATCAATATTTATGACTCAAAAGTTAAAAAACAAAATTATAATAATAATTTTATTAATGGTTTTAAAAAAACAGTTTTGTTGAGTTAATATTTGATTAAGGGTTGATTTTGTAGTACCACCAATAAACTCTAAATCCAAATGAAGAAATAAAATATTTTATAAGTCATTAAAATAAGAAGAAAAAAAAGGTTATCGAAGTTTATATTTACCTAACTGAAACAACAAAATCAGGAAAAATGTTTTTGACAATTTCCTCAGCTTGAGAAGATGATTCTTTTAAGGTCCATAATCACATGATTTCCTTAGCCTTTTTGCAGCCAAAAAAGTATTGTGAGACCCTCTTGTTGGAAACACATATCTCAATTAAAAAAAAACAGCTATAATCATGCAAGAATCATACAAATTTAACACAAAAATACATAAGTTATATACCTTTGCCATTACTATACTGCTCTTTTCGGTGTTGTGCAATTCAAAGGTCGAAAACATGATACACCAAAATATGTTACACCAAAACCTGCATTTATGATTCACTATCAACAAAAGATATCATAAGATTATTTCAAATATGATGATTCTAAAGGTTACATATAAAAAGGAAATTCAAAGCCAATTATTAAAAATAATTAGAGCATTAATTTGCACATTTATGTAGTGAAAAACTTAAATATCAATAGTTTATTATATACATGTTTGTACCATTTAAACAAATAATAAAAATGTAGAATAAAATTATGCAGAAGTAGCACATCTCACCAATATGCTGGAATAAAAACATTGTAGTAAACATGATAATTTCCTAACCAAAGCATGGTCTTTTCTATCATATTTCACCTGCAAATATACAAATATCAACCAAACACATTTTCTCTATTTTTCTTCACAAAATCTTCAACAACAAAAAAAAACATAATTCCTCATAAAATCTAAAGTAGTTTTACAAATCATGTAGCCATGAAGTTGTTACCAAGATTCATACCTTCTACAATTTCAGTTGCTATAGCTGGTATATTATAAGAGCTCAAGATATTCCAACTCTTGTAACATGAAAGGAGTTATCAAAGATCACATATCAGAAACATAAAAATTAAAACAAGCAAAAGACATGTACTATCTATAAAAAATATCAAAAACTTCAAAACTATATCACAAAATAATATTATTACTTAGAAAAACCAGCTTTATTATACATAAAATCCTTCACATAACATATGAAACCACTATAAAATGACAGTTAAGAAAAAATCTGAGAAAAAACTCTACACTAACCCGTTTTTAAACTGGTAATTTCAAGAAACTTTAGGGATCTTTCAACCTGCAAAATAAAAAAAAATAAAAAACTGAGAAAATAATGAAAACCTTGCCAAAGATAAGAATCAAATAGTCAAATCCTTAACAAATATTAACTTACAAGAAGAACCACCTTCATTCCATCACTTTGTTGAACCTCTAAATCAAAGCACAACTAAAATCAAAACAAATCTGATTTAATCTTAAAGTTCACAAAACTCAAATGCTAACCCTAGATCTACATCACTTATAGAGAAGAAACATAAACAACAAACATAAAAATCAACAAAAACTAACCTATCGTAAGATTCAACTTAATCAAAGTAGAACCACATCTGATAACTTCAAGACGGTTAAGCACTTGAAAAAACTATTTACAAAAAAAATGAAAATTAGAAGATGATGAAGAAGACAAATAGTGGTTGAGTTTAGGGTTAGGAGAAGATGATGTAGAAGACAAATATGGGTTGAGTTTAGGGTTAGGAGAAGATGATGTAGAGGACAAATATGGGTTTGGTGGTGACAACGGCTGAGTTTAGGGTTAGGAGAAATGAGGGTGAGTGAGCGGCTGAAGAATGAAGATATTTAGGGTTGGAAAATCTGAGTAATTATTTATCTTAGGTAGCAAACTTCCAATATGGTGGCATGCTTGACCATGTAATCGTAATGAAGGAGGACCTTTCCCCTTTGAATGGGTTGTGTCAAATTTCATTCCCGGCGAAGTAAACGAAAACATTGCGTTGTAAGTCCGAATGTTATTCTGAAAATTCTTTGCGTCGGGATGGTTGTGATCAAACAAAAGTCTGTTTAACACTGGCGGTGGTGTTTCAAGCTTTGGAAGAACAATTTTCTCTCCCTTGCATCAGAGTGGAAATTTAAGGACAGTTGTATGTCTTGACTTCCCTATACGCTCCCGATACCACATCAATGCCTGACAGTGTTGGCATTCCCAAACAGGGTCCCCAACATTAGTAAATTCTGCACTTAATAACAATCAAATATTATGTAACAATATATATATCAGTATTCACACGTTTATTAATGTCTATTGCAAATAATAATTTATACTAAGAGCTGAAATAAATAAACCTCGGTTATTTTGATTTCCTAAAGCAACAATTATATTACAATCATCTGAATCAGAATCTCGGTCGTCCGAGTTGTTAGAACCTGTGGTTTCATCAGTGGAATCATTGACATTGTTTAAGTTTGTAGCATCCGTAGTCGGTACGTTTCGACCAAATGAATGTGATGCAATGTGGTTACGTGAATGACGTACGTTGAAATTATCATCTTGAGAAGGTTGAGCAGAATTGAACTGGTTGATAAGATTCACTCCTTGTTGTATAGCGGATCTTGGCCTCTTGAAAGTCTTTTTGTTGGAGTGATGACGTTCAGATGACACAGTATGAAGTTTATTTGTTAATGTTGTTGTAAGAGGTGAATGTTACCTATGAGTAAAGATCACAGTGGGTGTGAAAGTTTGAAGCATTGGCTGTGATGGTTCCACATTTTCCTGGTTCGAGTGAATGGAACTTGTGTTGTTGTTCAATAATGTAAGTCTTTTTTTTTTCTAGCAATAGATGCAGGGGTATCTTTGAAGTTGATATTATCACCTTCCATTACAACTGTAAGAGTTAAAACATGTATTTGTTAGAAAGAAATGGCAAAAACTCAATGTAAATAAACTAATATATGTGCTAGAACTGTATCAGATTTCATGAACAATGTAGGCAATGCTTACATGCTCAATAGTTGATAGAAGTTTTGATATTTGTTTAGAACATACACTCTTCGGTAACCGTGGGAGAAGAAAGTACAGGAAAAAAAGTAGCCGTGCTAGGGATACGTGAAACACTTATTGTTTTGACAAAAATTTTATATGGGAAACTGTAAAAAGTAGAATAAATAAGCCATCATGATTGTGTCATATGACAGGTAGAGTGTTTTGATTAATATTCACTTAAAAAGGGGTAGTAATAATGTTTCACAAAAAAAGGATGGTAAAGTGTGCATATGTATATATTAAGGGTAAAGTGTTCAGAGGTATATATGAATATAGGAGTGAATCAATACCTATACACATGTTGCATATTCTGCTAATAAAGTGTGTTAACGTAATATTATAGTATGTCATGAAACCTTCTCGACTTTCCATTTATTAAATTTTTTAACGCATTCCGAGACATGTAACCATAGTAAGAAAAATTGGTATGTGAAGAAAAGCTATAGACACATATTCCATTAAATGAAAAGTTAATGACATGCCATTCTCAGCAAGTTGTGCTAGAGTTCTCGCATCAAAACAACGTTAGTTCTCCCAGCTCTGGTAGTTCAAGCATGCAGCGGCAGGTGTGTTCTTGATGTGGGAATTATAATTATCATTTTTCATCTAGTTTCGTTGCAACATCATGTGTAATGTTGGTATTTTTGAAGGAGCATTTGGCCTCAGTATACATTAGTAGCATTAGCGAAAATATCGCAAATATATTAGCGGTATATCCATCACATGATCATAGTTGTCGTTGGACAAAGCATAAGACGCAACTCACATAACTTTTGTAACTTTACAAATTCGAACATGTCCAAAATAATAACATAATTGATAAAAATTTGATCAATAATTCATATAGCAACAAACAATCAAAACAAAATGCATCCTAACAAATTATCTCAATTCAATCTATACCATCCATTTGCCTCAAAACCACGCCGATTAGTGAGTTGTCTCACACACCAACCATTCAATTTTCATCTTCAATCACAAAAATTCAATTTTGATATCACCTTACCTTATTCACTCTCAGATTTTTCCCTCCATTCCCAACAAAATCATTCTAATATCACCTTTCATATTGCCCACTTCACCCTCCATTCAAGCTGCCTATGTAACCGTGTCCATCCCATGATCACACTTGTGGTTGGATTATGCACAATGCTTCCCCAAGTTAACAGTATGATTAATACAACAATTTGATGTAATTTTCTAAAAGGCTTCCGTTGCAACTATGTAATTTTCTATAGGTTTGTGGGGTGAAATTTGTTGATTGGGAAAACAAATTAGTTTTGAAGTGTTTGATATTGGGATTGTAGCAACTTTAATAAGAAGTGTGTTATTTAAAATGGTTGCATGAAACTATCATTATATAAACAACAATTGCAATGAAAAGTCACAAATAAAGATAATATAACAGGAGCAAAACCAAGTACATAATTCAAAAGAGAAATACTTAACGCCATAAGTCAAAAGAGTATTACACAAGGATATTAGATAAAATATTAGTAGAGCAGGCCATTAGTGTTTAGACAATAACACATAGTTTTCAAAACAATTAAAATATGAAGCAGCAACTCTCAAGGAGGACAATTCTCCAACTTAATATTTTTTCTCATTTTAGTTGATGATTCTTCTCCTTCAAAAGAAACAGAATCAACCGTGTCGTAAGCAGATACTTGAGGTGCAAGTCTTTTCGAAGTTGTAGATGGCGTAGTCGGTAGAGGATTATGCTCAGAGGTTATGTCAAGATCCTGCAATTAGGCAACAAAAATCAACATCATGAAAGCAACAAAGTCATGGTTTAATAGAACAGGGAAAATTGACCAAATGTGGGAAAATGATGTTACATCAACAACATTTCAGTCTTCAATTGGAAAAGGCTCTTCTACATGTTCATTAATATGCATAGAAAGAAATAGAAGAGATGTGTGAATGGTGTTTTCCTAATCAAGAAGTGAGGTATAATAAATAAGTTATATCATAACTAAGAGTGACCTGTAGTTTCTTTGGAGTTGCAGATAATGTAGATGGTGTCTTGTCGGAAATAAAAAGATACAAATAAGTACAGTTGTGTAATGGGAAGTTTTATATCAATGGAACAAATAAAAAATTAATTACCAAAGATTGATTCAAAGTTTCTTGTAGCTGTTTGATGACACCTTCATCCCGATAGATGGAGACAACAGTTTTATTACCCCATGAATGTTGCCATTTGACCTTAAATGCGATTGTGAGGCCGACCAAAGCATCGAGTTCTAACGAAAATTCCAAGGGGTTGGTGATTCCAGCCTATTGAAATTGGTATAACATAGGTATTAGTAAATGAATATATAAAATAAATATAGTTAAAAACAAACACAACTACATGAAGCGTATTTTTGCGCATCTGATCAGATGTCATGTCCAATAGCTGTAAACATTCTTGGTCCCATAGAACAGATGTAGATCGAGAACCATGTTGTACAACATTAATCAGAATTTTATACCTATGGAACTCAAATGAAAAATAATTAGAATATGACACTTGTGGAAGTTAATTGAAAATTGAAATATATTCGGAGGAGTAATTTAAGTAAATTAAGAATCTATAATAGAATGAGTAGGAAAAGAAACCTAAAAATTTCAGTCTCAGTGTTGTGACCAGAACCACAAACAAATGGTGGTTGATATCCCTTAGCAACCATTGGATACGCATGACATGCTTTGTAATGCCAACCACCCGGAGCCGCCTTTAGTTTAGTGGTGGTAGCAACAGTTACACAGTGAGTAGCCTGGAAGGGTAACAAACTTATTACAATTAAGGAAACATTGATAACCAAGTGTTGTAATAACAATCATTAGGAGTTAAATTTGGGTAAGAGATATAGTCTTACAGTCTTTAGTTTTACGATATCACTGAGAGGGAGTACTATATCCTTATACATAAATTTGTCGTATGGGCTAAGCTGAGTACTACCAGAAGTTTGAGACAACTGGGAGAGTGTGGTGACACTTTGAGATGAACCTTCGACGAATGCAAGTTTAGGACTGCTAGGAAAAAATATAAACAGAGTAAACATGAGATTCAAAATGAAATTAGATGAATAGTGAACAATGAGGATGATGATAAACCTATTTAAAAATTGTTGAATCTCAGGAAGATCATCATTGATGTGCAATTTAGTAACATTGAAAGTGTTTGAAACACACAATGGATATTTTGCTACATAAATACAAATGACGAATAGATTAGTATTGGTGTTTGGAGAAAAAGCAGGAGAAGTGAAATGATATTTTAATAATACAGACCATCTTCTTCTTTGACTTTTGTGAATTGCAAAAAAAATACAGTAGGTATAGATAAATCCTTCCTTGACTGATTCTAATAATTAAATTGCACTACATAACCCTCCCACAAAGGCATCAATTAAATATAGAAAATAAATCATTTGTAGTTATGTATAGATGATCGCAATGCATATGTACCCCAAATCCTTGAGCACAAAATTGATTTGTTGTTTTTTGTTCCCGTTGTGAATTTGGGTGTATCCAACTTCTGTAACCATCCCAATGACATCTGAAAAACATATTAAGTATAGGTATTTCATAGTAAATGAAATCAAAAGTGAAAAACTTAAAAAAAACAGACATATATGTGTATACCTATTAAAACTCCCCTCTTCCAATTTCCAGTTACAATATCAGCAAAAGGTGTGAAAATGAGGGGTTTATGAGGTATTTCATGTTTATTCTTGTCAGTTACAGACGTCCCACCAGTGAAAGTCAAGATAAATTTGTGGTCAAAAATCTTGAACAACACATCATTTAACGAAACTTGGAAGTTTGTTATGGTATAAGTGTTGTTGACAGTCAAAACAGAATCATAATTTTGTTTAAAAGCAGTAGGAACTTTACAGTGTATATCAGATCCCTGAAAGTAAAAAAGAAGTACATGAACGGACATGTAACTAATAAAATAATATGAAACAAACATAAAGTATGATATATGAAACCAAAATAACGTAGACCTATATGAAACGAAACACATAGTATATTTATATGAAACCAAACACAAATTAACTACGAACGAACTATATAAAATGATACGAAACGCACAAATAAATGTAACAAAGTAGAGTTTTATGCATGAAAATAATATTATTCAGAAAACCGTAAAACTATTAAACATTGTAAACAAAACCTAAAACTTTAAAACCGTAAAACCGATGAAGTAGAATGTTATTCCAACCAAATCTTATTCTGAAAAGTATCAAACATTTGAAAGGCTGTTTATATGAAAAACTGTAAAACCAATGAAGTAGAATGTTATTCCAGTGTCAACAAACCCTAAAACTATAAAACTGTAAAACCTAAAAACAAGTAGTTTATATGCAACTAAAAGCATATTCTGTAAAAAAACAATACACGAACGACCTGTATGAGGAATTGTATGCAAACCCACGTAACCGTAAAACCGAGAAACTTACTTCTTTATCAACCAATACCATCTCAAAGTGTTCTTTACTCTTGGAGATAGCTGTCCATTTGTGATGGATTCTGACCGTTATCTTCCAGATCTCCTTTGAATCATTGATGTCCTTCACATTTTCAAAAGGTCTTGCCATAGTGATGTAGAAACCAGTTTTGGATGTTGGAAGAATTTGTTGTTTTGGGTAGAAAAAGTGAAGCTGAAACTAAGTTGAAGAATAAGAAGATTTTTATGTAGTGTTATAAGAAGAAGGAATGAGAAGAGAGATAAGCAATGGAAAGAGTGAATGAAAAGACAACACTCAGGAAGCATGTTGGTAAGCATTTTATCAGCCATTTGCACAGGCGTTGCATTTTGGGAAGAGTGAGAGACCTTTTTGCAGCATCTATAGATTTACTAAATCACGTGATATCTGGTTTGAAAGAAGAAAAAAAAGAGTAAAACTTACCAATATTATATTTCCTTTTGTACCCCGTTATTAATTCATAATATATTTCCACTTATAATAATATTTGATAAAAAAGACATTCTTTTACCCCAAATTAGTGACGTGTTTGTGAAATAACAAAGGGTAAAAAAGTGAATTCCAGAACATCAAATATTTGAAAAAAAAGAGAAATGTTTAACCCCATCTTAAAGATGAGATTTGTAAAAATAACAAAGGGTAAAAAAGTGAATTCCAGAACATCAACTTTTCTTATATTATAGATTGCATCACTTTAATCATTTTTTATACCATTTAATTGGGGAAGAATGACAAAATTGTTATATTTCATCATGAAATACTCAAACAATAGAATGACATCTTTATTTCATTTCGCTCTGTTCCACTCCATTTCATGTCATTCTTCCACTCCATTTCATCTTATTCCTCTCCATTCCACTACACCCTTTTACAATATCCAAACATAACCTTAAGATTTTTAGAAACAATTTTAATAAAAAAAAGTCTTGAGAATAGAAAATATCGTAAGATATTTATTTATTTTTAACTTACAAAGAGGGTTCTTAAGATTGGATTTTGAGAAATTTATATTATGTTTTTAATATTTATAAATTAAATAATAAATGAAAAAGATAATAAATGGATTTTACTAATTAAGATAAATGAGTCGAATTATTCAGAGTTTAAGTTCAAGTCTTATATTTTTTCGAGTTTAATTTTGAGTTCAAGTTCAATTTATTATCTGCATGAATTAAGTTAAACTAATTAATTATTGATTAAAATTTCAAACTATTTTTGAGTTTGTTCTGTTCCTTGATAATCATAGTCATTTTAAGCCGCTCATAATGCCCAAAAAAAAGACACGGAGACAGAATACAAGACAAACACGAAATGACAAGGAAACAAACATCATTTCACATATCATTCAGGTGATCATAGACGCAAAGTCCATTTCCACCGTCTAGATCCATGTAACGTTCCATCACATTCCACCTTTCCACATGCATTTAGTTGTTAACAAAAAATCTTCCATCTAAAGAGATGATTGTGTCATTTTTTATGTATTGAATTTCTTCACATTCAAAAGCATTCTTATTCTCTTACTGACTTATAGGGGTGTTCAAAACCAAGTCGGTCCAATAGAAAATTGCAAAAACGAACCGAACCAAATAGAAACTGTCAAAAATGTATTTGGTTTGGATGTGTTTGAGTCATTTTCTAATAGAACCGTGCGATTCAGTTCTATTTGCAGTTTGTATTTTCCAAACTGAACCAAACTAAATCGCATTATGTTATAAAATTTTACTAACCAATATATATATTTTTTAATTTTTTAGAGAAATTAACATGTATATTTTATATTCTTTATATGATATTTATTTTAATTTATAAATCATAAAAAATAAAATATTATACATTTATAAATACTATTTTCAGAAAAATATATTTTATTGTATTCTTTGTATAATATTTATTTAAAAATGCAATCTTATGTATATCATTCTTTAGATTTAGATAAAATTATAATACATAGTTTTATGTATCAAATTATAAACTTATTTTGACAATTATAATTTTTTTATGGTAATGTGTGCACGATTAAACACAAAATTATATTTCTCTCTATATGTAAATGTATTGTTCAATTATAATTATAATAAGTATATAATTTTCTCTTACATATATATATGGAAATTGTTCATATTTTGACTTCTTAAACAATATTTAAGTAAAGGGAAAATCATTGTAGTAGAATGTTCATAAGAAGAATTTGCTAATTATTCTAAAAAAACTGTTATGGTTTTGAGTACGTGTGCATGCCGAACCCACTGCTAGGGTTTGCTTCGGCGAACCAGGACCATGAGGAGGGACCGGAGGAAGTTGATTTGAAGTCTAGGAGTTCTAAAAGAGTTAAAGATGGAGATGCTGGATTCACAGACAAGTCTACTATGTCGATAGTTATGAGGTGTTTGGAGCAGATATCCACATTGAATAGGAGAATGGAGAAGATAATGGGGGATGAAGTTGATTTTAGCAAGCAACCTTTTGTAACAGCGCCATTCAAATTGTACAGAGATTCATCGACTGGGAGAAGTCGGGAGGATCATGCTGAACTTGATAGTAAAGAGGAAGTAGAGGAGATGGATTTACCACTAGAATTTTCTGGAATACGGATATAGGAGAATCAAGTAGGAGGTTATGATTGTCCTAAACTAGTACTAGAAAAGTATGAAGAGAAAAAAATCCATCGACCATGGAAGAGAGGAGTGATAGTCAAGCTATTGGGGAGGAAGATAGGATATAAGGCTTTAGAAACAAGGCTAAAGTAGACGTGGGTGAGGAAGGGAGTTACCAATATCATTGATTTAGGTAATGATTACTAGTTAGTGGCTTTTTCTAATGAAGAAGATAAAAGTGTTGCGATATCCGATGACCCATGGTTCATCTATGATCATTACTTAACGGTCAAAGATTGGGCACCAAAATTTCAACCCGATAAAGATACAATAGAGGAGGTAGCGGTGTGGATCAGGATATCAGGATTACCTATAGAATATTATGATGCGAGAGTGCTGATCGCGTTGGGTAACAGAATCAACAAAACAACGAAGTTTGATAAGAATACTACACAAACAGAGAGGGATAAGTATGTTAGATTGTGTGCCAAAGTCAATATCTCCAAGCCATTACTAGCCATGTTTGATATTGAAGGAAAGATATTTAAGATAGAGTATAAAGACTTGCAAATGTTGTGTTTAAATTGCAGTAAGTTTGGTCATTATAAAGATGGATGTTTGGAAAAAGATTTGTTCTAGTAGAAGGAGAAGCCGGAGGTAATAATGCTTGAGCACAAAGGAGTGTTGGTTTGGATAATGAGGTGGTGACGGATGGACCGTGGAGTGTGGTTAAGAAGAATAAAAGGGGTGGACAAGCCATGATGGGACGAAAGAACCAACATACAGTGGTTAAGAAGAATAAAAGGGGTGTATTATGCTCTAATTCATACCTTGTAGGACTACTTTATTTGGGGTGGAATCTCAACTTTTATCATATTATTAAACACTATTAGTAATAAATTCGTGCGTACGCACGTGTTTTGGTCTGATACGCATATTTGTTTACATAATATATTTATTTTAAATGGAAGGTTAAAAAAGAAAAAATATATTTAGATCAATAAAAGTTTTTTTCATATATAAAAATATTTAGATCAATAATAAATTTGTTCCCGTATATCATTATTTGGATCATAAATATTTGGATCATAAATACATCGTATATAAAAATATTTAGATCAACAATAGATTTTTTTCGCATACAAATATTATTTTTCTTTACGTATCATTTGTGAGAGAAATTTCCAAAATATATTTGGAAAGTTGCAATGGTTAAAATAGACCTTTTAGAGAAAATGTGTAATATTTTACAATTGAAGCAATGTAACCATTCATGAACAAAATCTTTCAAAGAGTTGTTTTCTTTCACCAAATGACATAAGTTTCATTATAAATAGAAGCATTTGTTAGGCATTGAAAACATACGAAAATAGTATATTTCAAGTGCCAAAAATTATATCTACATCATTCTTTTATTTTTCTAGTGCATAAAATAAATGAAGAAACTTTATTCGGTAAAATATCATTGATCGATATGCTTAATGTGAATGTACGATTCATATTAAGGTTTCCAAAGTATCCTGAAGGAGATTCGCCGATTAACCCATTTGCATCCAATTTGCCTAAATTGGTGGGGGCGAATCGAACCTAAAGCTTAGTGTAAATACACACTTTGAAATTTATTTTGTGTAAGTTTATCGTACCACTTTCATCTTCTTCTTGTCTATATTTTGCAGCAGGCCCCCAACACAAGATCTAACAATCTTTAAGTTCGATTTTTGATTTGATTTATATTTTATTTGTGGTTAATATAAATGTTGCAATTTTATAGAAGATACTTTCTGCGATGGTCAAAGGTACACAATTAACTCATATAATTTTTATGATTTATGTGATTTCGATTTATGGTTCTTTTTGTGGTTTATTTGTGACTATAATTTCCATGGAGAAATAAATTTGCGTGTTCCCTTATTCCTAATCATGGTGAAAGGTACATAATTATATTTAAATAAATATATGTTATATGATGTTCTAAATTTTTGTAGAATATGTTGAAAATAATATTTATTTATGTTAAGTTTAACATGTGTAATAAATTTATATATATGCATGATTTATAAATTATTCAAGTATGTGAATTTGACTAATCAAGAATATATTTGATTTATGGTGTATACTTGAATGTAAAATACATGTTAAATAATAGTCTATGGTGCAAGTAATTTATTTTAATTAATAATGTGTTATTTATGGGTGGAATGATTTGGTATAAAATCGTGAATTTGAATTTATGATACATGTATTGGTAATGTAAAATGATGTAAATGAAATATTAAAAATATATATGATTTGTTGCAATTATATATTTTATTATGCAAGAAAATGGTTTATTTTGAAAGAATAGAAATAAGTTCTCTGGTGTCTATTTATATGGATTTGTGAATTACATGTTTAAATCCACTTCATTAAATAAAAGTTTGTCGTGACGAATTTATATGATCATGATTGTCGATTGCTATGCATTAAATATATTTTGGATATATATTTAAGTGGAAGTAAAACTTCAAAGGTTAGCAAAATGAAGAGTGACATAAAATTTGTGCATATGACAAAATGAATGACAAAATTGTCATGGTGCTAGTTTGTCAAATTTATCAAGAATATAAGTTTATTTTGTATATGATAATTGTACTAATATGACAAAAGTGTCATACTTTAATGATAGTTGATAGACACTATCAAGAGTACCTAATATAATCATATATACATGACTATTTGAAAGATTGAAAATTGAAAGTTTATTACAGTTTGAAAAATCATGCGATTCTTTGACGAAAGGATTGACAAGGATATGATGTCTTTGGATATAATTGAAGAAAATAAAGACATCATTAGGAATGTGAAACAAGCCGATATCTAATTAAATCACCAATGGTGGAAACTCAACTCACACTTCATTAATGTCAAGTCTTGAGTTCAATGATGAAAGTACATTATTAGAGTGATTGAAGTACTTGATAATACTTACATCCCAAGGGGTAAAAGTACTTGGACCATAAAAATAAATGTGGTAGGATGAAGTTTTCTCTTAATAGATATATAGCATATGTTTGTTGGAATGCATAATTATGAGTGCATGTCTACCTATATGAGAATAAAGTGGTGCCGCTTCAAAGAGTTCAAGGGCTTGACTCTTAAATTCTCATAAAAGGGATATGAGACACAAAGCCTTATTAAATGTGTCATATTAATAATTCGATCAATGATACTGAGATTTCATGTGTGAGTTATGCACGTTTGTTCTAATGATTAATTTGTTCAAAGCTTGTCACCAATCTATTCGGGGATGAGTGAAAAGTTAACTTACTAAGTAATAGTTCAAATCGTAAGATACCAATGTCAGAAACCATGGAATTTCTTGAATAATGGATTTAGATATATTTTGAAAATGGTGGGGGATTGTGAGAGAAATTTCAAAAATATATTTGGAAAGTTGCAATGGTTAAAATAGACCATTTTAGAGAAAATGTATAATGCTTTATCATTGAAGCAATGTAACCATTCATGAACAAAATCTTTCAAAGAGTTGTTTTAATTTCTTTCACCAAAGGATATAGTTTCTCTATAAATAGAGACATTTGTTAGGCATTGAAAACATAAGAAAATAGTATATTTCAAGTGCCAAAAATTATATCTACATCATTCTTTTATTTTTCTAGTGCACGAGAATAAATGAAAAAACTTTATTCGGTAAAATATCGCTGATCAATATGCTTAATGTGAATGTGCGATTCATATTAAGGTTTCTAGAGTATCTTGAAGGAAATTCGTCAGTTAACCCATTTGCATCTAATTGTCTAAATTGGTGGGAGCGAATCGAACCTAAAGCTTAGTGTAAACACACGCTTTGGAATTTATTTTGTGCAAGTTTATCGTACCACTTTCATCTTCTTCTTGTCTATATTTTGCAGGAGACCCCCAACACAAGATCTAACATCATTTACAAATATATCTGGATCAATAGTAAATTTTTTCGAATATAAAAATATTTAGATCAATAATTATTTTTTTCTGTATACCATTTTTTAATCATAAATACCATTTATCGTATATAAAATTATTCAAATCAGTAATTGATTTTTTTCGTATACAAATATTATTTTTATTTAATTATTATTTAAAAAAAAATAAATATCAGGATGAATTGTAAATTTTTGTATATAACTGTAAATTATATCGGGATCAAAAAATTATCGGTATTGACACAGATGGGTAAGCAAGCAACGCCATTTAAGACTTTACACCTAATATGGATAATGAGGAAATTTGAATTCTGATAGGCCATATATGAACATGGATACTGGGAGATGGGTAGGGGATTGAATGCTAGAACAACACTACCACTTTATGAAAAAAGAAATGTACCAATAATATAAATTATTTTTATATTGTATCATAATAAATTTTATTTTTATTTTTAAAATAGTGAAATGATATAGCAATTATATAAATTTTAAATAATTATATATGTGTAAAATTATTTTATACTGACTATATACTATCTTTAAATTCAATATCTAAGTAATAAAAATATTTTAAAAAAATTACGTTCAATAATAAAGAAAAAAATATCACAACAACTCTTGTGCTCAGCCCTATCAAAAACTCTATTGGTTCAGTTAATATAAAAATTTAGCAGGTTCGAGATAAATTCAGGGTAAGTTTTAATTAAATTTGTGGTAAATTTATCTCACAAATATTTTTCTATTTTTATATTAATCAACTAAAAATATTATTTTGTAATTTTTGTATGTATTAATGATAAATATATTATTTAAATGACGTAATTGTAACTCCAAAAGTTCAGAGATAATGCCTTACAGCTTATATATAAATAGATAGAGGAGGGAGTTGAAATATGGTATACACACAAACAAACATTCTCACAATGATGAAATACACACAAAAATATTAAAATTAAAAGTATTTCTTTTTGGTATATACCTTTTTGAGAAAAAATATTTATATCATAAATATTATTTTTCTTTCAAAAGGAATACTTGTTATAACCTTGAAACAAATATCTTTAATCATAAATAAAAATTATGGTGAGAGTGAGATTACTTCTTGTAAAATTAGTGAAAATTTATTCTTAATGATCTATATCAATGAATTTTATCACATAAAATTAATTTTTAAAATCACATATTAATCAAAAATCTTAAGATATTAGATCTATGTCTTTTCTCTTTCAAAAAAAATTCAATATCCTCTTTTTTCATCGAATTTAAAGTTATTAGTCATATTTGACATACCAACATCTTACTACTCAGAAATCAAATTATATATATATATTTTTTATTTATTCTTTAGAGTTTTAAATTAATATATAATTTTGATATTTTAGCAAAAAAATTTACTAAAATGTATTGAAAGTAGTGCATTTAATTAGTTGAATTTTTATCCAACTAAATTTAAATAAGCAATCAACATATGGCCCACTAGAAAAAGACAGAACCAATGAGAATTGAATAAGAAACCACAACGACAAGATCAAGTTTCATCCACAAATATCACTCTTTGTTTCTTGGTTTTGTTGTCAGTGTCACCACCAAGAACACACAAAACTCAAACATTCATCCATTCATGTTTCTCAACTCCACACTCAATTCACAATGGAGCTCTTACATTTCCACGCTTCCGATTTCCCCACCCGCCACCACTTCCTCTCCAAAACAACCACCACCACCACCACCACTCACCAACGCCTCCTCTCCCTCTTCTTCCCCACCCGAACCACCCGCATCACCACCCTCCGCTACTCCTCCCCAAAAGCATGCACAGTAGAACTTCCCGTTGGAGAAAAGATGGTAATAAAACTCGTTGGTGCTTTCAACGACTTGACCGAGAGGATGAAGGTGTTGTCCACAAGTTCCTCAGGTCTTCTCTTCAAATCACTGAAACTATCTATCCCCGTCCTTCAAGCTTCTCCTCTCACTCCTGATGGCCGTTCTCCTCTCTCCAAAGCCTTATCCATTGCAGTACTTCTAGCTGATCTTCAGGTACTCTCCCTTCTATCCATTTCACATGTTTAGTCTCAGATAAAGTTGATTTTGCATTCAGAATTGATTCTAACTTAAAGCCGTAGAATTCTGAGTGAATTGTCGTGATTTCATTGCTGTTTATTGTTTCTTTATAGTAAATGTGATTGCAGATGGATGCAGAAGTTATATCAGCTGGAATATTGAGACAAGTGTTGGAAGTGCGCGGTTTAAGTCTACATGAAATTCAGAACCAGATAGGTTCTTCCACGGCTCATTTAGTGCACGAGAGTTTGCGCGTTGACAACTTTGGGTCTAGAGTAGATATACTTGATGATGAGAATGCTGCTACTTTGAGAAAGTTTTGTCTAACTTACTATGACATCAGGGCTTTGATTTTGGACTTGGTTTTGAAGCTTGATATGATGAGACATATTGGTCATCTTCCGAGGTATCAGCAGCAGATACTTTCTTTGCAAGTTATGAAAATATATGCTCCTCTTGCTTATGCTGTGGGAACTAACTACTTATCGCTTGAATTGGAAGATCTCTCGTTTCGGTATTTGTTTCCTTATTCGTATCTTTATGTGGATACATGGTTGAGAAGTCAGGAGACTGGAGGTATTTCGATTATTGACGTATACATGGACAAACTGCTTCAGTCATTAAATTCTGATCCCTTACTCACGGAATTGGTGGATGATATCTCGGTTAAAGGTCGATATAAAAGTCGTTACAGCACGATGAAGAAGCTCTTGAAGGATGGACGAAGGCCAGAAGATGTGAATGACGTGCTTGGGTTACGAGTGGTGTTGAATCCTAAACCTGGAAGCAATGCATTAGAAGATGGAGAAAGAGCATGCTACAGGGCTCATAAGATCATTCAATCTATGTGGAAAGAAATCCCTTCTCGGACTAAAGATTATATTGCTAGGCCAAAAGGGAATGGGTACAAAAGTTTGCATATGGCAGTGGATGTAAGTGACGTTGCGAGGACAAGACCCTTGATGGAAATACAGATAAGAACAACCGAAATGGATAGGTTAGCTGTTGGTGGAGTGGCATCTCATTCGCTATACAAGGCCGGTCTTACTGATCCTGAGGAGGTTAGTGCTGTCATAGAGGGATAAGGCTTGGTTGTTATTGTTGTTGTATACATAAACTATGCGCAGATCTAACTCCTAAAAGAAGACAAAGAAGGAAACTGACATTTATTGTTTTGTTTTTTTTGTTGTCAGGCAAAGCGTCTGAAGACCATCATGGTTGCTGCAGCTGAACTGGCTGCTTTGCGCCTTAAAGATTTTCCAAGTGCAAATCATAAAGGGGCCGGGTTTGATCAGAGGGATAGAGTATT
The DNA here is from genome assembly GCA_021764765.1 of Vicia sativa. Lineage (NCBI taxonomy): Eukaryota > Viridiplantae > Streptophyta > Magnoliopsida > Fabales > Fabaceae > Vicia > Vicia sativa. Next base: position 238,091,005 of record CM038796.1, read on the forward strand.
TCGCCTTCTTGATAAGAATGGAGACGGTAAAATAAGCATTGAGGAACTTACAGAGGTGATAGAGGAGCTTGGTGCACCGGGAGAAGATGCACACGACATGATGCTGCTCCTTGACTCGAACAGTGATGGCTCCCTCAGCTCTGATGAATTCCATATGTTCCAAAAACAGGTGATTTGATGACTTGTCAAGGATATCTGATGTTTGATTTTCCCTTTGTTGTTTACTTCAGAAATTACAGCTATACATAATTTCTTAACGAACCAGCTATCTGATTATAGATGAATGGATTTCCTGTATCATGAGCTGTAACTCTAATGGTATCTGGTTTTGTAGGTTGAGATGGTGCGAAATCTAGAGGACAGAGATGACGAGTACAAGAAAATATTGGATGAGAAACTTCATATGGCAGATGAGAGTGGTTTAATTCATGTTTTTAATAAGGAGTTCGGAAACAGGCTTGTGAGCCAGTGATGCATCTATTGAAACGAACAACGAACAAAATACTCTCGGAAACTCCACTTGTTGTCAGAGATTTGCCTTCCATGGAAGTGAAAATAGTCATTTAGCTAGAACCATTTGTATAGAGGTATATTTTCCATGTAAATTATTTGCATAGTGAAATTTCATTGATCAAAATATTGTCTCCGATTTGGTTCTATAATTTTGTCAAACTCATTGGTGCTAAAAGGCTAGTTTATGCATCTAGTTATATCAAACGAGTTCAAAAGCACTCATTGTGTTGAAATGAAATTTCGCTTGTATTGCAATCATATATAACAGTCTGAGAGAGCATCCTAACTTTTCTGAAATTCTAGTTGATTATCCAAAGTTTTGCGCTGCCTTATTTGATAATCAAGTTTTGATCCATGCCATAGAGATTCGACAAAGTTTCATGCTGGCTTTCGACTACCTAACACAACCCTCTTATTTTATCTGAGCTTGGACTGGCTATGCATCGCAAAACTGATATAGGCAAGATTGTTATTTGATAGTTAAGTTCAGAGATAGTATTGTGTGATAAACTAAAGATTTGGAAAACAACACTGAAGCTGATGCAAGAAAATATATCTAATTTCAAGATCATTGAAACTTAGCTTTTACATAGAGATGTTCATGGTTCAACTGTTTAACTGATTGCTATATTCAAAACTGGTGCAACTCCGCTACAACATATAACTATCCTTGTTTCTATATATAAGAAGAAAAGTCACAATGACCGGTAAGATCAACGAATGCCACAATTTCGATGTCATTCCAAAATTTTCACTTCTGAGCTCACTAGTGCTTTCCTTGGGAAACACCAAGATCATTTAACAGTTTCTTGCATAACTGCACCACATGAAAAATATTGAGGCATCAGGGTCTGATTTTTCAGATAAGAAAACCTTTTGTTTGTGTGTGTGGGAGAGAGAGAGGGTATAAATACCTGTCTATATACAGAAGCATCTCCATAACACTTCCTTATCTCTACTACATACAATGAGGAGTATATTTCAAAAACCTGTTATATTTGAAGAGGTAAAGTTAGTTTCTTAATATGTGCAGACTATGCAGATATTTAGTCGCAAACATCAATTACATCGACTACCTCTATTGCCATTGAGAGTCTACCAGGGGTTTTATGCTCCTTGTTCTCTTGTATCACTTTAATCTGAAATATCAATTTAGTTATTGGCCAAACTAAACTTACATGAGTTTACATGCAAGTTTATAGCAAATAGAAGTAGCTTTTCTAAATATCAGAAGTAGTACTAACTTTGCCGTTTTTCTTTTGAACTCTAAATTCCGTTTCTGCCGCAGAATCTTCTATCTTATTCATCAGATCTTTGGCGGAAAGGTTAGTTGTAAACCTTATCTTCCTCTCTGATACATCCTGTTACTCAAACCACATAGTACACGAAAAAATGAGGGAAATTTTCTTAGGAAGTGGCAAAAAATTGTGCTCAAACTATATAACAAAGCAAATTTCATGCTAAGTAACTTCAATTCTCACCTCGTTCTCAAAAAATCCAGACAGGTCTAGGCATGAAGACATCCCTATCAACTGAAATGCATTGATACATATAGGAGATTCTGAATTCTTTTTTTCTTCTTCACGTGTCTGTGACCAAGAGAATAATTAAGTTACAACTTACACAACAAAGAAAAAAAGGCAAAATCTCGGTGGTACACCTTGATTCTGCCAAATTTACTGTCGTGGACACACAATTATTAGTTCAGACATTATACCAATTCATTGATGGAAAAAGCTTGATTGTCAACGTATACATCCTCGTCCTCGTCATCTGGATCTGCTTGATTATATCCTTCCTTGAACCACAAGTCTTCTTTGATCCCCGCCATTGTTATTCTGGTTTCAGGGTTTGGATCAAGAATCCTCTTTATAATATTTTGTGCACCAGATGATAACCATTTCGGTATCTGACAATCTCCTTTCGAAACCTGTTATCCCCACAAGAGAAAAAAAATCAAGAACAAATTTCTTAAACTACTATGATAACGAGAATTTGCGAGAATTTGCGACATGTGATCTGAATAATACCTTCTGATAGAGAACTGCAAGATTTCTATCATCAAAAGGTAGGTATCCTGTTAGAACTACATACAAGATAACACCGCATGACCATACATCCGCCGATGCACCGTTATAACCCCTATTAGCAAGAATCTCTGGTGCAACATAATTTGGACTTCCACATGTTGTATGCAACAACCCATCTTCCTAAAAATGTTCATACAGTTTAATATCACATAATCCATCAACAAAATGTTATAGACGAAACCGTTATTTTAGCTCTCAAAGTATATATCTCACCCTAAATTGTTGGTGTAAAGCACTAAGGCCAAAATCAGTTATCTTCAAATTTCCTTTGGTATCCACAAGTAAATTCTCAAGCTGCAAGAAGATAATAGCATCATCACCAAGTAAGTAATGCATTTTCAACTTCTGTAAATAAGCTCAAATGAATCAATCTAAACAGGTCGAAAGAAACCTTGATATCCCTATGGAAGACGCCTTTGCCGTGGCAGTAACTCACACCATCAATCAACTGCTGAAACAACTTTCTGCCTTCAGTTTCATTAAGTTTACCCTTGGAAGCCTATGAATACAATCAACCTCATTAAGTATCATCAACTGAACACACACATTAGTATGAAGCATATGCTGTTACTTACAATCTTGTGGAATAACTCTTGTCCAGTCACATACTCAAGTACCATGCAAATTTTTGTTTTACTAGCCAATACCTATATGTAATCATATTCATAATAATATATAATCAGAAACTCAGTAGCTATGAAGCACAGGAAATACGACACTGACATGTCGCCTCTGAACATAAATAAATTAAATGTAACCATAGATGTCGAATGTCGGTTTCGGACACCAACAAGATACCAGACAAGAGAATAGTGTTTGATACAGTAATGGTGGGACCAACATAACATGGTTATGTAGTAATTAGTGCATGAAGAGGGCCTAGTAGAGGCATAATCTGAATGATTGATTATAATAAAGTGCAGTGGAAGCCAGAATTCATAGAAATAATTACATTTGAATATAAGTAACATCAAAATATAGTGGTAAACAAACACTACATCCAAAAACGTATGTTACAAAGCAAAAGGATTGGTAACGTGATTTGATTTGATTTCTTATCCTCACGCTGTTTCATTATGAGCAAACAAAAATGATTATTTAGTTTCAAAAAGACACAAAACACCCACCAAATAGGAGATTCCTAGGTTTGATATGTAACAAAACAACGTTTTTTTAGACAAAATGTTTCTACGATCATTGCTGGATTGGTTGCTTTGGTTTGATTTGATTGATCACCCTTACTCAATCATATTAAAATATCATACTATAATATATTAAAATTCAATATTGCATAATAAAATTCAACAATTATATTAAAACATATAAAAATGTAAAAAGATAAAGAATGAGTAGCAGTATTTTCAAAGTTTTTAAAATGATAGATTTTAGGATTTAAAAAAGAGTAGCACTTCCTTTTTATTTCTGTATTGATCTAATTTTTTATAATAAAAAAAAATGATTATAAGAATTTATTTTTTAATATTTTCATTCATAGACATTTTTAGGGTCTTAGCCTCGCTGTTGATGTCAAATAAGTATAAATTAAATATATAAAAACTAGACCAAAAAATAATAATTTAAACGTATAAAACTCCACTCATGTTCTCAACAATATCAACATATATTATATATAAAAACAACCTCCATAACCTGTTATAACAACTTTGGATAACTTATCTTAAATGAGAGCACATGGCATTACCTTTTCTAGAAAGATATATTTCCTCTATCTTTTTATATTCGTTCTAAGAAAAATATTCATATCAAATCATAATTTATTTGATAATATTAATGCATCAATCTTATAAAAATACTTTACACAACTAATTAAATATAGATATTAGATATTTGAGGATTTTTTAACTTTTATTTTACCCACAAGATAAAATAACACAAACGAATAGTTGTAATGGATTATAATATTTATTATTATTATTATTATTATTATTATTATTATTATTATTATTATTATTATTATTATTTCTTTCAATTGTTTTAAATTTATCTTTTTATATTGATAATCTTAAAAAATATTTAAAGATTATACTTTTGTATGATTATATTTTTTAATATTCGACAAATGATAAGAAAAACAATTTATAATAAAAAATGAAGAGAATAACAAAGTTATTACCTCATATAATTTAACAACATTGGGATGCCTTAGAAGCTTTAAGGCACCTATTTCCCTCTTTATCTGCAATTTTCACAACCATCTATCAGATTGCAAACTTAAAACAAAAGATATGTTATGTCAAACCAGCCCATAAACAACAAAATGTTTTTGGTCATATTGATAAAATTTGAGTTACCCTAGGCAAGTTCATTGAACTTAGACCTTTTTTATGGTATTTTAATTCAACTAATGTCTTTCTTCAAGTATAGTTAATAAAAATATAATTTAGTAATAAAATTTAATTTATTATTATAATCAATAATAATTATCTTCAAAATGTGCAAAATTTAATGAAGTTATTGGGAATAAAAATTAGGTAGGACCATCCTAAGCATTTATATTTTATACAGTTGGACTTGTAGGTGACAGTTCATCCAATTTGATACTGATAGACAAATATGACAACAAAATCTGTAGTTTTATTCTCTCAAAGTTACAAATATTTAATAAATATAAAATTAATGAAATAAACAAGGAACTATTTTACATGAAGCTGTAAAACCAAATCCTTGAATCAATAGTATATAATTATATGAAATTATAAACTAGATGGATTTCTGAGATAGGAGTCTTAAACAATCTTAAAGTTTTCATGATGATTAAAATCTTGAGGAGGAAACAAAAAAAATGGCAAAATGAAAGTGAGAGAATAATAAATAAAAAAATGCATATGAAACAAACCTGGTTGGTAATATTGAGATCAATGATCTTGTTCTTGTCAATAATCTTAATAGCATAAGGTTGTTGAGAATCAATGTTCCTAGCAAACTTTACTTTACCGAAATTGCCCTCACCAAGAGTCCTACCCAATTCATATTTCCCAAGTCTCACTCCTTCATTTTCCAACTTGTTAATCTGCTTCTTTCCAAGGTTCAATATCACCATTTTTGTGTCTTCTTTTTAGTGACAGTGTTATTCTCTTTTGAATGTGCAACACATGAGATAGTAGTGATAAGACGACGGTTAAGAAATGAAATAGCAACAGTATCTGATTTTGATGAAGGGAGTTAGCTTAGATGAAATGGAGATTGAAAGAGAATGCTACACAATTCTCTTTACATATCTGAGTTGTCAGCCACTCTTATAAATACTTCCAAAACTCACTATCGACTCACCTTTTATTACCTTTTACTAATAATATATTGACCGTGTAAATAGATTTTATATGATTACAATTTTTTTACATCGTCAATTAATCACAATTTAAGTAGAAATTTAATTTTGATTTAAATTAAATTTACTTAAGTAATGAAATTGAATGGTGATTATGTATGACACGTTATAAAAAACCTTAAATTCACTTTTACACTAAATTTTAATTAAAATTAAATAGTAATATTAAAAAAGACAACGTGTGCTTTAGGACAAGTAGAAATACCCACACGTCATTAAATTTACTAACCTACCCGAGAAATGGTTCTCAATTCTCATTTGCTGCATTATTAAATACAAGCATTTATACACATTAATCAATTTGTATAGCGCTTAAAAAGTCATTTTTGAAGCCATTGTTTTAAATTTAAAATGTGATATTTTTAAGAGTGACAGTCAAGGTAACTCAGATGTTTACTCTATTAATAAGGGTGCTTTTAAATTTTGTTTTATTGTTAATTCTATCACTATTTTTTTTAAGTCTTTTTTAAACTTTGAGGTTAAGTTTGTTAAACGTTAAACGAATATGACCGCTCATTCTCTTGCGAGGATAGCCAATTTTTAGTCTCGACACAATTTGTTGAACTATATCTCTTTTTGTATTGAACAAATTATTAGTAATAAAATGCATTAATTTTCTTGTGTTCAAAAAAAATCTTGAAAAAAAAAAAAACACAAATACTAATGTATTAGTCTACAAGAAGAAAAAAACAGAAAATGTTGTCTCATTAATGCAACTAATATTCTGCTTGTTCAAGAATATTAAATGTTGAAATAGATGTGAATCTTCCATATCGAGAAATTATTCTTTCACTCTCCAAATTATATTTGTCATTTCCTCTAAAAAAAATTATTTTAAAATAACTTTTCTTAAAATTTTTTATACTTCTAATAAATTTTTTGGTAGATTTTATGAAATATCAGAAATTTTTGTGTCTTTAAAATTTTCGGTATGTATCAGAAATTTTAAATATGTTGAAAATTTTTATATTAAAAAAAATTCAAAAAAATTATGTATTTTTAATGAAATTCCGAAAATTTATGGTTTTTTAAAATATTTTTGTTTTGAAAATTCTAAAATATATCGGAAATTTCGTAAATTTCCAGTAACACCGTCCCAATTTCCGGTATTTTTTTCTTGAAAAAAAAGATTTTTTCTTTTTTGAAATTTCTGAAATATATTGAAATTTTCGGTATGAAATTCAAATTTTCCAGTATTTGACTAAAATTTCAGGTAAAATTCAAATATTTTAAAAAATTAATGATTTTTTCACAAGGTAATGATGGTAAAATCAAACTCTTAAGGGGTGGCAGGTAAAATTTGAGAGGATAGTAAGATAAATCCTCCTCAATATTCTAGTCATTATTTAAAGAAACATTTGATTTTAATAAAAATAGAAAAAAGAAATAAGAGTTTTATATTTAATGACATGGGTGATTTAAATCTATGTCTATTTTAAATAAGGATAATATTAGGGATGAGATGATAAATTACAATTAATCGATAATTTTTTATTATAAATATGGATAAACTGGTACAAATATGAGTATTTAGGCACCCATAAGGTACATGTATGGATATAAATATTGGTGTCACTGTTTATTTTGAATTTTGATAAATAAGTACTAGTCTTTCAAAAATAATACAAGTCATTGGTTACTCACATGATCGAATAGATTGATCCTAAGATATGTGTTTCAATTTGAATTTTGTTCTTTTGAAAATAAGAACACTTCCACAACGTTAATGAAATAACTAACAATGTTGTTTTGAAAGTAAATGGTTTTCTAGAGTAAATTGTTGAAAGTAGAATTAAGGGAAGTAAAATTGGAATGATAGATTGATAAAATAAAACTGGTGTTTATACGTACATTTCTCAGATGACTCTTTCTCAATACTCAGATACTTTGAGTTTTATATGAGATTTTGTACAAATGAACGAACACCCCGAATTCTAACATTAAGACCCCTATATATACTAAATCGAAAATAACTGTTAAAAACAGTCTTTCGCTCAAAACACGACACATTTCACTTTGCATGTCTTAAACCATCATGGGACTCCACGCGACTTCTAATGAAACCGGATAAAGACAAAAATCTGTTATTCCTTATTCAAAATTCAAAACTTTCGTCGAAGGCCATATCCACTTCTGTCGAATTTACACAATGAACTCAAAAAATATTTCTAAGTTTCATCCAACATTTTCTTCTCATAAAGAAGTGACTTCGACCACCATTTCAAACCAACACTCTCCTATCAAAAACAACACACATCTTTACAGATTTTCTTCTTTCTCCAAAACACTAAAGTTTAATTAGGTCATATTCTATAATATTAGTTTTAGTGTTTTGGATTGATCATGTCTTCAATGCACGAGCCCAATCATGCATATGATCTAATTAAAGTGATCCAACATATATAGCCAACACACATGAGACTTAAGTTATATATTTTTATCTCCATTTTTTATTATACTCATCTTGAACTCTGTAACTATGATGATTTCTCGACAAGTTTATTGAGAGTGTCGAAATAATACAGATTGTATTCACATGGATTGCTATTTAACAAAATAATAGGTGTGCAAGTTTAAAAAGTAACAATTGCGGGGATTTACAAGTCTGTTTATGAAAATTAAAAGTTGTTCTAAAAATAATGTGAAAGAGGTCAGATTTTGCATATAATCCCTTATTTCTTCATTGTTGATGTTTAGTGCACTACATGAATGATAAAGTCATTATATTTTCTCGGCGAATTAACAAAATCACTATACTCAATCTCTTTGTGTGTAGTTCACTAATTTTTATTAGAGGTATCATATCCCTATTCAACCAGGATGTTAATTCTAATGTCACTACTATAGGTCTCATATCCATATGCAATGCATAAACTAATGATCAATAATTCATATGCGCCCATAATCAGATTAATATAATATCTCAAATAAAAAACATTAATCATAAGAGGAAATTAAATAGAAATATAACTTCATTTATTCATGCACTGACAAATTAAACATATGTCCTAACATGTTCAAAATAAGTTCATCAAACAAAATATAACCTAAAAGCGTTTAGCTACATATACTGATACAAATAAATACCAAGTGATGTGATGAAGATTGCATGAGAAAATCCTTGAAAAACAAACCTCTAATGGCTTCCAATATTCTCGAAATTGCACTCCCGGTACCCTTTTTCGTAACTTTTAGTCAAAATTCACAGAACCCTTAAAAAAATGCCAAAAATCCCCTTTTAAAGTAGTCAGAACGTGTAAAAAATGTAGAAAAGGGTTCATCTCGCGTGTCTAGATTGCATCACGTGTGAGGCTGATTGCGCAGATCTATCACTCACGCGACAACGAACAATTGCCTGCATGATTATTCCATTAACTTTATTCTTTTTGCTCCATTTTCAGCCAATTTTTACAAGTCTCTATTTTTTTCATACTTAGGGATTTTTGCATCATTCTTTGGCCTTTATACTTCAAGTTTGCTCTTCTTATTCGACTGATTTTTCTATGATTCTTCGAAAAAATATATGTAATGACAAAGTGTCATCATAACCTCAAACTTAATTTATTGTTTATCCTCAAGTAACTTGCTTGGAACTACATATTTCAAACAAAAAACAAAACACAACAATAACAAATGAACATCACCATTCAATATTTGTGTTACATAATTATCATTCCAGTTCGCGACTTCAACCGAGAAAAATTAGAAAGTTCTTTCAACACAACAAGCATTTAACCTGTCTCTCATCTCACTATTTTTTCACTCGCATTGACAGGGTAATCACACAATCAACGTACAAAAGTATTTTACCATAAGTTTGTAAAATTTCTAACTAAATCAATCAAAGTCATTTAAACCCACACTTTCAGAGGGCTTTTAAGGTTGTAATGAGGTTTATGTTAAGGTAGGATAATTTGGGGGAGTAAGCTTAAACCTTTGGAGTTAGGTGCCTAGTTTTTCTTATGTTATCATATTCCTTGTAATATCAACTCTTGGTTATTTAGTTGTACTAGAGATTAACTTTTTCTTGGTCCTCATGATTGCTTTTCTCTTTTTTTGAAGAAGTTTATTTGACTTCTTGGTTTATTTTTCTCAATTTTTTTGAATTCTTAACCAATATCTTGTAAGAATAAGAAGTGTTTCTACATCTGGCCTTGAGATTTTGATGATAGCTTTACATGTTATCTTAGAGAACAATTATATACACTAATGATTTTGTTCAAATGTGTAGATGCTGTTATAATGTTCTGACTCTGATATCAAGGCGTGTGACGTCATTAAGTTCTGAACATAGACTTTGTAACAAAACATGTGGTTACATGTTTCGTTGAAGTCAAGGTTCTAAATCTATCTTCTGCAACATGTCTAAGGAACTTTAGTACAAGAGGTTCTGATTGTGACTTTGTGGTTTAGCTTTGGAGGCCTTATAAAGCTTTACATATGTGTGTTACAAGTTCTGAAGATTATGAAGACGAGGTTCTGCTGAACAAGTTCTGATGATATGAAGAAAATCAAGTTCTTACAACCAAGTGCTGAAGACTATGAAGACAAGGTACTGTGGGACAAGTTCTAAAGACTCCAAGACTTAGGTTCTAAAGCTTAAGAAATATTCTTCTACAACAACCTTCAAAATTCAACATTCAAATATCTGAAGCCTCTGATGATAAGAAGAAAAGTTCAAAGGGTTAACGTGTGATGTTGTACAAAAGGTGCATAAAGTGTCTGCGACCTCTACCCTCTAGGGTGGCGTAAGGACAATCCTTTATATTTTATTGTCAACCACTCTCATTGTGACCATTGGGAACAAACAGATGGATTTACTATCTTTATTTACTTAACGGATCTCCATTTACAAGCTTGATAGAAAAATTATTCAGATAAAAGGTGGAAAGCTATCATTGAACAATGATAGGATATATAAATATTATTTTATACTGTCTAAACTCTTACACCTTATTCTATCCGTTGGGAACTAACCGTTGGTGCATGAAAAGTCTTTTATATCCTCACAAAGTCTCTCTCTGTCAAAGACTATAAATGAAGATTGAAGATGCAAAGAAAATTTGATGGTTTGACATTTTCCATTGACCATTAAGCTTCATCACGTGAAAGAAAAGCAATGGATGCTAAAGATGTTAAAACTGTAATGCTACACATTCTGAAGACCACCAAAGAAGAGAGAAAAGAAAGAAATAAGATTTCAACAAGATGTCATTCAACTATCATTATATACATCTTGATTGAAACAGAAGAAGCAAGGAGTTGCTGCCCGTAGCTTACTCAAAGAAGAACAAGACTACAAGATGTTATTCAACTTCCAATCAAGTACATCTTGATAGATCTTAGAAGAAGCAATGAGTTGTTTGCTTGGAATTTGCTCAACAAGAAGATGAAGAAGAAAAGTGCAAGATGCTACTCAACTTATGATCATATACATCTCTAGAAAACATTGTAATGAACATTAGAGTTGTTGCTCGTATAATGTTTATGTTAAAATATCTTCATGTAAATTGTTTTAACACATGAGTTGTTGCTCGAAGAAGTGTTAAACAATATGTGCTTAAAACACTTTTGTATTCTGCTTAGAAGAAGCATTCATGTAAACACAAGGTCACCATTAACTATTGTTGATTAATTCCTTGGGAGACTTGGTGAAGGTCGAATCTCAAGAAGATAATGGTTGCAGTCATTATAGGAAATCCTGAAAGGAGATCTTGCGGGATCAGATTCTGTTAGGTCAATGGTAGTCATATCTCAAAGGGGAACGAGTGAAGGTCAGACTCTTGTGAGATCACTGATGGATATCATTGTAAGAAAATCCTAGTAGAAGATCTTGAGGGATCAAATTTTATTGGGTCAATGAATATTATATCTGGTTGGATCATTGAACATATCATTGTGTTAGTCACTGGAGGTTACCCGTGCAAGTGTAATCAATTTGGTTATAATGGATTAAGTCATTGGATAAGGAGAAATCATCCTTGAGGGGGTGGACAAGAATATCCTAGTTTATGGCTAACCTAGATAAATTACTTGTGTCCTTTTATCTTCATTGTCTTTATTGCTATTAATAACATCCCCAGGTTGGGCATTTGTAACCTCAATAGGTTGGGCCTCATTAACATCCTCAGGTTGGATATTTGTAACATGTTAGCTTGAGCCTCACTAACATCCTTAGTAACATCCTAAGTTTGGGATTTTGTAACATACATAGGTTGGGCCTTAGTAACATCCTCAAGTTGGGTATTTGTAACATCGTTAGCTTAAGGCTTAGGTTGTTCATTTGTAACTACGTCATCTTAGGGATAGGGTTGGGCAACTACTATATTAGGTAGAGAAATAAGGTGAACGATGTATATGTTAACCTTTCCATTAGTCTTGGAGTAGTTCCATGCTTCTATTGCACCCTAATCATCCTCTAGAGCCTTTAATGTTCCAGCAAAGTCGTACCACATTTCAAGAACCCTGGATGCTTCATCTCTTTAACAACCTCCAAAATCTCGAAGTAACTCCATTTATCACCATCACACTTCCAGATTGACACTTCCCCTCCTTCATATTTGCCACCAACGAAATATCCCCCATGATGGAAATCAACGTAGAATTCATCCACCACCATTTTTACCAATTAAAATCAGCAACAAACATACCCAACACGCAAATAAGCAACAAACTCTAAAAAGAACACTATCATCGCGCTACTATCACAATTAACCCTAAACTAAAATCAATATATATACAATTAGACATAACAAAGCATACCTTAACATCACAATTTCATGACCTTCAATGTAGTCATCGTCGTCTCGAATTGCGTTATGAACCGCCTAATAATCACTCATTCACAACTGTATTCGTTGAACTTAACTTATATCAAAATCTTTTAATAATAGTGCGAGTACAAGAAAAATGTACCATCTTTGATATTCCTCTTTTAATATTAATTGTGTAGTTCATAGTCTAGTTAGGATTGTGGATTCTTAATCTAAAGACATAGTTCTTTATTTGAATTCTACTTATATTAAATGATATTTATCTAATGATATAAAATGATTTTGCTTTTGTAAAAATAAATAAATTAAATTTCCATCTCCTAAGCTGAAATGCACAATTAATATTCTATGACACTCCTATACATGGTTAGCTTAAATATAATATTGATGAAATGATTATAAAAATCTCTTCTTGATATGTTTGAGATGACATTATACGAGTGTCTTCTGCACTCTACTTAAAAAAAATATGTTATCATGTAAATTAAGGAAAAATTGATAAATAAAGAAGAAGATAATTATTTAATAATAAAACACCAATAATTTAAAAAAGAAGTTACACACACGTTAATCATATCTTGTGTAATATAATGTCTTATTTTTATATGTTTTTCCAATCATAATGTTACACATTTTTCCTTGTAATGCACTCTAAATTATTTTATTTTCAGGGACCCTCAGCTACTTCCTTCCTTGTCGTAGCATCTCCAAACGAAGTTTCTTCATCTTTTGACCAATCAGAAAGAAGTATTTATTTATTTTATTTATTATTACTATTACATTTGAATACTGATTTTGGATATTATCATGACTATTTTGTATTCTAACAAAAAATAAATTTTTTAGACAGTTGGAAACATGACACTATCTTCATGCTAGGTTTCAAATTATTGCACATGTATATTGCTTTGATCACAGTCAATCATTGTCATCTGTATCAATACAAAAATGTTTTATTCTTTTACTGTAGAAAAAGCATTGAATATCATTTATTTGAAAGCAAAATATAAGTCGGTAGGTTAGATATCATTGGAATTGATCACTATTAGAATATTAAGAAACACTCTTGTTAAATAAATTCAGTTGATAATTATATAAGAATATTCAATAGTAAAATCACGAATTCGAATCACCAAATTATTTGAAGGAAAAAATATCAACATCTACATTAACTTATTAAAAGACTTTCTTTACTTGTTTTGAAGGGAGAAGATATAATTATTTTAGATCAATATTTTAAAAAATAATTCTACTATTCCTTTTGCAGAATCTTATAATTAACAGATTGGAATTCAAACTAAATATTTCTCTATTAAATTGCATAATTAATTTGACGTGTAATTCGAACTCAATAATAAAATTATGAAAAATTTGATAAGTATTAAAATTTGTAGATGAATTGTTTTCTCTTTATATTAATTAAATGAAATCTATATTATTATAATATCTTTAATATGGAAAATATTTTAGTAACAAATACTCATTTTCAACAAAATATTATTAAAAAGTTTCTCTTTTTTTCTCTCTTTGTTTATCTCTACAAGAATCTTGATTCCTTTTCTCTAAACTTGACAACAGAGCCGTAAGAAACTTTACTGAAAGCCTATACAAAATTAAACTAAACCTTGTGTTAGACTATTTCTTATACGTATTAAACCTTTTTTTATAAAGGGTTAAGCAGTATAATAATAGGATAATGGTGATCAGTCGGTGATAAAATAAATATAGTCATGGTAGGACGGCACCGTGCAATGCAAATTAGCCACATTTTACTTTTAAAACCAGAAAATGTTCTCTTCAATTTTGAACCTTATCTATGATTTATTAGTAGTTTTATAATATTAATAAAATATATATATATATTTTGGATATTCAAAAATCGATTTAAATTAAACCGTATAAAATTAGATCGGATCGGATTGAATTTTTTAATATATCATTCAAAATCGAATCGAACCGCAATTAAATTTAGTTTTGAATCAGATGAATTTTTGTCTTAAAATCGATCTAAATCGAACCGCTAACACCCCTACCTATCAGCTCAACAAAAGAGCATTCTTATAGCTAAAAAGACAAGCAAAGTTGCCGAAATGATCAACATTGTGGTCTCTAAACATACCACTATAAGCAACCATGTTAGAGATTCAAACTCAGGCACCGTCAATGTTTTCTTTGATCTAGTTTACAATAAAAAGGAGCCCACAAAACCTCCTTGAGGAGATGGAGAGTTGCATGAGAAGTTTGAATTCCAAAAGATTTAAAGAATATAAAGTCACCATTAAATCTTACATTATGTACAATTTGTTTTAGATAATGAATCAAATTACATTGGATTGAGCCACCAAGAGGATACTATATAGAATGTTATGCAAGTGTTATATGTTATTCTCACTATGATAATAGTGTATACTTCCTTTCGACCCAAAATCATTATGGATCTTAGATATTGGATCGAGTATTATTTTAGGGTATAAATTAGGTATCATCTGTGCGCAACTGCAAAGACTAATCCCTAAAGTCATGTAGGACCACAATAGGCAGCAAACTCTTCCTAAGAGATTTAATAGAGTTGTGTGCCAAAGATTGGATTTGAACCCAAGAATCTGGTTAAGTTGGAAGAGACCCCCTCCATCTCATCCACGTGCTCTTGAGTCGAGTTCTTTGTTGCCAATAAAATGATGTCTATAGAAAAATGACCATAAAGATGGTTGATGGGTACTCCCTAATTCATGTTGAGGAACATGAGTGATTTAGATGGAACTCTTCTGTCCTATGTAACAAAACTTATGTCTAAGGGATCAATATTGAACTAGACAAGGAGGCCATGATTTATGCCTCGTGTTCAATATAGATATAAGGGGAAAAAAGGAATTGTACAGGTAAGCATTATCACAAAAAGGTTTTTCTCAAATCACATGAAATTTGTCTGACTTGGATAACAATGATGTGTTGCTAGATACTTATTCGTTGTGAAACAAAAGTAAGTTTTACAATTATCGTATCCACAAAACTTGATGGTTGTAAAAGACCGTTCAACGATTTTTAAGATCATAAGTAGAGAAGGGTTATATATTTGTTGTGATGCAAGAAAGTAACTGACTTAAAATAAATGACATAAAGTGGAAAAGTTCTCAATGATGGATTGCAAGTGTAGAAAATCATTATTGCTTCAAGTTAAACAAAGAAGGGATATAAACTTTTGAATAACTTATTAGAAGTTAGATACATACAAGGTATGCAACAGAAATATAGATTACAACAAAGATTCGTTGTTCTCTAAGAATAACAGCGACGATGATGAATCTGGATTTAATGTAACCAATGTATTTTAATTTTCTGTGTAAATAATATAATGTTTTTTTAAAAGAAGCTTATTCACCACGATTTTCAACTGAAATCGAGAGGTAAATACTTTTTACCTCAGTCTTCTCCATAATTGAGGGAATAATTAAGTGTGTTCATTGAGGATATTCGTTGTCCTTAAACAAATGTTTACCATCTATTTAATGAGTATTAACACTCAAGACACTACCATTAATGATTCGCGTGAAACATAAAAAATTTATATTATCAATACATTCTAAATATTTAAAATTAATAATGAAACATCATGAAGCGCTTGAAATCGTCTACATCCATAGGACTGGTCCTGACCTTTTAGAGGCTCAGAGCAATAATTAAAACGGACCCCTAATAAAAATGGACTCCTAATTCGTGTTTTATGAAAAAAAATAATTTTATAAAAATTATAAGTTATTTTCTATCATTTTTTATAAATTAAAACAATAATTTTAACATCTAATTATTTAATATTTATTATTAAAAATTTTAATATAATCAAAATTCTATAATTTTTCGAACGAAATATCTAAAAAATAATGTTTTTTAAAAAATTTAATTCAAATAAATAAAATTTAAATGATACTTTAAAACATAAAAAATTAGACTACGGGACAATTAATAAAAATGGACTTCTAATTCATATTTTATGAGATTTTTTTAAAATATTAGAGTTATTCTTTTTATTATTTTATATAAATTAAAAAAGTAATTATAAAATTTAATAATTTCAATATTTATCATTATTTCAATATAACAAAACCACATAACTTTTTAAACAAGATGTCTAACAAGTAAAAAAAAAATTAATTGAGTTAAAATTAAATGATACTTTAAAATATAAAAAATTAAATAAAAAATTTAAAGTAACATTATAAAATAAAAATAAATTAAAAGGTGTTTATGAAAAAAATGAACTGAGTTGCCAAAAAAGTACCGATCGGCCATTTACATGCTACATAGTAAAAAAACTAATATAATTGATTATATTTAATATATTCATACTTATTTATAAAAACCCAACACCAAAAATGGAGGTCCCATTTTTTTAGGCTCTGGGCTACCCATAGCCGGTCCTATACATCCACTATTATATATTTTATTATCTTTTTTATTAAAGTATTTTTTTGAAAAGTTTTTTATGATGGATTGCAAGATGAAAAAATTATTTGGGTTTAAGGTTTGTGTTTTTAAATATTTATTTTAGCAGAAAATTATTTATTTATCAAAACTTTTTTTTGTTTTATATAATAAACAAATACAGACAAAAGCAATTAAAAATATCCTGACACTCAACATTTGATTTTTCTTAAAATTCAATGATTTGAAGATCCAACATATAATCTTCATTGACAAATTAATTTTTACTTTATTATTTTGTATAAATAATGTAATATTATGGATAAACAATGTAGTTTGTAAACAAATTAATTTATTAATATATATATATATATATATATATATATATATATATATATATATATATATATATATATATATATATATATATATATATATATATATATATATATATATATATATATATATATATATATATATATATATATATATATATATATATATATATATATATATATATATATATATATATATATATATATATATATATATATATATATATATATATATATATATAATCTATCTTACCTCTCAGTTTTATTGATAAACAAAGAGGTATGCTGTGCTAGTTTTGAAAATAACAAAAATGCAGAAGCTAGGGTTCGAATCCAAGTGCAGTTAACTTTTCCCTTCGATTTTCAAAACTTCGAGGAGTAAAGTGACAATTTTTCATGACGTCCTTCGTTATCTCGTTTCTATAGTCGATGTTAATTGCATGATGCGTTTGAGGTGAAATTTATTTTTGTAGTAGTGAGGTTTGCTTTTGATAATGTGCTTTTAATGACAATAACTTGGATGGAAATTATAACACCCTAAACTCGACACTCAAATAAATTAACAAACATAGTATTTATCACCGTAGGGTGTCACACATTCTCAAAATAAAACACATGTATTTAAATTAACTAGCTCACATCTGAATTATAAAACATTAATCAACACATTCACATGGTCTCATAAAATGAAATTATTCAAATAAAACATCAATTTAACAAAAAAAACTAACATCCTAATAAAAGAAACAACATCTCATCGCATGTGTTATGATATCGGAGCGTCATAAAGTGCACTAGACCAAAATAGAAAAATGACGAAGAAGGCACTAATGTCATTCCTCAACTCGACAACTACTACTCGCTATCTGTATCCGCAACAAAGGCGTAACAAGCCACACACAAATAGAAAGGGTGAGAATAATCCTTACAAATATTAGCGGTGAAAGTAAACAACATATTATTTAAAATAATACTTAAATAATTCTCACATAGCAACAACAACAATAATAATAATTAGAATGCAATGCAAAATATACTAAACTCATTTCCCAATACGCATGTGGTACCAGGTTTTTGACAGAGCTAGGTATCTCTCATAGACTCATATGTCCACACATCTCACATCAAAATTGATCGGTTGAAAGAAAACATAAGTGGAAATGGGCTTGACATTTTTATCTTAAGCATTTATTTCACTTCACTTTTGGAACCATAGCTTTGCTATAGTAGTTTATGTTATAAATCAAATTTCCTCTAAAGGAGTCCCTAAGTTTCATTCTCCATATCATGTCTTATATCATAAGTTACCTAGTTATGATTCAATCAAAGTATTTGGTTGGGCTTGTTTTCCTCTTACACAACCCCATAACAAACATAAATCGGACTTCATAAGTTAAGAGTGTGTCTACCTAGGGGTCTCACCTCAACATAGAGTTTACAAATGTCTTAACAAGTTTGGCAAAGTTTTAATTGCAAAATATGTAGTATTCCACGAGAACTCCTTTCCTTTTTCAGTTATGTTCTCTACCTGTCCAAACACACTTTCTCCAACCTATGTGTCTGATGATTCTCTATCTTTTCCTCAAATCTCTCAATCTCACATAACCACTTAGCCTCAGAGTTATTTAGATGTTAATTTCCATGTTATTCATATATTTTTTCACATTAACATGCCTTCATCCTCATAGAAAGCTAGTTTGTTACTAGTGGGTTTTTAAAGTAAAAGGAAACCTTGATGGAACTATTATTAAGAAGTATAAAGCTCTACTAGTTGCAAAAGGTTAACATCAACAATATAGTTTTGACTTCAATGAAATTTTTTCACCTGTAGTGACACCCACAACCATTAAAATTATTATTACTATGGCTTTGACTAATAACTTTGAACTACATCAAGGGCGTGGTATGATAAACTTACTCAGACTCTTGTCCACTTTGGTTTTGAAATTCCTGGCAGCAGATACGTGATGTCACAGAGAATGTTATGACACACTATCGACACTCTAACAATTTACACAGAATATAAATAGCGATAAAGAACACAATAAGTTGTTTACCCGTTCGTCTAACTACACCTACATCTAGGGGCTACCAAGCCAGGGAGGAAATTCACTATTAGTAGAATTAATTCAGGAATAAACCAACCAGTTTATCTCCTTCACTTAAAACCTACCCAATGCAACTTCAACCTAAGTCCTACTTAGATCAGAGTACCTACTCACTCCCCCTCAATCACAGCAGTGATATCAACCTATTGAATAATTGAATTGTGAAGACACACTTCAATAAACTATCTTGATCTCGCTTCAAAACTTTCAATCAAGAGACAAACACTCGTGCTTTAAAGCTTTGAGTGATAAACTACCCTTACAAACAAATCCTAGTCCAATGCACTTATCAATTGATAGTTGCTTGGCTCACAAGAGAAACTAGAATTACAAATATCAACTGTTACAAATCCTAACAATACACAAATAACAAGCTGCTAAATCTTCAATACATTCCAAGGGTGCAACACAGTTGTAAGGGTTGAATTCCTTTTATAGAAGCAATCCTGAAACTTCATTTTTGGGCTTCCATAAAGATAGCTAGGGTTGACTTAATTTAATCCTAAAAACATGGTCTTTTCAACAACCAATTTAGATTTAATTAAGATTAACCTAGCAGCCACGTGAGCATGCTTTCTAGTAACAGAAAAACAATAATTAGCAGCTCAACAAACTTCTTGAAAAGTCTCGGAAAAAGCATTCTGAGCAGAATGTCACAGAATGTCATAACATCTTATGACATCGATTTTCAGAATTTCCATGACTTTAGCTTCCAATGTCCTTTAACATCCTTAGCGGTAGGATTTATCTTCAATCTCGAATGTCATGACATTTATCATGACATTGCTAAAGCTAGTTTTACCAAAATTAATGCCAACTTAAAACACTAACAAACTCCCTTTGGCACATTTTTGGCTAAAACTACTTAACCTATCGAGTACATATGCAAAGAAGACCAACTAGTTCTAAGCTTAAATAAACTAGAACCTAGAGATAAGATAAATTCTACCCATACGTAAATCCCACAATTCCCACATTGCCCAAAGTCCCACATCACACACATTGCTCATAGTTTCCACACAATGATTCTTCTCCCTTTTAGCCATAAAGGGCCAAAGGAAACAATACAATTACCCCAAACTTTTAATCAAAAAGTACCGATAAAAGTACCGGATAAATGTTTAAGGGTTACACATCATCAACAAAATGATTACAATTATCCAAGGTTTAAACAAAATAAGAACAGGGCACATGAGCAACGGAGACAATTGATGAACAAAAAGAGGCAAAATCAACAAAAACAAGGACCATCACAAAGAATGATCGTTGCTCTCTTCCTCAAGAAGTATTGTGATCATCATCATTGTGAGCAACACCATCAAGAACTTTACTACCACCTCTTCACTGAATCTTAAAGCGAACCTTGATCGACTTTGGTGTTGGAGCCTTCCTCTTCTTGGTAATTTGTGTCCTCTTGGGTTTTGTGTTACCTACAGATTTAACTCTATACTTCTTAGAGACAGTCCCAGCCTTGGTCATCTTCTCTACTTGAGAGCCAGAAATACCACCTTTGCTTTGATAGGGGAATTAACACGGGTAGTAATGTCAGAATCCACAGGAGTTTTCTGGACATGATCTTCAGATGTCATAACATTCTTTGTGACATCTTGATCAGCTGCTGGACTAGGGCTAGCCGTTTCTTGGTTAAGGGGAACAGAAACTCCAGGTACAGTGTGATTTTCGTCTAGGATTCTGGTGACTATCCTAGCAATGGCTTCTTCTACATACCTGGTACCTTCCCTATTTCTTATCTCAGGAGGAACATATGAGGATGAGCCAGAAATCTTACCAGTGGAAACTGATGATCTTTGGGTATTCCGTGCATGCTGATTCTCGGTCTTCTGAGAGTCAGTTGTCATTGAATGCTGAGGAGAGGCCTTCACAGGTTCAACATTCATGGCTGCAGCGATTGCCCTAATCTCAGCCATGGTTGGAGATGGACAGTCAGAGTCTTTGGATGAAGAGGATGAGGAAGACATGTTTCGCTAAGAAAAGTTGAGGACCAGAGACCAAAAATGACAAAGCGTGTGAGAGTATCTTTTGGATGAAGAAGATATGATACTTTCAAATGAAAAGGCTATTATATGGAGGAGTCTTTTCATATTCTTGAACCTTATAAACATAGGAGGGAAATAATCAAATGACCCACTTATAATTAATAAAAAATCTCTTCCCTTCCTTGGAAGCAATTTTAATTGCTACAATTCCTCATACTGACAAATACCCAGTTTGCTCCTTAAATTTTCAAATTGACTAGCATCAAGAGTCTTAGTAAAAATGCCAGCCAGTTGAAGTTCAGTGACTACATGATCCAATTTAATCACTTTCTCCTCCACAAGGTCTCTGATGAAGTGATGTCTAATGTCAATGTGCTTAGTCCTACTGTGTTGTATAGGATTCTTTGAAATATTAATAGCACTCAGATTGTCACACAATGTCATGACATCCTGTGACATTGTACTCGACAAGATCTGCTTCATCCGCACCATTTGAGAGCAAGCTACCGCTACTATGTATTCTTGTGGACAAGGACACGCTTTGCTTCTTGAACCAAAAACAAGATTATTTCCCAAGAAGAAGCATCCTCCAAGTACTTTTTCACATCAAGACTACCATCAACAAGATCATAATAACCAGATAAAATTGGTTCACACCCATGGGAATACAGGATACCATAATTGCAAGTTCCACACACATACTTCAGGATTCTTTTCACCTGGTTAATGTGACTTACTTTAGGTTCACTTGGTATCTTGCACATACCCCAACAAAGAATGCAATGTCAGTCTAGCTATTAGGTACAACAAGCTTCCTATCATGCTTCTATATAAACTTTGATCTACCTTTTCACCACTTGTGTCCTTGGACAACTTCAAATGTGTGGGAGCAGGAGTCCTTTTATGGCTGGCATTCTCCATTCCAAACTTTTTGACAATATTCCTTGCATATTTGCTTTGTGAAAGGAATGTTGAGTCTTCCATCTGTGTGACTTGCAATCCAAGAAAGTAGGTCAACTCTCCCATAAGACTCATTTCAAACTCTGCTTGCATTTGATTGGCAAAATGTTTTACCATTGACTCTGACATTTCATCAAATACTATGTCATCCACATAAATTTGAGCCACCATTATCTTTCCTCCTTCATTCTTGACAAAGAGAGTTTTATCCAAGCCTCATTTTCTGTATCCTTTGTCTGTAAGGAACTTGGTTAGCCTTTCATACCAGGCTCTAGGAGCTTGCTTTAGACCATATAGGGCTTTCCTTAATTTGTAGACATGATCAGGGAAACTTGGATCCACAAATCCTTTAGGTTGTTCTACATATACTTCCTCATTTAAGTAGCCATTTAGGAAGGCACTTTTCACATCCATCTGAAATAATTTGAATTTCAGAATGTAAGCAACCCCTAGAAGAAGCCTGATTGATTCCAGTCTAGCCACTGGTGCAAAAGTCTCATCAAAGTCAATCCCCTCAACCTGAGTGTAACCCTGAGCAACAAGTCTAGCTTTATTTCTGGTGACAGTCCCTTCTGCATCAGACTTGTTCTTGTAGATCCACTTAGTACCAATGATATTTGTTCCTTTTGGTCTAGGAACTAATTCTCATACTTCATGTTGCTTGAACTGGTTCAATTCATCTTGCATTGCTCCAATCTAGAATTCATCACATAAAGCTTCTTTAACATTTTTTGGCTCTATCTTTGACACGAAGCAAGAGTTTGAGAGGCTCTGGACCTTGTAACAACACCCTTGGTTGGATCTCCAATGATGAGCTCCTTTGGATGATCTTTCTGAATTCTGATGGAAGGATCTTTGTTTGCTTCCTCTGGTTCAGATTTTGGTGAAGTAGGAATAATTACATCTTCCTTATCAGGTACTTGAGGTGATGTCTCAAACCATGTCTCAACATCATATGTGACATTGTGTTCCTGATGATGATCATCAACAATGACATTAATAGACTCCATAATAACCGGGTTCGAGTTGAATACCCTATATGCTCTGTTAGTGGAGTATCCGGAAAATGCCTTCATCACTCTTAGAGTCCATTTTCTCCTTTGATCACGATCTGTCGAATATAGCATTTGCTACCAAACACATGGAAGTATTTCACGTTGGTTTTCCTTCCATAGTTCATACAAGGTGGAGGAAGTTCCTTTCTTAAAGTGACCCTGTTGTGAACATAGCAAGTCAGTATTCATAGCTTCACCAAAATGAATAGGGAGTTTCTTAGCATGAATCATTGCTCGGCGATTCTTGTATAGTCCTATTCTTTCTTTCCACCACCCCATTTTGTTGAGGTGTTATAGGAGAAGAAAACTCATGATTAATTCCCTCTGAGGAGCAGAATTCATCAAATTTGCTGTTCTCAAACTTCTTTCCATGATCACTTCTTATTCGACAATATTTTTCTCTCTTTGAAGTCTTTTGCATAACTCTTTAAAGACATCAAACACATCGATTTTTCCTTGATGAAGTTTATCCAGGTATATCTGGAGAAGTCATCCACAACAACATAGGCATATCTTTTTCCACCAAGGCTTTCAACCTGCATAGGCCCCATCAAATCCATGTGTAGCAGCTCTAGCACTTTGGAAGTGGTCAGATGTCTAGACATTGGGTGTGACATTCTGGTTTGCTTTCCAACCTGACATTCACCACGACCTTCCTTCATCAATGTGGAGTCTTGGTATTCCTCTGACAGCCTCCATAGAGATGATCTTTTTCATTCCTCTGAGATGCAGATGTCCAAGTTTTTGATGCCACAACTTTACCTCCTTTTCATCTTTGTCTGTAGAACACACATAAGAGAGGTTGGTGTTCTCAGATTCCCACATGTAGCAGTTGTCCTTTGATCTTACTCCTCTCATAACTACTTCTTGTTTATCATTGATTACAAGACATTCAGACCTAGTGAAGTTGACCTTAAATCCCATATCACATAGTTGACTTATGCTTATGAGGTTAGCAGTCAAGCCTTTTACCAGCAACACACCATTTAGATTTGGAACTCCAGAGCAGTCCAAGTTTCCAACACCTTTGATTTCTCCTTTAACTCCATCTCCAAAAGTAACAAAGCTGGTAGAATGAGGTTTGACATTATTCAGTAGGTTCTTTATTCCAGTCATATGCTTGGAACACCCACTGTCAAAGTACCAATCTTCCTTGGCGGACACTCTAAGAGAGGTGTGAGCTATCAATGCTGCAGTCTTCTTCTTCCACTTTTGAGTGTAGGGTACCTTGATGTTCTTAGGCTTAACATAGGGAGTCTGATTAGGGTATCCATATAGCCTATAGCAGAAGGGTTTTATGTGTCCAAACCTTCCACAATGATGACATCTCTATCTTTGAAACTTCTTATTCATGTTTCTCTGATCCTGATGTTGAACTCAATGTTGTGACATCTGTTTTGACATTGGCTTATTAGGTTTGTTCTTCCTGTTATCAGCAAATTTCTTTGAATCCACATGCCCTGAGCCAGGAACATTTCCTGTTTTATGTTGTGACATCTGCTTTGACCTTGGTTTCCCATGCCTCTTCTTTTTCTTGTCACTAACAGGTTCCTGTTCAGCCACATATCCTAGACCATGCTTATTTCCAGCATTTTGTCCAAGCTGAAGAATTTCTTCCAGCTTATCAGTCCTAGTGGTCAGCATCTTGACAGACTTAGTCATATGGTCAAGCTTGGATTTCAACACTATAATCTCACTGTTGAGATGACTTATAGTGATTGTATTCTCCTTTTTCTCAGCTTCCAGCTTTACATTTTCCGTCTCCAACTCCTTAATCAGCTTTTTCTGTTTTTCATTTTGCTGACATACTTCACCACTTCTGATACACAGCTTCTTGTAAGTATCAGCAAGTTCTTCAAAGGTCACTTCCTCATCACTAGAGTCATTATCAGGTTTGCCACTTTCATAAAATGTAGTGACAAGTTTGGCTGATTCTTCTTCAGAGCCACTACTTGATTCACCATCAGACCAAGTAACAGTCATTCCTCTCTTTTGTTTCTTAAGAAAGGTAGGACATTCAGCCCTCATATGACCATATCCTTCACAACCATGACACTGGATTTCTCTGTTTTGACTCTCTTTATCCTCTAACTTGGATCTTCTGCTGGAGTCATAAGCCCTGCTGATGTCAGATGAAATGTCCTTGACATTTGACCTTGACTTTGGATCAAATCTCTTGATGAGCTTGTTGAACTGTCTTCCAAGCATAGCTATAGCTTCAGATATCTTCTCTTCATCTTCCACCTTGCACCCTTCTTCAGTATTGGATACAAGTGCTATGCTCTTGTTCTTTTTGTCACAAATTTCACTGATTCCCATCTCAAAAGTCATAAGAGATCCTATAAGTTCTTCAACCTTCAAGGAGCTGATGTCCTGAGCCTCCTCTATTGCAGTCACTTTCATTGCAAACCTTTTAGGCAAGGATCTGAGAATCTTTCTCACCACTTTTCCGACATTTTTCACCAAGTGCTCCCGAGGTGTTGGCAATCTCCAAAATATTCATGTGAAACTCATGAATAGTCTCATCTTCTTTCGTCTTCAAATTCTCAAATTTGGTAGTGAGCATCCAAGTCTTGACATCTTCACCTTGGATGTCCCTCATGAGTAGTTTTGAGAGTGTCCCAAACATCCTTGGCTCACATTGATGAACTAGTCGAAGATATTTCATCAATACCATTGAATAGGGCATTCAATGCTTTAGAGTTTCCTGCTAGCTCCTCTTCCTCTTTGCTCCATTCTTCCTCGGCTTCAAGACAAGAGTCCCATCTTTCACAAGCTTGGTGGGATGTTTCCATCCTCATCGCCACTCTCCAAGCCTTAATGTCCACCGATCTTAAGAAGTCAACCATACGAGGCTTCCAAGAATCATAATTAGACCCATCCGAATAGGTGATCTACCTCAAATCCTCCTTCCTTATCCATTATGCGAAACTATTATCCCTAGATCTCACCGAAATAAGGTGGGTGCCCGCCCGATACCAATTGAAATTCCGGCAGATCGTGATGTCACAGAATGTTATGACACACTATCTCGACACTCTAACAATTTACGAAATATAAATAGCAGTAAAGAACACAATAAGTTGTTTACCTAGTTCAGTGTCTAACTACACCTACATCTGGGGGCTACCAAGCCAGGGAGGAAATTCACTATTAGTAGAATTAATTCAGGAATAAACCAACCAGTTTATCTCCTTCACTTAAAACCTACCCAATGCAACTTCAACCTAAGTCCTACTTAGATCAGAGTACCTACTCACTCCCCCTCAATCACAGCAGTGATATCAACCTATTGAATAATTGAATTGTGAAGACACACTTCAATAAACTATCTTGATCTCGCTTCAAAACTTTCAATCAAGAGACAAACACTCGTGCTTTAAAGCTTTGAGTGATAAACTACCCTTACAAACAAATCCTAGTCCAATGCACTTATCAATTGATAGTTGCTTGGCTCACAAGAGAAACTAGAATTACAAATATCAACTGTTACAAATCCTAACAGTACACAAATAACAAGCTGCTAAATCTTCAATACATTCCAAGGGCGCAACACAGTTGTAAGGGTTGAATTCCTTTTATAGAAGCAGTCCTGAAACTTCAGTTTTGGGCTTCCATAAAGATAGCTAGGGTTGACTTAATTTAATCCTAAAAACATGGTCTTTTCAACAACCAATTTAGGTTTAATTAAGATTAACCTAGCAGCCACGTGAGCATGCTTTCTAATAACAGAAAAACATAAAGTAGCAGCTCAACAAACTTCCTAAAAAGTCTCAGGAAAAAATAGATTCTGCAGAACAGAATGTCACACTGAATGTCATAACATCTGTTATGACATCAGACTGTTTTCTGCAGAATTTCCAGCACAGCTTTAGCTTCCAGTTCTGAGCTGTCCTTTAACATCCTTAGCAGGTAGGATTTATCTTCAATCTCTGAATGTCATGACATTTATCATGACATTTATCATGACATTGCTAAAGCCTAGTTTTACCAAAATTAATGCCAACTTAAAACACTAACAGGTTTTATTCATAGTAAATATGACCACTCACTTTTTCAAATATTCATATCAAGGAGTCATTATGTAGTTTATGTTGATGATATACTCATCACTAGTTCATCCTATATACTTATTCATAAATTGATTGACTCCCTACATAACATGTTCGCACTCAAAAAGTTGGAACTCCTAAATATTTGGCATTGAAATCAAAAGACTCTCTATATGTAGGCTCTTTCTTACTCAAACCAAGTACATTTTTGATCTACTATTTCGATCAAAGATGTGGAATGATAATGGTACCATAACTCATATGCTTACAAACAACAAACTTAGTAAGCATGGCGTGAATACTTTTTAGATCCTTATGTTTACCATTTTATTATGTCCTGCTTCAGTATGTGTCCCCTCACACATCCGGACATTTCTTTTAGTGTGAATAAAGCATGCCAATTATTGGCATCCCTGTTAGAATCAAATTGGGAAGATGTGAAAATATTTCTTTCATGTATCATAGGTATTATCACTAATGGCCCAATACTTTCTCCCGCACCCATGTCTAAGAAGTTCTCATTACATGTATATAACAACTCTGACTGTGCAAGTAACCTGGATGGTCGTCGCTCGACCTCTTGCTCATGCATCTTTTTTGATCTAAATATCTAATCATGGAGCTCTAAGAAGCAACCTCTTGTAACACGATCTAGCACTGAAGTTGGGTATTGCACACTTACTCACGATACTTTTGAACTTCTATGGTTGGAACATTGCTCAAAGAGCTCATTGGGCCTTACTTTCTTCCTATTATGTTGTGTGATAACTTGAATGTTGTCTTGTTATCTCACAATCTGATTATTCATACACATACAAAGCATATTAAATTATACATTCATTTTGTTCGAGAATGCTTCATTATGAAGTCAATGGAGATTCCACATCTTCCCAACTCACTTTAGCTTGAGGATACACTCACAAAAACTCTTAGTACAACTGTATTTCAAGACCTTAAAACCAAGCTCAAGGTTGTCACTTTCTTCCTCCTTTATATTATGGGGGAGTTTTATGAGAAGCCGATAAATT
Source organism: Vicia sativa (assembly GCA_021764765.1). Taxonomy (NCBI): domain Eukaryota; kingdom Viridiplantae; phylum Streptophyta; class Magnoliopsida; order Fabales; family Fabaceae; genus Vicia; species Vicia sativa. The sequence goes on from CM038796.1 coordinate 238,119,684, forward strand.
TGTATGGTTACATGAAAGTGTGTAAGCCATGCATGATCATGCATGGTGTAATCCACTACTACAAACAAATATTATCTAACATGGAACGCAAAATGTATTTAACCTCTGCTATGAAAACGAGGTAACGAATGGCATCGTGAAAACTACCACTTTACTACTCGATTATTAAAAAGTAGAGGGATAAAGTTATCTGCATATGAGTTCAATCCCTATCAATTAAATTTTCATTCTTTTCAAAACTACATGGGACGCCCAATATTAACTCTCGATGTTGTGTACATCCGAGATAATAGCTCAATGTTATTACATTGGTTTTAAGTAAAAACAGAGGGTATAATTTTTTTAGTACTGTTGTATGCACATGTATTACAGAACCATATTACATAATATAGTAATGGCTGCCCTTTGTTCTTTGGCATACTTGGAACTCGTCCATTCTTCCTAAATAAACATCTCTCTAATATTGACTTTTAGTTCTTGCATCCTTTGTAGACAAAGGAAATGGGTAGCAAACCTTGTCACTTGTTGTTTAACCAATTCAACATTGCCGGTAGTCTTTTCCATTAGATTCAAAGCAAAAGTATGGTTATAAATGTAGCCCACAACCTTAACCCATTTTTATTTAACATTGTGAACCTTTGGAATTTTGCTCATAACATAAGGTCTATACAATAGGCAGCAAATGGAGTCCAAAACATGTGAGGCTTCTTCAAACACAATACTTTACTCGCCGCTACATAATTACTTCCATTGTCAGTAATCAATTGAACAACATTTTTTTCACCCATTTCCTCAATAAAAGGGTCCAACAATTTGGCTAGCTTTTTCCCTGTCTTGGCATAGTTAGAAGTGTCAACACTTTTCACAAACATGGTCCCCTTCATACAATTGACCAAGAAATTAATCAATGTTCTACCTTTTCTATCCGTCCAACCATCCGACACAATTGAACATCCATATTTATTCCTTTGCACCTCTTCGTTTTTCAACAAACCTTTTCTATATTCTAATTCATTGTGAAGGATTGAAACCTTGAGTTCATGATAACTTGGCGATTTCAAATGAGGACCATAACTTCCAACGGTTTCCAACATCAACTTAAAAGCTCTTGCATTTGCTACGTTAAAAGAAACTCTACACGTATAAAAAAAGAGACCAATATATTGGATGGTTCTTTCCCTCACTTCTTTATCACACGCATCATTGATGCTTGTGTCCTTACTCTTCTTATACACCAAATCCAAAGGGCCTTTAGTCCTCTTGACAGCCATTAAAGAGGTGTCACTCTCCGCAATCCTCTTTCCAATTCGAATTCTCCGTATTTCCTCAATATCAATTGTATCTTCCGTATCTAATTGCACCAAAACCTCTTGTATTCCTTTCTTAATTCTCTCTTTCTCAACCATGTTAGCACGTAATATAACCTAAACATCCTCGGGTGTTTTCGTGCAAGAAATTACATCATTTATAATTTCTAATTGATGCTTTTGGCTCTACTTATTCCCCCACAGCTGGTTAAATTGCAAAAATCGCATGTCTCATTCGTCCTGTTATTCAAATCCTTCGAATGATTGTATTTCCATCATATGTCCTTACTATTTGTTGGTTTGAACGTTGGAGCACATGAAGCAACCTACGCAAAATTCAGTGTCGACAAAGAAGTTGCCATATTTTTCTAGAATAGAAATAAAAGTAGAAAAATTCGAATCACCACTTCATACAACGACAACATAAAACAACACAAATCAACAACACATCAATTCAACATATGCGACTCGAATATGCAACTAAATACAATACAAATGCATGTGGTACCATCAGAGTAAAACTCCTAACATAATCATTTTCCAGTTTACCGAGGCACAAGGCATAAGCCTTCAACGTAATCATCTTGCCCCTAACGAACAACGTGTTTTGCCAATCCAGGACAACATGGGTGAGCATAGCTCCAACTTAAACAATGCCAATTCAGGCCAACATAATATGCAAATGTATGCATGCACCACAACCACAACATCAACATCAACTCAATCAACAACAGAAACTCAACGACAACACAACAAAAACAATGTAATCCCAACTCAACACTGGCCATAGGCCTACAATGTAATCAACATATCAACGTAATTAACAACAACTCATCACTGGCTAAAAGCCTACAACGAAATCAACATATCAACAACAATTCATAGCAACAGCATATTCACCATATATTCACTAGGATTCACGCCATAACGCTACCCACAGAAACAATTCATAATCACATCATTGACATCACAACATCATCAACGTAATCAACATATACTCAACGATATCTCACAACGACAACACATTCAATGATTAACACAAAACAACTCAACATTGGTCATAAGACCTATAATTAACAATGTCCATAAACCGGACGAATCAACTTACCCAGATGTACCTGCAAGTCAGTACATTCGACTCAATTTCAACAAAACAACACGACCACATTTATCTACTAATCAATTAGCTACCCCGCCAAATTTAGTTAAATTCCCGATAATTAATTATACCGACTAATTCAGCTAATTCGACCCAACCGGACTATTTCCAATTATTTTCTATCTTAATAGTCCACTGCCAATTTTAACAAACTACCAATTTTATCAACTATTATTAGTTCATGTACTAATTTGAATCTACTTCTAAATTCAATTCTAGTATTGCTATATGCAACAGGGCAACTACACTATTCTGCTAATGTTATTCATGTACTAGCATACTGTAACCAATGAAATATTAATTCATAAAACCTATGCCATATTATTTTATTAACTCAAAGTTATAATAAACATGTACTAATTAGATTACTTAATATAATAAGGTTTCTAGTGTATTCAAAAATTACTACACTAATGCATATAATTTCAACACACAGAAACAAAACGAAATGAAACAAATTAAGGGCCCCACACAAGTTCATGTGTGACGAGTGTCACAGGGTGGTGCCGAGCGGCACCCCCTTCTCTTCTCCAAATGTCGACCGGCAAGCCAGGCCTTCCCACTGTGCCGAACGACACTTTTCTCCTCCTTCTCTATTTCATTAATTCTCCTATTTTCATTCTTTCTTGCACAGAAACTCATTTTCTTATTCCAGTTCCTTGTTTCATATTCCATATTCAACATAACTTCATCATAGACTTCAATTGGCATACGAATCCAACATAAACATAATTTCCAGTAATCATTCATTATCAGTTTTATTAACAACACAAACAGAACTCAATTGATTATTCAATTTCAACAACAACACAACTAATTTCAACACAACACAGTAATAATAATGAATCTAATACCCTAAACTCCACAGAAAATTCATCATACTCCCATTTATTTAACAAGAACCCCACCATTACCTTGAATTGAGTGCAACTCTAAAAACTTCAATCGAATTTATGGGGATTTGGCTTTCTTGCAGTGTTCTCTCGCACAGTTTCTCTTCTTCTCCTTAAACCCTATTCCTCTTTTCCTCCTTCTGATAGCACTATTTTTTCCAATTCTAATTCCAATAAAATAATCCTATTTTATTCAATCTTTTAGTAATCTAAATGAGCCTAAGAGGCACACCTCCTTATTACTTCGCGATTCAAGCCCAATTCAATTTAATAAAATAGTCCATTATTAATAATAATATTATTTCTAATATAATTTCTTCAACGTAATCAATTTTATTAATCATCCGATTAACTGAATAAAATCTGACTTTAACTTAATAATCCAAATACACTTCCCAAAATAATACCTACAAATTCGATTGATTCTCGAACTTCGAGTAAATCTAATAATCAAATTCTTAAATAATTTAATTAACCAATTAATTAAATTCGAAGCGTTACATCTGTGACTTCATCTTCGCCACCACATCCATGTGCATGCGTGGTAGGGCTTTGCTCCGCTCTAGAGGGCCGCAATAGCGGCCACTATACCCAGTATTAACAACTCTAATAGAAGTATGCATAACGTTATATTAATAAAATCATAAGTCATGATACACTATAATCTATAAATACTTGTCACTTGTATCATTATATTAATAAAATCATAAGTCATGATAGACTATAATCTATACATACTTGTCACTTGTATCATACATAACTAACTCATTCTTACACACAAAGTGTAATTGATATTCACAATCATAATTCTAGCAACTTTCAACCACTTCCACCGTCTCTAATACACTCATACCTTTCAAAATAAATTACAATATTATATAAGAGAAAAAATCATATATAAATTTATATATTAATTTAAAGTGCTTATGACATATGAATTTTTTAATGAAGAATTTAAGTCTATTAGATTTTCTTATAAAACTAAGTTGTAAGACTTGTTCATCATATATATTTTCAACAAACATTAATATTTTAATATAAAAACAACGTTTAAATTTAAAGTATACATTTTCACTTCAATTCAAATATATTTAAATCAATCAATTATAGACTATTAAAATCGATTATAAAAACTCCGATCAGGGAATCATATTTAGTCTAGCACACTGCCGACTAGAAAATTGTCCAAGTGTTTGCATTATTGAGAAATAACAATCCATGCAAGCAAATAGTGGCCACAACATCAATGCTTGGTTCAAACATTCACTCTTTTGTCACAATCCCAGACCCCTCCTAAGTGCTATTCATCTTGTTTCATATGTTTGGTTCTTTGTTGTGTTGTCTTCTTTTTGTTACTAACTAAAACAACCATGTTTCAATACAAATTAATTTAATAATAAATATATCGTTTGTAACATTGAAGTAGTTTAGTCTACATTTGAATTAATTTAATATATATAAATCAAACATATCTTCTTTCATTGACCGACAGGTAATAAAAAATTAAAATTAGTTATACTCTTCCTTTCCTTTTTTTTTATTTTTTTTTATAGCTTATTAATATATTATATTGGCACTAGATTTTTTTTCTTCTTTTTTAAAACATTCTTTTGAGTTGTTGCCCCAAATATTGACACGTTAGTATTTCTTAATTTTTTTTATTTACAAAACAACTATTAGAGTTAAATATATTTTTATTTCTATAAATATTTTGAATATTATTTTTAATCATTAATAAAAAATAATATATTTTAGTTTTATAAATTCTTTATTATTACAGTTTTAGTGTTATTATTTTAAAAAATTCTAAAAATAGTTTAATTATTTTTAAATTTTGAATAATTTTGAATAATTTTTTCATAAGCGTTTAGAATACTATAAAATATTTATTTATAAAATTTTAAAATTTTTTAAAATAAAAAAATTAAATATAAATTTTTAAAATTTTAAAAGACATTGATAAAAGTAATGAAAATTTTAACTTAAAAATTAAATTTTGAATTTATTTTTTCCGATAAATTTTTTATAACATTTTAAATATCTGTGCAAATTAATCATTTAAAAAAACACATCAATTTAATTGTATAGGCTAAAACTTTGTGCATAATAATTTTGTACGACGGCGTAAAACATGTCAGTTTTCTTATTAGAAACCAAAAACAAAACTTTATAATTATTAGGAACCAAAAAGATATTTAATTCGAATATATAAAAGCTAAAGTAGTTGAAAAATTCATAAACTCTTTTGAATTTACGTTAAATTTTTCTAATTTGTGTCATCCAACAATTTTTCTTATTAATTTTTATTTTATTTTAATGAAATTTAAATGGTAGTAGAAAATTACAAGAAAATGCATTTAGTAGTTGCATCTATTAACTACTTTTTTTTTTTTTTTTTTTCATTTTTAATGTAATTATCACTCTTTTCAATGGACAGGGAGATGAAAAGATTCAGGAGAGATGCAAAGTCAAAAGATACTAAATACATACTAGTGCGGTCTGATTTATACGATGTGTTAGACAACAGAAACTTATTTAGAAAGGGGTGAATAGATATCTAAGTAAAATTACTTTTAAAAGTTAGGTAATTAAAATTTTATTTTAGAGCAAAAACAATTTATCGAATACTTGGGGAACAATCAATTATTCATATTTTTCATTTAAGCTTTGTTGATTTGAGAATAACTTACGAGCAAAAGCAATTTATCGAACCCTTGGGGAACAATCAATTTTTCATATTTTTCTTTTGAGCTTTGTTGATTTGAAAATAACTCTTACAATCAAAGTGATTATAAGGAGATCAATAAAACAATTTAACTTCACCAATCTAAGAAAAATTTATACAAAATGATCAATCAAACACCAAGTGTAACAAGTTGTATATATATATATATATATATATATATATATATATATATATATATATATATATATATATATATATATATATATATATATATATATATATATATAGAGAGAGAGAGAGAGAGAGAGAGAGAGAGTGGCACAAGGATTTTTTAGGAATTTTACCAATCGTCCATGCTATGGCTACGTCTTCCCCCAATTCTGTTTTGGAATTGAGATAAATTTCTTACTTTGCAAAAAGTTGATTACAAGAGAAATGTTCAAGAGAAACCCTACAAACCCTACTAGTTTGATGTTGATCCAAACCCTTATGTTCTTTTGGTTTAGATCAATAGCAAGACACAATAGATCCAACCTATTCACAACTTAAGTTATTCCTTTGCAAGATCCCAAATACCCAAAATCTTCACTCGAGCGAATCCGATTGCGACTATTGACCACAAGAACTTTCAATATTATCAGTTACACAAACCTAATTGGACGTGTCAGCACATACGAGTTGTATGTCTATACATAATGCAAAAAATTGACTCACATGCCGACCTGAAACAAGAAATGTGCTGACACATGAGAATTAGAAGCTGCAAGCTTTAATAATACAACACATATGTCGGCCTGAAAATCGTATGTGTAGGCACATACTGCTATTTTTTCAACATGTGTCGATCTGAAATGGACTATGAGCCGACCTATGCAAGACATAAGCTACGAACTTTAAAACTGTAGTACATGTATCGGCCTGAAAAACAGATGTGTCGGCACATGCTGTTAATTTTTGTGCGAAAAATGATTTTTCATGATTTTGGCCAAACTTAAACTTGTTTTGAATGCTTCGTAAGACCTCTAATGCAGTGGTGCACCAAATAACACAGAGATATTGTCCAATATACATAAATATTGAGTTTTCCTAGTTTTGACATCATGCAAAATATCTAATGGTGAAGTTTCACTCACATACTCCCCATTTGTATGATGTCAACACTTACGACGTTGCATTTTATGTTTTCATTGAGGGTTCCCCATGAATTTGTGCTTCCCAACTTCATCTCACATAGGCTTCTCCCCATTTGACAACATCAAAAAGAAAGATATCCATTCGTGAGAAGTATCATGATTTAACGTAAATACAAATATATCACACATAAACATTTTTGCAAAGAAGAACGCGCATTCACATCCCTATATATTATCGGATTGTACAAAGTTGATAAATAGCACGCATTCTCTAGAGTCACAATTACGTAACATATCATAATGTAACTCTCGATTCTGCACACACATGTGTCTAGCTTGGCGAAAGATATATCACCACCAAATCCAAGATGAAAATATTGTCATAATATGTGACACAATTACAACAAGCAATTGGAAGATATCACACGTACATTCAATTCATGCGCAAATGTAGAGAATAATAATAGCAAAGAAACTTGTCCACCAAGAACATACATTTCAAATGAAAAGAGTTAATACATGAAGTCACTATAAGCATATAAATTGAACACACACACAATGGTTTTCAATTGAAATTTTTGGAAATGGGAAATCATAAATTTTATCACATTGATAATATCAAACATTTGTAACCTAATCGACATACAAAGGAAAAGTATTACTTTCAAGGAAAAATTTGGAACAACATTGCCTCAACTTTTAGGGAACGGAAGATGCACCCACATGATGTTAACTACTCAAACAAAGGTTAGAACAAATGTATAAATGTGCATGCAACAAGGTAATTTCAACATTAGAGACGTCAATAACCCCAAATTTCCCAAATATTGAAAAATGGTTCAGTTGCAAGAGGTTTTTGATCGGAAAAATAGCAAGTGTACTATTTTTACTGATGTAGTAATAGTGGGTTTTATCCCAAAGATATCGATCTCGAGGATTTTGAGGTAAATACAAAGTATGATGTCTCACCAGTTGAACAAAAACAAAGGTTTGAGGTTGGTTGGAAGAAATCCTTTCTAGACGTAAATTAAAACGATAAATATAATTGACTTTTGTTTAATCCAAATATGTTAGGGAGAGTGTATAATTTATCAAATAATGTTCTTACTCTTTGGTCAACTCCGCAAGTCCATCCTTCTCAATTACCGATTATCATTATTATCTAATCCTAATTCCTTCGTGAAAAGAACTTTAATCTCTAATCCTAATTTTCACTTCCGTTCAAATTAGAAGAAAGGTTATTATCAAGCAATATCATCATTAGAAAATCATATCCTAAAATATCAATAATAATATCTAAATTGAAATATTATCAAATAATTATTCTTATTGTGGGACACCCGATCCTCGTTAACGGTATCATAATCAAAATATCAAATTGAAACATTATCTATCTCGCTCCTTAAATGGCCTTGAATCTCCAATCCTCAATCAATTTGCTCGCCACCAAAAGTGTCTTTCTTCTTCTCCTAGTTAGGTTTAGTAATCCGGTCATCTCTTAGCCTCTTGCAATGTCTGAAATGCCCTTTCTTCTCCCAAAACTGTCCAAAATCACAATTATTAAAATTAAACTCGCGCCTTCTGACACGGGCCGTGTCCTTCACCCTAGAACACATTTTTCGCCTTCTCCTGACACGGTCCGTGTCAGGTGACACGGGTGGCCGTGTTAGGTTCTGTGAACATAGAAATGTCTTTTCTCAGTGTGCTTTGACTTCTGACTCTTTAAGATGTGTACCTGAAATGCCACATACTACCAAACCAGACCATAAAACGTCGAAAGAACCATAAAATTCAAATAACCATCACAACAAAGGTTTTAGCAATTCAACGAAAGAAACAACTAACTAAAATGTCAGAAACTAGATAAACTTATACCGAAGCGAGTACAACACGCAGTAGAAATAATGACCGATCACAACCCCAAACTTAGCTCATGTCTTGTCCTCAAGTGATGAAGACAACAACAACAAGGTCACCTTAGATTTCTCTTACCACAACAGCTGATATTTTCCGCAACTGGCTTTTTGACCGTCTTGATTGATATTTTGGCTCACCGATCAGAGATGTCTACTGCCATTTCGCTTTAGAGAACTCTTTCACCTGCAAGCTTTTCACACTTCTCACCATGTCTCTCGGGGTTAAAGTGTTTATTCACTCACAATTTAGCATATGCAATACCGACTCGTAACCTTGAATGAACTCTACCATTACTACATACACAATATACACACACTTTCTGAGGACTTTAGGTTGTAACTGGGCTTTGGTACGGTGGGATAATCAAAGAAAGGGGATACACAAAGGGTTTTTGGGCTCGACATTTCTTTGTCTTCTTGTTGTTCACTTGCACTATATTACATAGGGTCTCACTTTACTTATTCGGGAAGGTATTTCCTCTTCTTTTTTCCGGGAGAATATGTTTTCCCGTTTTTCTTTCGTTTTCTATTTATTTCTTTTCTTTTCTTTTCTAGTTTTTCCTGCCCTTTTCTTCAGATATTTCTACCCCAAACTTAAATTTGTGCACAATTTTGATGATTGCCGAAAAACATGTCGAGCGAAAAGTAGATAGAATGTAACTGATGGATGGATGAATAACTAAAACTGTTCTTGCAGGAAAAACCTTATTAGAATGATTTTAGGGATTTGGAAGCTTAAGTATCGTAACTCAAGTTCCAAGCTTGTAAGTGTCTTGCTTATCCCGCCGGCGGGAGCCCTATTTATATCATTCCTTCCTTGAAGCTATTTCTTTCCTTCCGTAACTGCCTCAGCTCATTAACCATGGCTTTGAAGGCAAGGAGTTAGCTGTTACAGCTTGTAATCATTCACTAGTAACGTCTCATAAAGATTCTAGGAACTCTTCATCTTCATAACGTTTATTCAACCGTTCCTACCGGAGTAACTGCCGAGCTACACTTCGGGCCGAAACCGCCCTCGTGTCTCTCCCCGAGATCCAAATCGGACTTAGATCTCCTCTCTGATGGTCGAGACCTATCCCGGATCCTTGCATCCAGGAATCCATCTCGGCTGAAGATTTTGTGTATGATCAAAAACAAACAATGAATTTGGCTCAAATGTGGTTTACAAAGGATAAACATATGACAAGGGATGGCTAGAAAGGCCTTGAGTTAAACAAACAACGCACCTCAGTGCGTGTTATCACGTTATACTGTTGTAATAGAATAAACGCAAGATCGGAGTGATAAAGTCATACATGAATGAACTCTCATGATAATGTTTTTGTGTTTAACTTTCTGTACCCTCACCATGTTGGATAAACTCACAGGATCCAGAATACTCCTCACGTCCTGCAGTAGCTTTTTCCGACTTAGGTAAACCATCCTCCTTCCTCAGTCTGGTGTTATCCACTTGCGTCCAACACTTTTCTTTTCTTCAATTGTATCCACTTCTGTGGTGACCAAGGAACAAGTTCGGGTCATGTCTTTCATCCACTAAACTGAATGCTTGTACTCATAACGATAAAACATTATCCAATCTGCAACATATTAGTATCTACCACGAAACAATGACTACAAGAACCAAATGAAAGATACACACACAAATTTCCAAATAAACAACAAAGCAAACAAAATCAACAAAAATGGAAATAGAAATGAAATGAAAACCCTCTCCCACCTGAACGAGACATTGTCCCCAATGTCTACGGACTGAGGACAGAGGGGACTCACAGAGTACTATTGAGTCGGAGGAGGGGGCGGAGGTGGAAACTGTAGCATCAGGTGTTGGATAATTCTCTTCATTTCATTCATCATCTCCCCTTGACGGGTTTTCTCCACACCTTGATGGAACAACTCGACCCTTTGACGAGTTTGCTCCGCGCGCAAATCGCCCAGCTCCGTATGTAGCCATACTCATTCCTCTCGGGCGAACGACGAGGGACCACCGCCCCCTTGAGTACTCGTGCTTGACGGTTGGTCCATGGACTCAGGTCCTCCAGCATCTTCCTCTATGTGGTGCTCTTCATCTTGTTCCACCACGTCATCGATCACTTGAAAATCGTTAGCAAAAATCCCGTACTGCTGTTGTACCCCAAAATTTACCCTTTTTTTTTTTTGGCTTATAATCCTATTGCATAAACATACATGTAGTCGCATGCATAAAATTTATCATGAGGTTACCAGGCTCCAAGGTATCCTGAATGGCAACCAAAAAGAGTTTACTCGCCTTTTTCTCAATAAAGAAGATTTCGGGTTTTCGGTGCGTTTTGGGCATTCCCGAAAGCGTATCTCTCATCTCCTTGGGCATTTTTTGTTGATCTTCGATGAGCATCTCCCTCTCATTATTACCTACAATTGTCGTTTGAAGGCCGAGAGCAGATTTTGTGAGGAAGGCCATCAAAGAAATGGTTTCCCCAGTGGATCATGCTGAATTTTAGTGCTGAACTGTGCATTTTGGCTCACTAAAAAGTCTTTATTTCTTATCTGGAAACTCGGAACTGAGAGGGACCAACTTCTAAAAATCCGTATTGAAGTATTCTACAACTTTCATTTGCAACTCGGGAGCAGATTCTTGACCAATCAGTACCAGAATTTCGTTCTTCAAAGTTGATTTTTGAGCTGAGCTGAGCAATTTTCATCTGATACGCGAGCTCTGGAAAATGATATCTCACCCAATTTTCATCGGAATGAGATGGGACCAGTGCCAAGAGTTCAAAAATTGTGTTATCTTTATTTGTCTTACAAATACTCATTCGCAAATTTTGATCGGGAGGCCCTCGTTCGAGGCATTTTCTCAGAAGCGCGCAAATAAAATTCTGCATGTGTCAGTTGTCCAAAATTGGTGCTGAAACTTCAAAAATTATTTTTTCTTGACCATCCATCGGATCAAGTCAAATTTTTTATTTTCGCAAGCAAAATCGCATTCTGGACACTTTTCGTTTATATTTCGACTCCAGATTCCGCTTGGATTTGGCTGTTTTGGGCTAATGACGAAAATTATTCGGATAATCATGATTTAGGCTTGATTATGGTTCTTAGGCCCAACTCCTAGAAACTATAAATAGATTGTCCTCTTCACAAATCAAAAAAACACCATCATTTGCTTAACTCTCATCACCAATCACACTCTAATTCTCAACACACAAAAGCAAAATTCAGAGAAAAGTTCAAATTACAACTTTCCCTCCAAGCAACCACCACAGGCCGCCACCGGACCTCCGTCCAGCACCTGCTTCAGCCACAGACCGCGCTAAGCGCTGCTGCTTAAGCGCTGCCGCCGCTGCGCTGCCGCTTTAAGTGCGCCCTGCACTGGTTTTCTTCTTCACCTCTCCATTCAATCAAGATCTCCATCTACTCATACGTACTAGTTTGACATGGAAGGAACGAATTCATCTTGATTTTCGCTCCAATTGCAAGATTCAAGAATTTCTCCTTCTTCTTCTTCTTCAATCCTCCATTGAAGACTCTAAGCTTTTCTTCAAGAATTCAAGGTTAATTCAGAAGATTATCATCATTTCCTCCTTGATTTGGTATTTTCTTGCAAGAGCTCAAGGAATTCCTCATCAATTTGACTCAAACTTCAAGTTCAAGTAAGTGTTAGGTTCAAATAAGCATTTATTTTAAGCTGTTTCTGACTTTCAGCTTTTCTTGAAATTGAATACTGAAATTGCATGCAAATTTGATGTAGATTCTGAATCTAGAACTTGTACTCTTGAATTCCTTGATTTGAATTAAATTTTGCCGCCTTATTCGTGTCGGAGTGAGGATTCTGTACATAGCATGCATATATCTTTGTGCATTCGTGTTTCCCCTGCAGATGAGTCATAAATTCATGCATCTTGCATCACCTATCACATGCTCATGCATTAGAGAGCATTTAGTTCAATTTGATTGCATTGGCACATGATGATTTGAAGCATAATTGGCATTCGACATGTAGATATTCAAGCGTTTCTATCATTAGGCACATCATGCGTTATACATAAGTCCATTGCATACGCATTCTAGGTGTTTGTGTTAATGCATAACCTAGATTTGAACAAAGTTTTCCATGCCTCTAGGAAGCACATCTCACTTGCATTGCTCCTTCCTTTAATGAACATTAGAATTGTGAATTGCACTTGCATTCTTGGCATGTTCATGCATCGCTTCTCTACATGAGCATTAAGATTGTTATCGTAGCTCGCATCTTTGGCATGTCCATGCATCCTTTACCTTGCACATGAGCATTAGGATTGTTACCGTAACTTGCATCCTTAGCATGTTCATGCATTTAAATCTCACAATTGAACATTGGAATTATCAATTTGATTTGCATTCCTCGCGTGTTCATGCATTTAACCTCACATATGAACATTGGAATTAACAATTTGATTTGCATTCCTCACATGTTCATCTATTACTTGATCTATGAGCATTGGTTTTATCGATTCAATTTGCATTCCTCACATGTTCATGCATTGCTTCATGTATATGAACGTTGGTTTTATCGATTCGATTTGCATTCCTCACATGTTCATGCATTGCTTCATGTATATGAACATTGGTTTTATCGATTCGATTTGCAATCCTCACATGTTCATGCATTGCTTCATGTATATGAACATTGGTTTTATCGATTCGATTTGCATTTCTCACATATTCATGCATTTGCTTCATGTATATGAACATTGGTTTTATCGATTCGATTTGCATTCCTCACGTGTTCATGCATTGCTTCATGTATATGAACATTGGTTTTATCGATTCGATTTTCATTCCTTACATGTTCATGCATTGCTTCATGTATATGAACATTGGTTTTATCGATTCGATTTGCATTCCTCACATGTTCATGCATTGCTTCATGTATATGAACATTGGTTTTTTCGTTTCAATTTGCATTCCTCACATGTTCATGCATTGCTTCATGTATATGAACATTAGTTTTATCGATTCGATTTGCATTCCTCACATGTTCATGCATTGCTTCATGTATATGAACATTGGTTTTATCGATTCGATTTGCATTCCTCACATGTTCATGCATTGCTTCATGTATATGAACATTGGTTTTATCAATTCGATTTGTATTCCTCACATGTTCATGCATTGCTTCATGTATATGAACATTGGTTTTATCGATTCGATTTGCATTCCTCACATGTTCATGCATTGCTTCATCTATATGAACATTAGTTTTATCGATTCGATTTGCATTCCTCACATGTTCATGCATTGCTTCATGTATATGAACATCGGTTTTATCGTTCGATTTGCATTCCTTGCATGTTCATGCATCTATGAACATTGGTTTTATCGTTTGATTTGCATTCCTCACATGTTTGTGCATCTATGAGCATTGGTTTTATCGTTCGATTTGCATTCCTTGCATGTTCATGCACCTATGAGCATTGGTTTTATCGTTCGATTCGTATTCCTTGCATGTTCATGCACCTATGAGCATTGGTTTTATCGTTTGATTTTCATTTCTCACATGTTCATGCATCGCTTCATGTATATGAACATTAGTGTTATCGTTTGATTTGCATTCCTCGCATGTTCATTTGATTTTCATTCGCTATGTGACTGTGGCCTAACGGTGTGGACCAAACTGTTGCATAAGAGCATCATAAACAGGTGGTCTAGACCAAAATTATCATTTTTGTAGGTTGCAGGTCGCGCTTAGTGCCACCAGGAGCGCGCTAAGCGCCAAAAGTTCTGACTTTTTTGTCTCGCAGGTCGCGCTTAGCGCGGTTCAGGGCATGCTAAGCGGCCCTCTTTTGTCCGGCTCGGTAGCGCACTTAGCGGTATGTCCGTGCATTTTTCTGTTGTTCCTTGATTTTAACAACAAACAGCAAACACCCTAGCCATGCCTAGCTACTGTTTGTGTTCTGTTTCATGCAGGAGCTTGTATTGCATATACATACGACACATTTCTCCGTTGTTTGTGCATATACGTACACATTCTTTTGCTTGCTTCTTGGGTCTAACTCCCTTCTTGCAGGTGTTGCTTGAGCTTGTACACCCGCGTGTGCACCCTTCCTATCTTGTTTTGTTTGCTCTAATCTCGTTCTCGCAGACATTGTTGCTTCGGATGCGTACCGACACGTATTCCGCTTGTTTCGATGCCTTGAACAATTCTTACCGGTTTGCTCTTATTGCATGGCTGCAGTACTTGAAGTTTTCCGGATTATTTTTATAGCTTGCAGTGCTTTTCAGATTCTATATCCGTTCGGTAGTTTCTACACCATTTACCGCATTCTCTTATAGCTTTCCTAGATATCATGAGAAGTAGGGCTTTACAGCTTTCTTTTGCCATGAGAAGTAGGAATAAAGATGCATGATGGGGTTTTCGTAGTTGGAGCATGTTCAGGAACCCCTCTAGTTATTTAAAGACCCGTTTAGGGCGATTCTACTTGTGATTTGTGCTTGTTTGTCTGTTTTCCCCGGGAGAGCTTGGTTAGGATAGGTTCTTTAGCCTAGACATTAGGATCCACATCCTTTGCATGTCAACATAGGTAGAGATTCCCTTGCATCCTAAACCATAGGTCCAACCTTGCTTTGCTAGTTTCTTTTGCATGTTGCATGTAATAAAACTAAAAAAAATTTCCCTTTGAAGACAAAACACTTAATAATGGTTTGAACTCCTTTCCCAAGGTAAAAGCAACCAACCAACACAAACTTTTTCGCCATCGCGCGCATTCTTTTTTCTTTTGTGTTTAAAACCTTTTTCACAAGTAAAAAATACAAAACCCACCAAAACAAGTGAGCCGAACTACGGTGCTCTGACTTTCCCATTACACGCGGGAATACGTAGGCATCTTGTCGCGGGGCTCGATCGAGCAAAACTTTGTAAATACTTCCTTCTTTTCCCCGTGGTTTCTTATTTTCTCTTTTCTTTTGCATTGCATGATAGTGATTAAGCGTAGATAGACATAACACACCCTTTAGCTAGAAATAGAAAGTGGATACCGTAGAGTACTACGGGCGTGTGGGGTGCTAATCCCTTCCCCTCGCGTAACTAACTCCCTTACCTAGATTCTCTTGATCTCTCGGTCATAGGACCGCGATTTCTCCCCTCAGGTTTACTCGGTGTTTTCCTTTCTCCATCGTGAGATAAAAGACGTCAATGGCGACTCTATTGATACGTTTCTATTAGTCGGAGGTTCAGTTGGGTGATTTCAGCTGGCGACTCTGCTGGGGATCGTACAGACCTCTTGCTGGTCAGATCAGGAGTTGATCCTAGCTTTCTTTTTCATGTCTATTGGGTGTTTGTATGCTTACTCGCTTTATCATCCCTTGTATGCTTTGCATTGCATTCTAGATGGATGTCCATGTCCATGTCGAATCCCGCATCCCGTGGTGCGTGTGAGGAGGCATGGAGTACCGAACTCAGACGAGATTCGATTGACGATGCTTTCTCCCTACACCCTGTTGTGTAGTCAGCGAAGTACTCAATAAAGGATCGTCGACTCTGATTATCATTAGGGACCCCCTTTGAGTTTAGAATTATCCTGTGAGTTGGGGCGGGATATCATTACTGCAGGTACTGCTGGTGACTGTTGGTGACTTGTTACTGCCGGTGACTTTGTTATTGATGGTGACTTGGTATTTTCTGGTATTTTTTATGAGATTCCAGTTTGACGCCGGACCTTTGAACCTGTGATATTTGATTGCTACATGATATCTCGATTGGGTGACAAGCCTTAGAATTTGAGACATTTGACCGAGGCTTCAGTACAGCAGTGGTCCGACATACATGATATGGTTCTAAAACATTGCATTCATAAAAAAACTTTTAATTTGCATATTTCTAACATGCATATTTGTTATTTCCAGGATTTCTTGCCTTTGAGTCTAGTTGTCGGATTATTTTGGAAGATGGATACTGAAAAGAAGAACAATCAGAGACGTCATCCAGTGTACAAATTTCCCACTCCTGCTCCTGAGAATCTCCTCTTGCGGGCTAATAAGTTTACACCTGAGAATGTTGTCACGTTTACCAGGGATTATGGAAGAATTCTGACATGGTTGAAATCTCCTTTGACCGAGTACCAAAAGGACGGGCTCCAGGCCCTTTTCCAGTTCTATGACCGCGAATTGAGGTGTTTTGTATTCCCTGATTATTTGTTGATGCCTACATTGGAGGAGTATTCTAGCATCTTGGACATTCCTATTTTGCATCAAGTTCCTTTCCATGCTTCTATGGAGAGGCCGACCGATGATCAGATCGCCAAAGCTTTTCATTTGGAGAAATCTGTGGTGTCCGCCAATATTGCAAGCAAGGGTGTCGTGAAAGGCTTTAATTTGGGTTTTCTTCTACGGGAAGGTACTGCCAGAGTTTCCAAGAAGGATTGGAAGAGCTTCAATGTTATTCTAGCTTGTTGCATCTACGGGATGTGCCTATTCCCGAATGAGCCCAAATTTGTTGACATGAATGCCATCTCCATTTTTATCCAACGGAATCCTATTCCGACTCTGTTAGAAGACGTTTATCATTCTATCCAATCCAGAAGCTTCAAGGGGAAAGGTGGAGTTGTAAACTGCTGTGCACCGCTGTTACACCACTGGTTTCGGGGTTTTCTTCCTTGGAATGGCGTTTTCGTTGATATTCAGCATACTATGAGGTGGGTTCCAAGACTAATGGGTCTCACATCTCAGGATATCACTTGGGGTCAACGTGAGATGTCCAAGACTAAAAGTGAGAGAATTATCATTCGTTGCGGAGATTTCCCTAATGTCCCTCTCATGGGCACAAGGGGAGGTATTAATTACAATCTGACTCTTGCTTTGAGACAGTTGGGTTATGCTTTGATGGGACCTCCTGATGAGAGTTTTGTGCGAGAAACTCTATACTACGATGTGCCTGATGTTACCGGGATGATGACTAAGGTTGTTCAAGCATGGAAAAGCATTCGTCTTGAAGGAGGACAATATTTTGGTAAGAAAGATCCCACGGCCTATGCTTCTTACATCTAATGGATCCAAGACAAGAACAGAGATCGTCAGTGGCCTTCCCTTACTGGAACTGCGGCTTTTCACCCCCAAGAGTCAATTCCAGATGCTGCCTCTAAAGGAGATTATGAGCGAGTGCTTGCTCAGAATCGCCTTTTGCTTGAAGAGACAGAGACCTTAGCAATGAACTGTCTTGTTGCTACTTAAACATAGAACCAGTTGACTCATGAGCTCAAGTATTTCAAAGGAGAAGCGTCTGATTCGACCAAGAAGAGGCCTAGAGTTAAGGATTTCTCTATTTCTATGGAAGAACACCAGAAAGTCGTCATCGGTTTGGAAAGGAAGTACAAAGCTCAAATCGAAGACTTGAAGACGCAGATGCATAATCAGAAGTTGGCATATGAATCCCGTATCCAAGAGAAAGAAGTTCAATTGTCCCTCACTGTCAGAGAGTGGGAATGTCTCAAGACTCAAGTGGATGTGCCAGATTCAGAAGGATTTCCTATGTCTGACTTGTAGATTTATACTTTATTTGTCTCGTGTGGAAATCACCATCATGCTTATTGATGGGATTACTCCTTTATTCCTCTGATTTACGAACAATTGTTCAATTGCTTGTAAACTCCTTTGATTCAATGATGATTAGTTTTCAGTATCCATTATCTTGTTAAATCCTATACTTGAGTCAAAGTGCTAAGAGTCCTGGAAATGTTCAAATATGCCATTAAATGCATAACATGCATATCATTCATATATGTACATTCCATGCATAACAGGTTATGACCGGAGTTCTCATCCTCAGCCTCTGCTTTTATTTTGCAGAAAGATTGCAAATTTCCACCGTTACCCGACTCAATTCATGGAAGTTATCACTAACATGAATAAAGGTCAGCAAAAGATGAGGGCTTTGGTTGAGAGGTCTCATTCGGAAGAAGACCGCCGCAATCCATTTGACGATGCTTCTGTGGGTCAGCCACGGGTTAAACATGGGGCACGTAATGTTGATTTGGGTGTCAACGACCACCTTCGTGGTCTGAGTCTACATCTCAATGGTCGGTTTCCACCTCCACTACCCACTCCACCTCCTGGACCGTATTTCTTTGATGATGGGATGGAAGGGCATCGTACTCGGGGCCGCCCCCGTTCCTAGAATCTAGACTTTGATCAGAATGAGGAGGCTTATTCTATGAATGGCAGTGAGGTTGATTTCCTCGCAGATGATCTCAAATACCGTTTGCTTGAAGAGCAGTTGAAGGCAGTTGAGGTTCAGAAACTGTCAGGGCTGGATTTGTCTGATTTGGGGTTGGCACCTAGAGTGAGACTTCCTCCGAAGTTTAAAGTACCAGTGTTTGACAAGTACAATGGGGCAACTTTTCCCAAAACTCATATCATTGTGTATTTCTGCAAGATGGTTTATACTGAAGATGAGAGGTTACTTATGCACTTTTTCCAAGAGAGTTTGAATAGAGCATCACTAGAATGGTATATGCATCTGGAGAGAGGTCACATCAGGATATGGCGTGATATCGTGAATGCTTTTCTACAACAATACCAGTTCAACATTAATATGGCTCCGAATCGCACACAGTTGTTGGGTTTGTCTCAGAAATCGGGGCACATTTAAGGAATATGCTAAAAAATGGAGGGAACTTGCTGCTAGAGTTCAACCACCCATGGTCGAGCGGGAAATGATTGATATGTTCACCAGTACTCTGTCTGGACATTATTATGTTGCGTGTAGTACTTCTGTAAGCTTTGCTAAGATGGTTCGTTATGGTGAACGGATCGAAAGTGGGATGAAGTCCGGCAAAATCCAACAGTTTGAAGGAGGAAGTTCCTCTGGTGCTAAAAAGGCATACAGTGGTTATCTCAAGAAGGAAAAGGGAGAAGCCAACGCTGTATATGGTGGCAGAAGCAAAGCTCAGGTTAATGCAGTGACTATATCCGCTTCTCAACCACAAACTCAGCAAGCACCTCGTCAGCAAAATCAGAGGCAACAAGATAATCGTGCTCCTAGGAGGTTTGATGTTGTTCCTATGAGTTATGCAGATTTGTTTGTTCGTCTGAATGATTTGAAGTTGGTAGTGCCAAAGCTAGCATTTGCACCCCCTCCTCTGGATAAACGGCCCAGAAACTATGACGCTAATGCCAGTTGTGAGTTTCATTCCGGAACGTTGGGACATAGTACTGAGAACTGTTATGCATTCAAGTGCAAAGTGCAAGACCTTATTGATTCAAAGACTATTGAATTAGAGGCTCGACCACAAGTTGCCGGACCTAATGTCACACAGAATCCGATGCCGCGTCATGGGGCCGTTCAGGCTGTGATGGAAGATGGGGAGGTCCTTAATCTGATCATGAATGTTTATTTGGTGAAAACCCCATTGCCTTTTGTCAAAGAGTACTTGATCAAGAGATGAGTCTTTCCTGGTTGTGAAGCTGTGTGTGAAAGGTGTGAACACTGTTCAAATGGTTGTGCAAATATGAAGGTTGGTATTCAATGTTTGATTGATGACAACCAGTTGCAGTTTGACCGGATCAGAAAGAATAAGAGGGTTGAGACATGGGTTTATCTGTGATTAC
This sequence comes from Vicia sativa, assembly GCA_021764765.1. NCBI lineage: Eukaryota > Viridiplantae > Streptophyta > Magnoliopsida > Fabales > Fabaceae > Vicia > Vicia sativa. The sequence continues at coordinate 238,140,337 of CM038796.1, forward strand.
TATTCCTTACTCTCCGATTGTTATTTCCGCACCCGCAAAGCCTGTTCCGTTGGTTGTTACCAAACCCGATCCATTGCCATATGAAAGTGATAAAGTTGTGCCATGGCATTACGGATCGGACGTTTATTATCATGGCATGAAACAGGAAGATGTCTCCTCTTCTGCTGAGAAGGATGACGAGTCGGACATTGCAAATGCTGATAACATTGTTGGAAGTAGTGGTATGACCCGAAGCGAGCGAGTTTTCTCTAATCCAGCTATACAACTCAATGCAGAATCTATTGCCAAAGCCAAAGGCAAGCAGCACATGAAACAACCAGATTTGCAAAGTGCCAATCCGGATCTTGATAAGGATATAGAGGAGATCATGAAGTTTATCCGTAAGAGTGACTTCCGAGTGATCGACCAACTTGCTCAGACACCTGAAAAAATTTCCATTCTCTCTTTGCTACGAGATTCAGAAGTGCATAGAAATGCTTCGATGAAGCTGTTGAGCACTGCTTTCGTACCGCAAGAGATATGTGTTGGGCAGTTCAAAAATGTGTGTGCAAGCATATCGGCCAACAACAGATTGGGATTTACCGATTGTGATCTTCCCCCAGAGGGTCGTAACCACAACATTACACATCTCCATAGAGTGTCGGGGCACTACTTTGTCCCGAGTATTGGTTGATACTGGTTCCTCGCTCAACATAATTCCCAAATCAGCACTGATGAAGATTGATTATGGCGGTCTGGAACTCCGGCCTAGTGATCTGATTATGAAAGCATTTGATGGTTCTAAACGATCTGTTTTTGGAAAAGTAGATCTCCCCATCAAAGTCGGCCCTCGGTTTTTTGTTACAATGTTCTTTGTCATGGACATCCAGCCTGCCTACTGTTGCCTCTTGGGTCATCCATGGATTCACAAAGCTGGAGCGGTCACATCCACTCTTCACCAGAAGCTGAAATACCCTGTTGAAGGGAAAACTATCACAGTCTGTGCTGAAGAAGAATACATCGTGAGCCATCTCACTTCCTTTCGGTATGTTGAGGTGGATGGTGAGATTCATGAGACCCTGTTTCAAGGCTTCGAGACGGTGCACATGCTGAAGACTCCTCAGCAGGAGGAGGTTAAGAAAGACAAGCCGGAATCTTCCATGGCATCCTTGAAATATGCAAAAGTTATGGTCGAGGCTGAATGCCCTGAAGGCTGGGGCAGAGTGGTGGAGGTAACACCCAAATTCAACAAGTTCGGATTGGGCTTTGACCCTGTTCTGCACCGTCAGATTCTGAAAGCACCCAACTTGGCTACTCCTGTGAGGTTTTCCAGTGCTGGCATCAACCCTGGACAGATCAATGCTGTGGATGATTCTGATAATGAGTTTGATATTGACAAGTGGATCCGCCCCAGTGTCCCTGGCGTGGAGCTCAACAACTGGACATCGGAAGACTGCATCCCAGTCACGATGGTCAAAGAGTAATTTTCTTTTGTTTCTGTTATCATACAATAATTCTTGTGTTCTGCCCAAGGCACAGTGAATCATATGTAGGGCCACCTTGGTTGCATATGCAATGTTTTTATCATGAAATAAAGAACGTCTTTTCATTCAAATGTTTTGTTCCCTTTCCTTCTATTTTACATCACAATTTTAAAACGCAAAATGGCAATGCTTTATTTTTCTTTTATCATCTAAAAAAAACTAAAATAGGCATTAAAATCAATCATGTAGATATAATCCCACATTCCTAATGGATCCCTTTGATAACGACTCTGCTATCACTCTTTATGAATTTGATAATCCGATCAACCAAGCCGAAGAAGAAGGTGAGGAAGATTGTGAACTCCCTAAAGAGATAACAAGAATGTTAGAGCAAGAGGAAAAGGTCATCCAACCGCATCAGGAAGAGATTGAGAAAGTGAATCTGGGCAATTTTGATGTGATTAGAGAGGTTAAAATCGGGGCCGCTTTAGAAGATAGAGTGAAATAGAGATTGATTGAACTACTATGAGAGTATTCAGATATCTTCGCCTGGTCTTATGAAGACATGCCTGGGTTGGATACCGATATTGTTGTGCACAAGCTACCTTTGAAAGAAGATTGTCCTCCTGTTAAGCAGAAACTTCGAAGAACTCATCCCGAGATGTCTAAGAAGATCAAAGAAGAAGTCCAAAAACAGCTTGATGCAGGCTTTTTGAAAGTCATTTCTTATCCCCCGTGGGTCACCAACATTGTTCCTGTGCCCAAGAAAGACGACAAGGTTAGAATGTGTGTGGATTATAGGGATCTGAGCAGAGCAAGTCTGAAAGACGACTTTCCGCTTCCCCATATTGACATATTGGTGGATAATACAGCTCATGCAAAAGTTTTTTCGTTCATGGATGGTTTTTCCAGGTATAATCAGATCAAGATGGCACCGATGGCTAAGACAACTTTCATCACCCCATGGGGAACTTTCTGTTACAAGGTGATGCCTTTCGGATTGAAGAATGCCGGGGCAACTTACCAGTATGCAATGGTAACTCTTTTTCATGATATGATTCACAAAGAGATTGAAGTATATGTCGACGGCATGATTGCTAAATCTTAGAATGAAGAAGAGCATATGGTACACCTACAAAAGTTGTTTGATAGGTTGAGGAAATTCAGACTGAGGCTAAACCCAAACAAATGTACGTTTGGCGTACGATCTGGCAAGCTGTTAGGCTTTGTTGTAAGTGAATGAGGCATCGAGGTTGATCCTGCTAAAGTAAAAGAAATTCAAGAAATGCATGAACCAAGAACTGAGAAAGAGGTTTGTGGCTTTCTAGGGAGGTTAAACTACATCTCTAGATTCATCTCTCACATGACTGCCACATACGAAGCTATCTTCAACTTGCTAAGAAAGGATCAGATGGTCAGGTGGAATGACGATTGTCAGGTCACATTCGACAAGATAAAAGAGTATCTGCAGGAACCTCCGATTCTTATGCCTCCTGTGGAGGGTAGGCCATTGATCATGTATTTGACAGTGCTTGAAAGCTCGATGGGGTGCATGCTGGGCCAACATGACGAGTTTGGGCGAAAAGAGCATGCAATATACTACCTAAGCAAAAAGTTTACCGACGGTGAAACCAAATACTCACTACTCGAGAAAACTTGATGTGCTTTAGCTTGGGCTGCTCTCCGACTAAGGCAGTATATGTTGACCCACATAACCTTGTTGATATCCAAGATGGATCCGATCAAGTACATATTTGAAAAGCCAGCTTTGACAGGTCGGATCGCTAGATGGCAAATGATCTTGACAGAGTATGACATTCAGTATACTATTTAGAAAGCTATCAAGAGTAGTGTATTGGCAGATTATGTTGCCCACCAACCCGTGGACGATTATCAGCCGATGAGGTTTGAATTTCCTGATGAATATGTCATGTACATTCGGGATTGTAATATCCCAGGTCCAGACGAGGGACCCAAACTAGGATCCAAATGGTCTTTCGTTTTTGATGGAGCCTCCAATGCGTTAGGCAATGGTGTTGGTGCAGTGATCACTACTCTGAACGGTCATCATATCCCGTTCACAACTCGAATCTGCTTTGATTGCACCAATAACATGGCTGAATACGAGGCTTTCATCTTTGGTATCGAGGCAACAATTGACTTAAGAATTAAGCATCTGAAAGTGTACGGAGACTCCGCACTTGTGATTTGCTAGATTAACGGCGATTGGGAGACTCGTCACCCAAATCTGATTCCTTACCGAGAGCACGTGGTGAAGTTGATTCCTTACTTCGAGGAAATCACTTTCGATCATATCTCACGAAAAGAGAACAACCTGGCAGATGCTTTGGCCACCCTAGCATCCATGTTTAATGTCAAATGGGCTAATGAAGCGCCTTCGATAACCATTCAGAGATTGGATGAGCCAGCCTTTTGTTTTGAGATTGAAGCAGAGAAAGATGGCAATCCTTAGTTTTATGATGTTAAGCGATATCTTGAAACTCAAGAGTATCCTGAGGAAGCTTCTGTGACAGATAAGAAGTTCTTGAGAAGATTCTCGGCGAAGTTCTTCCTCAATAACAGTGTGCTATACCGTAGACATCATGACGGGTTGTTGTTCAGATGTGTTGGTAAAGATGAAGCTGCAAAGATCATTGAGGAGATGCACGAGGGCTCATTCGGAACTCATTCCAGTGGGTACACTATGGCCAAAAAGATCTTGCGAGCTGGGTATTACTGGTCAACCACGGAGGTCGATTGTTTTAATCATGCCCAAATTTGTTACAAATGCCAAGTATATGCTGACAAGGTGCATGTGCCACCATCGCCTTTGAATGTTTTAACTTCTCCTTGGCTGTTTGCTATGTGGGGCTTCGATATGATCGGGAAGATTGACCCGACAGCATCCAACGGACATCGCTTCATTTTGGTTGCAATAGACTATTTCACCAAATGGGTTGAAGTAGCATCCTATGCAAGCGTCACCAAGCAGGTTGTCGCTCGTTTTATCAAGCACAATATCATCTGCCGTTATAGGATTCCTGACAAGATTATCACAGATAATGGATCAAATCTTAACAACAAGATGATGAAGGAGCTTTGTGAGTCCTTCAAGATTAAGCACCACAATTCTTCCCCATACCGCCCGAAGATGAACGGGGCTATTGAAGCAGTGAATAAAAACATCAAGAAAATTGTGCTAAAAAATGGTTGTAGCCTATCGGGATTGGCATGAGATGTTGCCTTTTGCTTTGCATGGTTACAGGACCACCGCTCGCACTTCAATAGGGGAAACCCATTTTCTCTTGTTTATGGCATGGAAGTCGTGCTTCCAATCGAAGTTCAGATCCCTTCATTAAGAATTGTTAAAGATGCAGAGCTTAATGAAGACGAGTGGATGCAGAACCGCTTAGACCAGTTATGCCTCATTGATGAGAAACGGTTGGCAGCTGTTGGCCATGGACAGATTTATCAACAGAGGATGAGAAGAGAATATGACAAGAGGGTGCGACCTCAAAATTACCAACCTGGTGATCTCGTGCTGAAGAGAATAATCCTTCCCCAGGGTGACCCTCGGGGCAAGTGGACACCAAATTATGAAGGGTCGTTTGTTGTGAAGAAAGTTTTCTCCGGTGGTGCCATGATGCTTGCAACCATGGATGGAGAAGATTTCCCATTACCCGTAAACGTGGAAGTAGTCAAGAGATACTATGCATAGGCAGTGATCAGTGGTCACACTCTATAACAACATCTCGAGTTACTCCGAAGGGCAGTGATCAAGCCAATCACCTTTTTCGGGGAAAGCAAAGTGATGAGATAGTTGAAGTTATAAAAGAGATAGCAGGGTTGAAACCCAATGAGGATTCATTGTCGCATTGCCATGCGTTTTAGTTTTCCTCTTATTTTACTTTTTGCAATTGCCTAATTTCAGGAATTGCCTCCTATTGTACTTGCCTATTTACAGGCCTATGTTTAACCAACGAAATGAGTTTTGCTTGCCAATTAATTTCTCGCATTTTCCGATTTGTTTGCAAAGGACGTTCAAAGTTTTGTGGTAAAATTTTGCATACATCAACATTGTTGGTTTTACCATGATTAGAAACTTTTGAATATTATTCTGAGGCTTGAATGGTCTCGATGGCAGACATGCCTGTCGCATCATACCAGAGACACTCTACTAAAATTGAATTATAGGGATTCTCGTTCGTCGGCGGCTATCAGGATAGAGAGCTATTCTGATATCTTCCCCCAGCTGTGTTGCCATGTGGCGTATCAATCTCCAGCACGACTCGGTGATGTCCGTCTGGGTGAAATTCCCCAGCAGATGCTCATCAGACATCGAGTGTGTTGCATCCCCCTTATCCCCTATGGAGGCGATGTAAACTTTGGTTCATGGACGATCATTCACCAGTAGGCTTGCATTCTTCAACAACCCTGGTGTGAATGCCCACTATCGCGGTTTCCCCAGCTGGAGTTTAACGTCTTCTCAACATCCCCGACCGAAGTCGTGACAGGTAACGGTGGAAGATCTTCTCCAGGTATCTCCTATATTTCTTCAGCGGGTCTCTATTTAGTAGATAGGTTTCTCCTGTTATTTACTCCCCAACAGGATTTTTAGGCAAATTTCAGATTACTCCGATTGATCTCCGGTCGCCTATTCATGTTTTGTTCCCTGGCAGAGCTTCCTCTTTCGGTTGAATAATGTGGTGCCTCGGGTCGCTAGTTTGTTCGCTTTATACATTCTTGCATTCGCATTTTTTCCTCAGGAAAGTCATGCATTCGTTGGAATTCGTTGTGTCCCCAACAGGGTTTTGTGTCGCTTGGAATTCGTTGTGTCCCAATTTCTCTTGGCACATCATGCCCATTATCTCTTCAGTGGTGTTGGAGCTGCCAGTTCTTACCCTGGTGCAACACGTTTTCAACTTTGGAAGCAAGCCCTACACTTGCTTTTTCCCTCAAAGTTCAGCGTTCTGAGTCGGTAAAGCCTAATCGGCACTTGTTAGCCTTTGCATCACATATTCGCCCAGTCCGTCGGTGTAATGTGGTTAGTCTAATAGGTGTATCTAGTCTCTATTTCTGCTTTCATGTTATCTCTCCCCTGACATTGTGGATATTTTCTTGAGAACAAGAATACACTTGTTCCTCTGAGTTCGTAAAGTCTAATCGATGTTTTCCGGTCTTTGCATCACATATTCGCCCAATCCGTCAGCGTAATGTGGTTAGTCTGGTTATCGTATCTAGTCTTTGCTTCCCCTTGCATGTCAGCTCTTCCCTGACATTGTGGATTGAATTGGGTAGAGGCCAATTCTTCTTTTGGGTCAGGAATCCACCTGTACCTGTCTTTGCAGAATTCAACATTTATTCTTTGCTTCTTGTTGTGACCCAGTTAAACTCTGGCACAACATTTTTCTTCCCCAGCGAGGACCTTGATCTAGAGTGTAAATTTTCGAGTCCATTTTGGTATTCAATCACCTCACGCTTGTCGCCCGGAAGGCAGACGCCAACCTTGCTCTCAAGCTCGAGGATGATTGAATAGGGGCAGCTGTTGTACCCCAAAATTTACCCTCTTCTTTTATGTTTTTTTTTTGCTTATAATCCGATTGCATAAACATACATGTAGTCGCATGCATAACATTTATCATGAGGTTACCAGGCTCCAAGGTATCCTGAATGGCAACCAAAAAGAGTTTACTCGCCTTTTTCTCAATAAAGCAGATTTCGGGTTTTTGGTGCATTTTGGGCATTCCCGAAAGCGTATCTCTCATCTCCTTGGGCATTTTCTGTTGATCTTAGACGAGCAGCTCCCTCTCGTTATTACCTACAATTGTCGTTTGAAGGCCAAGAGCATATTTTGTGAGGAAGGCCCTCAAAGAAACGGTTTCCCCAATGGATCATGCTGAATTTTAGTGTTGAACTGTGCGTTTTGGCTCACTAAAAAGTCTCTATTTCTTAGCTGGAAACTCGGAATTGAGCGGGGATGACTTCTAAAAATCCATATTGAAGTCTTCTACAACTTTCATTTGCAACTCGGGAGCTGATTCTTGACCAATCAGTACCATAATTTCGTTCTTCAAAGTTGATTTTTGAGCTGAGCTGAGCAATTTTCATCTGATACGTGAGCTTTGGAGAATCACATCTCACCCAATTTTCATTGGAACGAGATGGGACCAGTGCCAAGAGTTCACAAATTGTGTTAGATTTATTTGTCTTACAAATACTCATTTGCAAATTTTGATCGGGAGGCCCTCGTTCGAGGCATTTTCTCAGAAGCGCGCAAATAAAATTCTGCATGTGTCAGTTGTCCAAAATTGGTTTTAATCAATCAATCCAAACTAGGGTTTTAATCCTCTCAAGTCAAGTTGGATTTCCAATGATTCAAATGGTCATCATATTTCATCATACATTTCAAGGGAGCACTATGTCAAGTTTAAAGCCTCACAAATCAAAGTTGCTCATCCAATTGCTCAGATGATTGAAAATCAACTATGTTGGATAAAAAGTCAACCATGATCAACATACAGTCAAAATTTATAATTTTTGGTCTACACCAATATTTTGAAGTAATATTCATCATTTGATCAAGGGTTGACCATGATTCATCAAGAAAAAGTCAAGATCTGATCAAAAGTCAAAGTTTCTAAATTATGGTTTTTCAGACAAAAGTCAATAGAACTTTGACCAGGCATAACTTTCACATACTTTATCAGAAATTTTTCCATCAAAGCTCATTTTGAAGAGAACTCAATTCTCTACAACTTCATGTCTCACAAGCTTTGGCTAGAAATGCTTCATTTGAAAGTTATGGATCAAAATATTACAGGTCATTTTAAAAGTCAACCAAAAGTCATCTTTTTGCAAAGAAGTGTTCATGAACATGGAAACTTCAATGAAGATGAAATCAAAAGTGTTGTTTAGAGTATATCTTGAGCTTTCTAAAAAGTCTAAGAACACTCAAAAATGTTAAAAATTATGCAAGATACAAGTTGTGCAAATTGAGCATTTTTTAGGAGGTGCATAAAGAGAGATACTTGAAAAAAATCAAGTTTTTTCTAAATGGGCCTAACTTTTCTTGGTTCAAACTTGTTTCTGATCTAAATTGGAACCTCCAAGCCCAAGGCCACGTTTTTATCTTTTATTTTTTATTTATTTTTGATTTTTATTCATTTAAAACCAATTTAATTAAAATAAAAAGATATAAAATCAAATATTAAATACAAGATTGATTTTCTCTCATACTTGAGGTCCAAGCAAGCCAAAGGATCTGATTATTTAGAAATAATGAAGATTGGTAAGAGACTTAATGGATACTTATTAAAAAATGGCAAGATTTGATGAAAATTCCAAATCAAATATTCTCCCATTCAAGGCAATGTATTTTCTAATTATGCTTGACCTAATGCACACTCCTATAAATACTTGACAAGATCAGACCACGAGAAGAGGGATGTAAGAAGAGAAAAACCCTAGCCTCAAGAACAACTCTCATTCTTACAAAAAAATCTCAAGAAACTTGCACCATTGGAAACCTAATCTCCAACCGTTCCCAAGGCGTTTCAAGCATTCCATCACATTCTTGAGGTTTCCAGGAGGCAATCCCAAGCCTTACACAAGCCAGATCGTGCCTAGAACGTGCCAACCAAGTTGCACCGGTTTGGTAAAAATCATGAAATTCAAACTCTTAATTCATGTTGTTTACACTGATTCGATTTACATATTCATGCTTATATTGATGTTTGTGATTGTTTAGAACCATCGTGCATAAGTTTTTACGCAGGAATCATGATACACCATTGTTAGGGCCCGAAGCTACTGCTTCATCGTATCCCTGTTTCCAGGCCGAATCATACCAAACTGATACCACCATTGAACTCGCAGCCCACGATTTAGGGGGGGGGGGGTAGGGTCCCTTTGTTTGCATTTATTTTCATTATTTATGCAGGTTTGATTTTGGAAGCAACCAGAGAAGATGACCGGAGCTTCCCTCCGGCGTCTTTGACTGCAGGTCAACTTCTGGATTCCCAGAAGTTCCAACTTCTGGATTCTCCTGAAGACTCTCCTAGAAGCTCCAACTTCTGGACTCCTATAGCGCCAGAAGCCCCAGAAGCTCCAGCTTCTGGAAGTCCCCAGATGAGAAGTCCCCAGAAGCTCCAGCTTCTAGACGTACCCAGATCCAGAGTCCCTAGAAGCTCCAGCTTCTAAACGTATCCAAATCTAAAATCTCCAGAAGTCCCAACTTTTGGACCCTTCAAGCACTAGATCCCTCGAGCTCCGGTTCGGATATTTCCAACTGATTCTCCAAGCTCCAACGGGCGTCCCCAAGATAGAATCTCCGAAGCCCCCTGGACCCTTTCAGATGTAGAAGCCCCAGCTTCTGGACACTCTCAGCAGATTCCCCACCAGAAACTCCAGTTTATGGATGCCGAAGGCGCGCCACTCACAGAAGGCTTGGTTTCTGTGGCAGCTTATGTCAGAAGCTCTGATGGATTTCCTTTATGTTTAATTTTTCTGTTTTTTTATTTATTTTCTTTCTTTTAAATAATTTAAATAATTAGTAATTAGGTTAAATAATTAGTCTAATTAGGTTTAATTCCACAAATAATTTTCATTAAACTTTTTCTTAATTAAAATCAATTAGAATTAGGTTTTCTCTCACATTAACATTAACTTTCAAAAACACCAAAAAAATATTAGGATTTAGTTTTTTTTATTTATTTCTTTTGCATTTAAATTCTAGAAAGGATGTATAGGTCGCAAGGTTTTTTTTCTTCATGTAATAGCGTAGATTTACATTTCTGCTTTTACTTTTTGCACCCCCTATTATGTATCTGCCCCAAAGCCATGTAATAGCGTAGGACATTTACTTTCCCGCACTTTATATTTCCGCAATTTGTTTTCCGCACCCATTAAACTGCTAGTAATTAGGCGTGTATGGCAAGATAAAATCAACCCTTAGATCACTCTAATTCGATAAATATCTGAATACGACACATATTTCGCACATGCACCCCCTTTAGGGTATCCTCTCTTGTTGCCTTACGAATACCATGGTCATGTTCCTCGAACGTGGGGGTATCTTAGCACAGTTACCTACAATATATCATCATAGTCCCTTTGACTTAAAAGATCATAGTCCCTCGATGTTGCCTACGAATACATAATCTAGTCCCTCGATTGTTGCCTACGAAAAATGGTGATCGTCCCTACGAATATGCTAGGATATCCCTACAAGTTGCCTTCTATGACCATCCGATGTCCATTCGAATGTCCCTTTCACATCCAATGAATAAGGATACCTATCAATCAATGATATGGATAGTCTTATTCTAAAGGAAAGCAAAATAACACGAAAATGACCGTTCTGAGTAGGTAAATAAGTCTCTTTTGCTTGATCAATCAAAACATTTTTCACACCTCACACTTTCAAAAATCTTCTTCTCAAAACACTTTGTATACATTCCAGCGTGAATCATTACAAAGTTCTCTTTTCAAAACAAAGCATTTCCAAACACTTCGTATACATTCCAGCGTGAATCATTACGAAGTCAAAGCGAAATGACTCTTTTCAAAAACATTTTCAAACGCACACACACAAAAAACAATTAAAGTGAGCTAAGCAATTAAGAGCCCGTAGATAACTACGGATGGAAAGGGTGCTAACACCTTCCCTTTTCATAACAACCTCCGTATTCTGAACTATGGCAGGCTTTGAGGACATCTCCATGTTCTTCCTCGGGGACACATATTTGAACTAATCCATCTATTCCTCTCTTGTACAAAAATGGTTCATCCCAGAGATAAAACCTGCAATCATGCAAAAACTTTTTCTTTTTGTTATAATCAAAATCATTAGGTATGACACCACCTACCAGGTAATTTGCATAGTTTGCAAACCATGGAACTCCCATCACAGCAAGGATTCGTTCATCAACAAACTCATCCTTGTTGGGGTGTGTCTCTTCAGTCTCTGCTATTGGTGACATTCGAGATAAGTGATCTGCTATGGTGTTTTCACATCCCTTCTTATCTCGAATCTCTAAGTCAAACTCTTGCAACAGCAAAATCCATCTCAACAACCTTGGCTTTGATTCCTGTTTGAAAAATAGATACTTCAAAGTAGCATGGTCAGTGTACACAATTACCTTTGTCCCTAACAAATAGGACCTGAATTTGTCGAAGGTGTACACCACTACTAGCAATTCTTTCTCGGTTGTGGCATAATTCATATGTGTTGAATTCAACACATGACTCGCATAGTAGATAACATGCAAGAGCTTTTCTCTTCTTTGACCTAGCACTGCTCCCACTGCTATGTCACTTGCATCACACATGATCTCGAAAGGCAGAGACCAGTCAGGGGAGATGACTATAGGAGTAGACACTAACATGTTCTTCAATGTTTCGAAAGCTTCTCCACATTTTTATCAAACACAAAAGGAGTGTCTTTCACAAGCAGACTTGTCAAAGGCTTGGTAATTTTTGAGAAGTCTCTTATAAACCTGCGGTAGAATCCAGCATGTCCTAAGAAACTCCTTATACCCTTTTCATTGATAGGTGGAGGAATATTCGCTATCACATCCACTTTCTCCTTGTCGACTTCAATTCCTCGATGAGAAATCTTATGGTCCAAAACTATTCCTTCTCTTACCATGAAATGACATTTTTCCCAGTTGAGGATCAAATTGGTTTGTTGACATCTTTCTAATACCAGAGACAAATTTGTCAAGCACTCTTCGAACGAAGGCCCGAACACAGAGAAATCATCCATAAACACTTCCATGTTCTTCTCAAGCATGTCGACAAATATTAATGTCACACACCTCTGAAATGTTGCCGGTGCATTACACAAACCAAAAAGCATCCTTCTATAGGCAAAGATACCATATGGACACGTGAAAGCTGTCTTTTCTTGATCTTTCGGGGCTACAACGATTTGATTGTAACCAGAGTACCCGTCTAAGAAACAGTAGTAATCATGGACAGCTAACCTTTCTAACATCTGATCAATAAAAGGACAGAGAAATGATCTTTCCTCGTAGCAGTATTCAATCATGTATAGTCTATGCACACTCTCTATCCTGTTACGGTCCTGGTGGGAATCAACTCATTCTTCTCATTCAGTATTACTGTTGTTCCTCCCTTCTTTGGTACTACATGAACATGACTTACCCAAGTGCTATCAAAGATTGGGTAGATAAGCCCTGCATCCAACAACTTCACTACTTCTTTACGCACAACTTCCTTCATTGCTGGATTTAGTCTCCTCTGAGGTTGCACTACTGGTTTATGATTTTCTTCCATTAAGATCTTGTGCATACACACTGTAGGACTGATTCCTTTCAAGTCTTCAATCGCCCATCCTATAGCCCCCTTGTACTTCTTGAGTACCTGAATGAGTTTCTCTTCCTGAACAACTTTTAAATCAGAATTAATGATAGCTGGACACTTCTTTTCTGAATCCAGAAAAATGTATTTCAGATTGTCTGACAATTGTTTCAACTCCATATCTTTCTTTGCCTCTTTATTTTCTTCAAGAGGTTTTGGCTGACTTAAATCTTCCCACCGATGTTGTCTAGATCTTGGCCATTGACGCTGAGCTTCCATCATATCTAAAAATTCCAACTCCCTCTCATCAATATCTTCGTCCTTATCAAAGATAGACAAACTAAAAACTCTCTCGAGAGGCAACTCAAACACATGACACTGCACAGATTTAATGAACACTGTGTCCAAAACTTCAATATGCTTACTTATACCAATCTCTTATTTGAACTTCATAGACTCCCTAACATTGATCTTTAACACTTCATCGTAGACCTTAAGGGTCAACGTACCCTCCTCCATGTCTATCATGACCCTACCAGTCTCAAGAAAAGGTCGTCCCAAAATTATTGGAATTTCCTCATCTTCAGGCATATCCATAAAATCTACTGGAAATACAAATTTGTCAATCTTAACGAGGACATTTGTTGCTATCCCATGTGGAATTTTCATTGAATTATCAGCAAACTGCAATGTCATCCTTGTATCTTTTACTTCACCAATGCCCAAATTTTTATATATTGAAAGTGGCATAAGACTTACTCCCGCACCAAGATCAATAAGGGATTTTTTAAACGACCTATCCCCTATTGCGCAGGGAATAGTAACTGCACCTTTATCCTTCTTCTTTACTGGAACTTTTAGACCCTACAAAATAGCACTACATCTTTCAGTTAACACCACCGGTTCAATATCTATGGAGCGCTTCTTTGAGATAATATCTTTCATGAACTTGACATATATTGGCATCTTCTCTAAAGCCTCAAAAAATGGAATGTTGATCTCAAGCTTCTTGAATAACTCCAAAAAAATTTCGAAGCTTTTCTCATTAAGATCTTTTTTCTTTGTCCTTGCAGGGTACGGCAGAACAACCTTAGGTTTTTCTTTTTCTACTACCGGTTATCTTACCTCTTCTTCAGTCTTTTCTTGGTCTTCTCTGATTTCTAAGTCTACTTTAAGTAGACCTTCATCTTCAACCACCTTTTTCTCAACATTCCCCACAGATTTTCCACTTCTTGTCACAACTGCCTTCACACCATGGTTATCCCTTGGATTCTATATAGTTGAACTAGGCAGATAACCCGGTGCTTGAACATTTGTCAATTGTTGTGCTATCTGACCCATCTGAACCTCTAAATTTTTGATAGAGGCGGACGTGTTCTTGTGATTATTCCTTGTTTCATCTTGGAATTGAATATTGTGAGCCGCCATCTTCTCAATAGCCAACTCCTAATATGCTTTCTTTGGGGTGTGTTGTTGTTGTTGTTGATGTTGTTGCTGCTGGTACTGGTTTTGGTATTGACTCTAGCCTTGCTGCTGAGTATTCCCTTTTTGATCTCTCCACCCAAAATATGGGTGGTTCTTTCAACCTGGATTGTATGTATTGGAATAAGGATTATTCAGCTTAAGGAACTTGATTTCTTCAATCTGTTGAGTGGTTGCAAGATAATGTGTTGTCAAATGAGGTCTGCCAAATATATCACATATAACAATTTGGCCTTGTTGAATGTGAGCCACCTGCTGAGTAGTAATATTCATCGCTTTCAGTTTCTTTTCTACTTCGGCAGCTATTGTTTCTTCAATTTTCAGCTACTTTTGGCCTCTAACATAAGGTCAATTACTCCCTCTGGCTTGCTAGCAACCCTGTCATATAACTCCAAATGCTCATTTGCAGCTATGGCTTCAATAATTTTCTTGATACCATTGGCTGTTGAGAAGTAAGATGAACCACCAGCTTTTGTGTCAATGAATTGCTTTGTCTTGATTTTAAGACCATTCACGAACATTTGCATCTGCTCGGTTTGATCTAAGTTGTGAGTGGGGCACGCCACCACGAGTCTCTTAAATCTCTTATAAGAGTCCCCTAATGATTCACCCTCCTTTTGCTTGAAATTCAGTATTTCATATCTTTTTCTCATGAACACTGATGCTGGGAAGTATTCGTTGAGGAAAACTGTCTCCATCTCTTCCCATGATGTAATTCTCCCTGCTGGAAGAGAGTAGAACCATTCTTCTACTTTATCTGCTAGAGTGAACGGGAAAATTCGCAACTTTTTCTGTTCTTCAGTATGCCCATCGATTTTCAAAGTGGTACTCATCATCAGAAAACGTTGCAAATGCTTGTTAGAGTCTTCATTTACTCTTCCAGAGAAGGATCTTTTCTCCAGTTGAGTGATAGTACTCGGATGGAGCTGAAAGTTAGGAACATTCACCGGTTGGTTCACAATGGTCAATCTACCACCCGGTGCATTTGTGCCTCCGTAGTCACCGAGTAGTCTTTCTGGAGTGATTTCCATGGTTTCAGGTTCTGATTCTGAACCCGAATGTACTGAATCTCTGTCTCCTTCTGCTGCTAGTCTTGCTTGCTTTGCTTTTCTCTGCCGAGCGTGAAATGTCCTCTCTATCTTTGCGTCAAAAAGAAATTCAGTTGTGGCCTGACCTCGCATAAAAGATTAGACAAAATGTTAGTACAAATATTATTAAAGACAAATTAAGATAGAATTTTAATTGCAGAGCAATAAAATTACAATTGATTAGTATCAACTTTGTATTTTGGCAATCCCCGACAACGGCGCCAAAAACTTGATCGGAAAAATAGCAAGTGTACTATTTTTACCGATATAGTAATAATGAGTTTTACCCCAAAGATATCGATCTCGAGGATTGCGAGGTAAATACAAAGTATGATGTCTCACCAGTTGAACAAAAACAAAGGTTTGAGGTTGGTTGGAAGAAATTTTTTCTAGACGTAAATTAAAACGATAAATATAATTGACTTTTGTTTAATTCAAATATGCTAGGGAAAGTGTATAATTTATCAAATAATGTTCTTACTCTTTGATCAACTCCGCAAGTCCATCCTTCTCAATTACCGATTCTCATTATTATCTAATCCTAATTCCTTAGTGAAAAGAACTTTAACCTCTAACCCTAATTTTCACTTCCGTTCAAATTAGAAGAAAGGTTAAGCAAGCAATTATCAAGAACAATTCTGGTTATTATCCGAAATCCCTAGTCCTAGGTGAAATATTTAATAATATCATCATCTAGAAAATCATAACACGACCATCCGGCTCTATTGTGTTAAATCAATCCAATCCTATGGTCCCATAGGGTCAAATGATTAAATTATCTAAATAATCAACTTGATGCAGGAATAAAGTACGTTGTTGATTAATCAAAACAAAGAGATAAGTATTCTTATTGTGATAAATTAGGGACACCCCCAACATTGAGAGGTTTAGCCTCTCATAAAAGTTAACAATATCATAATCAAAATATCAAATTGAAACATTACAAGAAACTGGGGCCTTCGTTCTTCAATTGCTCTCGCGCATGAAGAATTCTTCGTTCCCAATGGCCTTGAATCTCCAATCCTCAATCGTCAATTTGCTCTGCCACCAAAATGTGTCTTTTCTTCTTCTCCTAGTTAGGTTTAGTAATCCTGGTCATCTCTCAGCCTCGTGTAATGTTTGAAATTCCCTTTCCTCTCCCAAAACTGTCCAAAATCACAATTATTAAAATTGAACTCGCGCCTTTTGACACGGGCCGTGTCCAGCGACACGGGCACCCGTGTCCTTCACCCTAGAATATGTTTTTCACCTTCTCCTGACACGGTCCGTGTCAAGTGACACGGATGGCCGTGTCAGGTTCTGTGAACATGGAAATGTCTTTTCTCGGCGTGTTCCGGCTTCTGACTCTTTAAGCTGTGTACCTAAAATGCCACATACTACCAAACCAGACCATAAAACTTCGAAAGAACCATAAAATTCAAATAACCATCACAACAAAGGTTTTAGCAATTCAACAAAAGAAACAACTAACTAAAATGTCACAAACTAGATAAACTTATACTGAAACGAGTACAACACGCAGTAGAAATGGTGATCGATAAGTTTTGTAAAAATATTAACAAATTAATCTTTACAATCAACATGCTCGAATACTACATCTCCTTTTTCAACATGATCACGAATGAATTGGTGGTGTATCTCAATATATGTAGTGTGAGAATGTAGTACCAGATTCTTGGTTAGATTAATTGCACTAGTGTTGTCGCACATGATAGGAATGCGTGAGAGTTTAATGTAAAAATCAAGTAATTTACTATGTTGCCGGCTGTCACGTATTTCGCCTTGATATTTAACAAAGCTACTGAAACTTGCTTTTTACTATGCCAACTAACCAAAGAATTTGAAAACATGTGACAAGTTTCACTAATACTTTTCCTATTCGATTTGCAAGGAGAAAAATTGGAATCAGAGTAACCAAACAAGCTCCAACCACTTCCCTTGAAATACCAAAGCTCAAACTTAGAGGTATCAATGTCGTATCTAAGAATATGCTTACCCATTTTTAAGTGTGATTCCTTTGGAGCCGATTGATATCGACCACACAAGCAAATACTAAACATAATATCAGGCCTAGATTTCGTAAGATATAGAAGTCTTAAGTCTGTGATTTTATGGTTGGCAACAATTTTGGTAAAACAAGTAGTTGGCAACAATTTGATCAAAACATGTTCCATGTGGAAAACATGTTTTGCAATCTAATGTTGAGCAAGATGTCATAACATCTTGACCAACTAGTACATCAGAGTTAGTCGGTATAAATATTCTATTAGATATTCTAATATGTTACAACAGAACATCATGACAATACAACTGGATGATATCCTTGAAGATTTGATTGAAAAATATGAGTTTCTGGAGGTTTCTAGTACTCATAAGAGACGCATGCAATCAATGATTTTTTTAGGAACAATCACATATTTGATTAGTTTCATAAAAAGGATCTCTGAGACTTTTTAGAAAATATTTGATTTTTTTTGTTTATATTATTTAGGAGAAGATTTTGCAGGCATTACAAGTGAAGATTGGATTTGATTGAAGAGTCAGATTCATTCCAAGCCCATTGCAAGAGTCTATTTAAGGAGACGCCCAAGACCTCGTTATTTAAGCATTCTTTTTAAGCATTCTTTTTATTGCAACGCCATTTGTTTAGGCAGCATTTTTTCAAGGAAAGCGTTGCCTTAGGCCTACTTTAGAAAGCGCTTTTTAAGAAAAAGTGCTGCCTAAGGTATACATAAGACATCGCTTTCAAAAGTGCTGCGTTTTGTATACCTTTAGGCAACACTTTTTCTAAAAAAGTGCTTTCAAAGATAGACCTAAGGCAGCGTTTTCATGGAAAAGCGCTTTCTTTGGTGTTTTTAATAAACCTAAATTTTTTATAATTCATAGACCTGCATTTTTGGCAGCATTATTTCATAAACCTGTAATTTACAATTGTAATCCCATAAACATGTAATTTACAATCGTAATCCCATTATTTCAACAAAGAAGCGATTATATATAAAAAAAAGAATTATAATACCATTACATTATATACCATTGTAGTCCAAAATATATATACACCATTATAATTCAATTCAGATATTTCTAACACAACTAAAATCAACCTTACAAAGTCATCCCTAACAATAACAAAATTAGCCCTAACAACAACTAAATCAATCCTAATTAATAAAATAAGTTCAAAATCGCCAAAATTCGACGAGCGGGCGGTCCTGGTCCATCAAGGTATGAACATAATAACACAGTCATTAATGTATTCAGAACACTTTTCACACAATAATATATTCATACCTTATATGATTCTTTGCTCAATAATATATTGACACAATTTCTCTTTGATTTCTTCCAACTGAATTTTCGTGTAATGTGTACACTTGTATTTATCGAAGTACTACATAACAAAACATAATATGCATGATTTAGTTAAAAGTAATAAATTATATGAAATATCCAATAAATAATAAAACAAATCCTAAGTTATAAATTTATATCGTGATTAGAATCTCTATTTGATTCATTTGAAGGATTTCTTTGATAAACCTCAAAACGAAGTATCCGCAATCTATATCATTTTGTTGTTGAGCACACTACATAGAAAAACAAATAAGAATGTATAGTTGTCTTGTTTTATCAAGTAGCATCACTATTATAAGCAAAATTGTGAAAATTAATGTACCTGGACTTTGATCCATGTAATGTTGCTGGATTTAGACTGCTGTACTCGAGCTTTTCTTTGACTTCGGAATACTTGTATTGATCTAATAAAATTAAAACATATATTTAGAAAAATCTCACAGAAATGATTAAATATATAAATATACACGAATATTTAGAACAATCTCACTTACCTATCAATCATTAACTTCATATTCGGATAATTAGTTCAATCACCATCTACCGAATTCAGATAATAGACCACTTCTTTTATAGGATCCATAGCAACCAACAACCAGTGACGTCTATAAATTAAAACAAAAGTTTATATGGAAATTTTCTACGCAAAAGAAACAAAGATTAGAATAAACTTAGAATGAAAATCTAACCCTATAGGAATAATATTATACGCCCAAAGATACAAGCTTTCTGTATTGCCGGTGACCATGAATCTCTCGACTAAGTGCTCTCTTACTGACTCCGGTTCCCTAACAATTGTCGCTTCGCTGACACGGGAGGAAGACACAAAACAAAATCTATTTGACAATTGATTCCCGCATATCAATTTGTCATATAAAAACCTTAAATAACATAATAAGCATTAGACTATTTTCATTAAAATGTGTAAATAAATTTTTCAACTAATTAAATAATATATTGATCGGATTACCGGATGTATGAGTGCATAACACCGATGCCTAATTCTCTATGATGAAAAATATCTTCCATGTCCTCTGGTCCAATTGTTTCGGTGCAAGAAAAACCAAAGATACCTTCATCCATATCCATTTGATGAATACCACAATTCATTATATTTGATATTGTGACAAGTGTTTCAAGACACTGCCAGAATCGAGGCACAAATTTTCTGAGAGGAACCCTTTTCTTGGGTGGTACGCTACCAATTTTTTGCTCACTTGTTGTGACCCTTGAGCAGGTACCTAAAAATCATATAACTTAGGTAAACTATAAAATCATGCAGTTTTTTATTCGAATCATATAATTAACACTTTAAACGTACCTCTTTTTGTGATGCAACAGACTCGCCGTGCTGCAAAATCACTTTATCCTTAGATGCAGGTTTTGTAGGAGTCTAAAATTACCATGTAAAAAAATGAGGTAATAATTGACAGTTGAATAATTAAATATTCATAATAGTTTTCAACATACCTGATCATCTATGAAAATGAGGTCCGATGGTCATGCAACAAAAGATCCTATTACATCTCGCAACAATGTGGTCCCTGAAACAATGTCAGGTACCGGTAGCAACGCATCCAAATCTAATGCAACATCAACTGATAATTTCATGTGTCCATCCGGGAGCGGTCCATGGTGAAGGAAATCTCCCAAAGTGTTATGAACTTTTCCGTTGCCAACTAGGCGATAAGTCGGTGATGATAAGTATAGCTGACAAGATGAAATGCCCTAAACCAATAATAAACATTTTACTGTTAATGTGTATATATGACAATTAACATAAATGTGCTATTTTAACAGTTGATACTAGCTTTGTCACTAGTTTCTTTCAACTATGAACTGCACTTTTCCGCCATATCTCTCTCTTTATCCTTTTGCAATTCACGGACTTGTGCTTGCAATTCTTGCAATGTTTGAATCACTTCTTGATTGCTAGGATTTATTTTCCTTGGATGCTTATACAAGGAGGTTGGAATCACACCATGACCTTTACCCCTCACCCGACCGGGATACTCAGTAACACTTAGTGCTCGACTAAGTACGCTCCTGTTATCCTGGTCCTCACCTGTGGATATCGATTGCGATAGAGTCTTTTGTAATTCGTTTACATATCGAAAATTATTAGTGGAGATAAAAAAATTAATTATATATTAATAAACATTTGATTTAGTTAAAGACACAATGTTATACTTACACATTCATCATAAATATGTTGAACATTGGGATTAACAACTCGATCCTTGCCCACACGAGCTTCCTTCCACAACACATGTGCTGGTAGTGATGTTTCATCACTTTTCGTCTCGTCTAACTACGCATTGACACAAATTATAAGATCATCAATTATAACACATTGAGAGAATTAATAAGATCGTAGCATTTATATTTACTTACACAATTTTTCCTGTAAGCGTGCATATCCCAAACTCCCTTTTTTGTATGGATACGTTGGTTTTGACGCTCACTTTCTTGAAATTCTCGTCTCTTTTTTGGCCTACAAAAGAAACCCATTCTTCAAGTGTAATGAAGCTCTCATACTTCTTTGGACGTTTCAGATCCTCTTCAACAAAATTTCCTTCCTCATCCTTAAGATACTTGTTTGTTAAAAAAGCTCTCCACCCTCTATGTCTTTTTCCGACCAAACCAAGTATATACTTTTTACGGGTATCTTCAATGTTAAAAGACCTCTACGAAAAAACATATGCATAGAGTGTGTTAGTATAAGTAATTTAAACACATTATTGTCAAGATAAAGCAAATAACAACAACCATATATGATACCTTTATCTCAGTCCAAATTTTCTCTTTACCCTCATCCAACTCTCCTCTTTTCCATCTAAAAGTGGTGATTGGAATGTGCATACGAACAAGTGTACCAATGTAGCTTGTCAACTTTGAAGCATTAGACCCAATTAGTTGGTCCTCATAATTTCAATCTACATTATATGTTACTCCTCTATCTCTATCACGAATGATTCCCCTAATAATAGTTATGCCTCGTGTAATATCTTTTTTCTGAAATATCATCTGGAGCATTTGCATCTTGTGAGTTTTCTTGATTACTAGCCATTTGACCTGTAATAAAGAAAAATAAATAAAAATGAAATGACAAATATAAAAATCAATAATCAATAATCCATATATATATTGAATATATATAAAATGACATAATAAAGTTATCCCAAATTCTAAATCCATTTTCAAATAAACAAACAAACAATTCACTCATTCATTCAATCTGAACACAAGTAAACCAAGACACACATAAAAATAAAACATAATTCCAAACCCTACACCATTACAAAACCCAATCAAAATTCAAATAAACAAACAAACAACTGAAGATTATTCCATATATTACTACATAACTTGAAGAATAGAAGTGTTGTTGTTACTATATTACTATATTACTATATTACTTGAGGAATAGAAAAGTTAACAAATTCCATTAACAGTAACAAAACTCATATTCAAAACTAACTTAACTTAATATAACTCATTTCAACAATCTAGTAGTCACGGTATTTCATAGAATAGCAAGCTAACTTAATATAATTCCTTTTATCCAAACTCAATGCCAGTTATACATAGCAAGCTAACTTAAACATAATTTTAACCTCAAAGAATAATATTTTTATATAATGATGGAATATGATAGAAACTATATTTGACAATAGAAATAGAAAAATAGTGGAGCTTTCCTCCTCAGTTACACAAACTGATGTCTATCCCTCTGCAATTATGTAAAATAGAAAAAAAAATATATGCATCAAGAAATTACCACGTCTTCAAAAATTAAGAGAAATAATTCTCAAATAATGAACTCATAAACAACTTATTCATGACATATCATAATAGAAACTATATTTGAACAGAAGAAAAAAAAAGAAATTAGAAACTTCACACAGAACTAATGATTTTTAAAACATATGAACTTATAGTTACTAAAAAGACTCTACAATATGCAACAACATATTATAGTTACTAATGGATTAGCTTCATTCTCCATTAAATGAAAAACATACTCTACAATATGTTTTTCCTATTATAAGTTTGCAAATGTTATGGCTGGTTTAATATCGTTAACTAAAGTTGTTCAAGTGTTGGATGGTCTGGTTGGTCTCTGTACTATATTGATATAACACACATGACATTACAACAAATTTATATTACGAGTAACATGATATGGTGCAAGTGACAGACTTGAGTATCAAATGAAGAAACAATTAGTCAGTTAGACATTTATTCAAACACATAGTGAGCACTAAGACAAAGAGTTAGAACAATCTTTCATTTTTCTAGACATTTATTCAAACACTTAAAGAGCAGAAAAATGAAATTAAAAAGAAATAAAAATCTAATTTTACCTTAAACAATTGGCGAAGCCGCAGAAGAAGACGACAACAAATGGCAGAGAAGAGAATCGCGAGGAGGAGATCGTGATGTTGAAGATGTGCAGGGATGTTGAGAGCGTTGAGCGGAGGCCGACCTATGTTGTAGAGAAGACAGAGGAGGAAGAACTGCGAAGGAGGCAGAATTGTGAAGGAGGCGGAACCGTGAAGTGAAGGAGGAGATTAGAGTGAACGAGGCAGATCCGTGTTTTTTTAGTTTAGGGTTTATGAATTTAGATTATAAAATTAGCTACGAAAGCACTTTTAAAAAGACCCTTCTAAAGGCCAGCTTTAGCAGTACTTTTTCCTTAGAAAGCGCTTTCATTTCATAAGTCTATAGCAGCGCTTTCTAAAGGCCAGCTTTAGCAGCGCTTTTAAAAAGCGCTTTCTAAGGTTAACCTTTAGCAGCGTTTTTTAAAAAGTGTTTTCTAAGGTGGGATCTTTGTAAGGCCTTTAGCAGCGCTTTTTTTAAGCAAATTTTTTTTATAAGCTATAGCAGTGCTTTTTGATAAAAGCGTTGTCTATGTAGTGCTGCCAAAACTTATTTTTGGCGTAGTGTAAGATTCGACTATCTGTACTTCAGGTTCAGTGGATTGTTGAATCAGATATCTTGAATGTGTTATCGCTTTCTTTAAAATCAAATAGAAATAAAGGTGAAATTTTATTAAAATGTAAGTATTTATAGATGATTTCTTAAGGCACCGTATATAGGGAAAAACACCCTATAAACAACCAAAAATATCCATCGGAAGTGTCTTTTTGGAACACACCATTTTTTTGAAAAATTACTTTTACGGAAAATCAAAAATATACTTACTGTGGTATAAATCAGAAATGTATTTCCGATTCATAGAAAGTCATGGTGAAGCAGTGGGGCTATTTTCTGGAAAGTCATATTGCGATGTTGAGCTTTGGAATTCAAAATTGTATTTTCTGAAAAGTCATGATGTAGCAGTGAGGCTATTTTTACAAAGAGTGTGTATATTTGGTTTATGGTTACTTACATGCATGTCTATGTCATTATTTAATTGATTTTTTAAGAGTACATGTTACTATATCTAAAAATATGTGCAACGTTGTGCTTTAAGAGGATCTGGAAATACATTTTCGATTTATATCGGAAGTGTATTTTCGAAAAAATAAGTGTGATATATAATATATCTAAAAAACTAGTAAATTAAACGTGTATAGGGTATGCATCGGAAATACATTTCTTGTTTGTAGGGATATTTTTGAAATTTCGTGCTGGTGTCTAAGAAACACTTAGGGTGCATTAAAAAATATTCTATTTATATAGGAATATTTTCCATTTTTAGTTTCATAATACCCTTGGCTTTGTATGCTTCATTAATGGGTTTTACTTTGCATTTATTAGACTATGTACAATGATTTACACATTCAACATCCTCTTTTTTCACTTTTTATACTACACATCATCCTCTCTTTCTTCCATCTAATAATTTAACTAGTATTTTAAAAACAGAACTGGACCGGTCGAATCGGGAACCGGCCAGATAAACGGTCTGGTTCAGTTGTTGGATCGGATTTGTCATCTAACTGGTGTGAACTGGTAAATACCAATGTAAATAGAAAAAACCGAGAAAACTGATGGTTTAATTGCGTTTTAAATTATTTTTTAATTTTTTTTAATTTTTTTAACTTTAAAAAATCAAAACAACATCTTTTTAATTATTTTAATAAAAAATTTAAATTAAAAATAAAATAAAATAAGGACATCATTGATGGGGAACATGTTGCAGATTCGGTTGTTGCAGATGGTTTTGACATTGAAGAAGGAGATTTCAACATTGAAATAATATTTCCTCGAAATTAAATATAGTAGACAATAGATTTATTTTGTTATAAACTATTCAATTAAATTATGTTGCAATTAGACTTTGTAATTTTCTATTTTGTTATATGTGATGTTTATGTTTAAAATTTGAATTTAAATTATGAACTTGTGAATTTATTTATGATATGATGTTTTTAAAAAACTTAAGTGCTAATTATATTTTGTAGAGACTGAATCATTCGGTTTGACAAGTTATATATATATATATATATATATATAGTTTTGTTATAATGATCGGTCTATTCAACCGAGTTATCTGGTTCAACCTGGTTTAGTCATGCAATTCGACCAAGGACCCATTAGTTCGACCAATAAACTAGTGACCTACTACCCTCACCAGTTTGATGCTTGGTCCGATTTTTAAAACACTGAATTCAACACACATTCAACTTTTACTCATTACAATGATTTTTGTTTAATAAAATTCAATACCCTACCCCATCACTTTTATTTCATATTTGTATTTTTTATATATTTTTTTAATAAAATCGATTTTTTTTGTCCAAATCAAATGAAGCAAGTCTCTATAAATTTTGGTGAAAATAAAAATAAATAAATAATTAATTTTTATAAAATAATTGAACTCAAATGATTAACATAAGATAAAAATCTAAACATTCACAACAACCAATAACATTTTACAAAATATTTTATTCACAACAACCGATAACATTTTGCGAAATATTTTATGAGGTCTCATTCTCTCATCGTTCAACTTGTTGAATATTTTTAACACTAATTAATTCATCTCACTTTCTACACTCCATTACAAACATTCAATAATTGAGAAAAAGTTTAAACACCCCGTATTACATAGTCTTAGAGGAATTAACATGTCACCCTTCAATTTTTTCTCTCAAAATTATCCCTATTGAGTTACAAACAATTTTCAAATGAAATTTCTAGTAGACTCGTTGGAATTTCCGGTATACTGAAAATTTCAAATATACTGGAGTTTTTGATATTGACATTTTTATTTTCGAAAAAATACCATTTTTAATCCGGTATTTTTTTCAAAATTTTCAAAATTTTCTTGGAACTTTGATTTTTGCACGGTCGGAAGTGTTGGAAAGGTTATTCAATACTCTATATAAAAATGACTAGATATAAATGCTTGAATATCTACAAAAATGAGACAAAAACAATTAAACTCAATGATATTTACACGATAACACAATATATACACTATAACGTAAACTATATCTAGTATACACTAAAGTTGAGGTTTATTAACAAAAAGCAATCGAAATAAATCGATGAGTGTTAATTATTCACACTCAAATTCACAACAATTTAGCACTAGTAAAACTCTCTCCAACTTAGACTTGTATGTCCCTAAACAATAATTAACCAACTCACCGAAACAAAAGCAAAAATCAAAGAATCACAAATCAATAGGTTTTGAAAACGGAAAATAAATGTATGGTTCAAATAAAAAACGCATAAGCAGAGTAAATACTTACCACTAAACTATAATGATACCCTGAAAATGAAATATCTCCTTAATGCAAAACACATGTCAAAGTTTCTAAAACAATACAAAGTTCAAAAAAGAATCACACCTAACACAATTCATCGGTAGATGAAAAACAAAAATAATATGTGTTTTTACTCTGACCCAACAATCAAGTTAACAACAAGTTAAATTATGCATTCATTGAGAAAAAATTCATATTAAACAATATAAAAATAAGAATCAAGAGGACTTTCAAAAATTACAGTCGGGTCTGATTAACAAATAAGGGTTATTCATATAGTTAACTAAATGAAATTGCCTAAACCATAAGAGCATTTAATCACACAAGCCGAGCAATCAAAAAGTTATTTTTATTCAGCCTACACTTTGCTTATTGGTAACAACACTTTGCTTATCGGTAACAACACTTTGCTTATCGGTAACAACCTTGAATTTATTCAAACACACAATTTTTTCTTTTTATTTTCTTTTTCTTTTTCCAATTACTTATTTATTTTTAATCCATAAAGTAAATAACACATGAGCAACCAAACAAATGCTCTCTCCAACTATAATACAACCTAACATGACTGAATGCTTTCTAACTTATACACCATGTGTAATTTCTGTATTACTTTTAGATATATAACTACACATTGTGTTACTTTTACAAATGTTTTCTATTGTGTTTGTTTTACAAACTTTCTCTCTCTCTCTCAATCAATAACACCATATGTAATTTCTATATTATCTTTAGATATATAGCTACACATTAAGCTACTTTTATAAATATGTTTTCTCTCTTTCCCTCTCCTTGAAATAAGAAAAATATGAAATTATTTAACTAAAATAATTTTAAAAGAGAATAAATTTGTGTTTATAAATCTTTTTTGTATATAAAAATATTCGAATAAATAGTATTGTTTCGTACCTAAATATTATTTTTGTTTTTTTTATATATTTATTCTCTTTCTTTAAAAATAAGAGCGTTTAAAAATATTTAGATCATTGATATATTGTTTTAAGTATATATTGAATTGATAAATTTTCATTTTTCCGTTCATATAGTTTTCTTAAACCCGTGACTACGTCTATACTGGTATGGTAGTTTCATTTAAACCCATTGGTACACATGCATGATGTGTTATGTCCATTTATTTCTAAAATATAATAAAAATAAAATTAAAGAAAAATAAAATTGTTTACCCAAAAAATTTATTACTTCCCTGTTTTTTTAATTGTCACTTTTAAAATAATTTTTTTTTATCATTTACCTAATTCAAGGTAATATTAATTGCACCTTTATTAAAATTACCTCTAATTATTTATTGTAGAGAAAGAAAAAATGTGACAAATAACTAAGGATATTGTAGGTAAAATGAAATTTATTATTTAAAAAGTAACAATAATAATTATTTTTTTGGTATATAGAAAATGGAAAAAATATAAAAGTGACAACTATAAAGAAATATAGAGTGGGTATTTTTAAAATAAAACACAATTTTATTTATAATTAAATAATAGTTATATTTTTCAATTTATAAAAATATTTGGATAACGTATATTTTTTCTTATATTATTAAAACATAAATTGATTGCATTTTTACATTTATAAGTCATGCATGTGTGTTGGATTACCAAAATTTCTGCATTTTAACTTTTTAAATTTAAATATATTATATTTTATAATTTTATATTAAAAAGTAAAATTATCAATTGAAAACAATAACTATATTTAAAACAAATGAAATATTAAAATAAGATACTCCTCTCTCTACAATTTTGCTTCCATCAAGAACATTTTGAGTATGTAGGTGGAATAAAAGTTTAGTGATATTAGAGTGTGTATAAAAAAAATAGTATAGATATGATTTTACTATTTTGATATATAATTGTTGCACAGGACCAGCACCGTCATGACTTTTTAGAAACTCCGAACAAATAATAAAAATAAATTTTCAATAAAAAAATCAATAACTAATCTTGAACTTTAATTAATTTTGTTTTGTTTTGTTTTTTCATGATTAAGAAATATTGTTAAATAGGTTAATTTGTGATTTTAAAATAAGATTAAAAGTTGAAACTTTTGTAGAAATTTTGTTGTGATAAAACAATAAAACTTCTAAAATGATCACATTGAGTGTTGAACCTATTACCTTAAGATTTTAGGTGGATAAGTGATGTGTTGTTTTAGGTGCACAAGTGATGTGTCTCTAACAAATGTGTTTATTCCTACACATGGACAAGTGGTGTGGTGTGTGTCACACAAAAGTGTTTATTCATGTTGAAAGTAATTCCTTGTGTCAAAAAGATTTTATTTGATTTTATTTAGGAGTGTGGAAACAATTTGTTACACACAGATTTGATTTTAGATTTAAATAAATTTGATTTAAATCTAAAATAGAATATATTTGATTTAGCTCCAAAATAGATATTTTGGGTTTTTATAATTTTGGGCATTAGCTAACCTAAATCTATAAATAGAGGGAGTAACTCCTATTTTTTATAATCAATTCATTCATAGTATTTTGCAATTGCAAAGTGAATAGAAAAGTTTTTCACAGTTTGTGGGCAGAGAGAAACTCTACAAAAAATAATTCTTTCTTCTTCTTTTCTTTAATTTTTTATCATTATTGTGTGGTGATAACAATCTTGTTCATCAAGATTGATAGAAATTCATCATAGATTTTGGTGGATTTCCGACAACTGGTATCAAGAGCTACGGTTAATCGATTCAAGGGAAGAAATATCAAGAATGATTAAAGAAGAAGAATTCACGATGGTAGTGAGTTACGGGAATGTGAATTATCCAGCAAGTCTTCCAATTCTGAAAGTACATAACTATGAGAATTTGTGCAAGCAGATGAAGTTTTACTCCGTTGTCAAGGTCTTTGGAATCTTGTAAAGGATGGAGTAGAAGTGCTTGAAGAAGACGCTTTAGAAGAAGAAAAACAAGAACTCATAGAATCGGAGAAGAAGAGTTATAAAGCTCTCTTTATAATTCATCAATGTCTGAGTCCAGACAACATCGAAAAGGTTAGTGATTCAGAGTTAGCAAAAGAAGCTTGGGAGATCCTTGATAAATCTTTTGGAGGCGGTGAAAAGGAGAAGGAGGTGAGGTTACAAAATCACAAGAGAACGTATGAATTAATTCAAATGGAAGATAGTGAAAGCATGTCTGATTTCTTCACTAGGGTTACAAAACTAGTTAATCAAATCAAGACGTGTGGAGAAGTATTAACAACAAGAGCCGTTGTTTCAAAGATTTTGAGATCTTTAGCTCCTAAGTTCAACCACGTGGTGGTGACTATAGAAGAGGGGGGAAATTTATTGAAATTGAAACAGGAAGAGATTCAAGGGACGCTTGAATCTCATGTACAGAGAATGAATGAAAGAGTTGCAGGCAAGTTAAAGAGTGATGTGGCTTTGCAGGTACATTCAACAAAAGAAACCAAAGGCAAAGGAAATTGGTTCGACAGAGGTAGAGGTGGCTACAACAATTTGACTGGCATAGGAAACCAGAACGAAGGAAACATGTCGAATTAGAGAAGACCATACTAAAGCAACCAAAGAGGTGGTGTTGCAAATAGAAGAAAAGGTGGTTGTCGAAAGATTGACAAGAGTCACATTCAATATTACAATTGTCAAAAGTATAGTCGTTATTCGAGTGATTGTCTAGAGAAGTGAAAGAATCAAGAAAGTGATGCAAAGTTTGCTAAGTATGAAGAAGAAGAGATGTTGTTGATGGTCACAACAAGAGATGAAGAAAAATTCAAGGATCAATGGTACTTGGATTCAGGATGTTCATCACATATGTCTGGAAGGAAAGATTGGTTTGTTAATCTAAAGCCCTCAATGAAGAACATGGTGAAATTTGCAAATGACAATACTCTAGCAGCTGAAAGTATTGGAGGTGTTATGGTCATGAGGAAATATAGCAAAGGCTAGTAATTTCCAACGTGTTATACATTCTATGCATGAAGAGCAACTTGCTTAGCATATGCCAGTTGGTGGAAAAGAATTACAAATTGACGGTCAAAGATAAGATGATGAGATTCGTTGACGTGAATGGAAGATTAACCTTGAAGGCCCCTATGTCCCATAATAGAACCTTAAAGATAGAACTTAATGTGATAGAGCACAAGTTCCTTTCGACTACAGCTAGCAGAGACAAATGGATATGGCACTATCGACTAGGCTATCTTAACTTCAGAGAGACCAGAGATTTGAAGAGAAAGAATATGGTTTCAAGACTTCCAAAAATTGACATTCCAAATGAAGTGTGTGAAGAATGTTGTAAATCGGTGGGAGAACTGACTTGTTTGTTTTGCGTTTTATCGCAAATGTTGCAGATAGCAAGAGTCGCCACTGACTTTTCTTTTATCCAATGAAGGAAAGGTGAAAAGAACAGGAAAGACCTTTGATAGATTCTAAGTAAGGGAGGTAATTATGAAAAGGGAAGGCATTAGCACCATTTCTATCCGTAGTTATCTACGGGCTCTTAATTACTTAGCTCACTTTTGAAAATTTGCTTTCTGTGTTTGTGTGACTTGAAAAAGTATTTTGAAAAGTATTTCGCTTTGACTTCGTAATGATTCTTGTATCAGTCCTCAAGAATGTATACGAAGTGTTCGAAAATATTTCGTTTGGAAAATGTTTAACTTTGTAATGATTCTCGTTGGAATGCATACAAAGTGTTTGTTTGAATTTTTTTTGAAAAGAGTGTGAGGTGTGAAAAATATTTTGATTGGAGCAAGCAACAAAGTCTTATTACCTACTCAGAATGGTCGTTTCTTGTTATTTTCCTTCTCCTTTAGGATAAGGCTATCCATACCGTTAGTTGGTAGGTAACTTTATTTGTTGGATGTGATGGGATAATTGTAGGGTCATCGTATGGTCATTGAAGGCAACATTGTAAGGATGCCTTAGCAATCGAGGGACGAGATCATATATTCGTAGGCAACATCGAGGGTCATCGAGGGACTATATCTTTGTATCGAAGGGACTATGATGATGTTATTCGTAAGCGTCTTTTCTAATGGTACCCCTATATTCGAGGGACATGACCATTGTTTATTTGTAAGATCACAAGAGAGGATACCCTAAGGAGGATGGAAGTGTGATAGAGTGTATTTGATTCAGATATTTATCTTGATTATTAGAGTGATCTAATGGTTGATTTTAGATCTTGTTATGCAACCCCTAATTAACATACATCTAAGCAGTTATATACAGTTTATAATAGTGCGGAAAGTAAAGGCAAAAAGTAAACGTACGCTATTACAAGGCTTTGGGGCAGTTACATAATAGAGGTGCGGAAAGTAAAGACAGAAAGTAAACCCTAATTAAACTATTACATCCCATGAGCAGATACAAAATGATGAAAAATGCGAGGAATTGTAAATCTAAGCTATTACAACTTGGAAACAGTTACGATAATCGGAAAAAATATCAAGACAAGGGTTAAATCGGAATAAGAAGAAATAACGTTAGAAAAAAAGTTTTTATGTTAGAAAAAATGTTTTTGTGTTATTAAAAATGTTTTATGGTTAATATACCTAATTGAAAGAAAGAAAATATTTTTTGTGAATTTTTTTGCATTGATTTTAATGTAGAAAACAAATTAAAAGTTAGTTTAATGGTTAATTAACAATTAATTATATGTAAAGCAAAATAAAATAAAGATTTTTCAGACTTAATTCTAAAAGAAAAATATTTTTTGTGTATTTTAAAAAAATATTTTAAAAGAAATTAATTAGAAAAAAGAAAATTGAAAAATTAGGAAAAATGTCAGTAAGAAAAATAGCAAAAAAAGGATTGGGGTGCCAGGGATCGAACTGGGTACCCCCTGGTTATCAAGCGACGCGTTGGCCATCTGAGATGGGTTTCTTTGTTGTTAGTAAACTGAAATAATAACAATATATAATAAAAATAATTGTAAAATATATATTTAAAAAGTCAAAACGCGCGCGAAGTTCGTCCCCGATTTGAATTTTTTGCAAATGTTACCCATGACTTTTCGTGGGTAAAGGCTATACCGACGGACAACATTTGTAGCTATATCCCTGCACAATCAAAAAAAATAATAATAATGTCATATGAATTTGTTATGAAACCATGGATCGATTGGAATTGACCCACTGATCACAACCATGCCCTTGGTTCCGTCTAATTTTGGCTATTTCGTGAAGCCCTAATTTGAAACTCGAAACCCTAACAATGGTGGATCCTCCATCCTGCACTTACAGTCCAATTAACCTACACAGAAAGCTTCGAAACTTCATCACAAACATAAATATATGGTTAAATTCAATTAAATCTGCATGAATAGATGAAATCGAAATTGAAACAAGAGTGTATAAACCATGACCGTGTTTTTACGTTTCTGGACGTACGGATGGCTTATGAACGTCTAGAATGAATCATAGAGGATCAAAGAATGTGTTGGAATGCTTTGTTTGGCCTGAATCGATCCAAAACCCTGGCTGCAAGTTACTTAAATGGCACAGGTTTTTTGAGTTTTTCTAGGGTTCTTGGAGGCAAGGAATTCTTGTTTTTCGTGATCTCAGGTTGTTGTGTATATATAGAGGATGAAATTAGGTTAAGAAATTTGATCAAGAATCAAGCTTTGAATGCCAAAATATTTGATTGGGAATTTGCACCAAATATTGCCTTTTTTGGATTCAATCACATTCAATCTCTTGCCAATCTAATATTTTTGAAATTTACAGCTAGCTATTGGTTGCTTGGACCTCAAGAAGCTTGGATTTAAGCCTTGCACTTATTGATTTGATTTTTTGCATTTTATTTTAATTAAATTGAATTAATCCAAAAATAAATAAATTAAAGGATGACATGGCATGCAAATGGGCTTTAGAAGTTCTTGACAATATTAGAAACAAGTTTGAACCATAAAAACTTAGGCCTATTTGGAAAAAAAATTGAATTTGCTTAGTATTTCTCTTCATGCACTTCTTCAAATTTCCCAAATTTGCACAAGTTGTATTTTGCTCACTTTTCAACATTTTGAAGTGTTCTTGGACTTTTTAGAAAGTGCAAGATGTCCTCTAAATACTCCTTTAGGTTTCATCTTCATTGAAGTTTCCATGCTCATGTACACTTCTTTTGAAAAAGATGACTTTTTGTTGACTTTTAGAAGGACCTATAATGTCTTGATCCATAACTCTCAAATGAAGCATTTTTGGTCAAAGCTTGTGAGACACAAAGTTGAAGATAATTTAATTCTCTTCAAAATGAGCTTTAGTGGTAAACTTTCTGATAAAGTATGTTAAAGTTATGCCTGGTGAAAGTTCTATTGACTTTTTATCAAGAAACCCGAATTTAGAAACTTTGACTTTTGATCAAATCTTAAGTTTTCTTGATGAATCATGATCAACCCTTGATAAAATGATGTATGTGACTTCAAAATATTTATGTTGACCAAAAATGATGAAGTGTGACTGTATGTTGACCACAGTTGACTTTTTGTCCAATACAACTGATTTTCAATCATTTGAGCAATTGACTGAGCAAACTTGAGCTGTGAGGCTTGAAACTTGACATGTTAATCCCTTGAGACATATGAGTAGGTATGATGATCACTTGAGGCAATGGAACTTATACATGACTTGAGAGAATCAAAACCCTAGTTGTGGGTTGATTGCTTATGAGAGGGTTCATCTGGTCAAACCTTGAGGAACTCTTGAGTATCGAAATGTGGATTGAATAGAGAAATAGGAGGGAAAATTTTGGGGTATAACAAATGTGTTCAAACAAATCAACACAAGAATAGCTTTAGCAAGGATGCAGGAAACAAGTCGAATGTTGTTCTCGAAGTCATATACTCTGATGTATATGGACCAATCCAGGTGGATTCGTTTGGAGGTAATAAATACTTTGTCACATTCATAGATGATTTCAATAAAAAATTATGGACTTACCTGATCAAGAATAAAAGTGAAGTGATCGAGATATTTTCCAAGTTTAAGTCTATGGTCAAAAGACAAAGTGGTCAAAAGCTCAAAGTTTTGAGAACTGATGGTGGTGAAGAGTATGTGTCGAAATACTTCGATAGGTTATGTGAAAAAGAAGGGATTGTGCATGAGGTGGTGCCACCCTACACTCCACAGTAGAATGTTACTGCAGAAAGGAAGAATCGAATCTTCATGAATATGATACGAAGTATGTTGAAAGGCAAGAATTTACCTAAAGATTTTTGGGGCGAAGCTCTGTCTACTACAACTTATATTTTGAACAAATGTCCAACAAAGAAACTAGAAGGGATTACTCCAGAAGAATGTTGGTCTGGTGTAAAACCTAGTTTGAGTCATTTGAAGGTATTAGGATCTATTGTACATAGACAAGTGCCAGATCAATTGAGAAGAAAACTTCATGACAAGTAGAGTCAAATGATTCTATTAAGATATCATTCGACAAGAGGTTACAAGTTGTTCGACACATTGAACAAACAGAATGTGATCAAGAGGGACGTGATCATAGATGATCTGAAAGAATGTGATTGGACACAAAATGTAAAGAAAGATTCAGTGAGAATCTTACTTGAAGAACGATAAACTCAAGTCGAAAGAGAAGTTAAATAAGAGGAAATAACAATTATAGAGCAACCAAGTACAAGACCAAGTAGACTTAAGAGAACAAGATGCATGCCTGCAAGATTGCAATATTTTGTGGTTACATCAGATGATGTGGTTGATAATGAAGGTGAGTTGGTATATTATGATTTCTATGCAGATGTCGAACCTGTAAATGCAGCTGAAGCATTGAAAGATTTAAAGTGGGTGAAAGTAATGAACAAAGAAGTGAAATTCATCGAAGACAACAACACTTGGTCACTTGTCGAATTGCCTCAAGGAAAGAAGGAAATTGATGTCAAGTGCGTATACAAAGTAAAGATGAACCCCAAAGGGGAAGTAACTCGACACAAAGCAAAGCTAGTGGCGAAATGATTTCTCTATAAAGAAGGAATTGACTTCGATGAGGTTTTTGCACCTGTGGATAGGATCGAAACAATCAGGTTGGTTGTTGGTTTAGCATAAATAAACAGTTGGCACATTGTTTACTGTAGAAAATGGGTAAACAACCACTAGTCTTCCCAAAGCCTAAAAACTAAGGGTTACTTGTAAGATCGACTAATTGATCTTAAGACATGTGCTAAGAGACCGAAATAACTTGTTCTGTCGAAATCCTTACTATGAGAAACAATTTTCTACAAATAAGGGAACAAGTAAAAGCTTCCAAAACAATATGAGTTGAGCGACTGAAGGTGGCTCGTGACCGATAGAGTGCTATGATTTGTTTACACAGAGTAAATGTTAAGTGAATCCTTTGTTAACTCGAGAATTGTAAAAAATTAAGATTCAACAAGGTAAATGATAATGTAAAAAGATTGCTCAAAAGTAAATAAAATGCAAGCAAAAGGTTCAAAAGAGACAATTGCAAAGTAAATAATTTTCATTGAAATAAAGATGGGGATTCACGTACATCAAACAATTTTGCACTCTCTACTTCCTTACACTTAGAAATATGGAGTTTGATAAGTGAGTTTAGTACAAATGAACAACTACGAATCCTACACTGGATCCCCTTATTTATAGTAGTTACAACATAACTGCCTACACGCTATCAACTCGATACGTATTCAACCTAAGGTAATCGTTCCTCTAGATTTTGCCACATAATTGGCGCCTGAGTAGAACAAACTGCTTTGCAACTACTAGTGTTTTCAAATTTCAAAATCTTCCCGCTCCAGTTGTTATTTTGACACTATCTCTAAGTCTTGATCTCACTTTAACTGACAAAACAAAGCTTCGACCGTCCCATTTTCCATTCGCGTTGATCCCCTTCTTTTGGTTGACAAGACCAAATTTTGACATTTGGCTGAAATTCTCTTACAATCCTTATTTCAAAGGACTGTCCTTATTCATGGGAAAAAAATATACCTTAAATATTTTTAAGGTAACAAAATGCCCCCCAAAGATGCCATTCCGAGTTTTGACCCACATGAGATAATGGCATCTTTGAAGTTTCGACCATCATTCATTGACTCATCAGTTTCCATTTCTTCCTCAGTTGGCGCAACTGTTCCACTCCTACTCATGCGTCACGCCATCATGATAGCTTATCAAAATCTTTCCTCGAGACGTGCAGCTATTAAATCTCCATCATTTCGTTTTTTAGTGGGAAACGTGGCCCACCATCTGCTACCCTCTCTCACCACGTGTCTGCAGATCACGTGACACAACTTTAAGGAAAAAGAAAATCAAATGTTTTTCTTTGTTCTTCTTTT
Organism: Vicia sativa; assembly: GCA_021764765.1. NCBI lineage: Eukaryota > Viridiplantae > Streptophyta > Magnoliopsida > Fabales > Fabaceae > Vicia > Vicia sativa. The sequence goes on from CM038796.1 coordinate 238,177,054, forward strand.
CACTTAGGGCTTATAAAAACCATTTTATTCCTTATTTCATCTTTCTTCTTCAACTTCACTTTCAACTCGTCTAGTCTTCAGAGAACGAAAACCCTTCCTTCTTTTCACTGTTCATCTTCTTTAAGCTTTTCTATCTTCTTCAATGGCAGGCGCTAGCAATAAGATTTCTTCTTCTACAACACTTCCTCGTCCACTTATCATGGACGACAAATAATACGTCCTTGAACCCCCTTATTCTGAAGAGAAGACCAAGATATGACAATCTCAGGTATTGGTCCCTTTCTCTCTTGATGATAAACCTTTGGCCTTTCTGGGCCCTCTACTTGAAGAACACCAACTTGAAATTTCTGTAGATGAACATGCATTCTTCCTAGCTAATTTTCTTACCAAACCATTGGTTTCGCTTAAATAACCTCTTTCACTCCACTATATGGATAAAAATTTTAGGATTGCTCCTCAGAGAAACTGTCCTAAGTTTAGTGCTTGGATGGCACGCTTAGAAAAAGAAAAACTTGACCAGTGGAAAGATTTAGGTATTTATACCCTTCTACAAATCTCTCGATGTGGTCCACCTTATTCTTATGGCATGCTGGATGGTTGCAATACACTTTTGGGAGGATTCGACCAATACCTTACATACAAAGTGTGGCATGATCACTCCCACTCTTTTTGATATTGATGCCATCACATGGTTAAAGCCGAATAGTCGCGTATTCAATCATGGGCATGTAGATCCTATACCTTTGAAGTTTGATGTAAGTGATACTCGTAAATCGACGTATAATAACTTCATTGACCATCACGCCAAAACTTCAAGTCTTGTTATTGATGAAGAACATGTAACGTTTCTGACCTTATGGTTTTCTCGCTTTGTTTTTTGTTCTAGGTCTATGCAAGTAGCCAAACAATTTTCATACCTTGCTACCCAACTACATCAAGGTCGTGATGTTTCTTTGGGATAGATGATATTGGCCCCTCTTTATGAGTCATTGACAGATGTTGTTAGTCAAATCAAAACTTTTGATCTGGCCAACTCCAGAAAAAAAGAACTTTTTAGCCCATGGCCCCTTCTGGTTTCTATAATTGTGGCTAAATGCCACTTTCTCCAAAGAATCAAGCCACATAGGATGAAAAAGATAACATGTCCTCCGGCTCAACGTCACATTGTCTAGCAACACTTACTCCCTATGACGCCCATTGACAAGACCTCTCATAATGTCTAAGAGTTCCAACTCTTGTTCAATATCATGTTGACTCTTGCTAATTTTGAACCCTCTATGGCCTCATTTTATGATAGACCTGATGGCCCTGAGTGGTTTACTAGAGCCTTTCCTCCTACAAGAAGTGAAGACAAAAACAACTCTTTAGCTATCTAGAGGCACTTTTTGACTCCTCAATTTCTATCGGTTGTGATTGTTGGCACCACTCCAGGCTTGGTTTCCTAACAACCTAATTTAGTGGCTCGACAATTTAGGCTCTGTCAATTTATTCCCAAGTTTTTATTTTCCTCCTTTGAATTGTTGTTGAATATCACTAGTGATCAACCTTATGATACTTTCAAAGCGGACGTCGAATTTTTTTGAGAAAAAAGACCTAAGCTTGGTTATATTCCTTTTCAACCAGCGTTTTACTACACCAAGGAATTTGAAACTTGGTGGCAATCATATATTGTTGCATATTGGTGCTCCTGAAGTAAAGCTAGCTGAACTAACTCAAGCTTTTACTCATTTGCAGGCGAAACTAACCAAATGTAAGACTACTCACATCAAACAAATTCAAGCTTTCCAGCAATATTTTCGAGTGGTGTATCTACCTAATGATCTTTGTCAGACCATTTTTGAGGCATCCAAAGAGTTAAAGGAGAAGGTAACCGACAGGATTCCAAAACTTAAAATTCCTGGTTACGCGAAAGATAAATATCTTTACGCACTTCATTTTGGAAAAATTAAATTTCCTCCTTTGCCATCTAGCCCTTTGGCTTTGGCCTTTTTCCCGCCTATTCTAGACTGGTGGTATTGCCCTTGGTTGAATGTTGAAAATGCGTATAAGAAAAAGGTCGAAAGAGTGGTGTCGATGAAGCATTGGTTATACAACTACTCAGGTCCTCCACATATTGACCCTCAATATGTTAGAGAACTTTCTATCGTACCAAATGGTAACAGTTTCAGGAAAGCTTGACTTCTTTTTCATTTTGACTTTCACTTGTTTGATCGTTTGTTATTTTTTCTTCTAGCCATCCCCATTCAGATAGAACAAAAAGATACTTCTGCCGACCAGACTAGTCCCTCGACAGAAAAGGTTAAAGCTTAAACTTTTTCTAATTATCATTCTTGATTTGGCACATATAACTTAGCCAAAATTTCGTAGATCATCCCTGACAACACCCCCACTGATGATGACACCATTTCCACTATGCTCAAGAAAACTGATTCCTCAATAGGTGTACTTATATACTTTTCCTTTTTATGACTTGAATTGTTGCTAACATTTCTTTTGTCTGCAGATTCAAAAACATTCAACAGATTTGACTGCTTCCTCCAACAAATCCAAAAGGTCCAAGAAGGACAAATATCATTCTACTGCAAGGACGGAGGTATGTCTTTCCGACTTAGTTCCTTTTATCACCTGAAACACCAACTTATGTTTTCTTTTCTGTACTTAGTCAGTGCCTGATGCTCAGTCCCCTCAGCACTCCCAAAAATCCAAAAGCCACAAGAGGAAAAAAGACTCTTCTCCTACTCAGGATAACATGGCAAAATAGAAAAAGAAAAGCAAGGTACTTGTGGCCAAAGACCTTGAGGCTAACCTTGGCTCAAATGCTTCTACCACAGTGGTGGAACCATCCAATGTCAATCCACTTCCTGTTCCCAACGCTGTTGGAGCTCCAGGTCCAGCTAGGACCACCGATGCTGCTTCTGCTGAGTAAGATGTAAATGTCGATCCTGACTTGTCATCACAGGTACTTATTAATCGGAAAAATAGAAAGTGTACTATTTTCACCGATGTAGTAATAATGAGTTTTACCCCAAATATCGATCTCGAGGACTGCGTAGGAAATACGGAGTTGAATAATTAATTCAATCGAACAAAAACAATAGAGTTGCGTGTTGGTTTGTGATTAACTTCTATGAAGAAACAATTAACAGAAAGTAAAAGTTGACTTTTCTAATAGTGAATAATATGCTAGGGAGAGTGTATGACTTGCCTATTCCTGACACTAACTCTTTGATCTTCTCAACAAGTTCATTAACGCAATTACCAGTTCTTAGATTATTTTTTCCCAAGTCCTCAGAGAAAATCCTTTACCAATTCTACCTACTTATAATGTCCATTAAAATTAGTGAAGAATGCAAGCATTTTATTATCAAGAATACTCCTGGTTATCATTGGATTTCCCTAGTCCTAGGTAAAACTTGCTAAAACATGTTCGTTTTGAAAACCCTAACACGATTGTCCAGTTCTAATGTGTTAGGCACAATTAACCCTATTGGTCCGATAAAGCAAAGCAATATAGTAAACAAAACTCATAAATTGACATTAATAAACCTTAATATTGACAAAACAAAGAAATCAGTATTCTGGTGACAAATCAGTGACCCCCTAGCATTGGGGGTTTAGCCTCTCATAATATTCAATAAAAACAAAGTCGAAAATTTAGACATTACAAGAATATTGGTTCCCTTGATCTTCAAAGGCGGCCACCCTTGAATCTCTCAGTATCCAAAACCCTTGATGAAGTTATCTTCTCTCCTCGTGCAATTCCTTTCTCCACGATCAAAAGTCCCTATCCTCTTTTACAAACTATGTAAATAGTGTCATCTTCAATTCCAGTCGTAGCAAAAGGTCAAAAGTGCCCTTAATGATCAAAATAGATGAAAAATCTCAAAAGTGAAGTTTGCTGCTCGTGCCTGCCAACACGGACCATGTTGATCAACATGGGCACCCGTGTTGGCTTCCTGACTTTATAAAATCACATTTTGGTATTAGGGCCATCAACACGGGTCGTGTTGATGCACACGGGTACCCGTGTTGATGATATGAGTTCAGTTTTTTAATGATTTCCTGTAGCTTTTCAACACGGGTCGTGTTAATTCACACGGGGTCCCGTGTTGACTCCTCTATAGCCTCCAATATTCTGATTTTTGCACTTTTTTCCCCCGATTTGTCCTGTTTTATTCTTCTGACCCTGAAAACACTCAAACACATAACCAAAGCATAAAATACGATAAAATGACATATAACACTAGACAAATAAAAGAAACGATAACAAAATTCAATGCTAAATATCTGTGTAAAAACCACCGATCACTTATTCATTCCACTTTTTATTTAACTCATTTGATTTGATTTATTAATGTACCTCCTTATTTTATCTATGTTGAGGCCTCTGGTCGACAACAACCAAGTATTATTAATTACACTCCACTATTAGAGGCTTCTTCTCCTCACCATCATGAAACTCTCATCTTCACCGCTGGTGAGTTCATTGATCTGACTATTCAGGCTACTCATAGTGATTCTGACTCAATCACTAGTCCTTCCGCTTATAAGGGTTCTAGTTTGACTAGCTCTGGCTCTAGTCTTTAAGATTCGCTGCAGGGTTTAGAGGAAAACATAGAAGCCACCATTTCTCAACCTTTTCTCCCCTCCTGAAGGCGCGCCTCACACTTCTTCTGAGCGAGATAAGGTTGGTTCACCTACCACGTCAAGACAATTGGTGATCAAACTTTCTGCTCTAGAAGAAATAGCTAGGCTACTTAGCTTAGTGAGCTCTCATTAACTTTCTTCTGACTCCGACCAATCCCAAATTCACAATGAAAAATTGGGGCCCGAGGCAACAAAAATCAAGACTTTGATGAATAATATTCATACTTATGCATTGAATTCATATTTGCCTCATTTGCTTCTTTATGATCCAGTTATTGGTCTATAGATTTCATATGTATTAGCTCAATTGAAAGAACTTAACATTTCTAAATCTGCTCGAATCGTGATGACAGCATTTGAGAAATTGTTTACTCCTATGCTCCATCACATTGAATGTATCAAGGAGAATGAGCAATTAGTCGAGTCGAAGGAGGCTTTTGTGAAGGAGAATTGGGAGGTAGTGGTAAAAGCCAACGAAGAAGTCACCAGGATGCTAGCATTGATTGAGAAGAAGAAAGTAGAGTTGATTCCAAAACAGCAAAGGGCTACTGAAATCTGCAACTAGATTTCTGCTTTAAATAAGGAGTTGGAATCAATTGCTGAGCAAGAGGATGAGATAATTAATAAGAGTATCAACCCAACTCAAGCGCAGATTAATCAAACTGCTTTGGATGATGTGGCCGTAGGTGAAGAAATTTCTTATGTAGAAACAGAGCTCAAGAAACTTAAAGCTCAAGTAGAAGATTTTGAATCTCAGTCCTTACACTTCAGTGACAAATTACAAGCATTCCAAAATAAATTCAAACACTTCTAATCATCACAATAATATTATAACTTTTTATGTAATGTTTGAACCATGGCCTCGAGCCAACTTTTAATGTAGTATTCTCTTTTTGATGCCTTATATATTCCTTTCTGTTGCACATACTTTATGCATGATATTTGTTTTGCTAGTTTCAAACGTAATTTTCTCCATCTCATTCATTCGACAAGTATTTATTCTGTCAGAATTTTGACCTCTTGAAAAATAGGCTTATACTTCTTCAAGTATTTTCCATTTACCCTTAAGATTCGTCGATCTATGGCCAACTCTTCCAGTTCATAGGCATTGTTGGAAAAAAACTCATACTACCTTAAAAGGTCCTACCCAATTTGGGGACCATTTTCCTAAAACTCTATCATTTCTATTTATAGGCAATATAACTTTCCAAACTAAATCATCTACAGCAAATACTTTGTCTTTTACCTTTTTATTATAGGCTCTGGCAACTCTCTCTTTTTGTCTTCTTAATGGATCAAGGGATAAAATCCTTTCTTCATCTAAGTCGACAAGCTCATTTACCATCATGCTCCAATAATATTCGGATGGTATTTCATGTTGCCTTTGGATCCTTACTGATTGAACATGTATCCCCACTGGTAGAACTACATCATATCCATATGTGAATCGAAACGGAGTAGTTTCTGTTGCCTCTTTTGGGGAAGTTCTACATGCCCATAGGGCTTGATTCAGTGTCTTGTGCCAATTTTTTTTGGTTTCTTCCCCACATGCTTCTTGATCATTCTAATTATAACTTTATTGGCTGCTTCGACTTGGCCATTAGCGTAGTAAGGAGTAGAAGTTAGCAACTTAATTCCAACTTCCTGTGCGAATTCTTGCATTTTCTTCCCAGTAAACACTAATCCTTGGTCAATTATAATTGTCTCTGGAATCCCAAACCGACACATGATGTGATTTTGTATGAAGTCTATAAGAGCTTCTTGGTCGACATTTACTAAAGCTATAGCTTCAACCCATTTTGTAAAATAATCAATGCCGACTAGAATATACCTTTGCTGTTTTGATGAAGCTAGTCTTATTTCTCCAATCACATCCAATGCCCGTCCTCTAAACGGCCAAGGTTTTGTAACTGCATGTAAATCACTTGCAGGAACATGCTATATGCCCCAGGCATTTGGCATTCTTGGAAACCTTTAGCAAATTCAATGCAGTCTTTCAACATTGAAGGCCAATAAATACCCAAACATACTAAAAGCCATTTCATTTTGTGTCTAGTCTGATGTGCACCACACGCTCCACTGTGCATATTTGACCCAGCTATATATGCCTTACTTTCTCCAAGGCATTTGAGTAACACTCTTTTAGCTGTCTTTTTGAATAACTCATTTCCTATCAAGACGTAACTGAGAGCACGATATTTGATATTACGATATGTCGAACCTGTAGGGGATCGTAGATAGTCGACCAATGGCTTTCGCCATTCATTTTCTAGCTCATTGTCAATAGATGGGATTTCAAAATTCTCAGTATCCAAAACTCCCAAATTTATAATCGATAAATCTGAAGGTGACAACAACGTTGCTCTCACCTTCTCTCTTAATTGAATTGGTTCTTTGTTTTGGTCCTTCAAGGATTTATATCCTGAAGCTTCTTGTGCTAAATCATTAGCCTCTTGATTCTCTCATCGCGGTACATGTCGAATACTCACTTGTTCAAATTGTTTGAGTAATCTTATGGTGATCACAAATTACATGATTAAGTTTCTTTAACACATTTATATTCCTTTGATACTTGTTTAGTCACCAGTTCAAAATCTCCCATAATTTTGACACTCATTGCCCCCAATTCTAGCAGGAGTTCAAGTCCTGTTATCAAAGACTGATACTCTTCTTCATTATTTGTACATACGTCGTCGATTATATACTTGAACTCCGATGGAATTCCACTGGGAGAAATTATAATCTCTCTTATATCAGCTCCATTTTTATGGATAGAACCATCAAAAGATAACCTCCACGACACTACATCCAAATAGTTCTCAGGCATCCCGACCATTGAGTGGTCGAAAAGGACGTCAGCCACTATTTTCCCTTTCATTGCTTTCAAGGGCATATAAGTTAGAGAATTTTCGGTCAATGCTAAATCCCATTTACCAATTCGACTATGCAAAATTGGATTGGACAACATGTGTTTAATAACATCAAAACGAGAATACACATACACATCAACTGGTTTAATATATTACTTCAATTTGATACAAAAAAAGTACAAGCATAGGTATAGTTTTTCTATATCACTTACATAGTTTCAGGATCATTAAGCATTCAACTAAGATAATATACAGGTCTTTCGACACTTTTTTGTCCTCTTGGACCAACATACTTCCTATAGTCGAATGTGATAATGCAATATATAACCTCAAAGGCCGTCTGACAGGAGGTGCTAATATTGGGGGCTTCATCAAGTACTTTTTGATTTTGTTGAAAGCATCTTGATGTTCTTCCTGCCAAACAAAGTCCTCATTCTTCATTCGAAGTAGTGGTTGTTGCACCCCCAAAATTTGCCCTCCTATATCAATTTTACCTGGTTTAGGCGTTGCATTCATTTGCATACGTTTCCATTGAGCCACTCGCTTTAGACATCCATTCGCTCATCACATCTGCATCGTTACTTGCATCTAAGGTGATCGGAATTCAAACTCGCATCATTTTGTGTTTGGAAAGTACCCACTATTGCACATGCATGCATTGATGTCATTGATTCTAGGGTTTTAGGCTCGGACTGGCTTGAGGTAATTATTTTACAAGATTTGGAAGATGTTTGTTGTTTTCAATCAACCTGGGAAAATTGAGAATGACAAGGTTTTAGCAATAAATCTTATTTTCTCCTATCCATCGGATCTTATGTGTGGGTTTCTGTCTTAGAGGTCGCGTTGAATTTTATCTCCTTCCACAAGTGATTTTTGCTCGTCAAAAAGGTTTAGAAGGTGAAGTCGAAGAATTTTGCTCACATGGGTTACAATTTTCTTTGAGAAATTTTCTTGAAGGACTGAGTTTTAATTCGAGATGGCGTCTATCATTCAAACGAGGTTATTTAAATTACAAGACAGTTTGGATGTTTGAGTTTTTTAGATCACAGGTTCAAAGCTTTTCTAATGTATATTCGATGCATTGTTGAGTTTGAAAGAGGATTTAAAAGTTGAATATGTTCAGAAGGTCATTATTTTCAGATATTCAAAGTCCACTCGTAGTTTTCTCAAGGCTTCATTTCTTTTAGGACACGAATCAAGAACATACATGACAATTTTGTACAGCAACCATGTTATTGCTCGTTTATTTCAAGGTTGTGTATTGGAATTGCTGTTTGGTTTGAATTTGGAATTGAATACGTATTCTGGTCGATACTTCACCATCATGTGTCTTAACTATTAATTTTAGTCACGGTAAAATTGGTTTCCAACCAACGTTTACAAGTTTTATGGCAAAGAAGGTTGCATTGGTAATATGTCAAGATTCAAAATCAAGAACTCAAATTGGTTATTTTTGTTCAAGATCATTCATGCATATGGTGCAAATTATTAGGCAATTCACTTCAAAGAAGCTTTCAAGTTTCAAACTTTGTGTTCAAAATTACAAACACAAACATTGTTACATATGCCATGGCCTAAAGATAAGACACTTCATGATTCAAGTGATTCATCTCCTAAATTCTAAATTTGTTTGCCATTTCTTTCAACTCAACAAGTTTGTACAAATACCACAAGAGTCATCAAAATTTACAAAGTTAATTTGAATATATGGTATTACAAAATTCAAATTTTTCATACAATACTTTCCAGATTACAAACACAAGTACAAGCTATGGCTTTGAGTTCAAGCATACAAGTAAATATTCTATGTCCTAATCCTATTGTTTTTTATTGGAAATCTTCGTTGCTTTCCTTTCCTCCAAGCTTTCTTGCTCCATTTTCAAGCCTTGCCTTGTTGTCCAAAGTTTTACCTATACCATCCATCCACACCATTGTTGTAATTCATGAAACAAGGAAAAGAAACAGTTAGCAATAACGGGCAGCATAAGCAAGAATACAAAGCAATACAATTTTATTAATCTCATCATTAGGGGTTTATGTTTGGGATCAGTTTACGTTAGGGATTTATTTTTCTCAATCATATTCAAGGGAACCTTACCCTTTTGCAAATCACAACAAATCTTTGTTGTTGGTTCACAAAAGGGGGGTGTGATTCAGACAGCATCATAATCACTAAAAGCAGATGCAACAAGTACAATGCAACAGGTCCAGAAATCAGAAAACAACAGCAGCCCAACAAAGTTTCAAAAAGTGTTTCAGCCCATCAAATCATGCTGCTAAGTCCAGTACAGGGAAAAAACAAGGCTGGCATACAGATTCTGACCCAACAGATCAAAAACAAAATACCAAGAGCCCATTTTCGTTTTTCCCAAGCAGCCCTTGTTTTCAAAACATTACATCAGAACAAACCCTAATGCAGACATTATAAAAGGATTAAAGGCACATAAATCAAGAGAGGCAACTGTTCATTTTCAAAAAAACAACAACCGAATCATAAACTCAAAACATAAACAAGAACAGCAAACCGAAACCCAGAAACATAGCTGAAACAGCAATCCGAAACTTAGAAATACAACAAGAATATCATTCAGAAATCCCAAATAACACAAATTCATCACTTCCCAAACACAAACCCCTTCAGAAAAATCGAAATAGCCACAAAAGAAAGAGATTTTCGAAAGGTAATACCCGGTTTTGAAGGGAGAGTTGGAGGTTGCGAACTCTGTGTCGCTATCCTTCCCTTTCCCCCCCTGTTTCTTCCATCGATTGCATGAGCATCACTGTTCGTGTCCCAAATAGAAGCTAGGGTTTCATTTTCCCCCTTTCAGTTCCAACAACCTGTAAGCATCAAACAAGCAAAACGATGAGAAATCAGTATAAACGAAAGCAACAAAGTGAGAGAGAGGCGATTTCTTAACGAAATCGCGTGAGAGAGAGACGATTTCTAGAGAATCGCGTGAGGGAAGGACGGATTTCTGGACGAAATCGAAGTGAGATCGAGAGCGACACTGAGTTTCTGGGTCACGACAGTGAGAAAGCGGCGATGAGAGAAAACGAGAGATGAGAGATTAACAGTGAGAATCGCGTGCGAGAGGAAGACGAGGTTTCTGGGCATCGTGAGTGAGAGAGAGAGAGATTGGATTTTGGAATCAGAATCGTGAGATGAGGCAAAGTTATGTTTGCTTTTGATTTGTTTTGATTTTTTGTTTTAGGCTAATAATTATTATTATTAAGACTTAGTTAGTATTATAATAACTAATTAATATTATATTTTTCTGTTAGTTAATTAGTAAAAACAAGATAATATATTTAGTCTAATGAGTATATTTATTTTAAGATGTGTTGTTTAGTCCACGCGGTGACACTTGTCACCGTCTGTATGGTCTATTTATCATCTGATGCAGGTACACACATGGTAACAACTTTGCACCTTCCTTCATAGCCATCAGATCTGCTAAGATCCAGATCCAACACTCCAGAATGCTGGACCACACTGTACCTCATGGAACCTCCCATACAAGATCCAGCAAGCTATTGGGCCTGGGCTCAGCTTTGCTATTCATACCTCCAAGTCAAGCTTCAAATCAGGCTCATTTCTAAACTCACTCATTAATTTATTTATTATGCAAGTATTTTATTTTATTTGATGTATTAAATAATGATTAGTATAAGATAGTTTTTATTTTCTAAATTGTCGATTAAATTATTAGTTGATTTTTTATCAAGTAGAAAAAATCCATCCTAATAATTATTTAAATTCCGGCTGTATTGTGTGTTAATTTCTTTTTTTTATTATCCGTTTTGTAATTTTATCCGCATGCATGTTTTACTACACAATCGTGCACTCCACTCACGAATTAATATAAAAGAAACGACGCCTCCAATCTCTCATTTTTGGTTACCCACACCAAATTCTTTAAGGGTCTCATGGTTGGGGATGGGCATGGCCATCCTTACGAGGTTAATCAAAGCCCTCGTTGCTTTGATTAATCATAACCCGAAAAAAACATTGGTCCACATACCAATTATCCATGCACCAGGGTCTCATGGTTGGGGATAGGAGCACCTATCCTCACGAGGTTAATCAAGTCCACATACTTGGTTAATCATAACCCGAAACATTACTTCTCTTCGTCCAATATCGAAACTCTTAAAACACTTTCAAATTAAAATAATTAATTGAATTTGTTTTCTTTAAATCAATTTTTCTATAAAAAAGGAACACTTGGACGAGATTTGTTTCAATTGTTAGATGTTAGCCTAACGATTTAAATAAATCGAAGTTTCTAGTTTGTTAGATGGTAGCCTAATAAACTAAAAACTTCTATCTATGTTCTAAAACAAAAAATATGGTATTATGGCATTTAATTAAATTGTTGGATGATAGCCCGACGATTTAATTAAATTTAAAGTATTTGGGCCATTAGATGATAGCCTAATGACTTAAATACTTTTATTCCATACACTTAATAAATGTGAACTTTGTTTCACTTCACCCTTTTCTTAATAAAGATTTTGGATGAGAGATGATTGGTCGAGCTCACTCACCAATTTCGAGTATTCGAATCGTTAGATGATAGCCTAACGTTTTGGTACTTGTCATCTACAATTAAAATCAATTCAACACATTCAATTCTTTTTCGCTCATATGCGATCATCAAAAACATTTCTACTAAAATCAATACAACCAATTCAAACATTTTCAACAAGAACTACGGAGTTTTGACTTTCCCATTGCACAAGGGAATACGTAGGCACACGGTTTCGAAACCGTGTCAAACTCAAAATAATAATAAACAAACCCCTTTTCTTCTTTCTTATTTATAATTTAGAAGTTAGCAAACACACACAAACACGTGCGAGCTAAATTGGTCACATCGAGTACGATGGACGTAAGAGGTGCTAATACCTTCCTCTTGCGTAACCGACTCCCGATTCCATGTTTTTGGTCGTAGACCGCCCTATCCGCATTTGTCGGGTTTTATCTATATTTTCCTGTTCTTTTTAGAACAAATAAAATTAGGTGACAATTTCATTGTTTTTAAAAATTTAAATGATTTTTAAAAAAACGAGTTGCTTCAGTGGTGAAAATACTTTAGTTTTGCCACTTAAGTTAGATATGAATCTCCTCAGGAAATTTATTTTGCCCAATAAAGACTGAAGCTCTTTTTTGGTCAACGGAGGCTTTACGTCCATAATGGCTTTGGTCTTGCTTTGATTTACTTCGATTCCTTTTTTATGCACCACAAAACCAAGGAAATTGCTTGTCTGCTAACAAAAAGCACATTTTAATAGATTCATTTTTAATTCATACCTTCTCATTCTTTCAAAACCCTTTAGAAGGTGTTCTAAATGAGTTGGTTTACTGTTCGATTTTATCACAATATCATCAGTATATATTTGCATTAAATCTTCAATAAAATCGTGAAACATCGAATTCATTATCCTCTGGTATGTCGCTCCAGCATTCTTCAAGCCAAATGACATGACAATCCACTCATAGGTCCCTAGATCCCTTGGGCAACAAAACACCGTCTTTGGCACATCCTCATCTAAAATAAAAATTTGGTTATAACCAGAATAACCATCAAGCATGATTAAGTATTCAAACCCAGTAGCAGAGTGGACTAACATCTCTGCCACAGGCATGACATATTCATATTTAAGAGTGAAAGCATTTAAATCTCTAAAGTCAATGCACACCCTTAAAGTTCCATTTTTCTTAATTAATGGAACTATATTTTCCAACCAGTCGACATACCTCGCAGTTCTTATGAACTTAGTTCTGAGGAGTCTTTCTATCTCCTCTTTGATCTTCGACATTATTGTTGGCGCGAAACGCCTGGGTGTTTGTTTTACTGGATTTTTCTTAGATTTTATTGGCAATTTCAATTCTACCAAATCCCTACTTAAACCTGGCATTTCATTCTAGTCCCAAGCAAAACAATCTTTAAACTTTTTCAATAAAGATATTGCCTCAAATTTCAACTCTCTATCGATATTGGCGCTAATATATGTTGGTCTTTTATCTACATCCTCGCCAAGATTCACTTCATCTAAAGGGTCTTGTGGCTACATCGTTTCTGGCTCCATTGGATCCTTTTCGAAACCTAAGGGCCCGCCGTCATATATGCAGTCCAGTCGGTGCTTATCAATGTTTTCTTCAACCATTTCTGTCTTATCTGGTGGTTTTGGCTCAATAGCCAGAATAATCTCTTCTCTTGGAATTTGAATTTCATTGGCTTCAACAACCATATTTTCTTGAGCCTCCAAAGCCGAATTTAACTTGCTTTCGGCAATATATGCCAGAAATCTTATCCAGAGCCTCTAGCTCAGACATCATCATCAGTGACGTCTCCACAGCCTATCGGTCAGACTCCTCCATAATATGTCTCCTCTAAAGGTTCTACATCCCAAATGAAACCATGAGTCTCATGTAGCTTCAGAGAAACAAATGCTTCATCCAAATTTGAATAGACATCTTCAGCTGGTTGGCAAGGAGAAATGTTGGCTAACTTTCTCTTAAATTGCTTTTTACCGACATTATTCACGTCGGCCATAAAGTATCCTTGATCAACCTTTATATTCTCCACTATTTCATCCTCTCTCCAAATCACCAATTATTGGTGCATAGAAGATGGTACATGACCTACGCCATGTAGCCATTCTCTTCCCACCAGAAGGTTATAACTTGGCTTGGCATTGATCACCGTAAATATTGTCAGCCTAGTAACTGTGTCGACAGTTATGTCAACCTGGATTACACCCATAGTGCTTCCAGTTTTTCCACCGTAGACTGATAAGACCACGTTGTGAGACCTTATATCGGTGTCATATTTTCCAATTTTCTTCAGAAAATGGTGTGGCATAATGTTTACCATAGCACCATAATCTATCAACACTTTGTTGATAGTCACCCCCTTCAACTTTGGCTCTTATCAAAAGAGGCTTTAGATGGATCTTCATGTCCATTCTTGGATTTTTTAAAGAAAGCATTTTGGTTCTCGACAACACCATTATTCATTACAAAATAACATGTAGGCTTGTGTAAATCCATTTCTTCAGCGTCGATATATGCCGAGTCTTCTATCTCAGTAAGGCAGTCATACTCTGCTGGAAAGATTGACACCACATTGACCAAAATGTCCAAACTATCTTCAGAATCTGACTTAAAGTCATCAGTGGCTTCCTCAGAGCATTTGATATTTGGTCGGTTAACAAACTCTTTTATTTGTTCCTTTGCAGCAGTATCAACCTTCACTGTGTACTTTTTCTTATAACCTACTTTGTTTGCCCAGCAACAGCTTGCCTTTCAACTTGTTTTCGACGCTGGAAGCGCCTCCATTGAGTCCTAGTCATGGGATTCTTGCCCATGTAATTCTCAAAAATGTAACTCTTTCTCTCAGACTTGAATTCATGTCGGTAACTGAAAGCCCACTTTCCTTTGTCTCTAGTAACGGTGCCACCATTTGGTGTCTCCATTTTCCCTTGGGGCTTAACCCAGGTGCCTCTAGGGGTACTTGCCGACGGGATGTAGCTGCTTGGTATTGTCTGGGAATTTCCCACATCTTTTCTTGGGGATCACTCTCTTTGTGTGTGAAACCTATGATTGTAGATCTTACCTTTTGCCTTCTCTAACTGCAACTTCTGAAAATTCTCAACAGTTATCTTGTTAGTAAGAGCACCACATCTGGGACACAATCAAGCCTATGAACCCTTGTTTTTACAGCAGTATAGGGAGTCCAACAGATCTTCCTCAGGCTTTGGGTAAACATTAGCTAAAGCAACATCAGGGCTCTCACTAGTACCTTCGACCATATCAGCATCAACAAATTCAGTGATTTCCACCATATGTATGTCGATTGGGTCGACAAATAGTGCCTGTTCTTGTCGAAGAGGGTTAACATCAATTTTCATCTTTCTCTCAGCATATTTCAGCCTCCCCTCTTGTAGTGACTTCTGCACAAGATCCTTGAAAAGAAAACATTGAGAGATTGTGTGACCAAGATAATTATGAAATTTACAAAAACCTCTTTTTTGTAATTGTTCTAATGGTGGTAACTTAGAACTTGGAGGTACTAGAGTCTGACCATCTTTAACCAGCAAATAAAAAATTTATTCACATTTAATGACATCAAAAATATAAGTTTTCGCTGGAAATTTTGGATTTTTTTCAACAGTATTTTTTTTCCTTTAGCAGGTGTAACACGGTGGAAGAACTGACTTGTTTGTTTTGCGTTTGATCGCAAATGTTGCGGATAGTGTCATACCCCAAAATTTGCCCTCCATCTACTCAAGAGATTTCATACATCCATACTCAAGGATTCCTCAAGAGTTGATCAGACAAACTCTCTCCTAGACAATCAACCCAAATTAGGGTTTGGTATCTCTCAAGTCAAGATGGATTTCCAACATCTCCAATGGCCTTCATGCCTCCTCATATGCTTCAAAGATTCTCCATGTCAAGTTTCAAGCTTCACAAGTCAAATTTCCTCAGACAATTGCTCAGATGGTTGAAAATCGGGTGTATTGGACAAAAAGTCAACTGTGGTCAACATATAGTCAAAACTTTTGATTTTTGGTCAACATCCTCATTTTGAAGTTACATTCATCATTTGATCAAGGGTTGATCATGATTCATCAAGAAAACTCAAGATTTGCTCAAAAGTCAAACTTTCTAAATTAGGGTTTCTAGATGAAAAGTCAACTGAACTTTGACTGATCATAACTTTCTCATACTTTCTCAGAAATTTTTCCACCACCTCTTGTTTTGAAGGAAATTCAATTCTCTACAACTTCATGTCTCACAAGAATGTCCAAAAAATGCTTCATTTGAGAGGTATAGCTCAAAACATTACAGGTCATTTTCAAAGTCAACAAAAAGTCAACTTTTTGTTTTGAAGATATATTGAGCATGGTAACTCCAATTGAGATGAGACCAAAGACATTGTTTATAGGACTCTTAGAGATTTCCAAAAAGTCCAAGAACACTCAAAAATGTGGAAAATTGAGCAAGTTACACCATTCACAAGTTGGGCAATTTTGGAAGAATGCACAAAGAGAGATACTTCAAAAAATCAAATCTTTTGCAAATGGGCCTACTTTTTCTTCATCCTAACTTGTTCCTCAAGCAATTAGGAGTGTCCAAGCCCAAAGCCACGAATTTTTGATTTATTTTTCTATTTAATTTGTAATTTATTCATTTAAATGCAAATTAAATCTTAAAATAAATTATAAAATTGAAATTAATGGCAAAGATTGATTTTATTCTTTCCTTAAGGTCCAATTAACTCACAAATGCCAGCAAATTCGAAATTGGAGCAAGAAAGGCAAGATTGGATTGAAATTGATCAAGCTTTGAAGATTTGATTTTCATGGAAATATCAAATTTGATTTCCATTGAATATTGATTGATTCTTTCCAAATTCAATCCCAAATCCATCCAGTATAAATACATGATGCATACCTATCAAGAGAGAACAAAAAAATTGCTCCAGAAACCCTAACCTAAAATCAAAATTTCGTGTTCTTGAAGCAACTTGCAATTCTAGTTCCAGCCATCCACAGCCGATTTTGAGGATTCCATTGCATTCCTTGAGGTCTTTAGAGTCGATCCAGACTCTTATATCATTCAAAAACATCAAGAATCGAGCAAATCAGATTTCGGTTTGTCAAACTTTTTCCAAATTCGATTTCTAACATTCATGCATTATTAACTTGTTTTGATTGTTTGTTTGTGATTAGAATCAAGTTTGCAAGCGATCTGGGCAAGCCAATCGTGTTTCCATGGCCTGAATCGAGATATACCATATCTAGGGTTTCTAAGCTCGAATTGGGGTTTTGTTTAAATGGAAAAATTGGACCATGAGACCTATACCATTGCATCCGGAATGATTTCCTGAATCGAACCATGGCCTTAGAATTTATTTATATTATGTGTGCTGCATTTTTGATGTTTGCCAGGAACTTTGCGTCGAACCATGGCCAACGCAGACTTTTTAAATTTTCAAAAGGTTGAAGACGAAGCTTGGCGCGAGCGGGACGAAACCAGGAGGCGACGCGTGTTATTTTCCATTCCATCCGTTTCCAAACAGTTGACACACTTGGCTCAGCTGGTCAGCGCGTTGGTTTCCAAAGTTTGAACACAACGTCTCCAGTTCGAATCCTGGCAAGACCAATGTTTTTCTTCTTTTTACAAAACTCATTATTTTCCTATTTTCTAATTATTTCAATATTTTGCATTGTTTTAATTTCTCTTCTATATTTTATTTCTGCATTAAAAAATTACCAAAAACATTTTTTCTTTTTACATTATTTTCATAAAAATCTTTATTTAATTTAATAAATTAAAAAATACCTTTTTGCATGCATATTTATTTTTATTCATAATTTTGCATTTAATTCATTATAAATTGCATTTTAATTATTAAATCTTTTCCAAAAAATCCCAAAAAATTATTTTAATATATTTATCTTATTTCCAGCATATATTAATTTTCTCATATTAAAATTTGCATTTTTCTAACATTTTTCTCTTGTTCGATTCATATTGCATTTTCCGATTTTCTTACTCTTTCACACACGCACCCCTTAGGGTAATTCTCTCTCGATGCCTTTCGATTACAAATGGTCATGTCCCTCGAACGTAGAGGTATTCTAGCACCGTTGCCTTCAAACAAATCATCATAGTCCCTTCGATACAAAGATCATAAGACCCACGATGTCGCCTCCGAATACATGATCTTGACCCTCGATTGTTGCCTACGAAAAATGATGATAGTCCCTTCGAATGTGCTAGGATACTTCCTACAAGTTGCCTTCTATGACCATCCGATGTCCCTTCGAATGTCCCGCTTACATCCAACGAATAGAGCTACCTACTAACTAATGGTATGGCTAGCGCTATTCTAAAGGAACGTAGAAGTACAACAAAGCGACCGATTACGGTGGGTAAATAAGTCTTTTAGTTGCTCGCTCTACCAAATGCTTTTCACACCACACACTCTTTTTCAAAGTTCAAACTCTTTTCAAAATAAAACATTTCCGAACACTTTGTATACACTCCTACATGAGTCATTACAAAGTCAAAGCGAAATGCCTTTTCAAAACATTTTTGTCAAACACACGAAAGCAATTTTAAAAAGTGATCTAGAGCAACTAAGAGCCGTAGATAACTGCGGATGGAAAGGGCTAATACCTTCCCTTTTCATAACCATTCTCCGAACTCGAGAATCTAACGAAGGTCTTTTTACGTTACTTTTACCTTCCTTAAAATAAAATAAAAGTCGGTGGCGACTCTTGCTATCCGCACATTTGGATACAAAATCCTACAAAGTCGGTTCACCGTATTACAGGCGGCGACTCTGTGGGATCATGCTCTAAAGAGAATTGCCTTAAGGATTTCTAGATAACTTTTACGCTTTCTTTGAATTGCTTGCTTTATCTTTAAGGGTTGCTTGGGTATTATCTTGTTGGGGATCCTACACCGGATCCGGTTTCCTTTTAGGTAAGTAGCATTAGATCATCGCGACCGCTGGACGTATAACTACGCGGTCAACATGATGGCTCGTTAGCGTGACACTTTGGTTGTCCGATACTCTTCATTCCCAAGTTGAAGAAAGTATTTGGCTTGCGTGGTGTCATCAAGCGCTAACTAAACTTTTAGAACCTTAATTGACCCATCTTGGCCATTAGAAGATAGTGAGATGGCCGGCTTTGGTGTAGACCGAGGTTGGTTGATACTCGATGCTACGCTCATTGAGATTAGACTTTTGGGACATTTTCGATCGACCACTTGGCCGTCGTATTGAAATAAGCGCCTACGAGAAAGATCTATGATGTGAGATTCCTAGAACCCGGTTACTATTATAGGACAGGATGAACCAACTCAAACTTTTGGTGGGGTAATCACCTATACTTCATGCAAGCCTCAAACCTAGGCTCATTGTGTGAATTGTTTGTGTGTGCTAAACATGACATCATGACATCATTTGCATTGCATATCATTTCTAACTATTTCAAGGACCTAGGGATTTATCTTTGCTCTGTTTTGTAGGGATTATGGCTTCTAGAAAGACTATCCGAATCAACTTCATGGGTATCCCTTCTCAACTCAAAGAATTGGTTTGAAAATTACCGACCATGCTCGGTTCATCAAAAGACATGGTTATCTACTTGATTTGGTTATCTCGGTTTTGAAGAAGATATGATGCATGTCTATTCAGTTCTTTGATCGAAACACCATTGCTTCACATTTCCCGATTATCAGTTGGTTCCTACCTTAGAAGAGTTCTCTAAGCTACTTGGGGTACCTATTCTTGACCAAATGCCATTCACCGGTCTAGAAAAGGTTCCTAAGTTCGAAGACATTGCATCAGCCTTACATCTTAAGCGCTCAGATATTGAAGCCAATTGGGAAACTAGAAGTGGAGTTAAGGGTTTACTTTCCAAGTTTCTAATTAAGAAAGCCCGAGAATTCATCAAAGTTATGAGTTTCCATGCATTTGAAGACATTGTGGCCTTGCTAATCTATGGTTTGGTTCTATTCCCTAACTCAGATCAATTCATAGATGTCAACGCCATCAAGTTGTTTCTTACCCGCAATCCAGTGCCTACTTTACTTGGAGACATCCTACATTCTCTCCACACTCGTACTACTAAGCGACAAGGAACTCTCATGTGTTGCATACCGTTACTTTCAAGGTGGTTTATTTCGCACCTTCCTCCATCAGTTTTGAAGAACGAACAAAGGTTGAGATGGTCTCAAAGGATGATGTCACTCTCTCATTCAGATATCCGTTGGAATCTTTTCTCTCAAAAGGACTTCACATTCATTGAACGTTGTGGAGAATTCCCTAATGTACCACTACTTGGTATAAGGGGAGGTATCACTTACAACCCTTCTTTAGCTCTACGTCAGTTTGGTTTTGCTCGAAGAGATGGTCCACATGATATGCTTCTCCAAGATGTTGTGTTTGACTACAATCACGATCTCGAGTCAAGCGAAGGTTTATACATGCTTGGGGCATGGTAAAGAAGACGATACCAAGACTTTGGGGCACCGAACTCCATTCCTTGGGAACCTTACCTCAAATGGGTGAGAGCTCGAGCTCAAAACCTCATGATGCCATTCACGCTGTTTACCGTAATTATGGAACTTTGCTATAGGTGGCGTACCTATCTTGTTCTCCATCCCGACATGCCTCCGATTTTGAAGACTTGAAGAGATCCTGGATTGACTTAAAGAAGAAAGGATACCTTTGAAGCTCGGTGTTACATGGCGAGAAGAAAGTGCTAGAGTTGACTAAGCTACTTCACGAGGAGCGAAACATCAACGCTTACATCGGCACCAAGAGGAAGCGCCCATGGGAGACTTAGAGCTTTAGGATGTTTATGTTTTCTTTTATTGTTTTGAACTATCTTTTGTACTTAAAAAGAAAAAAAGAGGAATAATAATGAGAAGTACTAATAAATGTTTGTTCATTGCTTGTTTAACAAATTTAAATCTCTTAGGTCCTTGAAAACATTGCATTGCATTCGCATAAACATCACATATCATAGCATAACATTGCATCACAGGTACATTGGAGATTGGTTTTCTCATTTGCTCGCTATTTATTTTAGCAGAAATGGCTCTTGAATAGACTGTCAAAGATCTCCGGCTCGTAATGCTCGGTTTAAGAGATGTTCACCACTTGGTCCAAGGCCAAGAAGATTTGAAGAAGCTCATCAACAAGAAGAAGAAGGTTGTTGGTCTCCTCAACATGGGTAGACGTTTCAAAGGGGGTCCTAAGGTGGTCAGCCGTATTGAGCTCTCTGAAGGGAGTGTCCATACCGAGGGGAGTACCAAGGGTGATGAAGGTGAGCAGCGTGAGCCAAAGAAAGGAGGAGAGGGTCATTCTGATTATAGCCAACACTCTGATGAAGATGACAAGTACAAGCAACTTGAAGACCGTCTGAATGCTGTGGAAAACTTGAAAATGTCCGGGTTGAATTTTGATGATCTAAGTCTTGTCCCTGGTGTTGTGATTCCTCCCAAGTTCAAAGTTCCAACTTTTGCTAAGTATGAGGGCGTGTCTTGCCCAAAGCTGCATTTGAAGTCCTATGTTCAGAAGATCAATCCCACGATGATGAAAGTTGTGGATGCACTATTTTCAAGAGAGTTTGTCGGAACCCGTTGGAATGGTACTATCACTAGAGAATGACCGTATCCGTACTTGGAGTGATTTGGCTGATGCTTTCTACAGACAGTATGAGTACAATGCTGAATTGACACCCACTCGCATGCAACAGCAAAGCATGTCTATGGGTCGCGACGAGAAGTTCAAGGAGTATGCTCAGAAATGGAGAGATTTAGAAGGCAGAGTTCAACCACCCTTGTCCAATAGGGAGTTGGTTGATATGTTTATGGGAACATTGACAGGCCCGTTCTTCAATCATCTGATTGGAAATTCTTCAGCCGGATTCACCGAGCTGATACTGACAGGCGAGCGTATTGAGGCTGGTATCAAGAATGGGAAGATTCAGATAGAGTCATCTTCAAATGCTGCGAAGAAATATTTTGGTGGTAAGAAAGAAGCCAATGCTGTGTATGGTCAGAAAAGCCAAGACAAGACCGACCGTGCTCAATCGTGGGCGGTTGTGATCTCGATCCTACATCGGACAACCTCGGCGAGACAACGCGTAGCGAACGCGCCACGAAGGCGGTTTACGAAGATCAACATGCCATTGTCGCAAGCCTTGCAACACATGTTGAGCAAAGTGATTACCTTGAGAGATCCTCCTCGAATGTCAACACTTCCTCTCCAAAGTACAATCCTAATGCTAAGTACACCATTCCAACAGCCGACCGACAATTGTTGGGCTCAAGAACAAGATTCGGGATATGATTGAAGCTAAGCATTGAGTTTGATCCTCCGTTGAGACTCGAATGTGATCCACGCGCTATGCCTAATCATGACAAGGGTTCCAATGCTGTGGGTGACGATACTTATGTCTTCAACATAGATGACTTGACCATTCCTCTGATGACTGTTAAGAAGAATTTGCTGCAAGCCGGTGTCAATCCAGGATGCCCAGAGAACTGTCCTTGGTGCCCATCCGCGCCTGATGGTTGCGCTTGGTTGAGAAGACGTGTCGATGCATGATGGATAACCGTGAGATACTATTTCGAAACCACTGCGAAGCGTGTGAAGAAATGTCTAAGTTGAAGATTGACAATGCGAACGAAACTGTACCATCTGTGTGGGATACCTTGGGGCAGCCAAGTGGAAAGTACGATTACATGGTGAAGTATACTGTTCCTGAGAGCTACAAGATTCCTATTGAAGATGTTAAGGCGACTGGATGGGGTGACGATTTCCCAGAAGACTATGCTGATGTTAACACAATAAGAATTTCCTCTGCTGATCCTGTGCCTAGTGGCACCTCTCATCATTACTTCTCCAAGACCGGTTCCATATTCCTCTGACAAAGCTATCCCTTGGAATTATGGAGCTGATGTTTACTATCATGGTGTCAAGCAAGATCCTCTGACCATTGAAGATCTTACAGTTGAAGCTACCATTCCTGACATTGACAACATCACCGGATCTAGTAAAGTGACCGAACGGAAGGGTATTCTCTCCGAGATCTCTCCTCCAAAGACAACTGCGACCCGCATTCCAGCTACTCAATCAATATCCCCTAGAGGAAAGAACCAGTGGCCTCTGCTCAATCAAGTACCAAAGGAAGTTATCAAGACACCTCAAACAAGAAATGGAGGAAATTCGAAGATTATCAAGAAGAGTGACTACAATGTTGTGGAGCAGTTAGGAGACTCGTCCAAAATCTCCATGCTTGCTCGCTCTTGTGCTCCGAGGCTCATGCTAATGCCTTGGTGAAATTTCTGAAGAATGCTCATGTGCCGCAAGACACTACCACTGATCAATTCGAAGTTTGTATTGCTAGCCTGGCTGCCAACAACGGTCTAGGCTTCTCTGATGTTGATTTGACTCCTGCCGGAAAGAAACACAACAAAGCCTTGCACATCTCTGTCGAATGCAAGGGCACTACACTGTCTCATGTCTTGGTGGATACCGGTTCTGCTTTGAATATCCTTCTGAAGACTGCTTTTGATCGACTTGATATCGAAGGGTTGGTTTTGAGACCCAGTGATATAATCGTAAGAGCTTTTGATGGTTCTAAGCGAACAGTACTTGGAGAGCTCACTCTGCCTGTTAAAGTCGGTTCCCAGACTTTTGACTCCACCTTCTTTGTCATGGACATCCGTCCCGCTTACTCTTGCCTACTTGGACGCCCTTGGATACATGGGGCAAATACCTCTACCTTGCATCAAAAACTGAAGTACCCGGTGAAAGGGAAGGTTGTCACAGTATGTGGTGAAGAAGAGTATATGGTCAGTCATCTCCAGTCATTCTGATACCTCGAGGTGGAGGGTGAATTCTTTGAGACTCCCTGTCAAGCTTTTGAAACAATACCCAGTCATGCTGTGACTCTCCGTCCTCTGAGGTTACACAAGTTCCGCCTAGGATGGCCTCATGAAAGATGCTCACTGCTTTGAAGAAGGAAAGAGTACTATTTGGGGTCAGCTCCGATCTTCCTTTCAAATCGACAAGATGGTTTAGGCTTCACCATCAAGGGTCAAGATGATACGCCGCGACGTGCCGGCCGACTTCCCTTCCGCATCGCCGTGAAATCCATGCTATAGAAGACGAAGACAACGACTTGACATCAACAAGTGGATCTTCCCACTCGGATCATGGGCTCAAGAATTGGAAGATCAAGACGTCATACCAATCTCCTTTAGTCGAGTAATTGCTCTTGTTTTGTTTTGCTTTTCGTATTTCTTTATGTTTTGAACAATAAACTTTGAAAGCCTAGTGCCTTGCCGGGGCATCATGGTTCGTTCGAGGTTATTATCATCGTTTGCGTATTTTCATTCAATAAATTCGTTGGACTTTTGCATTCAATTGTTTGTTCTCTTTCTTTACTTTATCACCCCTTCAAAAGCTATGTGTTCTTACACACACCCGTGATACACGCGAATCACTCCGAATCTCGTTAGTAACATATGCTAGTGCTAAATATGACTTGATAATCCGATCTACCAAGCCAAGATGAAAGTGAGGAAGATTGTGAAGTGCCGAGAACTTGCCGATCTCTACAAGAAGAAGCGAGTTATCTGACCATCGAAGAGCAAGTTGAGGTTGTGAATGGGTACTAGCGAAGACAGAAAAGAGATCAAGATAGGAGCGGGTCTTGAGAACAGTGTTAAAGAAAGGTTGGTTCAGATGCTACGAGACTATATCGAGGTTTTTGCTTGGTCATACGAAGACATGCCGGGTTTGGACATTGATATTGTGGTACATCGATTGCCGACAAAAGAAGGTTTTCTCCCAGTGAAACAGAAAGTTCGTCGCATGCGTCCTGAGATGTCAGAGAAAATCAAAGCAGAAGTTATGAAGCAGTTCAACGCTGGTTTCTTAGCCGTTACTTCCTATCCCCAGTGGGTTGCTAATGTGGTACCCGTGCCTAAGAAGGATGGTAAGGTACGAATGTGTGTGGATTACAGAGATCTGAATAAAGCGAGTCCGAAAGACGATTTCCCATTTCCTCATATTGATGTTCTGGTTGACAACACCGCTCAGCACAAGGTTTTCTCCTTCATGGACGGTTTCTCCGGTTACAATCAGATCAAAATGGCTCCCGAAGACATGGAGAAGACTACTTTCGTTACACAGTGGGGTACTTTCTGCTACAAGGTTATGCCGTTTGGACTGAAGAACGCAGGCGCCACTTATCAGCGTGCCATGGTGACATTATTTCATGACATGATTCATCACGAGATAGAGGTCTACGTCGGCGACATGATAGCTCGATCACGCAGAAGAAGAACATCTTGATCATTTGCAGAAACTATTTGACAGATTGAAGAAGTACAGGTTGAGGCTTAATCCTAACAAGTGCACCTTTGGAGTCAGATCCGGAAAACTCCTAGGGTTTGTTGTCAGTGGTAAAGGTATTGAAGTTGATCCCGCCAAGGTTAAAGCTATTCAAGAGATGCCAGCG
The DNA here is from genome assembly GCA_021764765.1 of Vicia sativa. Taxonomy (NCBI): domain Eukaryota; kingdom Viridiplantae; phylum Streptophyta; class Magnoliopsida; order Fabales; family Fabaceae; genus Vicia; species Vicia sativa. The sequence goes on from CM038796.1 coordinate 238,202,640, forward strand.
CCGAGAAAGAAGTCGAGGGTTTCTTGGGCCGATTGAACTACATTGCAAGATTCATTGCACATCTAACTGCTACTTGTGAGCCAATCTTCAAGTTACTTAAGAAAGATCAAGTAGTGGAATGGAACGACGATTGCCAGATCGCTTTTGACAAAATCAAGGAGTACCTTCAGAATCCTCCTATCCTGATGCCACCCGCCGAAGGAAGACCTCTTATCATGTACCTGACAGTGCTAGAGAACTCAATGGGGTGTGTGTTGGGGCAACATGACGAGTCTGGTCGAAAAGAGCATGCAATATACTACCTTAGCAAAAAGTTTACCGACTGTGAAACAAGATACTCACAGCTTGAGAAAACTTGCAACGCTTTGGCTTGGTGGCACTATATGTTGACTCACACTACCTTGTTGATTTCAAGATGGATCCGATAAAATACATCTTTGAGAAACCAGCTCTCTCGGAAGAATAGCAAGATGGCAAATGATCTTGACCGAGTATGACTCGATACACTTCTCGAAAGCGATCAAAGGAAGTGTAGTGCCGATCATTTGGCTCATCAAGTAGATGACTATCGATCTATGCGTTTGAATTTCCGATGAAGATGTTTTACTAGTTACAGATTGAAGAACCGGGCCGGACGAAGGACACGAACAAGGATCCCGATGGACTATGGTCTTTGATGGAGCCTCAAACGCACTTGGCAATGGCATTGGCGCCATCATTACATCCCTACGGCGGACATACGCCTTTCACCGCCAGATTATGTTTCATTGCACGAACAACATGGTCGAGTCTGAGCGTGCATCATGGGTCTTAAAGCGCTATTGACTTAAGAATCAAATTCTTACAAGTGTATGGAAACTCGACTTTAGTGATCGGTCGATTAAAGGCGAGTGGGATCGAAGCATCCGAATCTCATTCCATATCGAGAGCATGTTCGAGTTTGATTCCCTACTTGAAGAGATCACTTTCAACCACATTCCGCGAAGAGAATCGGTTAGCGACGCATTGGCTACTATGTCGTCTATGTTCAAGGTCGATGGGACAACGAGGCTCCCGGATCATCATTGAAAAGTTCGACGAACCAACGATTGTGTGAGCTTGACGAAGAGAAACCTTGGTACTACGACGTGAAGAGGTATCTTGAGACTTAGGAATATCCGCGGGCATCATCAATGATAAGAAGTTCATGAGAAGATTCGCATCCAAATTCTTTCTCAACGACATCTTATACAAGCGCAACCACGACTTGCTTACTCTATGTAGACCGTAAAATAGCAATGCGTATCATGGAAGAATTACAAAGGAATTTGGTACCCACTCCGGTGGACACACTATGGCTAAGAAGATTTTGAGAACAGGTTACTATTGGTCCACCATGGAAGTCGATTGTCACCGCTATGCTCGATCTTGTCACAAGTGCCAGATTTATGCCGACAAAGTACACGTACCTCCAGTACCTCTGAATATTTTAACTTCTCCTTGGCCTTTTGCAATGTGGGGCATCGACATGATTGGAGAAATTAAGCCCACAGCTTCCAATGGACATCGTTTCATCCTTGCGGCAATTGACTATTTCACCAAGTGGGTAGAAGCAGCCTCGTTCGCATCTGTTACCAAGAATGTTGTGGCTCGATTCATCAAACATAATCTTATCTGTCGGTATGGCACTCCCGAGAGGATTATCACAGATAACGGTTCCAACCTCAACAACAAGATGATCACCGAACTCTGCACGCAGTTCAAGATCAAGCATCACAATTCTTCTCCATATCGGCCTAAGATGAATGGCGCAGTGGAAGCCGCCAACAAGAACATTAAGAAGATTATACAGAAGATGACAGTGACGTACAAGGATTGGCATGAAATGTTACCGTTTGCTCTTCATGGTTATCGCACTTCAGCTCGAACATCAACAGGGGAAACCCCCTTCTCTCTTGTGTATGGTATGGAAGCAGTCCTGCCAATTGAGGTTCAGATACCCTCAACCAGAGTCCTCCAGGAGGCAGAGTTAAGCGAAGTCGATTGGGTTCAGACTCGGCTTGACCAGATTAACTTGATTGATGAGAAACGACTCGCGTCCATCTGCCATGGACAGATTTATCAGAAATGAATGATCAGAGCATTTAACAAGAAGGTCAAGCACCGAGTCTATCAAGTTGGTGATCTAGTAGTCAAGCGCATCATTCTTCCACAAGGAGATCCCAGGGGAAAACGGATTCCCACCTACGAGGGACCATTTGTAGTCAAGACAGTATTTTCTGGCGGAGCTATGATACTGAGCACCATGGATGGTGAAGACTTCCCACACCCTGTAAACGCAGACATAGTCAAAAAATACTACGCATAAAAAAGGGACCCGCTAGGTCGACGAACCTAGGCAAAAATAAGGGCATCCTGGCGAACCAAAAGGTCCGGGCAAAAGTTAAGGATATATACAAAACATGTACACCCGGCAAGTCGAAAACCTGAAAAGGCGGCTTGGGCAAAAAGGTATCCGGGAAAACCGAAAGGCGGTCTAGGCAAAAGTTAGGGATTTAAGCGTACGACTATGTCTCGTTCAGATCACCTTCTTCCAGACTACTATCAGCATTCAAGGTTCAAATGGCGAAGATCAGTCTACTCACTTTCTACTGACAGCAAGGAGATGAGATAGTCGAAATATATGAGTACTAGCATAGTTGGAACTTAACGAGATTGTTTCCGCATAGCTTTTTTACCTTTCTTGTGTACAAACTACTTGGCCATACGCCACCTTTCAAATAAACTCAAAATTCTTTCTCTTTACAATTTCTGTTGTTTGTCGTTAGCAATAAGTCCAACGTTTGTTTTGAATGACTATACGCATTTGACAATAAGAATCTAATCACAAACATACGAAAAGTGGACATGCAAAAGTACTTACTACAGGTTCCAGGAATTGGGATGACGACGAAAGTCGACAAATAGTTCCCCACAGAACATAAAGGTGTCACTCACACACCTTCCCAGTGAGTATATGTTAATCCACAAGCAGTGATTCCACTCAACCAAGCAACGTTACATCAGTCTCCAAGCAGTAACACTTCATCCCCAACGGATATTTCTCAATCCTCCCCCTCCCGGCAACAGTATCCAGACTCGAAACTTGGTCAGATAGTGCATCGGAGGAAACATACACCTTTTATTCCCCAGCCAGAGATTACAACGGACTCCAGACTCTTCTAGCCCGGTCTCTCAACAACTATCAAAAGCTCACCAGCGGGATCTACACTCGGAATCCCCAGTAGAGCGTCTCCTAAATTTCCTCAGCAGGATCTACATACAAGGTCCCCAACAGATTGTCTCCCAGACTCTCCTCAGCAGGGTCTATGAGATCTCCAAACAACGAGCTTCTCAAATCTCTACTTTCCTCAAACAATGTCTAGGTCCAGGACTTGGTCAAATAGTGCATCGGAGGAATCCAGGATATCTTTCTTCTCCTTCGAAAGCGGGGTTCTCACCTACACAATTCCCCAAGCAGGAGTCAGAAATCTTCAAACAGAGCATCCGCATCTTCTTCAAGATGGATATGTTTTGAAATATCACGACATTTAACATGCATACATTACTCATAAAGTCATAATTCATGCATATGTCATTCATATACACTGTCATGCATCATACTTTGCATAAAACTAACAAATATTCTATCAAAGTTTCTCTTGTTTTCTCCAAAGCAGTGTGATCACCGACGCAAACAGTCCAGATTAAGCCCCGAGCCGACGGAAAACTATCGAAAGACCGCCTCCGACGATGGTCCAGATTAAGCCCCGAACCGGCGGAAAACTATCCGAAGACCACCTCGGTTATCCACCGATAACAGCAATGGATCAACACCGATGCACAACAGAAGCTATCCACATTTTTGCCAATTACAATCTCCCTCAGAGTAATCAGCACGAAGATTTATTCTGATTCCTTATTATCAACAGCAACTACAGAGTCTAGCGTACGACTCAGTTGCCTTAGATGGCATCTTAATCCCATCTCCGACTACTTATCAACATCTCTTCACTTTCAGAATGCTGCATATATGGTTAAAAATCAATACAAACCAATAACCTCATTCAAAGTGAACACGAAGTCTAACGTACAACTCCCTTCGGATGGCATCTTAAGCCCATCTCCTCTCCTTCCAGAAACATCTACAGAGCCTAACATGCGACTCACCCCCCAGCATCGACCTTTCCAGATGGCATCTTAAGCCCATCTTTGTCAGCTCTCCTATTAACAACCTCGAGTCTAGCGTACGACTCGTTCCCCAGCGAAGTCTCCAACTTCTCCAAATGGCATCTGTAAGCCCATTCCCGCATCATCCACCAACAGCGAGTGCAAATTTTCAGGTGTACTCTAGTGTTCAATCATCTTCTACCTTCAGGTCGCGAAAGACAAGCATGTCAATCTAACCTTCCAGTACAAGAGGATTGAACAGGGGCAGCTGTCATACCCCAAAATTTGCCCTCCATCTACTCAAGAGATTTCATACATCCATACTCAAGGATTCCTCAAGAGTTGATCAGACAAACTCTCTCCTAGACAATCAACCCAAATTAGGGTTTGGTATCTCTCAAGTCAAGATGGATTTCCAACATCTCCAATGGCCTTCATGCCTCCTCATATGCTTCAAAGATTCTCCATGTCAAGTTTCAAGCTTCACAAGTCAAATTTCCTCAGACAATTGCTCAGATGGTTGAAAATCGGGTGTATTGGACAAAAAGTCAACTGTGGTCAACATATAGTCAAAACTTTTGATTTTTGGTCAACATCCTCATTTTGAAGTTACATTCATCATTTGATCAAGGGTTGATCATGATTCATCAAGAAAACTCAAGATTTGCTCAAAAGTCAAACTTTCTAAATTAGGGTTTCTAGATGAAAAGTCAACTGAACTTTGACTGATCATAACTTTCTCATACTTTCTCAGAAATTTTTCCACCACCTCTTGTTTTGAAGGAAATTCAATTCTCTACAACTTCATGTCTCACAAGAATGTCCAAAAAATGCTTCATTTGAGAGGTATAGCTCAAAACATTACAGGTCATTTTCAAAGTCAACAAAAAGTCAACTTTTTGTTTTGAAGATATATTGAGCATGGTAACTCCAATTGAGATGAGACCAAAGACATTGTTTATAGGACTCTTAGAGATTTCCAAAAAGTCCAAGAACACTCAAAAATGTGGAAAATTGAGCAAGTTACACCATTCACAAGTTGGGCAATTTTGGAAGAATGCACAAAGAGAGATACTTCAAAAAATCAAATCTTTTGCAAATGGGCCTACTTTTTCTTCATCCTAACTTGTTCCTCAAGCAATTAGGAGTGTCCAAGCCCAAAGCCACGAATTTTTGATTTATTTTTTCTATTTAATTTGTAATTTATTCATTTAAATGCAAATTAAATCTTAAAATAAATTATAAAATTGAAATTAATGGCAAAGATTGATTTTATTCTTTCCTTAAGGTCCAATTAACTCACAAATGCCAGGAAATTCGAAATTGGAGCAAGAAAGGCAAGATTGGATTGAAATTGATCAAGCTTTGAAGATTTGATTTTCATGGAAATATCAAATTTGATTTCCATTGAATATTGATTGATTCTTTCCAAATTCAATCCCAAATCCATCCAGTATAAATACATGATGCATACCTATCAAGAGAGAACAAAAAAATTGCTCCAGAAACCCTAACCTAAAATCAAAATTTCGTGTTCTTGAAGCAACTTGCAATTCTAGTTCCAGCCATCCACAGCCGATTTTGAGGATTCCATTGCATTCCTTGAGGTCTTTAGAGTCGATCCAGACTCTTATATCATTCAAAAACATCAAGAATCGAGCAAATCAGATTTCGGTTTGTCAAACTTTTTCCAAATTCGATTTCTAACATTCATGCATTATTAACTTGTTTTGATTGTTTGTTTGTGATTAGAATCAAGTTTGCAAGCGATCTGGGCAAGCCAATCGTGTTTCCATGGCCTGAATCGAGATATACCATATCTAGGGTTTCTAAGCTCGAATTGGGGTTTTGTTTAAATGGAAAAATTGGACCATGAGACCTATACCATTGCATCCGGAATGATTTCCTGAATCGAACCATGGCCTTAGAATTTATTTATATTATGTGTGCTGCATTTTTGATGTTTGCCAGGAACTTTGCGTCGAACCATGGCCAACGCAGACTTTTTAAATTTTCAAAAGGTTGAAGACGAAGCTTGGCGCGAGCGGGACGAAACCAGGAGGCGACGCGTGTTATTTTCCATTCCATCCGTTTCCAAACAGTTGACACACTTGGCTCAGCTGGTCAGCGCGTTGGTTTCCAAAGTTTGAACACAACGTCTCCAGTTCGAATCCTGGCAAGACCAATGTTTTTCTTCTTTTTACAAAACTCATTATTTTCCTATTTTCTAATTATTTCAATATTTTGCATTGTTTTAATTTCTCTTCTATATTTTATTTCTGCATTAAAAAATTACCAAAAACATTTTTTCTTTTTACATTATTTTCATAAAAATCTTTATTTAATTTAATAAATTAAAAAATACCTTTTTGCATGCATATTTATTTTTATTCATAATTTTGCATTTAATTCATTATAAATTGCATTTTAATTATTAAATCTTTTCCAAAAAATCCCAAAAAATTATTTTAATATATTTATCTTATTTCCAGCATATATTAATTTTCTCATATTAAAATTTGCATTTTTCTAACATTTTTCTCTTGTTCGATTCATATTGCATTTTCCGATTTTCTTACTCTTTCACACACGCACCCCTTAGGGTAATTCTCTCTCGATGCCTTTCGATTACAAATGGTCATGTCCCTCGAACGTAGAGGTATTCTAGCACCGTTGCCTTCAAACAAATCATCATAGTCCCTTCGATACAAAGATCATAAGACCCACGATGTCGCCTCGAATACATGATCTTGACCCTCGATTGTTGCTACGAAAATGATGATAGTCCCGAATGTGCTAGGATACTTCCTACAAGTTGCCTTCTATGACCATCCGATGTCCCTTCGAATGTCCGCTACATCCAACGAATAGAGCTACCTACTAACTAATGGTATGGCTAGCGATTCTAAAAACGAAGTACAATAAAGCGACCATTGTGGGTAAATAAGTCTTTAGTTGCTCGCTCTACCAATGCTTTTCACACCACACACTCTTTTCAAAGTTCAAACTCTTTTCAAAACAAAACATTTCGAACACTTTGTATACACTCCTACATGAGTCATTACAAAGTCAAAGTGAATGCCTTTTCAAAACATTTTGTCAAACACACAAAGCAATTTTAAAAAGTGATCTAGAGCAACTAAGAGCCGTAGATAATGCGGATGGAAAGGTGCTAATACCTTCCCTTTCATAACCATTCTCCCGAACTCGTAATCTAACGAAGGTCTTTTTCTGTTACTTTTACCTTCCCTTAATTGGATAAAAATAAAAGTCGGTGGCGACTCTTGCTATCCGCACATTTGGATACAAAAATCCTACAAAGTCAGTTCACCGTATTATAGATAGCAAGAGTCGCCACCGACTTTTCTTTTATCCAATTAAGGGAAGGTGAAAAAAACAGGAAAAGACCTTCGTTTAGATTTTGAGTAAGGGAGTTGGTTATGAAAAGGGAAGGTATTAGCACCCTTTCCATCCATAGTTATCTACGGGCTCTTAATTGCTTTAGCTCACTCTATGACTTGCTTTTTTCGTGTGTGTGTTTGAAAATGTTTTGGAAAATTCATTTCGGTTTGACTTTGTAATGATTCACGCTGGAATGTATACGAAGTGTCTGGAAATGTTTCGTTTTGGAAAAGAACTTTGTAATGATTCACGCTGGAATGTATACAAAGGGTTTGAAAATGATTTCTAAAAAGTGTGAGGTGTGAAAAGTATTTTGATAGAGAAAGCAATTAAGAGTCTATTACCTACTCAGAACGGTCGTTTCCGTGTTATTTTACTTTCCTTTAGAATAGTTCTATCCATACCATTAGTTGGTAGGTAACCCTATTCGTTGGATGTGAAGGACATTCAAGGGACATCGGATGGTCATAGAAGGCAACTTGTAGGAGTATCCTAGCACATTCGTAGGGACGATCATCACTTTTTGTAGGCAACAACCGAGGGACGAGATCATGTATTCGTAGGCAACATCGAGGGTCATCGAGGGACTATGATCTTTAATTCGAAGGGACTATGATGATATGCTTGTAGGCAACCGTGCTAAGATACCCTACGCTCGAGGACTTGACCATTTATTCGAAAGGCAACGAGAGGATACCTAGGGGTGCATGTGAAGAGTGTTGAATTCAGATATGTTATCTTGAGATTAGAAGTGATCTATGTTTTTTTTATCTTGCCATACACGCCTAGTTACTAGCAGTTTATAGGTGCGAAAAGTAAATTGCAGAAATGTAAAGTGCGGAAAGTAAATCCTACGCTATTACATGGCTTTGGGGCAGTTACATAATTGAGGAGTGCGGAAAGTAAAACCTAATTAAACTATTACAACCTGGAAGCTGTTACAATAATCGAAAAAAGAATTGAATTGCAAAATAAGAGAAAATAATGTTAGTGAAAAAAGATTTTTTGAGTTAGGAAAAAAGTTTTAGGGTTAGTAGACCTAACTAGAAGAGAAAATATTTTTTGCGAATTTTCTGGATTAATTTTAGTGTAGAAAAACAATTAAAAGTTAATTTTTCGATTAATTAACGATTAATTAAAATATGCATGCAAAATATAATTTTTTTAATGCTAAAAATTAAATAAGCATTTATCTGACCTAAATGCAAAAAGAAAATATTTTTTGTGATTTTTTGATGTGTTAGAAAAATATTTGAAAAGAAATTAAATTGAATGGAAAAATAATGAAGAAAATAGGAAAATATGTTAGTTTTGAAAAGGTGTAAAAAAGAATGCTAGAGCCAGGGATCGAACCAAGGTCCTCTAGGTGAACATGTGCACTGCCTTGCCATCTGAGTCAACCTGTTTTGGTGTTAGGCATATGAAATAATAACAATATAAGCGAAACAATTTTATGAAAATTAAATGAATCAAAAAACGCGCGCAGGGGGTCTTCTTCCCCATTTGGATTTTCAGACTTTTAGCTACGGTTTTTGTTCGTAGCAACAACTTTTACCTACATATTGTTTCTGTAGCTAAATCCCTGCAAATCAAAACATCAAGGAACATGCAAAATAAATGAATTATAAGGCCATGGATCAACTGGAAATAAGTTTCTAAACACGATGATGCCCTTGGTTCCTTCCAATTTGTCCTAAATAAGAAAACCTCAATCGGAGCATACGAACCCTAGCAATGATGAAACGATATTCTTGCACTTAAAACTTAATTAAACTATGCAGAAAGCTTCGAAGCTTCATGATAAACACAAATACATGGTTAAATTCAATTGATTATGCATGAAAATAAGAAAACGATTTTGAGTTAGAATGGTGCAAACCGTGATCGTGAATTCGTGATGCTGGATGTTTTGCTTGCTTCTGAGTATCAGGAATCGATCAGAGGAACTCCAGAAATCAATTGGAAGGCTTGGAATGACTTGTATTGATCCAAAACTATGACTGCTAGTTGCTTGCAAGTCACGATTTTTTGAAGCTTTTTTAGGGTTCTTTGAGGCCAGAATTTCGTCCTTGTGTCATTTGGAATCATTGTGTTTATATACTAGAGTGAATTAGGTCAAGAATTGTGAAGAAATATCATGCCAATCAATGAAAGAAAATTTGATTTGGAATAAAACCAAATATTGCCTTTTTGAGCCAATTTCAATCAAATCACTTGCCAATCTTCATTATTTCGAAATAATCAGATTAATTGGCTTGTTTGGACCTCATGGATGAGAGAAAATCAATCTTGCACTTAATTTTTGATTTTATATCTTTTATTTTAATTAAATTGGTTTTAAATGAATAAAAATCCAAAATAAATAAAAAATAAAAGATAAAAACGTGGCCTTGGGCTTGGAGGTTCCAATTCAGATAAGGAACAAGTTTGAATCAAGAAAAGTTAGGCCCATTTGGAATTTTTTTGATTTTCTCAAGTATTTCTCTTTGTGCACCTCCTCAAAAATGCTCAACTTGCACAATGTGTATCTTGCTCAATTTTTAACATTTTTGGGTGTTCTTGAAGTTTTTAGAAAGATCAAGATGTCTTCTAAACAGCCCTTTTGGTTTCATCTTTATTGAAGTTTTCATGCTCAAGAACACTTCTTTGCAAAAAGATGACTTTTTGTTGACTTTTAAAAAGACCTGTAATATTTTGATCCATAACTTTCAAATGAAGCATTTTCTGCTCAAGCTTGTGAGACATGAAGTTGTAGATAATTGAATTCTCTTCAAAATGAGCTTTCGTGGAAAAAAATTTGAAAAAGTATGTGAAAGTTATGCCTGGTCAAAGTTCTGTTGACTTTTGTCTAAAAAACCCTAATTTAGAAACTTTGACTTTTGATAAAATCTTGACTTTTTCTTGAGGAATCATGATCAACCCTTGATCAAATGACGAATGTTACTTAAAAATATTGGTGTTGACCAAAAATTATGAAGTTTGACTATATGTTGACCACAGTTGACTTTTTGTCCAATACAGTTGATTTTCAATCATCTGAGAAATTGACTGAGCAAACTTGACTTGTAAGGCTTGAAACTTAACATGGTGATTCTTTAGAGCACATGATGAGGCATGATGACCACTTGAAGCATTGGAAGTCCATCTTGACTTGAGAATGGCAAAACCCTAGCTTGGGTTAATTGCTTAGGAGAGGGTTTGTCTGCTCAACCCTTGTGAAATCCTTGAGTATGGATATGTGAAATGTCTTGAGAAGTGGAGGGGAAATTATGGGGTATAACAACAAGAAATAATAATTTACAATCATATGAAGGCCCTGGCTTCATTTTAGCCACGTCTACTTCGACCTCTGTCGGCAAGATATAGTCAGCCTCATAAATAGGATATGTGTCATCAAAATTTACAAAGGCCACTTTTATTTTTTAGCCTTGGTGTGTCTGACTTTTTCTAATCTCAGACATTCAAGATGTCAAACTCTATCAGCTAGTTGTGACATACTTTTCACAAAGTCCGGGTCTATTTTCTTCCTGATGGAATAATCTAAACCACCAGCAGCCATTTGAACAAGTTCATGTTCAGACACCTAAGTAAAGCATATTGCTTTCAGCGACCGAAACCTATTTAAATAATCATCAATACTTTTATCATACATTCTTTTGATGTTTGATAATTCTACCAAACTGATTTTCGATTGTCCCTCATAAAATTGTTCAAGAAAAAGTTTTTCCTATTTGGTCCATGAATCAATTGAATATGGGGGCAAGGTAGTATACCATGTGAAGGTTGTCTTAGTGAGGGATGAAGGAAATTTTTTTACCCTTAGGTTTTCATTATTCGCCATATCCCCTGACTCAGTTAAATATCTAGCAATATGTTCTACTGTTCACTCACCAAATTCACACCCAAACTTTGTATATTTAGGAGTTTTCCATCTCCTAGGTGTTTCAAACTGCAAGATATACTCAGACAACAACTGTCGAACAGGCGCTGGGGTAGCACCCAAGAAATTACACAAACGTGTTAATTAGGCAATCACCTGTCAATTCGTTTCAGCGGACTGTCTATTAGTCTTAACCGATTCCTGCATTATAGGGTTAAACACAATACCCATTTGATTGGTTAGCATATTAACTAACTCATGGTTACTGTCATCCATTTGTTGCCTTAACACCGCTACTGATGTGTTAGTAAGAGGTGACACTACTGGATGAGGAAGCATTCCTCTATTTTGTTTATTTTTATTCCCTCCTGGCGCAGATCCTTGTAAAGGAGAATTCATATTCTGAACATTATCTGATATCGCATTTGTATTTGATGTCGACTGATATATGGCATCATAGAATACAATATTCCATAAACAGGATCAGTAGTACCAAAACGATGTACATTAGGTATTGTGTAGTAGCCATCATATGCCTTGGACTCGCTGGTGGACCTGGGGAATGGACGTTGAGACAGCAGTCGACACTAGTGCAATTGGACTTACCAGAGGAAAAAAAAGGCGTAACTTGAGAAACTATTGGATCAGTAGTGGTTAATATTCTTGACGGTATTTCATCTATGTTTACGGTGACAGGAATAGTCATCCTTGGTGTATATCTCCTATTTGGTGGTTTATTATACTCTTTGGTTAACTTTCCACTCCTAAGTTTCATACACTTGTAAAAATTTAAGAGAAAAAATTCTTAGCATTGTGTCCCACGAAGTGTGCCAATTTGTTTACTGTGGAAAATGGTAAACAACCGCTAGTCTTCCCAAAGCCTAAAAACTAAGGGTTACTTGCAAGATCGACTAGTCGATCTTAAGACATGTGCTAAGAGACCGAAATAACTCGTTTTGTCGAAATCCTTACTATGAGAAACGATTTTCTACAAATAAGGGAACAGGTAAAAGCTTCCACAGCAATATGACTTGACCGACTGAAGGTGACTTGTGACCGATAGAGGGTTATGATTTGTTTACACTAAGTAAATGTTAAATGAATACTTTGTTAACTCGAGAATTGTAACAAAGTAAGATTCGACAAGGTAAATGATAATGTAAAAATATTGCTCAAAAGTAAATAAAATGCAAGTAAAAGGTTCAAAAGAGACAATTGAAAAGTAAAGAACTTGCATTAAAATAAAGATGGTGGTGATTCACGTACATCAAACACTTTTGCACTCTTTGCTTCCTTACGCTTGGAAATATGGAGTTTGATAAGTGATTTTAGTACAAATGAACACCTGTGAATCCTACATTGGATCCTCTTATTTATAGTAGTTACAACATAACTGCCTACACGCTATCAACTCGACACGTATTCAGCCTAAGGTAACCGCTCCTCTAGATTTTGCCACATGATTGGCGCCTGATTAGAACAAACTGCCTTGCAACTGCTGGTGTTTTCAAATTTCAAAATCTCCCCGCTCCATTTGTTATTTTGACACTATCTCAGCATAGATAAATAATCCAAACTTCTCTAAGTATTGGGCTCCCTTTAATCGACAAAACCAAGCTTCGACCGTCCCGTTTTCCATTTGCGTCGACCCCCTTCTTTTGGTCGACAAGACCAAATTTCTACATTTGGCTTAAATTCTCTTACAATCCTTATTTCAAAAGACTGCCTTTATTCATGGGAACAAATATACCTTAAATATTTTTTAAGGTAGCACATATATGTCAGATGGACGTAAAGTGTGCATTCCTAAATGGACCCTAAGATGAAGAAGTTTATGTTAAACAACCAGTTGGATTTGTGAAACATAACTAAGAGAAAAAAATTAGAGGCTTCATAAATCCCTATAAGGATTGAAACATGCTCCAAGAGCTTGGAACAAAAAAATTGACAATTTTCTAAGGGAGAAGGAATTTGTGAAGTGCGCAACTGAACATGGAGTATATGTAAGAAGAAGCAATAGTGAATTACTTATACTATGTCTCTATGTTGATGACTTGTTAATAACAGATAGTTGTAAGAAGGAGATCGAAGACTTCAAAGGAGATCTCAACAAGGAATTCGAAATGTCTGATCAGGGTGATATTTCATATTTCCTTGGCATAGAATTCTACAAGACTAGTAGAGGTTTGATGATGCATTAAAGAAGATATGCAGGAGAAATTCTCAAAAGATTTGAGATGGAATAATGTAATTCGACTTCGACACCTACAGAACCAAGACTGCTACTGTCGAAAGACTCAAAAGAAGATGATGTCGACCCAACCTAATATAGAATACTTGTTGGGTCCGTAAGATACCTTTTACATACGAGGCTTGACTTAGCATACAGTGTGGGTATGATAAGTAGATTCTTGCAGAAGCCAAAGGTATCACACCTAACAGCGGCAAAGAGGATATTGACGTATTTAAAAGGTACACTTGACTATGACATTTTATTTCCAACAACTGATAAAGGAAAAGAATGCAAGTAAGTGGGGTACACAAATTCGAGCTGGTGTAGTGATGCTGAGGATCCAAATCCACAGCAGGATATGTGTTTATATTAGGTGGTGCGCCAGTTGCTTGGAGTTCGAGAAAGGAACCAGTTGTGGCATTATTAGCATGCGAAGCAGAATACATAGCTGCTTCTCTTTGTGCATGTCAAGCAATTTGGAAGGTAAACCTGGTCGAAGAAATCACAAGTAAAGATCATGGAGATATTACCATGAAGATCGACAGCATGTCAGCTATCAACCTGTCGAAGAACCCGATAGCACATGGTTGAAGCAAGCACATCGAAACGAGGTTCAACTATCTTCGAAAGCAGGTAACAAATGAGAAGATGAATTTGGAATACTGCAGAATTGAGAATCAAATTGCAGATATCATGACGAAGGGTGTGCAGGTCGAAGTATTTCGAAGACTAAGCTATGATGAATGTAGATAGCTTAGACACAATGAATTAAGTGGTGTGTTGAAAGTAATTCCTTGTGTCGAAAAGATTTGATTTGATTTGATTTAGGAGTGTGAGAAAAGTTTGTTACACACCGATTTGATTTTAGATTTAGATATATTTGATTTAAATCTAAAATAGAATATATTTGATTTAACTTCAAAATAGGAATTTTGGTCTTTTATAGTTTTGGGCATTAGCTAACATAAATCTATAAATAGAGGGAGTAACCCTATTCTTTGTAATAAATTCATTCACAGTATTTTACAGTTGCAAAGTTAATAGAAAAGTTTTTCACAGTTTGTGGACACAGAGAAACTTTGCAGAAAATAATTTTTTTTCTTCTTTTCTTTAATTGTTCATCATTATTATGTGATGATAACAATATTGTTCATCAAAATTGATACAAATTTATTATAAATTTTAGTGGATTTTCAACATGGACTAATTTTTGTTGAACTTATACATTGTGTAACTTTTACAAACTTGAATTCTCGCTATGTGAATCAATAACACCGTGTATAATTTCTGTCAACTTATGTATTACACATTGTGTTAGTTTTACAAACGTGCATTCTCTTTCTGAACCAATAACACCATGTGCAATTTCTGTATTACTTTTAGATATATATAGCTACACATTGTGTTACTTTTACAAATATTATCTATTGTGTTACTTTACAAGCTATCAACAATAACATCATATATAATTTCTATATTACTTTTACATATATAGCTATTACTTTTACAAATATTCTCTCTTCCTCTCCCTCTCTCTGCTTAAAATAAGTAAAATATAAAATTATTTTATAAAAAAAAATCGTGTTTAAAATTTGAATTTAAATTATGAATTTGTGAATTTATTTATGATATGATGATTTTAAAAAATTTAAGTGCTAATTATATTTTATAGAGACTAAAACATTCTGTTTGACAAGTAGTTCGATCAATGCGGGTCTATCAAGGGTCGATCAATGATTCAGTAGTTCGACTAATAAATGAGTGACTCAACATCCTCACCAGTTTGATGCCTGGTTCAGTTTTCAAAACACTAAATTCAACACATATTCAACTTTTACTCATTACAATGATTTTTGTTTAATAAAATTCAACACCATATCTCACCACTTTTATTTCATATTTATATTTTCTTTTATATTTTTTTAATAAAGTTAATTCTTTTTCCAAATCAAATCAACTAAACTTTTATGAATTTTGGTGAAAATAAAAATAAATAAATAAATAATTTATCATAAAATAATTGAATTCAAATAATTAACTTCAGATAAAAATCTAAACATTCACGATAATTAATAACATTTTGTAAAATATTTTATTCGCAACAACTAATAATATTTCGTAAAATATTTTATGTGACTCTACTCTCTTTTCATTCAACATGTGAATATGTTAAACTAATTAATTCATCTCATTTTCAACACTCTACAGCAAGCATTAACAATTAAAAAAAAATTAATACATCAGTTATACATACTTAGAAGAATTAACATGCCACTCTTCAATTTTTTTTATTTCAAAATTATCTCAAATTACAAACAATTTTCAAATAAAATTTATGGTAGAGTCGTTGGAACTTTTAGTATAAATACACAGAAATTTTTTACGTAGACATTTTTAATTTCGAAAAATACAAAATTTAATCTGGTATTTTTTCAAAATATCAGTATTTTCTTAGAAATTTCAAAAAATCTAGTTTTTTTTTTTTAAATTTCATTTTCATTTTTAAAAAAATATTAAATTTAATTCGATATTTTTTTTCAAAAATTTCAATATTTTCTTAGAAATTTCAAAGAAATTTCATTTTTTTAAAAAATTATTGGTGTTTTTTTTAAATTATCGGTTTTTTTTTTTAATTTTAAAATATACTAAAATTTAGTATATTGAAAATTTCTGATCTGAAATATATCCAAATTTTCAAACTCATAGGGTTTGTTTGTTTATGGTTTGAAATTATATTCTTTGAAAGATTATTTTGGTTAAAAGTTAGATTCTTAAAGATTATTATAAAATTTGTTTAATTTATAATTATAAAAATAATAGAAAATGTGAATGTAAGTGGGAAGTTAAATGTATTCTCATAAAAATCTTATATTCTATTAGAAATCTTATATTTTTATAAATTTAAATCAAATACTGCATTCTCATAGTTATATTTCCAGAAATAGAAACATTATTACCTTAGAAACAAACACACCCATATTTCATATTAACTTTGTGATTATTCTAAAGATATAAGGGTAAAAGCGGCATGTAAAACCTAAAACCTAAAAGTGGTATGTTAATTCTCATTAAAATCCTAAACCCTAAAAATATTTACACCTCCAGAAAAATATTTAGACCTCCAGAATCTTAAACACTTAAACACTTTCCAAAATCTAAATTTTACAGCTCCAAAAAAATATTTTGATCCAAAATATACTTCTAAATAAATATATTTTTTGGTACATCAAAATAATTATATTTATAGAAGTAGAAAATGCTGTGAGAATTGCAACTATTATTTCTTGAGGTTTTAGAAAAACAAAAGCATATACGACATTGATACAAAATGTTCCAACTTGTGCTATGTGGTTGCTAACATGAGAGACCAAACACAACACTAGTAAACAACAAAACAAAGACACATACTACAAAGTTGTATACACAAAGACACATACTACAAAGTTGTATACACACATAGGTTCTTCTCTTTTATGAGAGCAGAATTGCACAACACTTGTGGCAAAACAAGTGATGAGAAAGCTCAAAGCTCATCATCTCTACGTCTTCCACTCAACTTATCTTTGGTCTTCTGAGCAGTATCAGTTGCATATTTTGAAGCATCTTTAGTCCTCTGAGCAGCATCATTTGCAGACTCAGAAGCCTCTTTGGTCTTCTGAGCAGCCACATCACTGGCATAATCTTTGGAATTGTACGAAGCCTCTTTGGTCTTGTGAGCAGCATCATTGGCATACTCTCTGGTCTTTTCTGCAGCATCATTGGCATACTCTTTTGACTTGTATGCTGCATCACCTGCATAATCTTTGGCCTTCTGTGCAGCATCACCTGCATAATCTTTAGATTTATATGCTGCATCAGTTGCATAGTCTTTGGTCTTATATGCTGCATCTTTGGTCTTCTGTGCAGCATCACCGGCATATTCTTTGGTCTTCTGTGCCGCATCACTAGCATATTCTTTGGTTTTCTGTGCCGCATCACCAGCATATTCTTTGGTTTTCTGAGCAGCATTGTATGCAGCATCACCAGCATAGTCTTTGGCCTTCTGGGCAGCATCTTTTGTCTTCTCTGCAGAATCACTTGCATACTCTTTCGCCTTTTCTGCAGTATAGTCATTTGTCTTGTATGCTGCATCTTTGGACTTCTCCGCTGCATCACCTGCATACTCTTTAGTCTTCTTTGCAGCATTGTATGCTCCATCACCAGCATAATCTTTAGTCTTATATGCTGCATCTTTGGTCTTCTCTGTGGCGTCACTTGCATACTCTTTGGCCTTTCCTGCAGCATCACCTGCATACTCTTTAGATTTGTATGCGGCCCCAGTGACATATTCTTTGGCCTTCTGTGCAGCTTTTTGTGCAGCATCAGTAGCATATTCTTTAGCCTTATGCAAAGCTTCACCGGCAAAGTCTCTGGTGTCATCTGCAGCATCGTCTGTATAACAACCAGTTTTCTCAGTAGCATCACCGGTACAATGTTTGGTCCTCTCAGCAGCATCGGTGGCATAATCTCTTATCTTTTTAGAAGCATCCCAAGCATTGTTTTTGGTTTTCTCAGCAGCATCTTGGGCTTGATCAGAGGCTTTTTTAGCAGTTTCCTTGGTCTTTTGTGCAGTTTCACTTGCATAATCTTTGGTTTTTTGTGCAGTATCAGAAGCATAGTCTTTCGTTTTCTGTGCAGTGTCTGAAGCACAATCAGATGCTTTGTGAGTGGTGCTATCCTTATCTTTGAGGCCAAGTCCTTCGGTGAGTTTCTCTTTGGCCCATCCAGTCCATGTTTCTGCGGCTTCTTTCCCTTCCTTTCCAGTTTCTGATGCTTTGTTGGCAGTTTCCTTGGTCTTGGCTTTCACATCTTGAAAATCATGACCTTCCTCTTCTTTTGAGGGCATGTGACCAACACTAGAGGATTTACAGTTAATGGCAAACAACAGAAGTAACACAAATGTAACCAAAACAACCCTTGTAGCCATCATCTGTGTGACAACAAAATGAAAGGGAAAAAAATGTGTGACAGAAAGGAAAAACTTGTATGTGTGATTTGCAAACTGTAATATAGAATTTGAGAGAAGAGAAAGTGGTTGGATGAATGAGAGAGGTTAGTATGGAGGAAGTTTATAAAAGAGGAGTTGAGGGGCATGGTTGCAGAATAACATGCAACGTGGCATGGTTAAGGACATGTTGGATTTTACGTGTCAGTTATAGAAACAAAGTATGTTTGATTATTACTGTTTTTGTTTCTTGTTTTCCATGTTGCGGTTTTCATGTCGGCATGTACGTGTCATAAACAACGCAGATGCACCGTTTGATTCATTCTATTTATTTATTTATTTTTTTGATAGAATAAAAGCAACCAAAGTAAATTAGAACAAGTTCTCTTTTTTTGCCTTTTCATGTATGTGTTTTCTCGATTGATTCAGCTTCTTCCAGTTCTATCGTTGCCACCGTCACATTTAGTTATGTTTAGAATATTCATGAGATTAAAGTGTGATCTCTTAGTATTCTATTTCATTTACCTAAACATACCTAGATAAGATAAGACGATAGAAGTCTTGAGTTCGAACTCAGACCTAAACTAAACAAATGACAATGTTAAATTTTATTGAGAAAGATTTGAGTCATTCATTGAAGTCTTCTCCGATTCGAGGATTAATCTCTGCAATTTGTATAAAATACCCAATTTCTACCCAAAAACTATTTAATTTAAACTTCTTTTCACAAAATGATATCATGATATGCTTGATAAGCAGAAGCACATAAAGATACATACTTTTTGGGCTAAAAACAAAGCTACATTTGTCTGCTACATTGTCTCCAATAAGGAGAAATTAATCTTAGGGTCTATTTAATAAAAATAATGGTTGAGACTGATGACTGATAAGTTAATTGAAGTATTCGATAATATTAGCGGTTTAACTGACTTATAAATATAAAATGACATAAAAGATATTTAATATATAATTATTTTATTTTAAATTAAAATAAATTACTGAGGATAAAAGTGGATTTTAGTTAAAATAATAAGGATAAAAAAGGAAGAAAAAATAATAAGTTATAAGCTAAAACGCTATTTAAAAGAGCGTCTGGAAAATAAACTATAAGCTAACAAAATAAGCTATAAACTCGTGATCAAAACACCGTTACCAAACAGGTCTAAAATGTCATATGAGCTTATAAACTATAAGACATAAGCTCACAAATTGGTTTTATGAGACTCTTAAACTACTATCATACATGTTCAAAAAGCTCTTGCTTGTAGCTCAAGATATCTTCCACCAGACATGATGTCAAGAAGAAATCAAACACATCTTCAGTGAGAACACTATTCCATCAAATCAATAAATTTGAATTATTAGAGAATGGCAATGACTAAATTCCACACATGGTCTTGGTTCTCTCAAAATTGAAGTTATTTGTTCTCAGCCTGATAACAATAATTGATCGAGAGTGAAACAATAAAAAATAAACTGACTAATCTCAAGATAGGAAGCACTAGAAATTTGGAGATTCAAACCAGACCCATATATATAACCACTAAAATGTATTTCCTTTGTCATTCTCTATCAAGGGTGAAAATATTTGCATCTAGCTTTATTCAAAATTCCCTGGTCACACAGAAATCGTCAATGTTATTAATTGCTGGTAAAAATAATCATAATAATTCCAAACAACTAGTATTAAGCATCTACAAGAATGGTATAAAAGTAATAAAACATTTCAGACAGTAGCTGCAAATTTACTGTTATAGTATCAAACATCAAAAACACAATCTCAAATTTGGGATGCATTGTGACACACTGTCTTATATGGAGACATATCATGAAAAAAAACTTCTGAGAGAGACTTACTATGCTGCAAAACTATGGAAGTTTGCACGTCTTTCGATTGTGGCCAAGCCCTTTGCATTTGCCACATTGAAGCTGACGTTTAATTATGTCAATGGATTCGGCCTGCTTTGATTTTGGTCGGCCAGGAGGCCGCTTAGTTGGTGGAGGAGTTACTATGGTAACTGCCATATCTGGTTCAACCTGAACTGGTCTGTCAATATCCGGAAGAGCGTGAATTGGTTCTGCATATGTTAATCTGTAATTCTCAACTGTGAAGTATCTGGAACAGTAATCATATAGGTCCCTACCAACACAATCAAAGACAGCAATAGCATGGCAGCAAGGAAGGCCACTAAGTTTCCATCCCCTGCAGCTACAATCCCAATTATCAAGATCAACAATTTCAACAGATTCTCCACAGACCTCAAATGTGGTACCTTGTGAAAGCAACACTTGTAGTGAGCGAGCATCTGACGCTTCCTTTTGGATCATTTCCTCTTTCAAAGGTGTCAATTTTGTTATCCATTGATTAGACTCCTCTCGTCGTGTGCTAATTGTTTCCATCATATTACCTCGTAATACATCAATCATTTGAGTAATTGGCAACTCGTGTGCCTCTGAGACCCAACTGTAAAACTGCTGTCCGAAATTGGATGTCATATGATTATACCTAGTTCCATTGAAGAATGCATTGGACCAGTGCTCTGGCTCACTTTGTATGACCCAGTTGTAGGCTTCAGGAGAAATACCTTTTATATTCTCAATACTACGTTCGAAAATTTCTGGTTTGGATGCGTACGCAGCGGCATAAAAATCATTAACCATGAAACGTCTGGCTTCATGAGAGAATTGCCCCTTCAAGTCCCTGTTCAGTTTGTCAGCAAGGTGACGCAAACAATAGCCGTGGTGGCAGTTTTCAAATATCTCAGACAAGGACTTTTTTAGCCCATTCTGAAAATCTGAAACAAATGTAATCTGTTCAGATGTTGATAAAGCTGATTTCAGCTCCTGCAGAAACCAATACCAGTTGTCTTCAGTTTCGGCATCTACAACAGCAAAGGCAACAGGAAAAATTCCATCATTTCCATCGACAGAAATTGCAGCTAATAATTCTCCCTGATACTTTGAGTTTAAAGGAGTTCTGTCAAGGAAAATGAGAGGACGGCATGCTTGCTGGAAACCAATTAAAGAGGCATGGAATGATACAAAAAGGCGATGGAAACTCGAGTCCTCTTTCGTCGTGAATGTTGCAAAACTACCTGGATTTGTCTCTTTTATCTTCTCACAGAAGAACGGCAATTGAGTATATGCCTCTTTATATGAGCCTTGGAGTTGCTCTCTGGCAATTTCTTTTGCACGCCATGCTTGAGAGTAATTTAACTGTATCCCATACTCACGCTTTATGTCATCTGCAATATCCTTCGGCTTGTAATTGGGTGAAGCTTTCAATTTCTCTTTTATAATACTTCCCACCCAACCTCTAGTTGCACGATACCCAGCTTTGACAGCTGATCCTTCACAAGTATGATTTGCGGTCATTTTCTTGATGCAAATCAACTGAGTGGTTGACAACTTTGACGCATATATTCTCCAGGGACAGCCTTGAGATTTACACTTGACCGTAACACGATGACTATCATTTTTTTTATATCTGTAAGCAAAACCATGCGCAATAGAGTATTTATGCAATGCCTCTCGGAATTCGCTAAAACTATTAAACCTTTGGTCAACACCAGTGATGGTATTTTCCCACTGCTGTGCTGCTCTATGGCGCTTATCATCATTAGCCCCAGAACAAAGAGATTGAGAAGGGGCTTCATTTGCTACATCTATCTCAACTTGTTCAATGGATTGGGCGGCATCAACGGCTGCTATATTAATAGGGAGAACATCAGGAACAACAGCTTCTGACACAGTTGTCCGGCTTGACCTGCATTACCATAAATTCAATAAAATTATCAAAACAATTAACAAGTAGATGCATATGAATATAAATTGTTTAATACTATAAGCTATGCATGGTTGTCAAGATCGGATCTTGCATAAGATCGAGAGGGGATAACAAGATCAAAAAACATAAGATGGTAATTAAGATTGGAAGATTCTACTCAATTATTTTTATAAGATCGATAGAGGGTGGCAAGATTGTAAAACATAATATCATGATTCGTAACAGAAATCGTAAGATACTACTAAAATGAAAAATAATACTAGTTATTTGAAGTATTTTTACATGATATGTTGCTAGGCAAGTGTATTCGTGGGAAAATGACCTTTTATATTCTTTGGACTGTGTATGATTAAGTTTTTATACTTTATTAGTACCATTTATCACAAGAATTTGTTAGACATTAGTTACATATTTGGTCCATTAATTAGTTTATCATTAGTCTAATTTTAAACAAACCCTACAATTGATATGTTTATTCTCTAAACCCTAAAGCAAAAACTTATCATTTCAAAAGACATGCATTAATCACCTTCGAACCGTAATTATTGCGCCTCTGCATCTTGGTAGTGGGCGGAAAACAACCGATCATCCCTGATAATCAATGATTTTACGATTATTTTCACAATTTAGCTACAACACACGATTCTACTAAAGATCAAGATTGTTGGAGGTGAGTGAGAACGTAAAATCTGAAGATTTGAATATTTAAAACGAGACGTTGACAACCATGATGGCCATTCATTTTGGTCCCAATCACAACATCCCAACTATGTAGGTCACATTTTCATCTAGAAACAAATGAAGCATGGCTATCAAATCGTGAATTTAAAGACCTACTTTATAAACCGGAAATCTCATCATAATGAATTGGAATTCTTCATAATAAGATTCATATTCATACAAGCTAGAGATTCGTATCAATTTAATTTAGTTTTGTATCGATATACAACTCACATGGTACGATACTGATAACTATGATGTATAATGTGGTTAAAAGAAAAATGTACAACTCTAACATCATATACAGCTATTACTACCGTTATGAACCAATTTAAACTACATGCTATCTATCATTAGCAAAGAAAGTCTATAAATAAGAACATAAAAATGATAAAGACAAAACTACCTACTAGCTGGCATGTTGGAAGTGTTTCGAGCCGCAACTTCCTCAGTTAACACAAACACATCAACAGTGGTAGCATCTCCAAGAAAACTAACCATACGTTGTAAATCCTTGTCTTTCGAAACCGTAATAAGTGTTCTCTTATTACCAGGAAGGAAGTACTTAATGCTCATGGTGTCCACATTGCAGTTAAACATTTCAGCAATTTCAGACTTGAAATCGGACAAAATAGTCTCCTGATCAATGTCAATTGCATAAGCATCACCACCATTGTACGACATTGATCCATCTTTATTGCTCACAAACTCACCTCCTGATTGACATATAGCTATCACTTTCTTTGCAACTGTAGCCATAGCCTATCAAGAAAAAATGACCAGTAGTGATAAAATGTAACTGTCAGAAGTCAAATTTTCAGTGACATTCTGAACCCATAACTGAAAAATGCCCAAAATCCTAAAGTTTCATTCAGTATCAAATCATAAAAATTGAAATTCATAGAAAAAAAATAACCTTTCAGTGAAAATTGTCATAAAAATTCAATTTTTAATGGGAAAAACACTGGCCATGTGAGAAATCAGCGATTTTGATGAGAGAATGAAAGAAAAAGGGAATGGAGATAGAAACCTAAACAGCAGAATTGAGGCCACGGTCGCCAATCAGAGTGTACTTCTCTGAAACTGCTACTATCTCGCTACGACGACGTATTGCTTTTTTCTTTTTTTTTTCTTTAGGTTTTCATAAATTATCAATTTGCTGAGAAAAAAAAAGGTAAAATAAATTATTGATTGGATTTCACTAATATTTTACCTATCAATTTAATCACAAAATTTATATTGATAATAAAAAGTTTATGTTAAAAGAATGTATATTTTATGTAAAATTAAGGAAATAAATGAATCTCATTAAAAAAAATTATAATAAAAGGCTTACAAATTTAAACTCTAAATTGTAGTAGTTTCAAATAAGGTTTAGTTCAATGTCGAGCTCAAATTGTAGGATTCGCTGACATGAAGTTTCTTTTTGATATGATAAATGAATATGATTATTATTTTTGCAATTTGTTCTTTATGTTCATATTATTGAGAGAGAGATTGAAGTTAAAAATGTAGAGTAGAATGATCAATGAAAGTTTCATAGATTTAGTATTACTCATCTTGAATTGGTCAAAGATGATATCAAAAGTGTCTATGTGCATATTAATCTTGATGATGCTCTAATTTGGAGTGACTCCTCGAATGAGTTTTTTTTTTTTTGTGCTTATATGTGGTTAATTTTCATATGGATCATTAAGAAATTCATTTGAAATTTTGGAGTTGGATTTGGATGTTATAAGTGTTTGAGAACATGTTTCTTTTTGGGTCGTCCGTCGCCCACAACTCTCATTCTACTAATTCCTTAAGAATGCTACGCCATCTTTCATCAACTTCTTGCCGCAGTAGATGCAACCATTTACATATGATCGTATATGATCAGAAGGTGTCTTGGCCTAATCTGCAACAGCGATTGAAGATGAAGAGGGGGTACCTGCAAGACACTCCGATGCCAAAGTAAGGAACGACAAAAGGAAGCAAGCAAGTAGAAAAGAGAGAATGAATGAGATACCTGTCCCTCTCAAGTGAGAGGGTATTTATAGCCCCCAGCGCTGGGCCAAGGTCCAGTTAGTGGGTAGTGATCCAAGCCCACTAACGGACTGTCAGGGCTTGCGTGTGCATGGAGGCCAGCACGTGGCCTCTTCCTTGGATTGTCGTCCCGGGAAATCCGGATTTGCTCTGAGATTTCCGACGGGCGTGTGGCAGTTGAGATAGGAGTAACGAGTCCGTTATTTTCGGGGGCACGTGGCAGTCAAAGACCGTTGGTCACGTGGCCCTCGCGCAAGTGATGCAGACTGTCCTTTAAGGGCAAATGGGCCCTGGTTCTGCCTGCCAGATTGGGCCCCTATGACTGCGGGCCAAGTGTTGGGCTAGTCCAGAACAACATGAAACTGCTCTCCACACTTTTAGAGACCGTCCAAATTCATGGAGGGTTTAAATAACTAGTTTTTTTTTCAAACTCTACAGACTTTCTTTCTACAAATATCTCTTATTGGTTTCATGAACATGCTAGTGGTCATTCTGGATCCCTTTTGATCATCACTTGTTGAGAAATTGGAAAGTTAAGAATGATGAAATATTACAATCTAATAGGAACCATATTTAGTTGATTATAAATTGTATTTCTAACTCTCAAAACTTTATTTAGCGAATTTAGATTGCGGTATATTCGGAAAGTCACATGGCTCCCTCCATTGGATCATAGTCTAAAGTTAAACGTTGATGGTATCTCTTTTAGGAATACATGTTGTGCTGGTTTTGGTGCTCTCATTCGTAATGTTGTTAATGGTTGGATTAATGACTTCTCATAATCGTGGGGTCGTGCATCTAATCTTATGGCAGAGCTTTATGCTACCATTAAAGGTATTTAATTGGATTGGGATCTAGGCCATCGCATTAAGATTTTGGAATTAGATTCAAAATTTGCTATTGATCTTATTCACGAAGGGGGCATCACTTATCATTCTCGTGCAACTATCATGGTTCAGATTCGGGATTTTAAGACACGAGATTGGTCTTGACTTTTACTCATACCCTTAGAAAAGGCAACGAGTGTGTTGATTGGTTGGCTTAATATGAGGCACGTCTTGATGTTGATCTGAATTAAGTTTGGTATACTCCCCCTACTCAAATGGTGTGTGTGCTACTTGCTAATTCAAACATATACACTAAATTTAGAAGTATCTTAAACATGAACACATAAATGCTCGGTATACATGTATAAGTCTAATGACATCATATAGACAATATAAACATTATGTGCAAAACTCAAAAACAAAGAAACTATCGCGATGCGATTCAATAAAAACATCAATCCCCGCCAACGACGTCATCTGTTGAAGCGGTAAAACGGCAAGCAAAAGTAAGTTTTCTGCACAAGGATTATTGGTACTGAATTGTCGTTTGATAAGTCTCGCGTTAATGAGTTTGGTTTCGAATGGGTTTAAATTAAATGTGAGAATTAAACATATAAACAAGAAAGAATACATTCTTTGGAGAAGAAAACTTATCAAGCATGAATTCACACTACTCAAAACAAACTTAAATTTATCGATCAGTCGCACTCAACCTACAATACTCGTCAAAATCATCAAGTATCTCTCAAAATGTTCCTCAATAGAGATTATGCATAACACAAAGTTGGAGATAACCATATTACTTGCATTGACAATCTCTCAGCGCAGCACAAACAACACTGAGGCATTAAGCTCTGATACCTACATGGATTATTAGCTCCAAATCTCTCTCTAAAATCTAGAAACTAATAGATATGTGTTGTGAATCTTGTTGTTAATTACGACAAAACTCAATATCAATTTGTGGGGCAAAGAATAGTAGCAACTAAAATAAATGATTTGCAACAATAATAATTCTTACACAGAATAACAGAATAAGGCGAGAAAAAGACGAAGGTTTGTTTACCCAGTTCGATCAAAAAATCTACTATGGGGGGAGAGCAGCTCTCCAATTCACTATATTCAGAAAGTTGTTACAATAGATTACAAATGAATTACAAGAAAATATTATTCGCCTTCATATTCCCAAGAACAACGTTGAAGGTGCCCAAGAATTACCCTATTTTCTACCCAAGTGTTTCCCAACCCCTTCAACCTTCAATATATGAATAACTCAAACCCAATGTGTAAACAAGTGTTTTTCAAATCCCAATAATCTTAGGTAACCCCAAAGGTTTCCAAAACCTTTGCCTTATAAGGTTTCCCTTGAGAATAGTCGAAACCTTATACAATGCCTTCAAACCCTTATTCTCCCTTTTGGTGCAAGCTCTAAGATTGTCACACTTGCAACAACAGAAGAGATACATATTTATAATAGCCAAAATCCAACAAATCCATAACAAATCATATCTCCTCAAATATTATAAATATCCTATAATATCTCTTAGACTATTATAACTATATATCTTATAATATCTCTCAAATTGTTATAAATATATATCTTATAATATATTTTAGAATATTACAAATATTTTATAATATCTTTTTATATCAATTTATATGATCTCCAAATTAATATAAAATATTCTAACATTAATGAATAGATCAATGAACCGAACCAACCGACCCTGATACTTTTCGGCTTCCTGATTTTTTTGGCAATCTCGAAACATGTTTTCTTTCTCTTCATCAACAAAGGTTTTAATGCACATTTTCAACAATATCCATCCCCTATCAAGATTTGTGAGGTAATGTCTATAACAATCCAAATCCAAACATAAAGGAAAAAGATTAAGGAAGACATCAATAATGATTTGTAAAGCAAGCTTTATACAACACCACGATCAACAAATATACATATGTTCAAAGTAAATATACAAACATAACCCAACAAATAGAGAAATACATAGAGAAGAAATGGAGAAAAATCAAGCATCTCACGGCTTATCAGCATCTATAGATGAGAAATCTGACTCTGGATCATCAAGATGCATGATCCATTGTTGTTTTCTAGCTTATCTCATCAAAAGAATGAAGGTGATGGTGTTGGGACTCAAAAATACTCAACTCATACCTAAAAAGAGTGTTTTTACCTTTAAATGTGTTTCTCCTCAGACTGTCTCGCCCGACGATGAAACGACTTGCCCGACGTTCAAAACAACATTTTTTCACGCTTCCGGGTCGCCTATGGCTCGTCCAGTGAGCTCGGGGCGAGGGCTGGCAGCAAACAAAAAAATCAACATTGTTTTGGCCATATCTTGAGAACCGTAACTCCGATTTTCGCACGGTTAGAAGTGTTGGGAAGCCTATTCAATGATCTATCTAATAATAACTAAATATAAATGCTTGAATACCTAAAATATGAGATAAAAACAATTAAAATAAATGATATTTACACTATAACACAATATATACACTATAATGTAAATTATACCTCTCTCTCTATCTTTGAAAGCCTATTTAAAAACCTGTTTCTCATTAAAATTTTCAATAAATCTATATTACTTAAGAAGCCTTATAGGTCGGCCTATATATGCATATATATGTATATATAGACCAACTTATTTAGACTATTTTAATATATATATATATATATATATATATATATATATATATATATATATATATATATATATATATATATATATATATATATATATATATATATATATATATATATATATATATATATATATATATATATATATATATATATCTTCATAAGTTTTTTTAATAGCTTAAGTCTAGCCTATTTAATTAAATAGGCTTTTGAAAAAGCCTAAGCCCGACTTTCTTAGGAAATAAGTCTGACCTGCCCTGACCTCATATAGGTTAGGCCATAGGCCCCTGTAGGTCGGCCTCACCTATTCTCACCCCTACTTATTTGTATCATTGTAGAGTTCATAAGCCATATCTAATTGTTTCTCATCCCCGTCGCGAGTTGTCTTACTGTGAAAGGCGCTGGGGATATTCTCCATAAAGCTTTATTTGTTTGAGCTTTAGACTTGCGTTGATACAATGTATTTTGTTGCGGATTCTGATAAGGAGAAGGAGGATTGGATTAAATCGATTGGAAGGCCAATTATTCAGCATTCGAGATCTGTTATTGATTTGGAGATCGTTGATTATGATAACGCGAAACAGTGATTGGAATATTGTTCACACGCTTTAATGGTTTGTTCTAAAATTCACGCGCGTATGTAATTTTTCGTTTTTTAGGGCTGTGTATATTGTTATATTAAGTTCTGATCGTGTTGTTGTTGTGAGGAAATTCTGTTTATGTACTTGAATTTCATAAATTATTACTATAGTTTAAATTCTCAATTGAAAAAGTTCGGGTGTTTGGGATGAACACTTATACTGAATCTAATGATCACATTCGATTTATTAATATTTTTTCAAATTATTATCAGTGTTAGTACTGTGTTCGGTGTATCTGTGCTTGATAGTTCTTAAACTTAAGTGATTTGTTCTATTAGAATGATTTTAGAAGAGTTGATATAAATAGTTTTGTGAGACTAACAACTTAACAAAAACAACTTATGACTTTGTAAGCTATTATCAGATTATGGAAATAGCTTACAACTTATAGGAAAACATTAAAAGGTAGTAATTTATGTTTTTCTATCAAAATGGCTTATAGATTAGCACTTATCATGATAAACACTTATACAATTTTGCCACATCTAAAATTGAGACCTATTATACAGTTAGCTAGCGTTTGGAACCGTGGTAAATTGCGTATGTAAATATTGTAGCTTCCTTGGTGGGACTCTTCTCATGTCTTTATAATAGCTTTTAGAAACAGCTTTTCGGAGTTTATAATAGTATTGAATTATATCTATTGTTATAACACTATTTGATGTCATGTCATATTACCTTAAGATTTGGTATAATTAAGTATTTAAACAGATTGGCTAGATTTTCCTGCTGTTTTTGTTCTTATTCTTGCTCCTGATCTATTTGAAAACTCCTTTAGAAGCAATGCAGTTGGGGTGGTAGTATGCCTTATAATTACAATCTTATTTGCTGCAACAACATACTCGAGCTTCTTGTGTTTTTAAAGATTCATTAACAAAAGCTCATCGCATAACAAAAGCTCGAGCTTCTTGTGTTTTTAAAGATTCATTAACAAAAGCTCATCGCATAACAAAAGCTCATGACATATCAAATACAGTTGGTACAATTCTTCTATTAATCTATCCCATATGGACATTTGTTTTCTATATTACTACATAGACATAAACAAAGAGTGAAAATTTTGTACTTAATGTAACCATTTGACTTCTACGATGTTCATTTAATCATAATTGGTTATATGGACTTACATGCGTCCATATAGTTTGTATGTGTATAAATATGAAGTGAAGTATTATCATAATACTATTTTGGCTTCATTAATCCTTAAAATTTTGTATACTTGAGTCTGTAATATTAAAATTTTGCAAAATTTAAGATTAATTTTTAAGTGGGCAGAGTTTGTTCACACCAACTATTTAGTTTTCAATATTCATTCGCAGAGCAAAGTATATAAATTTTGTGTTAATGTATTATATCCTTCAAAAAAAAATTGTTGATGGTTGATAGATAATATAGACAGAATTAGTATATAAATGCAATAATAAAATATTTTATTTCACGAGTCACTATCACCACAATATATTTTTTATTTTCATCAACAATTGCTTTTATTTAATCGGAAATATAGATCATATCAACAATTGCTTATCAAATGATCTAAGATTTGACAAAAATTTCAGTCATTTTCATCGATGGAAAAAATTTAAGTTGTATCATCTTAATATTAGACATATCCACTCTTTATCATTGAAAGGTTGCTTCTTCTAAGCAGTGAATCAATTGAGTGCACAAGCTTGGTTGTTGAGCCTTGTCTAATTTTTTGCAATATTGGGTCCTAATTTGATATTATGTTATTGATTTGTGTTTAAGCTTTTTCATGCGTCATAAAATTAAATTATAACCTTCTTATAGTATTATTAAATTCTAATTAATACTAATTTAATATTTTTTAAATTGATTAATTTATATTTTGATTATGTAAATTACTTGTAGTTTTTTTATTTATATTATTTATATCGATCAAAAAATACTATATCAGAAAAAATTCACCCGTGTAGATTTTTGACTAGTTTAAAATATAATAAAAGAATATAATGAAGAGTTATGAGAACCACATATAACGAAAATTAAAAGAGAAGTTGAGATTTATAATAAAAATTAAAAAGGATATATTTAAAAGGAAAAAAAGACACATATTATGTTTTACCTTTATATATTAGTATAGATTAGTGTAGATAAATGTTGGGGTGTTTAAATCTAAATTAATCCAAATAAAAAATTAAAAACTGATTTAAAAAATTGAAAATCGTAAAAAACTAAAATTTATAGGATGTGTTTGGATGTCATTTTGTGAAAGCGGATCGATTCGGATCAGATTTCGAATTAATTTTTTAAAATTAATTCAAACCAAACTGAATCAAATACATACATTTTTCTATTTATTTACTTTTTATGAGTATGGTATGTTACATGAATTTATTATTAGATGATAACAATTTCTTTAATAATATTTATTAGTTTTACTATTTCAATCATAATTGATCACTCTCATTTTATAATATTAATATATTAATATATTTATTTATTTATTTATTTTTAATTTATAATATATTATATATTAAATTAAATTTATGATTTATTAATAATTTTATAATATTAATAAAAAAATATAATGTGTAATTTAGATATCTAAAAACCGATCTAAATTAAATGCATAAAATTGGATCGAATCGGATTAAATTTTTTTAATAGATTATTCAAAACCGAATCAAACAACGCAAGTAAATTTATCTTTTTGTCTTAAAATCGATTCAAACCAAACTACCAACACTCATAGATAAATGAATGGTAGACGAGGGTTTAAAAAATAAAATAACCATTTTCTTTTTTCAATACACTTGTTAAAAAGCAAAAAGGGTTTAGAAGGCGAAACATCAACAACCTTAATAGACTTGATGTTTGCAAGATGAGTTGTGCAGCAGTTCTTGTCGCTCCATTTCCATCTCCAACTCCTCTTCTTTCAGTATGTATGAATCAAATTGAATGTTTTCTCCACCACTTCCTTCCTTCTTCTCTTTCTCATCTTAATTGCTAACAATTATCTTTTGTATGAATTTTTTAGTCAACTCTGCTGGTGCAGTGGAAGAGAAGCCCAATCAAAATGGATATAAGTGGCGGTTGGTTTTGGCTTATGATGGAACCAGGTACGCAGGTATGTTTCTCTTTTCATTTTGTGACTGTTATTCTTATAAGATAAACATAGAGTTCTTTATGTACTATATGTTGTGTTTATATATTCAATTATATGTTTATTTGTATAGCCTCAGTGGCAATGATTTTTCTCTCAAAGTCTCGAGTTCGAATTCGAATTCTGTTAGTTGTTAATAATTTTTATGTTGGGTCCGTCCATATTCTGTATTTAAATAGACCTGTTACTACTGTTAGTGGACGGTAGGATTGGTCTCTTGGATTAGTCTGTCACAAAAAAAAATGTTAATTTGTATATGGTGATTATACATTCAGGCTGGCAATATCAGGAGTCTCCCCCTACTGTACAAAGCGCAGTCGAAAAAGCTTTAATTCAAATAACAAAGCTTCAAAGGAAGGATCTTAAGTTGGTTGGTGCAAGCAGAACTGATGCAGGAGTCCATGCCTGGGGTCAGGTTGCACATTTTCTTACACCATTTAATTACGAAAACTTGGATAAAATTCACACAGCTTTGAATGGTCTTCTTCCTTCTGATATACGACTTAGAGAGATCAGCCCTGCGTCTGCTGAATTTCATGCTCGCTTTTCTGTGAAAAGTAAGATTTATCATTACAAGATTTATAGTGATCCCGTCATGGATCCATTCCAGCGCCGTTTCGCTTACCATAATATGTATAAACTCAATAGTGCTGCTATGAGAGAAGCTGCAAAATATTTTGTTGGGAAGCACAATTTCTCTGCTTTCGAAAATACATCTCATAGTGATCGCGTACCAGATCCAGTGAAGCATATTTTCCGATTTGACGTGAAAGAAATGGTACTTAACTGTTCTACCGTTAACACTATTAGTATTTCTCATTGAATTTTCCATGATTGCAGTATCTTGGTTTAGTATTAAGTTGATCGTTTCAACATCTATGTGTAGGGAGCTCTTTTGCAGCTAGAAGTTGAAGGCTCGGGTTTCTTGTACAGACAAGTCCGAAACATGGTATTCATAAAAAAAAAATCTTTTTCGATTGCAAAATTACTGTCTAGTTGATGATAATGAATGGTAATACTAATGACATGTATCTGTTTGCATTTTTAGGTGGCTTTATTGCTTCAAGTAGGTAAGGAAGCGATTCCTCCGGACATTGTTCCACATATTTTGGCAAGCAGAGATCGTAGGGAGCTAGCAAAATACGCATTTTATCTTCCGCCGCACGGTCTTTGTCTTGTTTCGATCGACTATAATGAGAGTCACTTGTTGCCTCCACCAGATTGCCCTGCAAAAAGTTTTGGTGTGCATCATACCATAAGAAAATGCAAAGCTATATTTTTGGAGTGATTTTTTCACATTCATTTGCTGTTTGTGCTTGATTTTTTTTTATACATTCATTTGCTGTCTTTAAATTCAAAAAATTAGTTAAATGATGTCTATATTTTACACTCATCAATAGTGAAAATTCATTTGTGAAGCAGCCACTTTGACTTAATTGACAGTTGAAAGGTTTTTGGCAAAGTGTGCACATTGTACAAGTACAATGGAAAGCTTCTTAGACTTAGTTCTGTTTCATGCTTTTGTGGCTGTCTCAGCATTTTCATGTTCTCAAATCAGGTTCTGCAAAGTAAACAACCAACATCAAATCATAATAGCTAGTATCACAATGGGTCAGATTTTAAAACCTAGTCACACTTTTTTAGTAAAACAAAAACTGGTCTATAACTGAATACAATTTACTTTTGAAATAAATGGTTTTATTATCGACTTGAAAGTTCAAAACTACTTTTCTACTACTAAAAACCCTTTGAACAAAAGTGTATTTTTGAACGGGTAGCTGACAGGAGATGCGGGGTAGAAACTCTTGTCATTCGATTCGGGGATATAATTGTAAATTGAGTTGTAGTACTTGCAAATAGATTGAGAATTTGAAGAGGGATTGTCTGAACAGAAATCATGACTCATCCAATTCTACAAATGTGGAGCATATATACTATATGTTACATCCAACAAGTGCACAAATGCGTGGATTTTTGACTCTGTTTGTTCTTATCACATGACGTCGCATCGAGAATGATTCATTACATCTAGGTAAGGTAGTTTTGGTTTTGTTTATATGAATTATGATAAAGCACATACTATCACTAGAATAAAGCATATTAAAATTGTCATGAATGATGGTGGTGTGGGAACATTGAACGATGTCAAATATTCCATAATTGAGGAAGAACTTGATTTCCCTAAGTACTTTACATGAAAATGGTTTCTCTTACATGTCTAATGGAGATAGAGACATTATGAAGGTTACAAAGGGTGCCTTGAATGTGATAAAAAATGAGGATTGCAGGTAACATCTATAAATTATTGGGGAATACTATTGTAGGTAATGTTGCATCATTTGAGTCTAATAATGATGCTATCAAACTCTTACATATATGTTTGGTCATCTCAATGAGCGTGTGATGATGGAACTTTATAAGTGAAATATATTGAAGGGTGTTCATAGTTTCAAGATGGATTTGTGCGAGTATTATGCACTTGGAAAACAATGTTGTGTTCAATTCAAGTCCAAAAAGCACAAAACACGTGAAATTTTAGACTACGTGCATTGGAGGGGAAGGTTGCATAGGAGGTATAGACATGTAATCTTATTGATCTTGACAATATAAGGATTTTTTGGTGTCCAACTAATGTTATATATCTAGTGAAAATTGATTCAAACTTGATCCAAAGTCGAAGAAGTGTATCTTCGTCAGTTACACAAAAGGTGTGAAAGGGTTCAACTTATAAAATCTACTTAAAAAGAAGATGATAATCATCATATATGATGTTTTTGATGAGTAGTTAATGTTGAAGAAGTCAGTTTCAACAAATGTGTCAGCATCTGAAGGGGGTACTTTTAACAAACAATTGATTTAGGTGGATGTTGATCTCCTACCATTGAACAATATGTAGGCAGTGTTTGGACCATAGGAGGATCTAGACTCGGATATTGAAATTAACCATGGACCTGAAGTTTCAGGTAGAGTACAAGATTATATTTTTGTATGTGACAAAGGGCATCCTTCAACCCAGCTACCAAAAAGACATGGTTACGAAGACTTGACAGCCTATGCACTTCTTACTAGTTCTGGAGACCCTTTTACCTTTTGAGAGACAATATCTAACTAGGGTAAAGATAAGTGGATGGATGCAATGGTGGACATGATTGAGTCCTTTAAAAAAAAAAGACATAAGAGCTTATTTAGCCTAAGGGGAAACATGCTAGTGGATTTCTTATTCCACCCCCATAAGGGTGAAAAACACCCTATGCAATTTTAAAAATGCTTCCGAAAAACTGGAAATGTACTTCTGGTTCGCACCCTATACACTTATAACTCATTCGTTTTGAGATACGCCCTTAAAAAGGTAAGAAATGGAACCAGAAATGCACTTTCGATACAAACCGGAAATACATTTCCGGTTTGTATCGAAACAAAACATTTGCACCAAGTGGCTCATGGCACCTTTTGTGTTGTTTTGAAACCGAAAATGTATTAGAAACCGAAAATGTATTTTCGATGTGTACCAGAAGTGCATTTTCGATTTTTTTTAAATGTAATTTTCAAACGGTGCGTACCGGAAGTATATTTCCGGTTTTAGAGGTGATTTTGGAATTTCACGTGGTGCTTAAGAAAAGCATGAGGTAGAATAAGAAATGTTATTGGTTGTAAGTGGGTGTTCAAGATAAAACCAGCAGTAACAGAAAATTATGGGGGGAAATTCAAGATCCGTCTTGTGTAAAAGGGGTACTCACATCAAAAGTGGATTGACTATGATGAAATTTTCTCTCCGGTCTTTAGACATATCATACAATGTTAGCCTTGGCAGCCAACTGAGACATGCATTTAGAACATATAGATGTGAAGACAACATTTCTTCACGGTAATCTAGATGAGCAAATTTATATGGAGCAAACAAAAAGGTTTAGTGACACTAGACACAACATACTAGTTTGTAAATTAAAGAGTTCTTTGTAGGGTTTAAAGTAGTCTTAACTCTTAAGATAATATTACAAATGCTTTGATTCATACATGTTCTAGATTGACTACATAAGGTGTGCGTATGACTGTTTATGTTAGGAGCCATAACGATGACTCTATTATTATCATCATGTTATTGTATTGATATGTTGATTACTGCGAATCATTTAGATGATGTAAATGAACGAAAAATCATGTCGAGAAATAAGCTTGACATGAAAGACTTAGGTGTTGCTAAGAAGATACTTGGTATAGAAATTTACATAATAGAAAATTATGGCTCTCTCAAGAAATCTATGTTGAAAAGGTATTAGATAAATTTGACATGAATAATTTGAAGTTTATGAGTATTTTATTGGAGAATCATTTTAAGCTCTCATAGGATCAGCGTCCAAAGACAGATGCAGAAGCTGAGTATATGCAAAAAAAATCTTATGTTCTTATGTTGGTGTTGTTGGTTGTTTAATGAATGTTACAGTCTACATTAGACCAGTTTTTGCACTAGTTGTAAATCAATTTGTGAGTCATTGTATCATGTTTTATTATAGCATGTTTAACAGTGGACAGACTGATCCTTCGATGGTAGAATATAGTGATTCAGACTATGTTGGTGATGAGAATGATAACCAAAATCATTCAGAACATTTATATCCTGTTAACATTAAATGTTTTGGAACTACTGAATGTCCCAAATTTTGCTATCCATGCTTCCAAAGGGAATAAAAGATCTTACAAAACAGGAATGCATAACATTAACATCTATCATGATTGTAGGAATGTAATTCATCTGAACCAAATACAGGATACAAATTTGCTTGGCAGATTCCTATAATGTTTTGCCAAGTTATGATGTGATCACATCATATCAACATAAATTACAAATTATAAAACTCAGATCATACCAATTTCCGTCATTTATTTGGAAACAAAATTCCTAGTCCCTAGTACACTATTTATTTCCGTTTTTGCTTGGGTCTCTTCTCTCCTCTAGCTAGGCCAAAGCAAAAGTGCTACTTCAGTTCTCTGAGGACTTGATATCAGCTTAAATAATACAAGGTATCATAATCATCACAAATGTTTAAATTTTGTTACAATGATACATCTACTTATAATGTCAAATGCAGATTCTTTATTTCTGATATTTATCCTCCTCATTTTTCTTCCATTGTCTCTAGGAAGAAGCTTCATTATTGATTTGAGAACAATAGTGCGCGTATGAGTCGTGCGCGAGGTTCTGCAGAACATAAAGAAACATATCAATGTCAGTTCAAAACTCAAATCATGAACCAATGTTTTATGGCTATAAATGACAAGGTAAGAAAAAAGGTTGTTTGAATACCTGTTCTTGAGAGCGGAAATACATGAACGGCGTATAATATAAAAAGTTTGACACCCTAGACGTGTAAATATCAGCATACCTGTGATGATACATTTAAACAGTTCAATATCAAAAGAGCGAAATGATAAGACAAGATCATGGACATCAATAGCAAAAAGCTCGAGCACCTACTTCTCAATTTGTCTCATCAAGTGACTCTTATCCCACAATCCAGCACGAGAGAGAAATCCCCACCTAATGCAGACAATTAAGCCTAGTTAACCACAAGCGCTCTTTGTAAAATGACAGAAAAGGTCGAGTACAATTACAGAGTTTTTAAACGAAAAAGGTCTATCCTTTGAACTTACCTTGAGTTGAAAAGCTCCCCGTCCGACTCCAGCATAGGAGCAATTTTATCATCTAGTCGTTGCATAACAATAAGTAGCTTTTGCATGCTTTCAGTGAGGTCTTCATCTTCCATGTTAGTTGCTGCAAGGGTCTTCAAGTACATTGAAAATCTTACTATTGGTGTTAAAGTAATAATAGGACCAAAACTTAAGCACATTATAAATAAGAATACGTAGAGCATATATACAATAGGGTTATAGGACCAAAACTTACTTGAGCAGGGCGGTCTTTGCTTCGCCTTTGCAGAGCTAGTCGAAGTTGGTTAAAGAGATCTCCCACAATTTCCTTTTGATTTATAAGCTCTATCAATGATTCTCTATCGCTTCGGCAATTAATCAAGGCATTGTACTGACGTTTTAACATTTACAAAAGTACAAGGACAATTAATAGTTGGATCAAACGAACGAATTGTATTTCCTTTATACATAATTCAACAAACAATCATATAATGAAATTCGAAAAAATAATGTTTCAGAAATTTCTTTTCTACAAAATGAGGCCAGTGTGAACTGATTATACTAACCTCTTCTTCAAGTTCTCTACAAATCAACGCTGTTCTCCATCTCAAATGGAGTTTGGATTGACTGACATCAGTGTAAATATGGTCGCCAACATACAAAATCTCATCTCCGTGGATACCTAGAGAATTTTCAACCATCTGTGCACTTCCCCCCGAGTACAAACCACCTGCAGAAGACGGCAAAGCACAACAACCATTAGTAAATTAGCAGTTCAATTATCCGTAGTCAAAACTAGAATGATTGTCTTCTAAGTTGTATTTAAGAGAAATTTTAAAGAAAATGTAGCTTTAGCATTTCTGATATATGCTACCATGACAGAAACAAATAAAAAGTTCTAGCATATATTTGCTTCAAGAGTAGAAATTACCAGGTTGAGCCTTGAAGCATGGACGCATTAGACCCTCGCCTGTCACCACTTCATACATGGGGCTTGACGTTTGGAAAAACTCTGGTTTTCTCGCTGACACAATTACCTATCCATTAAAAAGAACCACTTCCATTCATGAAAGGCTTATCACACAATAGGACAGGGTTGATAATGAACAAAGTAATGAAGGATATAGAGCACTTATCATCACTCCAATGTCTAGAGAGTTCAGTTTTATTGAAATAATAAGTTAAATGAACTTACAATGTCAAAAAGATCTCTCCAACCCATATCATTTGGAAGGAATCTATTAAAAGAATGTCGCATCATTTTGTCTGTGTAATGAAAGTCCGAGTTGGTAATAAGCACAAGCTTTTTCCCAGCCTGTTTCATGAATATAGTAGAGTAAGCAGTATAAAGACATCACATGCTATGCAAAAAAAAAAAAAATTTAAAACGTTCGAGGCAATACCTCCTTCTGATCCAAAAGTGCCAAAGGTAATTCTGGATCAGGCTCCACAAACTGTTCAGGCTTAGACATGATCTCGCTCTGCATAATTTTCATAAGTCATTTTGTGTGAAATGTTAATAAAGGACAATATCAAAATTTTCGTAGCGGCCAAGAAAGCAAGAAGAATGTGTTGACCTTAAGACGGCCTTCAACATGAGCCCAGAAAAGAGCTTTTCCAACAGCCTGAAAGTTGTGCCAATGGTAAAGAAAAAAACTCCCTCATCAAATTTAATAATATTTACAATTTTTTTGCACCACATTACCTTATAAAGACCTTTATAATCAAGGGGGCCAAGTTCGGCCGGTATGGTCCCATCATCCAATCTGTCAACCATCTGAAATAAATTATATATTATCAATAAGGTTTCATTATAATACAATAATCCCTATTCTGAAAGTTCTATGATTTCAACAGTAATTGCAACATACCTGCATGTAGGCCACTGCTTCAGACACAGAGAATAGTGTGTTGAGAAACTCCCATCGACTCTCTTTTCGCAGGTCCACCAGTTCTCTCCCGTACATCTCACTTCCATTGCATACAAAATTAAGTAGCACTACAGAAACTATACACCAGTTTTCTATAAATGACATCTACTAAGCTATTAATGTGTGTGAGCATAGGCGCATGATATGAGTAATAATAGTGTATTACATATATCAATCTGAATATTTTGCTACAAGGCTTTCAATCAATGAAGCCGTACATGATCCATGTCAACGGGCAAATGTACAATAATGCACAGATCTAAGGTTTTTTCAGAAGATGGGCCTACGATGAACACTTGACTCTAATGTTTTGGCTATTTGAATTAAGCATCGGTTTTCAAAACATCATATTTATCTTGAATGCACTCTGTTGGTATCCTAAACTGATGCATGTACTGATAAGCTAGTTAGTGAAGAATGTGATGATATAACAAGAGAGAGACTGCACGAATTTTGATTATCAGAAATTAAAATTACAAGGCCTGACATTTACCTAACAGCCCGAGTAGATAACATTTTGGTGCCATGCATGGCTCTTTTTACATAACCAAATCGATCAGCTTTAACCAAGTTGCCTCTCTCTTTGTCTATGACAAGGCCTCTAATAACCTGAACAGTTTACAACAAAATACAAAGATCACTCCAACAAACAAGAGATAATATGGATTGAATTTACAAATGCCTTAAGCTTTCTAGAGAGAAGATGTTACCAGGTCAGGATCAAATGCAAGTCCGTCAACAGGGAAGCCCATATTCTTAAGGTTTTCCATACAGTAGTCATAAGCCCGTCCTTCCCAAGCCTACAGTTTCACAACAATAAATAACCTCTTTCATACAAACTATATGATATATGGGAAAGAGGTATACCTTCACATTATAATGGATAAGGGTGTAGTCCATGTCATATCCAATAGCACTAATTGACCGCAGATTCAACGTACGGGTACAGAATATTCCACGGGGCGAATTTCTGGATGAAGAGGGGCTCTACATGAGGAAACAAAAACAATGAGCTTTACTTACCGTATATCTGGACATGAAACAACAACCTAGTTAAATTCCTAACAGCAAAGACTGAAAGCGCACAAATTGAAGGATTCCAATGATAGAGAAATAAACAGATGATAGTATACGTAGATTACATCAAGCATCAACCTTTCGAAAAGTTATAAAACTGAGGCTATGCAAAGCAACGAGTTGCCACAAGATATATAGATAGCATTTTCATTTATCAACTAACATCATAGAACACAAGGATGTAGTAGACCACAGAATCATTCAAACCAAAAAAATTAGCAAACTCAAAAAGGCGCAAGTAAGCACAAATACTGCACCGGAATGCCCAAGTCTTTAAGCAAATCTTCTGCCTCTCTAGCCTCCGATCTAGCCACTTCCTCAATCGGACCTTCAAATGCAGCATCACCAATTCCTACAAGGTAAGAAACCAATATTTTACATGTTAGCATTAATTAACAAAAACCACATTCAATGTAGTAAAGGCCGATGCTCCAGTGAGAACATTGGATTCGACTTTATCCCATAATAACAGCAGAATAAGCAAGGAGAAACTTTGTAATCACATGGCATTCACAATTTTCTACACAAATATTTGAAAACAACACCAAACAAAATGGAAATGGGCAGCAAGAAAAACAATGGGAATTTAGTAAAGTTTCAAAATTTACCAAAAGCCTCAAGCTGTTCCAACTTAACATTCAAATCACCCTTTGTGCTCTCGCCTAGGTAATCCACATCACACTTGTTTGGCGGAGTGACCGAGAAAACATCTCCTCCGATGGACTTTGAGTCAATAGTGCAGCAACAAGGTGTCAAAAGTTTGGATAACCTCGTAGTGTTATGGGAAGTGGGTATCCTGAAAAGTGTGTTTTTGAAGCAGTTGTTTGTGGTGGGGGGCAGTGGCGAGGAAGCATCGACACCGTGAAAGGCGAACATAGGGAGGAGCTTTGCCGCATTCATGTGTAGGCGTGGGGTTGATGAGAAACAGAATCTTTGTCGGAGAACACTGAAAGTGAGAGAGTGTATGAATGCGTGAATGTGAATTGGGTGGATAGAAAGAGGAACAAAACAGAAAAAACAAATATTGTTTTTTTATTTATTTGATGAGTGTTTGATTTAAAGGCCCAAAAGATA
Source organism: Vicia sativa (assembly GCA_021764765.1). Classification (NCBI taxonomy): domain Eukaryota; kingdom Viridiplantae; phylum Streptophyta; class Magnoliopsida; order Fabales; family Fabaceae; genus Vicia; species Vicia sativa. The sequence continues at coordinate 238,244,841 of CM038796.1, forward strand.
TTTTATTATAACACATTTATTTTATGTCTATTATAACACCAGCGTGAAAAGACCGAACTATTTTTAGTGTTCGGATGTACCTCTTTTACATATAATTGAAGTAAAATTGGTGAGAAATTCTTATTATGTAAAAAAAAATAGATTCAGAGACACATTTTCGTATGCACAAAAATTTGATCAGAAAATGCATTTTCAAATTGGCTCTTAGTTTGTTAGTTAGTGAAATTTTTGAAGATGCATCTCTAGAATTTAATTTGATATATCAAAGCATAAATGGGATGAAACAACAATGGCATAATATAATTGAAATAACTTAAATTAACTCTAAAATAAACATTACATAGATAAATATTACATAAATTTAACATTACATATTATTGAAGATAGGTAGTTCGGAAAGTTACAACATTCTTATAATATCGTCACTTGATCTTTGAATCCTCACATTCATTTCAATGAGACTTTTTGTTGAGTAACGATAAAAGGTACTACACATTGTAACACCCTAATTTTTAGAATTATATATTTAATTAATTGATTTATTATGAGTATTTGTGAAGTCTTGTTGAATATATGATGTTTTGTTAAGAATGAGGTGTGTTGTGATGTTATGTTGTGGGGTATTGTTGAATTAAAGAGATTGTGGGTAATTTATAATTTAGATAATTAGTTAATAATTATTTAGAATTATTATTATTATTATTATTATTATTATTAAAATTGAGATAAATGATGGTGTAGAAATAATAAGGGTAAGGTGGTTCTTCGTGAGAAGTTAATGAGGGTAAGATGGGAAGTTCATATTAGGGGTCTTAGGGTCAAACAAAGAAAAGAGGAAAAGGAGATTTCATTGTGCGATTGTAAAAGAATTGGGAGAAAACAGAGAAAAGGCTAGGACACGAGGAACTTGGAGAGTCATCATAGAAACGCAGAGAAGAAGATCAATAGTTAGGAACTAAGATAAGGGGGTGATTTGTCATTATAATTGATATGTGATTTAGATGTATGTAGGTTGTTTGGGGTTTTATGATGAAGTGATAATGTGATGAAATGGATGAGCTATGATGTGTAGAATACCATAAATTGAGGCCAATAATGATGTAATGAAGTATTGTTGTTGATTGTATGATAACATGTTGATTTGTGGTGAATTTGAGTCTGTGTGGTATGAAATCGTGTAGAATTTTGGACTGGTGCGGTGCAGAAATCACAACAACGATGTTGTTGTTTCGCACGTGTCGCCGGGCGAGATTGCTGACGAGGGAGAAAGAAAATATGGGTGCTCCTGGAAAATATATGGGAGGAGGGATCTCGCTCATACGTCTTCGGGAGAGCAAGAGACGAGCCTATAGCTCCTGCTTCGCCAGACGAACATCAGACGAAAAGGCCAGTTCCACCGGGCAAAGTACTTGTGATTAAAACTGCTTGCAATTCTTGTAAATGTCATAACATGAGTTTTTGGACTCTTTTTGACGCGTTGTTAAAGTGTTAGAAAGCTAACACGATGAGCTATAATTTGATGGATTAAAATGAATAAGATATTGTATATTCCAATACATATGCTATGAAGTACTTAGACTTGTATGCGATAGATTATAATGATATGTGTTGTATGATGAGTTATTGATATTGTGATGAGTTGTTGATACTATGAAGAGTTATTGTGCTATGATGATAATATGTTGTACAAATAATGTGTTAAATGAGGTTGATGTAATCATTTTTATGTGTATAGATGACATGTGAATATGGTTGATGATTTCATGAATGACGATGTGGTTTGACTAGTTGCGGTCATATTTTATGTTGTTGTTGCGCATCATGCATTCATAGCATTAAGACGTTTGTCCGCTATGTTGATAGGACGCAAGTCCACTGTTGTTAGGACGTTGGTCTAGTGTTGGCCTAAATCCCATTGTGTGGATTGCGTGCATTTTATATTGTGCTCTGGTTCCAAGAGGGAATCGATCCTATGATGGGGATCTTTAGAGGGTGATGATCCAGTATTTATCAAAGAATTGGTACCACATGTATGATTCTATGTTGATATATTACATCCTATGTGACATTGCATGATTGTTGAATAAATGATGTTATGATAAAGTTATGTTTTGAGTATTATGTAACTTTAATTGATGATTAAATGAGTTATGATAAAGGTATACATGTGTATGATGACATGAAGGTGTGAGTACAAAATGCACTTTTATGATGATGTTTATGAATTTCACGATGATGTGTTTAGTTACTATGTGTATTTCGTATATCTTTTGTAATGAATGTGATTACTCACCCTTTCTATTTGAATGTTACCTCCACGTGGGTAACGCGTAGGTGATCAGGAGTAGTTCGTTGAAGCTCACATGATAGCTTCGAAGTGCATTGTTTAGTTGTTTATGTTGAATAAAGAGGGTCTTGCTTTGATATGTAACATCGGGGTTGGAAACATTTAATTTGAGCTTTGTGTTCTTTTTGTTGGCATGACCTATAAGTTGTTTTAACATTGTTAAGTTATTTTGAGTTGTGATTCATGAATGATGAATATGATGATGTTCCTTTAAAAAGGATTTTTGAATGAAGTTATGTTGAGAATAATATTTTGATGCATAGTAAATGATATTTGAGATGATATTCAGAAAGAAAATGAATTATAAATGTTGAAAAGTCTGTGTTATGGAGCAAGATGTTTATTAGTGATGTATTTATGAATCATGTGACACCCTTATTGGTGTTTTGTGTGATTAATTAATTAAATTATTTTGATTTATTTGTGGGGTTTAGAAGGATGTTACACATATCCTTCAAATCATCATATGTCTTCAGTTCAAGCAATGTGAATTGTAGCTTCCCTTCATTGTCTATTGAAGGTGAATGGTACTTGACCATAACAACTCTCTGGTTTTTTGGATATGGCAGGAAAGTGTTCAGTTTGGTTTTCAGATCGACGAGAAGTATGTCCCCGCATATCTGAATTTGAAGTGGAGTGTTGTGCCATTGAAATACAGAAAAACAAGATAAGGATATGTATACATTCTAGTTTGTGTAAAAAGTGGATTGTGAAACCATATTTATAAAACTTGTAGAGTAATAAGGACCTCATATACATGATCAAGTCTGAATGAAATACTTTAGAGATACATCTCTGGATCCGCCTTAATAAAAAATATAAGGTTCGCTCCATATTTGCATCTCAAATGATTACCTGTTTTGTTTTTTAATAAATAAAGGACCTCATACACATGATCAAGTCTGAATGAAATACTTCAGACATGCATCTTTGAATTCGTCTTTTTTGAAAAAAATAAATAAGGGTCGTTCCTGAATGATTCCATGTTTTATTTTTTAAAATAAATAAAGGACCTCATATACATTATCAAGTCTGAATGAAATACTTCAGAGATACATCTCCGAATCTGTCTTATTTTTTCAAAAAATAAGAGTCTTTCCGGAGTTGCATCTCTGAATGACTTTCTATTTTGTTTTTTAATAAACAAAGGACCTCATATATATGATCAAGTTTGAATGAAATACTTCAGAGATATATCTCTGGATCCGCTTTATTTTTTCAAAACATAAAGATTGCTCCAGAGTTGCATACAGTAATTCCCTGTTTTGTTTTTTTAATGAATAAAGGGGTATCCGGATATACATCTTCAGATCCATCAAAAAATTATGCAGAAAACAAAACCATAATTATGCAGGGCATAATTTCAAAAACAAAAATATCACCCAATTTTATAACATTATGTGGTGTGTTACTTACAAAAAATTTGTTACACTATTGGATTACAACTAAAACGCATCAAAAGTTGAGTCGCTACCAAAACCTAAGGGTGGCTCAATCTTCTACCTTTCCTTATTTGCTTCTCGTTCAATGTTGTTCAACTTGGTGAACTCTTCCATTATTTAAAGAACGTGATTCGATCATGTTTCAGCATCTTGTGTGAAATGTTTCGTCCACTTTGATGATGTCTTTGGTATACGACATCCCAGTTTCAAATAAACCAGAACAAAAGTTGTTTTTTTATAACCAACCAATACGCATGATGCGGATGAATTATGATGTGGCTTACTTCAAAGTGGAAAGAATGTTTCCGAGAAACCATATCATGTTAAATAAATGGACACCCTATCATAAGCACTTGCTATAAGATGTCTCATTTTTAGAAAGCGCATCCATTTATCAATTGGAGTCGGACCACTAAGACAAGGAACAATAACATTGATAATTGTATCATAATTAGATTTGTTCCTATATAGATTTGTGTATGATTCCCTATGTATAGTCATCTCTGTATAAGATGACGAGAGAGAAATTGGTGGTCATCCTCTCCCTTGCCGAGTAAACCCAAAACAGATCAAAAACCACAATTGTCGTCACCTTCTACATTTATAATTTGCTCGGTGTATTTGTGCATAAAAAGAGGCTTCTCGTCAATGAATTTCATTTTTGGTAACAATGATGAAGGAGATGGTTTACTAATTCGCATACCATTGGAAACACTTATTTGGGATTTTGGAGTCGGAGAATCCAGAAAGTGTGAGTCAATATGCTTAAAATATGAAGGAGATCGTCTTGTGGAATTGTCACTTAGAGTCGGTTTAACCTTTTTAAGGGCACCTTTTGTTTTACCTTTGTGTGCAATTTTATGATTTCATTATATTTGATGAATCTCTCTTTGATCACTTTCCATTCACTCATGATAGATATATTTGATTTATCATCCTTCCTCAAACCATCATCGTCAAAACAAAGTCAGGTCTAGTGAGTGAAAACTTCGTCCATACATATTGGTTTTTCATGCTTCGGCTTATTTGAAATTAAACAAGCACATGGAAGATTGTACGTCTTCATAAGTGTACATCCACACTTTAAGCTATCATAACCTATTTTATCCGCTCGTTTGGCTTCGTCAAAAATAAAATTCAACGCCAGTTGAGATACGTTTCCAACCAACTTGAATAAAGGATGTTGTATTTCAATCGATGTTCTAACACAATAATTCTCCGTCCAAAAAGATGTGTGTATCTCATTATGTTGGTTTTGGAGCATTTGGTTCACGACGTCCAAATCTCGACAAAAATCACATTAACTATTTCTCAACCAATTCTTAAGTCTAGCATACACGAATTAAACTATGTTAGTTGTTGTATTACCAAAGTGTCGAACCTGATCAATTCATGCACAAACAATCTTCTCTTTAACCTGGTCCAGAATCATGCCCTTAACATATTTCAACAAATTTGAATATATCACACACACCCTCCTGAAATGTAGAACAAATTTGGCATACAATTCTTTGGTGGAAGAATTTATCATACCATTCCATGCACCAATTATCTTTTCAACAACCACACCAAGTTTGACAAATTTACCATATTCACCTTTGACTTGTTTTGTACCAACTGCAAGTTTTACTCAACTTCTCATATTTTTGGTTATGTGATACTTATAAATGATAACCCGAAAATGTATCGTATATTTGAATCAATTTACATGAACTTTATCCGTATTTAATTAAATTAAATTACTCTTTATTTGTATTATACCGGTATTTTCTATGTTTTCAGGAATTTAATGTTTACAAGACATGTACGAAGAAAGTCGCGAAAAGTTGAGCGAATTGAGCTTAAAATCCACAAAAAGAGCAAAATATGCAAACATATGGTGTGATAGCAAAACGGGGGTATGAGAAGTAAGGCTGGAAAGAAAGAAATAAACAACAAGGCCCAGCCCATCACGCGCCTCCAAATGGTCCAACTGTGTAGCGACCGTCACACTTCTCTCCAATAAACCCTAACGGCCGCCACGAGAACTAAGGAGAAGTTCCCTTACACGCAAGCTGTAACGACCGTTACAAGGCGTAGCGACCGCCATAGAGAGGAATTCGCAAGGAGAAAATCTCGCTCTTCTCCTACTTTCAAGCCACAGATTCACTCTATAAATAGGCACGAGATATTCATTTCGTGCACGCCTTCTTTCTCACTTAACCTTGTTGTTACACTGCTATTTTTCCCCGCCGAATTTAATTTCAATTTTCATTTCCTTTTTCCGATTATTAGTTTCTTTTATTTTCCTCAGTTCATTTAATTTTCTCGTAGCAGTTTCCATATCGAAAATTGTTGCGAACTTTTGCTGGTTCTAACTTTACGTTAGAACTGAGCTTTTATTTTCTTTCTCGCATTTAATTTTTGGAGCAATAAAAGGCAGATCTCACCGACCTGTGGGAGACACATGACGTTTAAATAATTATTCCGCAATTTTGTTTTCAACTTTAATTTTAAAGCTTTAATTTATTACTGTAAAAAATTGTCTGCAACGCTTGGGTTTATTTTGTCTGATATTATTTATTATCATTGTGCTATTATTGAATTATATAACATGCTAGGCTAAATTAGTTTATCGGTATGTAAGGTCATATAGTCGACGGGGTTTAGCAATACCATTTGAACTATTTTTTTTAAAATAACAATTTTATGGTTTCAATTACCAATTTTAATAATCAACTATTTTATTACGAGAGTAAAATACAGATAGAAGTTAGGATCAATAAAACGAGAGTTTGAGATAATAACTGGACAGTGGTTATTGTGCATGAACTTAAAATACAGCGAGAGTGCTTTTGAGTTTATTAGATCTTATTTGTTTTTAAAAACTATTTTTAAGCTTTAAATGATATAGCTAGAGCGCTCACTTAGGTTTAATTATAGGATCTGAATCAATAAACACGAGAGTGTGAGAAGAGGGTTTTCAAACAAATATTTTCTAATGAATGTTGTTTTAATAATCTGAGTTGAGTCAATGAGTTGCTAAATCCCCGAAGTCCGACCATTACATACTGATATCTCCCCTTGAATCTAAACTATATTCGATTAGGTTCCCTAAGACCCCAAATCAATTATATTATTAGCCTTAGATTTATGTCGTAACCTAAGATAGCGATAGTTCGATATTTAATCCCTTTGGATTCGATAATCTTTAAAGCTACACGCGATATGACTATATACGTGCAGTCTAGATTTCTTAAGACACACAAAGTTGCGATCAATAAAGTAATGCGAAAGAAGTGGGGAAAAACCGTTGCAATCGAATTAATCAGTGTGGTGTCGCGATCGGTGATTATGACTTATGGCATTTTTTTTTGGTCCTTCAATATAGTCTTGCACATTTTCAAAGCCTACGTGACGTTGTCCACTTTTTCGGAGTCCAATAATCCAAGATGACTAAATAAGTCATCTCCGTAGAAGTGACACCAATAATTTCCAAGAGTGGAAATATATACTTATAAGTTTTGTATATTGAGTCAATTATGAAAATGTAGGGAAAGATGTTGAAAAACTTCACAAAATTGGGATGACTCCAAAATATAACTCAAATGTTGACTTTATCATCATAAACTATGTACCTCGAAATATAGTTGTCATCTTCCAAAAGCTTAAACAATTGTTGCATATCAGATCTTGGTCCTCTTTCCTCCTTGTTGTCTCAAGCTAGAATGTTGTATATTTTCTTGATATATGAAAATATTCAAATCAGGTCTTTTCCAATTCAAATATGGAAATATTTTTTTCCGATGCCATCATGTTTAATGTCATGTCTAAAACAAGTTCCTTTTCCTCCAGAACAAGGCGACATACAAGAATAAAGTTTTAGTGTTGAAAATATGATTGAGAATGAGAGAGTTTTTTTCAATGGTGTTTGAAATGGTAGCTTGCTTTAGCATGAAGAAGAAGATTATGCAAGTGTCATAGCACAAAAAATATCTGAGCGAATCACATGATCGAAGTACAATAGAGTCATTGTAACACCCTGTATAATATACATCTAAAAAGTACATTATATGTAATATTAATTGTTGTTGATACAACATAAATTCCTAATGACAAATATATATATATATATATATATATATATATATATATATATATATATATATATATATATATATATATATAGAGAGAGAGAGAGAGAGAGAGACCAATGGTTTTTACACAAATATCTAGCATGTATTTCAGTTAGCTTTTCTTTTAATTGTCGAGTATTTTATTTCAGGGTCAGAGGAATAAAACCAGGAAAATTGGTGCAAAAAGTGCAAATTCGGAGTTTCGGAGGAAGTCTCAAAATCCAAGCTACAGGGTGCCTGACACGGTCACTCGTATCACCTGACACATGCCGTGTCAAGATGAAAGCTATTTCCAAAAGGAAAACCAGGGGCTGACACGGGTGCCCGTGTCACCTGAACCAAAAGTCAGAAATTGAAATATCAAAGGCCCAACACGGGTGCCCATGTTGCCTGACACGACCCGTGTTGGGAGGCGACGCTGATTTTGAGTGTTTTTATGATTTTTCACTATTTGGGACCCAGAGGGGAATTTTGGGCATTTCGAACCGAGACAGATGGATTATTTACTACGTATCCAAGTTTGAAAGGGGATTAGGGGACTTTTTGTCAGCGGAAGAATTCAGAGACTTGGAGATTGAAGCCTATGCAAGTTTTGGGGAACGAAGACCTTTCATGAGCGAAAGCAAATGAAGATCAAAGTTCATCATCAACTTGTAATGTTTATCTTTATTTTTATTGAAATTATTTTGAACAATATGAGTAGTTAAACCTCCCCCCCAATGCTAGAGGTGTCCCTGATTTGATTTTGCAACGATGTCGAATTCCTGAGTTTATCAATAGATTTGTTTTCTATTCAATTTAATTATACAAGGTTTTATATGCTTTCTCGATCGGTCCAATTAGGATTGATTCACAGTTAACAACCAGCTGGACCGTGGTAGTTAAGGTTTTTGTATGATTAGACTAAAGTAGATATCACCTAGGACTAGGGATACCCTATAGTTATCGGCTAACTCTTAATAAAATCAAAGCTTGTTTCCCTAATAACTCTCTAAGGACTTAAGGTTTATAGGGAATGCTCAAAGGTATTCCCACTAAGGACTTAGGGGAAAAAAACCTAAAGAGCAGTAATTGAAGGTTATGAACTTGTTGAAAAGATCAGGATTCAAGATAGTTATAGGGAAAATTATACACCTTACCCTAGCATGCTCCTCATATATGTTAAAAAGCCATCTTATATTTTTGTTTATTAATTGACAATCTCAAAACTAAAACCCCAAATTAAGTTTTTGTTTAATTGAACATGAATTGAATTCGACAATTGTACGCAGTCCTTGAGATCGACATTCGGGGAATTTCCCTATTATTACAAGGGGTAAAAATAGTGCACTTGCTATTTTTCCTATCATATATATATATATATATATATATATATATATATATACACACACACACATGTACAAAATAATAAAATATATTATGGCACATGTTATAGAAAGGTTCCTAAATGAAACTTAGACCTATGCACAAAATCTTCATTGTACATAATTCATATCGAAAGATCACGATAATCAAAATTCTTTGAAACATCATCAAACTACTTCTTTTATCTTTAATATGTAAATAAACACATGAAAACAACAATGATAATGGGGGTGAGATAATAATCTCAGTGAGTTCCCATATCCTATGGGCTCACTCGACTCTAAAGGGGTCTCTTATCGATTCCTAACTCAAGTCTTTATCTTTCATTACTTGTGTGTCACTCAATCAATGTAACAAAGACTTAAGAATCTAGGGTATATTCACATTGTATATAAACATGTAAATTTAGTTCACATAACTCAATAAATCACTATTTAAAAATATGAAACATTGATTCTGGACAGGACATACGTCTAAGGCAAGGCTCAATTCACGTATGATCGTATGATTTGACTTTCATGTGGATATAGAGTTCCCCATGGGACTCGAACCCACTTTAAGAACTGTCACTCGTATGAGACTCGAACCCACTTTGAGTATCTTTCACCGTATGGAACTCAAATCTATTTAAGATCCCACATATCCCCTTGATTTCGACATATGGTTGAGACTCAAATCCATTTGAGGCTCGAATCATTGGTGCCACATCCTTAATTCTGATTTACATAAGTATCTCAATGGGGATATGGACGATCAAGGAAAATTATGAATATTTGATTAGGTTCATCAAAATTTCCCGTGATTTCTCTCATCAATCATTAGGTGACCATATCCCCCAACCTCATAACATGAATCATACATGCTCCATACAAAATATATTGATTGATAATCAAGTGACTACTCAACCACGATACACATTGAGTTACCCTTGCGTTCAAGCATCACCATCTAAGTCATTGTGATAGCCTATATTACTCTTACTAGTTCATTCGCCTACACTACGCCAAAAACGAGTTTTGGCAGCACTACATAGACAGTGCTTATGCCAAAGCGCTGCTATAGGTATCCAGAAAAAAAAATTAAATACTTTAGACAGCGCTTATTAAAAGCGTTGCTATAGGCCTTATCAAAGGCCGCACTTTTTTTCCCTAAGCGCTGCTATAGGGTTTTAGAAAAATTAAAAATTAAAAAAGTAACAAAAGCGCTGCTAAAGGTGTAACTCTAAAAGCGCTGCTAAAGGGGGCCTAAAGCGCTAAAGTAATACCTTTAAAGCGCCTTTGGTTAGTTAAATAATTTCTAAACCCCTAAATTGTTAATCAGAAATCTCATTCGAAACAAACAAACTCCTTTGTCCGTCTCAGAGCCACTGTTGATCATCTTCTTCTCCAGAATCGCTCCTCTCCGTCCTCTGCTGTCCTCCTTCCGTCCGTCCTCCTTCCGTACGTCATCACCCACTGTTCTCTTCATTATGAGGATCTGTTACATCTTGTTTAAACTGAGGCGTGTCAGCACCATATACAACCGCCACCACGTTACACTGAAGCATCATTGGTAAGTCATTTTGTGATTTTTGTTATGCTAAGCACCATATACAACTGCTCTGAGTTCAGCCGGTACTGCTCTTTCGTTGTACTTTGAATTTATGCCTGATTTTAGAATCCTAACATGAGCAATGCATAGATAGGTATTGCATTTTAGAATCCTGATTTTAGAATCCTATATTATGAATAGATAGGTATTGCATTTTAACATAACTGAGTATGTTACATGCATCCTTTGAGCAATGCTATTGTTAGGTTTCAAAATTGTTGGTTTTTATGTTACCAGATATCGTAATGTCTTGAGACAATTCTGAACAAGATTTCATTTTATTGATTTGTAAATATTTGGTCTTAATTAATGAACACCCATTTCCTTTAGTTGGAGTAACACCTGATTCAGTTCAATGTTTATATATTACTAATGCCTGCCCTTTTTTTTATTGGATTCTATTTTCCTTCTAACAATGTACTTTTATGGTTACTCATTAAAACTTCAAAGACTTGCATCTATTAATTCATCTGAAGACAGAAAATTACGCAAAATAAACTTATTAATCTTGTGGTTGGCTGCTAGTGTCAGTTCCTCAAAATTTATAACCTATGTTGTTGGCTTGTGCACAGACAGGCTACATTTGGAGTTTTTTTTTTTTTTAATAACTCGTATCTTGATTTCTCGTTGAACTATATGTATGGCGCCATATGCATTTATTGAATTCTTTTTCATGTAGATACTTGTGATTTCTAATTTTATTTTATCTTCTACGTTATCTGAAACAAATATATCTATTGCTACATATTGAATTCAACATGAACTGGAGCTTTTTAAAATATTCTTTATGTTGGCTAGGAGGAGATAGAGTGTTTTCATTTCTCTTGCGCTTTATGTGTTTTATTCTCTTTTTCGGACTTCCCTTATGATATTTGCATGTCATAGATTAAGAAGCTTGAAGAGCTTGGGATTGGAAGACCTTCAACATATGCAAGCACAGTAAAAGTATTACAGGTATTTGATTGGAGACAGTCTAATGTCATAACCATACCGTATCTTTTTTATCTTATATATCAAGTCAAGGCTAACAATTAAGTTAGTACTCATAATCAAAGATAATTATGTACATTCACATTCTTGATTTCTCTGAGGAGTTTTCAAGAACTCAATCATATAGGCTTTTCTTTTCTACAAAGTTCCATTTTCACACTGCACTGGCTTAGAAACTCGTAGGTGTTCATTTGAAAAGTCTATCTACATTGCTTGAGTGAAATTTGATGGAAGAGATCCTTATTCATCACTCTTTCTTATTGCAGAAGATTAATTGCATTTGGGTCAATTCGTTCGTATCAAGTTGCATTATTCTTAAATTCTTTAGAAACCTGCATTAAAACATAAGGTACGTATTTGTTATTTTCCCCTTTGTTTATCTATATTATTTGTTTAGTTTCATAAAAAATTCAAAGGTGGTTTATGATTTTACATGGTATTCAAAGGTGGTTTATGATTTACATGGTATCCATAGTTAGAGCATGAAAATTGATAAAATAAAACGTAAGTTGATTGTGTTAGAAGTGGCCGAAATGACATTGATGGCTGCTTGAAGTAATTTGGAGGAATAGGCTGGACCTGTGCCCTATGTTTATCTATATTTTTCATTCTTACTTGGATATGATAGACATGGAGAGTCCATAGTTAGATATTATTATACCGTTTTGTGCCCTAATTAGTGTTTTTGTTTAACGTACATAATAGTTAAAACCATGGATAAAAAATGGATGTGTGTCGATCGATTGTCAAAAGAGTACGAGAATGGGGTATTAGAGTTCGTTAAGTTTGCTGTTGAACATGCTGAAGACCCGAATAGAATGAAATGCCCTTGCTTGGGTTGTTGTTATGTGGGTCGGGGTGACGCAGATGGATTGAAATCGCATTTACTGATGCGTGGAATTGATCGAAGTTATACGTGTTGGATATTTCATGGTGAGAAAAGCATCGAGAATGTTGAACCGGGGTGAAAAGTAATCGACCTATGTTTCGCATTTACAATGCCCGATACATATGATTGTGATCAAGTCGAAGAGATTGCAGAAGCACTTGAAAAAGATCTTCAGGATTGTCCCAAAATGTTTGAGAGGTTGGTAGGCAATGCGGAGAAACCGTTGTATAAATATTGCCCCAAATTCACAAGATTGTCTGCGGTATTAAAGTTGTACAACTTAAAGGCGCGCAACGGATGGTCGGATAAAAGTTTCACAGAGTTATTAGCCCTTTTGAGAGACATGCTTCCTGAGGATAATGTTCTTCCTAATCGAACCTACGAGGCCAAAAAAATGTTGTGCTCTATTGGCATGAGCTATGAAAAGATACATGCATGTCTAAATGATTGCATTTTGTTTCGAAACGAATATGCATCGTTGAATGAATGCCCTAAGTGCGGTTTATCTCGATATAAGAAAAAATTATCTCCAGCGAAAGTCTTATGGTATTTTCCTATTATTCCGAGATTTAGACGCATGTTTCGTAGTGAAACCGATGCTAGACACTTGACTTGGCATGCAGATGAAAGAATTGTCGATGGAAAATTTTGACATCCGACAGATGCACCCCAGTGGAAGAAAATTGATAATGATTATCCTGATTTTGGAGGAGAAACAAGAAACCTTCACTTGGCATTATCTACGGATGGAATGAACCCGCATGGTCTTCAAAGTATCTCACATTCCACATGGCCCGTGATTCTTATGATTTATAACCTACCTCGATGGCTATGTATGAAGCGCAAGTACATGATGTTGTCTATGTTAATTTCTGGGCCTAAACAACCAGGGAATGACATAGATGTATACTTGAAACCTTTAATCGAAGATTTGAAGATTTTGTGGAGAACGGTGGAGGTTTATGATGGATATAGGAAAGAAAATTTCAATTTGAGGGCGATGTTGTTTGGCACAATTAACGATTTTCCAAAGATATGGAAATTTATCCGAGTATAGCATTAAAGGTGAAAAGCGTGTTCGTCTGAAGATGGAACCGATACCATGCGATTGAAACTTTGTCAAGAATGTATTTCTCATCGAGATTCTTAAATTCTAAACATCAATATCGTGGATGGAGAAAACGCTCAATGGAGATACCGAACAACGAGAGCTCTGCTGGATTGACAGTGATCAAATTTTGAAAAGGTGAAAGATGTGAGTATTCATTGGCAAACCTTTGCACATAAAGTTGTCACAGTGGGTGGAAGAAAAGGTCAATTTTTTTAATTGCCATATTGGAAATCTTTGTACGTAAGACATTTTCTTGATGTTATGCATATTGGAAAAAATGTATTTGAAAGTGTTATTGGTACGTTACTCAATATAAAAGGAAAGTCTAAGGATGGCCTTAAAGCAAGGGAGGACATGGTAGAAATGGGAATAAGAACCGAATTAGGACCCGTGAGGAAAGGAAGACGCATATCTACCACTTCGCTTATACTCTATCTAGGCAGGAAAAGAAAATATTGTGTAAGTTTTTGAGTGAAGTTAAAGTTCCAGAAGGTTACTCCTCAGACATTAGAAGACTCGTGTCCATGAAAGACCTCAAGTTAAAGAGTTTGAAGATACATGATTGCCATGTCATAATGGAACATTTTCTACCAATAGGTATACGTTCTATTTTGCCAGAAAAAGTAAGAAGCGCTATAACTAAATTGTGTTTTTTCTTCAGGTCAATTTGTAGTAAGGTGATCGATCCTGAGATCTTACTAGTATTACAAAAAGAAATAGTTATTACTTTGTGTGACCTTGAAATGTATTTTCCTCCATCATTTTTTGACATTATGGTACATCTTGTTGTTCATCTTGTGAAAGAGACACAATTGTGTGGACCAGCTTATATGAGATGGATGTACCCTGTTGAACGTTACATGAAAATATTAAAAGGGTACGTGAAAACCAAGTCATCCGTAGGGTTGTATCGTTGAGCGATATGTTGTTGAAGAAGCGGTTGAGTTTTGTATCGAATTTTGTCCAATGTGCAATCCATTGACTCCCAAATCTCATTTTTGAAAAAGAAGGTAAAAATTAATTGGAAATGAAATTGTGATGATCAAGGGATGAACGGATCAAGTGCATTTGTATGTTCATAATGACAATGAGGTTGAGCCGTTTGTTGAAATGCACAAGGCTATACTCCGAGGTGAGAATCAAAGTAGAAATGAAAATTGATAGTACGAGAGCACAATCAAAGTTTTATACAGGGTTTAAGGATCATATATATTCAAAGTTTCATTCAGATCCCGCTCAATATCGACGGTTGAGATGTTTGGCATATGGTCCAAGTTCGATTGTGTTCTCTTATAGAGGATACACAATTAATGGATACACATTTTATACCAAAGAACAAGATGAGAAAAGTACTATGCAAAATAGTGGTGTTACGGTTGTAGCTGAAGCAATGCACATTTCTAGTATGAAGGACTTAAACCCCAAATATGAAAATCATTATATTTTGGGGTTATCAATCACATTTGGGTGTTTGATTACGAGAAGTTTCAGATTCCTATCTTTGATTGCAAGTGGGTACATAGTAGTGGCATACGAATGGATAAGTCAGGGTTTTTGCAAGTGGATCTTAATAGGGTGGGGTATAAAGATGAGCCTTTTATTCTAGCCTCTCAAGCTAAACAAATGTTCTATGTCACGACCAAGAGTACGAAATGGTCTATAGTGCTTTTATCTAACACAGTGATTGATGATAAAAGTGTAGATCAAGGTGATGTTGATGTTGAGAATGAGTCGTATATTAGAAACGATCGAGATGAAAATACTACAGCAAATGAAACATATATTAGAAAAGATCATGATGAGGGAATTTGGATCAATCCCACCGTCCGCGTTCTTAAGAGACAAGTAATTCAAAATCCAACCAAGAAAAGAAAGAGATGTTAGTGAAAGAGGTAATATATATTCCTCCATTCTTGTTAACACTTAGCAAACTTCTAATAAATGATATATTTTTCATTTTATATACTCAATTGATATTTGTCATTTTATATACTCAATAGATATTTGGAATTATATATTTAGAATTAAATATTTGTCATTAGATACTAATGTTTTTCTTGACTACAGGTTAGATGGCTAGTAACGAGGAGCACCCACACGATGATTCAATTAATGATGGAGACAATGATGGAGGAAAATCCAGTAAGGGAGTGGAAAAAGAAATTAAAAGAGGAAAAAACTATTATGAAGAATATCATTCGTGATAGAGATAGAGGTATTAAATACGATGTGCATTGGAGTCCAACTGGCCAATTAATTGAGCCTAACGGTTCTAAATTGACAAGTTACATTGGTACAATTGTAAGGAGATAAATACCAATAACTTGTGATGAGTGGAGAGATGATACGCTGGATGATGCTAAAAACAAAATCTGGAGTGAGATACAGGTAATTTTAATTATGTCTTTAAATTACGATTATGTACTTTTAATTATGTCTTTAAATTACGATTATGTACTTTAAATTATGTCTTTAAATTACTTATACTAGCGCACTTTGTGTATGTTTTTTGTAGAGGTCTTTCAACATTGATGACACAAAAAAAGATTATTGTCTTGGATTGGCTGGCAAAAGACTAAGAGGTTTAGAACATTTTTAAACAGAAAATATCTTAGAGATGCCGAAATTTTTTTTGTTGATGCAGAGCGTCCAACAGAATATGCAGATGTGATTTCACTTAAAGAATGGGATGTTTTTAAAGACAAACGGAAAACCCCATAATTTAAGAGTGTAAGTGACGTAAATCGTCAAAGAGCATCATCTCCGGCATATCCATACAAAAGGGACGTTTGGATATGCACGATTAGAACAAAAATAGTAAGTATTTACAAATTGCAATGATATACTTGTTCATCAAGAGTTATAACGAGCTTGTTTTTGTGTTAATGTGTAGTTAAAAGAGGAGAATAGTTCAAACATCTCTTCCGGAGCATGTTTTGTGGAAGGCTGCCTGGGTAAGGATGGAGTTCTTAAAGAAGAAGTACAAGAAATTTTTGAAAAATGCGTAAGTATAACATTAATTCTAATTAAATCAAAATTTTATTAACATATAATATTCATGTTTTTCCAATATTCATATGCATTTCGGAGATTCTCACATACATCTCCACCGGATGATTGCAGGAGCATACTTAGTCGAGCATTAGATGTTCGTGAGTATTCGTCGGGTGAGGGTAAAGGATATGGGTTACTCTAAGCTCCTTGAAAAGAACAACCTAAAGACAAAATCTAGCAATAAAGAACTGCAGGCAAGGTTGGATGCATTAGAAGTCAAGTTCTTGAATTGAGGAAGGAAAAGCAAGACAAGACCAATCGAAAGGGAATCTTGGTGTTAAAGAAACTAGTGACATAGCTAGTGTCAATTGTGCTCTTAAAGAAACTATTCCCGAGATAATTTCATATATTATTTAATTAGTGTAATTTATTTAACTGACATATATACACATTAACGATGTCATATTTATTATTGATTTTAGGGCATTTCACCTTGTCAACTCTTTTAGAGACACCAACTTATCGCATGGTTGGCAAGGAAAAGTCCATAACACTCGTGGAGAAGTACTTCATCATAAACCGCTCCCTTCTGGATATTTGAAAGTGTCAATTGATATTGCTTTAGAGGAGGGTGCGTTATTACCAATCCCAAATGAAGTTTCGGATGCAACATTGGTGGGAGAGGCAATAGGAGCGTTTGTTGCATGGTCGTCAAGACTCGTTCGCATAGATGATGAGGTATAATTAAAACCGTTATGAACATTTTAGTACTCAAATTTTTTACGTTCGTTTAACTTACATTTTTTTGCATGGTAATGTTAGACTCCTACAAAATCCAAAACCAAAAGATAAAGGGATTACACGGCCAATGGAGTCAGTGGCATCACAAAAACAGGTACAACACAATTATATGATATTTATGCTTAGATAATGTTACGTTAATTTGTCATCCTATACTTGACCACTCTAATTTTATGATATTTAGATTATTCCTGCCAAAGAGATTGAAGCTGTAAGTAGGGGTAAAGAGCCTGTAATTAGCAACATTCCCACAAAAATAAAGAATGTTGCTAAGAGGACCGATGCTAGAAAGAAAACTACTTCACAGTATAGGTCGTGCCTTCGGACATTTATAAGCTTCACAACTATTTCGCAAGGTGGTACTTCTCTTGTACCCCTGGATGAAGGGATTTATGGTTCTCAAGGCATGACATCAATTGGTATGGAGGATTTGGACCAAGTTTTTGGACACTTGACATTAGGCATGGTTGTTATCGATACATACATCAGGTATACTCCAAACAACTTTGTTTAATTAATTGCAGAATTTATTTACTCATTTCAATGAATAATTAATGTTAATGATGTTTTTATTTAAGGTTTTTGTGTGACAAGTTGATTCGCCCGCGTGGATTGGAGTCCAGATTCGCTTTCATAAATCCCAACATTGTCCACGCAGGGTCAATCATCTCAAAACCAGATGAAGTAATAGCATATGTACTCAGTTTATTTATGGCCATAAAAGATACAGAAAAATTGTTCTTTTTACCATATAATACTGGCAACAAGTAAGATTTTCATTCTAATTTCCTCTATTATAATTTTTTCGTTTTTTAACGTTGTGTAGAAAATTTCCATCTAACCTTTGTTTAATATTCCAATGGACACTGGTTATTGGTTGCAATTAATCCTTTGAGAGAAATTGTATATTATCTGGATTCATTGGGCAATGATTGGACAACATACTCAGATATGAAGAAGACGATTGACACGTAAGTGAGATTGTTCTAAAATATTCCTATGTATATTTAATTATTTATGTGCGATAGTTCTAAACATTCGTTATTATTTTATTATAGCATTCTACAAAGTTTTCGAGTACAAAGAGGTATTCAAGTACCAAGGAGTAGAGTCAACAATATTTCTTGGATCAAAGTGGAGGTATAGATTTTCCCAATTTTGATAATATAGCGATGATACTTGATAAAACAAGTTAAGTTGTATATACTGATGTATATCCGTATTTTCTTTTCATTTGTAGTGTCCTCGTCAACGCAATGGTGTAGATTGTGGTTATTTTATGTTGAGGTTTATGAAAGAAACTATTCTTTTGGACCGATTAGAGATTCCATCCACGGTATGAATTTCTAACTTAGGAATTATTTTAATATTTCTCATAAAATGACTTAGTATTTTAATTAAATCATACTATTTATATTATTATGTAGTACTTTGATGAATTCAAGTGTGCTTGTTACTCAAAAGATCAATTGGATGAACTTATGGAGGATTGGTGCCAATTTGTTATGGAGTTGAGAGTTTTATTATAAGGTATAACTTTGAGTTTTGAGAATATAATATATGTCGTTATAGTTGTGTTGTTTTTGTTGTTATTTGGTAACTTGTATGAATTTCGATTTTTTGATTTTGTTTCAGGTAATATAGGTGCAGATCGATGTAGAAGATAGAGTTATTTTATAAAGAAATTTTGATTTTGTTTCATTGTTGTATAAATTAATGTTGTTGTTGTGTATATTGTGCAAAAAGGATTGAAGATGTATATTGACGTATATTGATGTTGTTATAATATTGTTTCATTGTTGTATATTGATGCATGTTGTTGTTTAAAATGTTATGTTGAAGCTATAAATTCAGTTGCAAAAATGGTGAGATATTATATTAAATGAAAAAAAAAATGAAAAAAAAAATCTATTAAAAAAAAGAAGGAAAAGCGTTGCTAAGGGGGATAGAAATACTGCCTAAAGTGATTGAAAAAATAATAAAAAATAATAAGGAAAAGCGCTGCTAAAGATAGACAGCGCTTTTTAAAAGCGCTGTCTAAAGTGATTGAAAAAAAAATTAAAAAATAATAAGGAAAAGCGCTACTAAAGGGGGGAATATACAACGTTTTTTAAAAGCGCTGTCTAAAGTGTAAGCGCTGCTAAAGGGGGTACCTTTAGCAGCGCTTTTTAATGAAAAACGCTGCTAAAGGGGGGTACCTATAGCAGCGCTTTTGAAATTACATAAGCGCTGTCTATACCTTTAGCAGCGCTTTTAAGCGCTGTTAAAGCCCTAAAAAAGCGTTGTCTATGCCCTTATTTGACATAGTGCTAGTTAAGAACATTGGGTTTAACCTCACTCATCATCGAGATTTTAATCATTTAATACATACACACAAGAAAGAAAGTCATACTAATTCATAATACACACATGAAAAGTATGGTCCAATTACAAGGGACAAATAAGTAAATTAATTCCATCAAGCATCATCATGAGTTAGAGCTTTGAACAAGCTTTTCAATGCATTCAAGTGCATCTCATTTCGAATTTCAAAACTCAAGTCACGGTCCGAACAACACATGGCATTGGGTTATAAGGTTGTTACGAATTTCAATTTTTCCCACGAATTTCCATCATTTGATCATGCATTTTCCCCATTTTCCAACCCTTTTATGCCATGAACTTAACACCAAACAAGAGTATATAAACAACTAAGATGTACTTTTTTTCAACCTCATTAATCCTTACCAATTCAACATAATATCAAGTTGCATACAAGAACACCAAATACATTTTATAATATCGTACATTAGATTAGATTGTACTAGAATCTAATCATATACTTTACATTGTTGTAGTTTTATCAACTATTATACCTCTCTATTTCAAAATTACTGTGTTTTAGCAAATAAATTTTGTTTCAAAATGACTGTCATTTTCACTTTTCAATGTAGTAATAATTACTATTTTTTCAATTGCGCCCCTTACTTTTTACTCTATACACTATTTCTAATACATTAATAGGGTTAATTTTATAAAAGTGTAATGTCTTATAATAACATCATTATATTCTTTAATTTGTGTGCAAAAACGTTAAGCGACGGTCATTTTGAAATGGAGGGAGTAGCATAAGCAATGTGTAACTACACATTTTTGGTGATGATGTTGCACAACTTCAAATAATTTTTACACCACATTATGAAGCACATAAAGTATAATATGACAAAGCACATTATCAATGATAATGTCTGCTCATATTACAAATGAAAATAGTACATATATGTCTACTCATATTACACATGAAAATAATAATACATATATGTAATAGTCATAACACTAATTAGCATACATAAGCATTATACTACTCAAACATCACATTATTCACAATGTTTTTGACAACACATTATTGTGATTAATGCTTGAGCACATTGTTGTCACATGCACACATGCATAGATGTATCACATGTATATCACACAGAACAACATAGAAGACACACCAGTAAATAGCACACACATTGACATTATCACACAGAACAACATAGAAGACACACCAGTAAATAGCACACACATTGACATTATGATAACACATAACATCAACTACATATAACAATTAAACTATGTTACACACATAATGGACACACACAAAAAACAATATAAATTAAGATACACAAAAACAACACAATCATGGTATCAACACAAAAATCTAACTTCTCATTCAGGATTTATCTCTCAAACTAACTGTAACTAGAAACTCACATTAAGATGAAGATGATGAAGAAATTGAGATGATTTAGTGGCGATGATGATGATTTCCATGAACTCTTCCTTCTTCTTCCTTGAGTTCTTTCTTCTTCTTTCTCTTTTCTTTTTTCTCTTTTTCTCTATATTTCTTCTTTTGAGATTACTGATAGAAAAGAAAAAGGAAACAAATGGTTGAGATAAGTGGATAAGAAATGAGTGGATAGAAAAAAAAATCAAATAAGTGGTTGAAATTAATAGTTGGTAAAAAAATATCTCAATCATATTTTTAAAGAGTGTTTTTTTTTACTACTAAAAAATTTGAAAAATTATTAATGTTACCAAAATATTCTCTATTGTACTAATTAATACTACCTATGGTCCTATTTATAAGAAAAAAAATACACTTTTTATATACATTGAATAAATAATGTATTTGGATAGTATATTATCTAAATATATTATTTGTCCAATGTATCTAAAAAATGATTTTTTCTAATAAATAAGATCAGAGGGAGTAATGGTAAGTCTCATTAAATAAAAATTAAGCTCATATAAGTTTATTAATTGCTTTATTTGTCCTAACTCATAATTAATAGAGCATCTAGGAGCTCAACATGTCTCAAATGACAACAAATATAACACATAAGAGCTCAACTTGTCTCAACTGACGACAAATATAGCACAAAAGAGCTTAATTTGTTTCAATTGGCAACAATTAGAGTACTTAAGGGGATATGGGATATTAGATCTGCCACCGAACTTTATTTATTTCAAAAGAAAATGGAAAATATTGATAAAATCCACGAAAGAAAAGATAAATGGTTGTCTTAAACCAAAAGCGGGTTCAGGAGTTGTTATGCAAGGGGAATATATTAGCACCCCTCACATATATTGTACTCAATATGATCCATTTAGTTAGTTTAACCAGTGAGTGTTAGTGTGATATTAGTTTGTGATCTTCTACTATTACATGAGGGGAAAGAAAAAAGATTTTTAGGATATTCTCATGGTGCAATGAGAAAATCAATTTCATAGTTTGTGATAGAAAATGTTCGCGAGGTGGTCGAAGTTTGTTGGCGAAGTTTGTGGCGTCTCTTAGCATATTGGGACAATAGTACGTGACACTGAATAACTTATTTATCAATTCTCGTCCTTCTATGTGGTTTCCATGAACACCTTTGTGATCCTCCATTAATACTAGAGTTGTCTTGTTCTTAGCCAAACACCTTAGCCTTGGTGTGGCTTTTTCCATCTTATAAATTTTTCAACTACTAAGGTGTATTTCAAATATAGATTTTTTTCTCGCCTTGTCCTCATCCAAGATTAAATGCTTGCTTGTTAAGTTCAGATTATGGGCTTCATCCAACCTCTATCGTCCAATGCGTCGGCAGGTTTAACTGTGGAAACTTCAACACTAGGATTAAGCAACACTTCATATAGAAATGTTTTTGTGTGTCTTGGTTTCTTAGTTCATGTGAAGTTTAACAGGACATTTGCTCAAGAATTTTGTTCTCTAGGCACATATGTTGCCCAAAAAATTAAATTGTCTAGATATTGGTTAATATTTGAGATTTTATTCTCGCTCCTAAATTAGACGCTCCCGTCTCATTTTCTAAATTTATTTTACCTAATTATTGCTTGTTTTGAATTTGAATTGCAAAGATTGTTTAAATAGAGGATTTAACCTGTCACCCTCAGTTATACCTGTCACTCCACATTTAGAGTATTTTTACCATTATACCCTTCTTTAAATACCATTATTTTCAAAATATATTGCAATGTACCAGAAATTTGGATTATTTATCGGCAATTAGCAAAAAATATATATTTTTACTGAAACAAGGTGAAAGTACCGACATTTTGGAATTTTTGGTATATACATACTAGAATTTATGAAATTTCCTATAAATACATGTATTCTCTTACCGGAATTTGTGAAATTTCCAATATTTACCAAAATATTCCGAAAATATGAAATTTTCGGTATACAATGAGGTAAAATTTTCAATTTTTTTTTGCATAATTTTTTTCAAATATTTGACTCGATAAAGAATTGCCCGATAAAATATATACATTTAACAAAAAATATTCTACATATAAGAATACTTAACAAATTAGGATGACTTCCTAACCGCGTCTCCACATATGTTGATTCACATGCTTTTGCATCTTTAGTACATTTATGTTTCCAACGATTAGTGACGAGAGGCAATGGCTAATCTGATTTCAACTTTACTTGAACCTAATGATTGTTGTTGACAAAATCAAGAACAATGAATTTATGCTTCCTAGTATACATAGGTGAAGCTAAAGCAAGAGGGAAAATGTAATGTTAAGTTTTTTGGAAAGAGATAAAAAATGACATTGTATCTACAAACAATAAGGTAACCCATATCAAGAATCGTCATTCAGTTATCCATCCATAACCTACACACCCAAGTGCTTTACTCGTAACACATTCCTAATTGTAGAGACGGTCGCATAGAAAAAATTGGAAAACAATTGAGGGTGTTGATGAACTTAAGTATACTACATCTGAATCAAAGGCTATGACTCTTCACCCCCATCCAAGTAGAGTTGCAATAACATGAAAACCATAATTTCCTTCTTTACTAGCATCAATAATGTCATCAATGCATGGATGTAAGAAGTCAAGAAACTAGAACAAGTAAACATGCCTTGAAGATTCAGTGGATGGTTAACCGCCATCCGACATACTTGACATTTGACTTCTAGTTAGTTTTATGCACGATCTCTTCATAGTAAAACTCTCATGTGAGTCCTCAGCAAACTCCCATTATGAAGGATCATGATGCAAATCACTCTCTTGATGTTTTCTACTTTTCTTAACTCCCATCTTTGGCTTGTACTTCACCGGTGGTGGATACATAGAAGTTGTGGATGGATGTGTTAGTTCCAAAACTTTTTCTTCAACACCCTTTTGACCTACAATATCCAAAGTACTAAAATATCTCTTAAAATATTCATACTCTACTTCTAAACCCAATGGTGTACCACTTTTTCACGACTGACCTCATGCTCTTCAAAAATACATGAATTGATTATAAAGAAACACGTTTGCATTGTATTTGGAAACTAGAATTTTGACATGCACACGGTAACCCGTGTGTTGTTTTAATGAAACAAACACTTGCATCTTTGCTTGCACAAACCATTTTTACCCTTTCCAGGTCCTTTTCAATGTGATGTATACACTATTCTGAAACAAAACTGTGCAAGTTGGCATATAACAAAGTGTTATACTGATGCTCGATATTGACGATACTTTTTTTAAATGACACTTTGATTAACTCTAACTGCAACTTCAACATGGTGTTCACAACATCCTAACTTCGGCATAAATCACTCTGGCTTGTAATCAACATTTTTTTTAGTCTCCAATGAGAAGACTCCACTCTAAAAACCATAAATAAAAATATATGTTAAATTATGATTAGTAATGTAATAACATCAAACCAGCATTTGTGTACCTGTTCGTTGTTGTATTCCTTAAATCAGTGACTCTGTTAGACCAAGAAGTAACAAACCTTTCTTTATAAGGTGTCAATCATGTTTCACTCACATATTTAACAAATAAAGGAATATCAACACAAAAAGTCTCAAAATGCTTCAAGAGTTCAACAAACTCAATTTCTCTATTTGAATAGACGATGTTGTTCCATAGATCCATGACATGTTCTTGTCTTTCTGATTTAACACACTATTTACATTTCATACTAACGTTTTTTAAAATATGGAAAGAACATAACAAATGAGTTAAATTTGGGAACACAACTTCATTGGTATTCATCAACGCAAGTTCCTGGCCCGTTACCATAATCTTCAGTAGAAAATTCTTGGAAGAGAATAATTCTCTAAGCTTTTCTAGTGTCATTTGAAGTTCTCCCCCCTTTCATGTTACAAATAGGTAAAGCCAACTGAAAACGTTAGCTTCGTTGACTTAACACCAACAATCTCAAGCAGTGATAGCTGATACTTATAGATCACGATGCACATAATAAAAAATCTACTAAATCAAAATCTGTAATGTTTATTGATTGGTGCCCATTACCTATTTGTATTGTAAGTAAAATAAAAAATCAACACCAAATGAAATATATTCAACAACTTAACTGAATCAGGGTGTGTCCAAAAGATATCAACAACAACATTTGAGTTGTCCCTATTTCTAGTCCAACACACGTGTCTCTCTATTTTTGAATAAGACTCAACAAAATTTATAGTTCCCTCCTCTCTCACAATCCACAATCAATTTATCTTTCATCCACTAATTCCCATTTTGCAATATCTGAATGAACAATGACAACAATAATACCATGATGTTTACCAATAGTTTATGACAGTGTTAATACTTCAGTTCTAGAATGAAATATTTGTCGTTTATAACATATAAAGAGTAGACTACCAATATCATAGAGACGGGAAAACTTTTAAAATTTAAAATTGTTACATAGAAAACATACAACGTCGATGGTGAAGAATTGCATAAAATATGTACAAGAATCTGTAGAAGACCCTATCGGTTCTAGACTACACAAGTAAAACATTATTCTGCACTACCAAAAATTATGAATATATGCAAAACTTTTGGTATACTCGCAAATTTAAAATTTCTTGAAGTTTTAGTTGCTAACAAGAAATTTCGAAAATTGTTGGTATGTTTTTGGTTATTTTAGATAAATATTTTTAAAGACACTGATATTTCTTCACTGACAATTTCAGTATTTCTAGTAAAAGTGAGATACTTTTTTATAATATACCGAATTTTCACAATTTCTAATAAAAATGCAAATTTTCCTGAAAAATGGGAAAAATGTTTTTTTTCCAAAAACATTGTTATAAAACGAAAAATGTTCTTGACCGAGTTCTTTTAGCAAAAGGATATTGTTTTTTTTGTGTAAGCAAGAATTCATTGATGAAAAGAGAACTAAGGGTTCTCCAACCATTACACAAAATAAACGGGATAAATCACCCGCACAAAAAAAGGAAATTACAAACCAATTTCACTACGAAAGATATAACAAAGGATATTTGTTAAAGTTGTAGAAATTGAAATTGGAGTAAGTAATCTCACCTAAAAGCGACCGCTTCCATATTAACATCTTGATACTCCAAACCATATCGCTAATATTCCAAATATCATTTCTAAATCTAATACCATTCCTCGTCAACCCTATTATCCAACAAGTAGCTAGCCACACCACCCCTAACTTTATCTCTTTAACTTTCTTCTTTTTACAAAAAGTATACCAATCCAAAAAACTAACAATTAAAAAAATAATGGTCTCTATTTTCACCATCCACACCACAAAAAACACAATTTAAATTATCCAAGGTGAAAGGAATACCTCTAATAACCAAAAGATTTTTTGTGGGAATTCTATCCACAAAAAGCCTCCAACGAAAAGCTTTTATCTTATAAGGGACATCAAGCTTCCAAATCAAACCCAAACATCCTCGCCTCTTTTTCTCGGCCCAAACGGATAGCGCTTCTCTGCATAATGAGTATAACAAGAGGACACTGAAAAACTACCATCCGGTTCCAACAACTAAGAAACTTTGTCAATACCGAATTATAGCAATTTTGCATTATTCAACTTCAAAACCAAACTAGAAAACATATCACTCAAAACCGGAAGCAAACTATCAATATTAATACCACAATTACTCCAAACCCACTCCCTATTAGACCACCCTCCCATACCGGCCACCGAGACCCTTTTCAAACGAGAAACCGCATAAAGCTCCGGGAAACTATCTTTTAAACTAACATCCTCCATCCATTTTTCCTCCCTAAATAGAATAGAAAATCCCTTACCTACCACAAATTTGCTCATTTCCATCATAGGATCATTAGAAGAATAATTAGCAATCGACAATATATCTTTCCACCAAAAAGAATAAGCTTTGGAAACATTATAATCTTGGCCACCACAAAAGTATTCATTGCTATGTCTCCATAACGCGCTTTCAAAATCTTAAACCAAAGTGATTCTTGGCCTTGTAGGATTCTCCACCTTCACTTGTTAAGAAGGGCCATGTTGAATTCCCCAATCTCTTTTAATCCCAATCCCCCCAAATCCACCGGAAGACAAACTTTCTTCCAACTCACCCAATGAATTTTCTTCTTCTCCTCCAAACCTCCCGACAAAAGACCTCCTTGTAAGCTAGTGAAAACCTTAACAACATTTCTAGGCATCTTGTAAAAAGACATGAAGAAAATAGGGAGAGAACCTAGAATAGATTACAAAAGAGTAATTCTCCCCCAAGGTCTAGAAACTTATTCTTCCAACCTGATAACTTCTTCTTCATCTTGTTGATAAGAGGTGTCCAAATAGCCATAGATCTCGGATTAGAACCAATAGGAATACCCAAAAAATTGAAACGACTATCTTCTATTTTGCATTCTAAAACAAAAGAAGTTGCTTCCAAGAAGCTTGGGTTCACATTTATACCAATCAACTTGCTCTTGTGGTAATTAATTCCTAAACCCGAAACCATCTCGAACGCCTTTAAAATCGATTTAATAGCCCAAATTTGATTCCAAAAGCCCTTTCCTATAAGCAATGTGTCATCGGAAAATTGAAGAACATTGATTGAACACCTACCATTCAACACAAAATCACCATAAACACCAATTTCTTGAGATTTCTGAACCAAACTCGCCAGTCCTTCCTCCACTAGCATAAAAAGAAACGGCGATAAAGGATCTCCTTGTCTTAACCCTTTCTCCACCACGAATTCCTTCGTCGGACTCCCATTAACTAAGACCAACATCTTGCTTTGGAACACAATTAACTCTATCCATCTCATCCAACGCTCACCGAATCCCATCTTTCCCAACATCGATCTAAGGAAATTCCAATTGACCTTATCATATGCTTTCTAAAAATCCACCTTGAAAAGAAGACAATCTCTTCTTATTTTCTAGCAAAGTCAACCACCTCATTAGCTACCATTACACCATCCAACAATTGTCTTCCCAGCACAAAGGCACCTTGTCAAGGGGAAACAATCGAAGAAATAAATTTTTTCAACCCTATCTGCCAACAACTTAGAAAGCACTTTATGAAGACACCCGATAAGACAAATAGGCCTATAATCTTCTAGAGACACGTGATTGGAAGATTTAGGGATTAAAGACAAGAAAGATGAAGTAATGACACTAGAAATAACTCCCCAATTTTGAAAATATGTAAAGAAACCCATGAAATATTCTTTAACGATATTCCAACACTTTTAAAAAAGAAAAAAGAGTATCCATCCGTCCCCAGACTTTTGGAACTCCCACAACCCCAGATAGCTTCCTTTATTTCCTCCTCTTGGAAAGGAATATCAAGAAACATCCTATCTTCAACTTCCAAGCTATTGAAATGAATTCCTTCTAATCCCACTTCCTGCGATTCGTTTTCTTTAAATTTGGCCGCAAAATGATTCCAAACTCCCTTCTTTACCTCTTCAAGCGATTCAAGAATACCAAAGTTAGAATTAATTGGCCCTATATGATTATATCTTCTCCTTTCTCTCATAACCGTATGGAAAAACCGACTATTTGTCCCCTTCCTTCATCCACTTGAGTCTAGATTTTTGAACTAACATGTTTTCTTTGATTCTCAAATTTAACCAAAATATACTTGTCGCCTCCTTCCTTCTAGACACAATCTCCGCGTGTAACTCTTCAGGATCAAATTCCAACCTTTCATCCCCACTATTCATAGCACTAACGTTCTCATTCACCTCCAAGTCAATTTTCCCAAACACCAATTTGTTCCACCTCCTCAACCTCTCTTTAAGAAGGCTCAACTTTTCTTTTAAAACAAAATCTCCTCTACCTTCCACCTTCAACTCCCTCCACTCCTTCTCTACAAAAGGGATAAAAGATTTAAAATAAAACCATTCATTGTTAAATTTGAAAGGCTTTGGCCCCCAATTTGGTTTATCCACCAACAACCATATAGGACAATGGTCGGAAATGTCTCTATCTCCAATAAATTGACCCACCACTCCCCACCTATTCTCAACCTCCTCCGAAATCAAAAACCTATCTATCCTACTCATACACTTTCCACTACCGTTGTACCAAGAGAATTTTTTTCCTTTACAAGGAAGATCTATCAATCCACTTTTATCAATGAACTCCCAGAATTTAGACATATCACTATTAAATTCCCTTGAATTCCTACCTCTTATTTCCCTATGATTCTTTATAGCATTAAAATCACCACCAATCACCCACTCACCATCCGAAAACACCTCCATTAACTTCAAAATCTTGTCCCAAAGTAATTTCTTTTTAGGGAGATCACAAGGGGAGTAAACATTCACCACATAATACAAAAAATTCTTCCATCTTAATTTAACCCCCAAATAACCTTCCCCTTTGAAACTAAGGATTGCCTTCATCTCACTTTTCTTCCAAAGAGTAATGATACCTCCCAACGGTCCCAAAGAATTAGAATAAGAAAAATCAACCTCCTCCTTTTTCCACAAACTTTTAGCACCATATTCATGCATAAAAGAAAGTTTGGTTTCTTGAATCATAAAAATATCTGCCTTTCCCTTACAAACCATCGAACTAATTCTACTTCTTTTTAAAGTATTTCCTCCCCTCTATTGTTCAAGGAACCAATAATCATTTCACAATATTAATTATCTTCTTCCCCACCGACGCCTTTTTCTCTTCCAATATCTCCAATTCTAATAACTTTTTTTCTAAGTTCAAAATACCTTTTTTGCCCACCACTCCCAATGCTTCAATACCCTTTCTAACTCTATTACCTTCTTTATCATCCAAAAACGCCCATTGATTGAAGTTATTCCTAACAATATCCGAATTTTCCTGGCGCTCCCCATAAACAACCGTTTCAGTCTGAGATTGATACTTAAGCAGTTTTGAAATTCCCCGCTGGGCCTGAATAGCACTGGAATTGGAATTCTCCAAAACCATGGCTACTTGTGTAGGAACCGACAGAACGGCAGCTTCCTTAAGGCAAGG
The DNA here is from genome assembly GCA_021764765.1 of Vicia sativa. Lineage (NCBI taxonomy): Eukaryota > Viridiplantae > Streptophyta > Magnoliopsida > Fabales > Fabaceae > Vicia > Vicia sativa. Next base: position 238,275,221 of record CM038796.1, read on the forward strand.
TTTCCTCTTGATTTTCTTAAGGGAAGTCGTCGGCCCTATCTTGATCGCTCCCCCAAAGTCCTTCATCTTTTTCACTCGAAGCTTCTTAATGTTTGACTTTTTAGCCAAGGCCAATGAACAATTCACTCCCTTCACCACTCTCCCCGATTCATAAATCAAAAGATCCCCCTCCACCTCTTTTTCCTTCTGGTCATCCTTAAAAATACTCGCGATTTTACTGTCAAATAAACCCTGCGTCACTACTGCTAACAACCCAGATGGCTCCAAGACTCCCTTGCCTTTCCTGGCCATACCTTCTGGATGTTCCTCCTGATAAAAAAAACCTATTGCTATCGAGTAAATCCTCTTTTTGTCTGCAAAATTCACCTTCCTCATTATAATCGTCTTCGGAAAATCTCTTCAAATAACAGTCAAGCGGGATCGAAGAAATAGAAGATGAAGAAGAAGAATCATCCATGTCTGTAATTTGATTCGAAGAAATACTTGGAACTACTCTATAAGCACCTGATGAATCCTCTATGAGAAAAAGGTTAAAGGTTTTATCATCAACCTTAATCGTGATGGAGTCTTGCAGTTTGAAAGATATGTCAACTCTCAACAGCATTCTGGCTACGTCGAAACAGAGCCCCTCAGCCGTATTCGCATCTAAACAGACCAAGGTCCCGAAAGATTCAGCCAATGATTCAAAATTATTAGCGTTCCAGATATGACAAGGCATACCATATATCTTAATCCACATCTATCCACTTCTATCCACCACATCCCTTGTCCATCGCTTCACCTCCACAAAAAGCTTCTTCCACCATACCTCTTCTTCCCTTAACATCCATTTTTTAAAACCTTCCTCAGTTTCTTCTAAAATATAGAGCATCGGTCCCAACGGTCACACTTTAATAGCATAGAAACCATTCATTTCCAGACTCGTCTACATTTTAAAAAACAAACTCTGGTAACATTGTCTACGCCTATCAAAAAATTGGATGTCGAAAACAATGAAGTCGCCACCTAATTTTATTTGTTCTAAAAAGAACGGGAAAATATAGATAAAACCCACGAAAATCGGATAAGACGGTCTACTATACCAAAAGAGATGGATTCGGGAGTCGACTATGGAAGGGGAAGGTATTAGCACCCCTCACATCCATCGTACTCGATGGGACCCGTTTAGTTCGTGTGTGTGTGTTGTATGTTAGTGTGAAAATTTACGATCTTCTAAGGTTTGAAAGGAGAAAGAAAGAGAGAAGAAATGTTTTTATTATTTTTGCTCGCCTTTGGTCGTAAGACTTAGTGCCTACGTGTGCAATGGGAAAGTCGTAGTTTGGCTAGAAAATGATTGTTTGTTGATTGATTTTAAATGAAGAGACAAGTCATCATTTTTAAAGGAGAAGACCCGTCTAAACGCCCACAAGGTGTGATAAAGAATAAAGGACTACTCACGAACATGAAGGAGGGTTTGAGAACGCCTCTAGTACTCAAGTGGAGAAGTCGAAAACCATGGGGATAGAGGAAATAGCATCTCAATTATAAATGAATCATGTCTAATCTTGAAAAGTTTTTAAAGGGTAAAAGGTTCTTGAACGCCCAAAAGGTTTGAATGAGTTAAAATTGATTTTAAGTGGGTGAAAAGTACTGAACAATAGGACTAACATCCTACGATTAAAATACTAGAAACCAGAGGAGCTCAATGCTCAACGAGTCGTCTATCATCCCAAAAAGTTTTCTTATGAAAAAAGGTGAAGTGAAACGAGATTCGCGTTATTAAGAGTCTTTAAACAATTGGTCTACCATCCAACGATCTAAAGACTCGGAGTTCATTTGGCACAAGTATTTAAACAATTGGTCTAACAACCAACGATTTAAATACTCGGAGTTTATTATGAAAAGTATTTTTTTGAAAAATTCACTCGACGTTGGATCAAGGTTTGAAAAAAAGAAGACTCGATGTTGGATCGAGAAAGTTTATTGAAAGTGTTTTAAATGCTTGGTGAATGGAGAAAGAATGAATCAGGTTATGATCAACCAAGCCATGAAACTTGATTAATCTCGAGAGAATAGCCAAGCCTACTCCCTACTATAAAAACCCTTATAGAAATGAGAAGACTTGGTATGTGGACCAAGGCGCGAGAGATGGAGGAGAAACGAATAATTGTGAGCAAATCAATGAATCTAGAAAAGTCCATACAAGGTGGCCAACACAAGCATAAAGCGATTAAATTACATGTGTACTAGCAAAGTGGACTAGTTTACTAAGACGACCAATTGGAACAATTGATCGAAATAGACTCACTGTAAGAAGGCCCGAGATCAAGCGTACATGTGTACATGTGTGGTCATCGTGACGCTTCTAAGCTTTGTCGACTTACAGGTTTAAAATGATTCACAATTATTAGTTTAAAAATGATTCTTTTTCGTTTGTGTAAGTGACAATTAAAATAAAATAAATGTGAACTAAATAATTATTACAAGCCTTTGTGGGGAGAGTGATACATGTTTATGAATGGGGAATAAAGAATAAAATAAAAATAGAAAGCAATAAATTATTTACAACACAACAAGGGAGCGAGATACAATTTTTTGAATGGGTATGAAAAATAAATAAAGAGAAAAATGATAAATTACTTACAACAAGATACAAGAATACAAATTATTGACCATTTGTATTCTATTAGATTAATTAATATTAGATTAATTAAGATAGATTGTAGAAGTTAATTCTAAAAAGTCAACCGATATATTACAGTATAATTTTATTTACAAATGAAAATAGCAAAGTATAGAATCAAAAGTATTATGTATAATTATATTTACAAATGAATATAGTAAAGTATAAAATTAAAAGTAATGAAGTATAATCATATATATATTTACAATACTAAATATAAGAATAAAAATACTAAATATCTGTATATTTATAAATAACAAAACTAGATAATAAATCGAAATAGTAATTCCATATTTATAGTGCTAGTGAGCAATTTTATATGTGCTAATGAAAGTGAACACTTGAACAATCCTTGATATCTTCACAAATAGAAAACTTGTTAGTAGCATAAGTGGTATAAAATCGAAATGAAATAAAATTGCAACAATCAGAACATGGTTAGTAAGCAACGAAATAGAATCGAATGAAATTAGCAGGGATGTAACATGAACAATTCAACAATCAAATAAATGTTTATTCAAAGATTTCAATTCACAAATGAAAGCGAAAGGCAAAGATTCATGTTATTACTCGATTCAAGTTTAACGCATGAAAAATCAAGCCCAACATAAGCTTAAATCAACAAAAACAAACTCCGGGAAACAACGAATCAATCGATTCTAATCAAGATAAAACAACTTTCTCACTCAAATCCATATGCTAAAGGAACAATATGCTTCCCTTGATAGTTTCTCGGTTAGATTCACGCGCATAAACGCGACATCATTATTAAACCGTCATTGAAACTACCCTCGAATATCATTCAAACACAAACTACGATCAAAATTAAAATGAGAATAAGATGATTTTCCAATGGTTTTCTCGGTTAATTTCTACGCGAATAAACGCGGAAACAACATCACCTTCATCGAAACTAACCTCAAATATCATTCAATCACAAATTCAAGTGAATAAATGCGGACTAATAAGTTAACACATTTCACAAACTCATAGTATTCATAATTTATCACAAATATAGTATTATTACCAACTCAAAAAAATCCAAGCATAAGTAGCACCAATTCAAAATCGAACTCTCAAACAATGTTTTACCAATCTGTTAACTAAATAATAAAATTCAGACAACAATCGGACAACATGGCATTATTTACAAATCAACATCTAAAACAAAATCTTTAGACTTGTACAATTTGTTACAATTTCAATTGACATAATAGTGTAATAGTGCAATGAAGAATTATCAACCTAAACATATATCACACATCATCAAAATTCAAACAAGCTAAGGAAATGGAAGATTACCGAGAAATGTCGACATTACCAAAAGCGAAACTGCTTCAGATGCAACAATGTTGTTGCGAGCTAGCAGATAGAGGTCAACAACAACGAAGTGATACGAACCAACACAGAGAAAACGAGATGTTGAGTGTTGACCGGGACGGTGAAGAGATGCAGCGCTGCTGTAGTTGTTTGGAGCATAGCGAAATAGGGAGTATGCGATGGAGAAGACGAGAGGGAGCCGAGAAGGGATGGAGGAAGTAAAGGAGAAGAAACGGAGGGCGGTGATGGCAGAGGTCGTGAGTTGTTGAAGATGGACGGCGGTTGTTGAGGTGAAACAGAGTGGTTTTATGATTATGAACTGATTGACGATGAAGAGATAGTGGAGAGGGGTTTGGAGGTCCCGACGGAGATGTACAGGGAGAGTGGTGAGGGGATGATGGAAGGAGATGAGATGTAGGGAGCCGCTGGTGGAGGGTGGAAGCGGTGTTCGCAGATTTATGCGTTTTCGTGCTTTCTTTTTTATCTTTGGCCTCTGTGTTATCTTTTTTGTTCCTTTTTCACGATTTGCCCCCCTTGCCTCTAGCTTAGGAAAACTGTACTTTGTACCCCCACAGTTAATCCTGTACCCCCATAATTTTTTAAAAATGACAATTTTATCCTAATATAATTTAATTATTTTACTATTTAATTTTTATCATTTACGAAAAAGACAAAATTTAACAGTCCAGAAAAACACTTCCGGAACACTTCCAGCAAGTATTTCGGTATGTAAAAATACAAACCGGAACAGTTTTTAAATGTGTTCCGGATTTCACAAAAACCATTCCGGAAAACTTTGTGGAAGTGTTCCGGAATGACTGCCAAATTGTATAACAAACTGAAACACTTCTTAAATGTGTTCCGGTTTGTAGACAATGCGAACCGGAACACTTTCAGTAAGTGTTCCTGTTTGTAAAGGATGTAAACCGGAACAGTTTCTTAAAGTGTTCTGGAACGCTTTTTTTATAAAAAAAAAATTTTAAATTTTTTTTCCAGGTATGGAAATTCAAAAAAACGAGTCCTCCATAGATACGACAGATGTATTAAGTACAACAGAAACATTCGCTACACGAGAAGATTTTATTAGTTGGATCAAAGAAGTTGGATTAAGAAATAAAATAACCGTTATTATTAAGCGTTCGGACACTGAAACTGGCAAGAGAGGAAGGAGGAACAAGATAATTTTTGGGTGTGATAGAGGCGGAAAATACAAGGATAAAAGTGGAACTCAGAGCGGAACTAAGAGATGTGAATGCCCGTTCAAAATCAGATTGACTCCGTCAAAAGATGGGTTGGGATGGAAGGTAGATGTAAAGTGTGGAGTTCATAATCATGGATTACCTGATAGGCTTGAAGGGCATGCGTTTGTTGGCAGGTTGACCTCAGATGAAAAACAACATGTTTTTGATTTAACAAAGAGACATGTTCCTCCTAGACATATCTTGACTTCCCTGCAAGAGAGAAATCCTGAAAATATCACTCGCATCACTCAAATTTATAAGCAGAAGAGTGTGATACAAAAAGAGATAAGGGGTCCAAGAACTGAGATACAACATTTGCTAAAGCTAATTGAGGATGCGGGTATGTCTGGAGTAGAAAAGAGATGGTTCGGATATTGTGAGAGATATTTTTGGGCATCCGACTCCATCAAGTTCTGAATATTTTCCCATTGTCTTAGTTATGGATAACACATATAAGACAAACAAATATAGGCAACCTCTCTTTGAAATTGTTGGCATGACATCGACGGAGTTGACTTTTGCTGTTGCATTTGCTTATATGGAGTATGAGCAGACAAATAGTTTTTGTTGGGTCTTGGAGAAGCTGAAGGAATTGTTTGTGCAGAAAGATCTGCGTCCAAAAGTGATTTTGACGGATAGAGATCTAGCATTGATGAAAGCTGTGGAAATTGTGTTCCCTACTACACAAAATTTGCTATGTCGTTTTCATATTAACAAAAATGTTGGGATGCGATGCAAGCAATATGTGGTGAAAGAAATGCAAGAGATCATTGACACATTATGGGAGGAAGTTGTGTGGGCTAGTGACGAGGTTGAGTATGCTCAAAAGTTGGAACAACTTGAGCAAGTCTGTTTTAATTGTGCTGACTTTATTGATTATGTGAAAGACACATGGTTGATTCCACATAGACATAGATTCGTTGGAGCATGGATTGATCGAGTACTTCATTTGTGCAACACCACGACTAACCGGTATGTATTTTATTTTATTATTATTATTATTTTTTATATAAGTAATATTTTTATATATTGCCTATATGTATTTTTATATATTGTTATTAATATTTTTATATATTGTTATATATATATTATACATTAATATTTTTTATATATATTATGCATTAATATCATGTTATATATTTGTTATGCATTCATTTTTAGGGTTGAATCCGCTCATTGGAAGCTAAAGCAGATGTTGGAAAATAGTCTAGGTGATATGGTCAATTGTTGGGAAGCTATGAACAACAACCTGAGGATACAAATAGGCAACATTCGTGCTTCGTTTCAAAAAAGTTTTTATGAAGTTGAGCATGCACATGTTAGTCCATTGTATGGTAACCTGCGTAGTTTTGTTTCTAGAGCTGCTCTGAGACGCATTGCACAAGAGTTAAAGAGAGTTGATTATGTTGGAACTTCTAGAGAAATATGTAGGTGTACTCATAGAACAAATTATGGGTTACCTTGTGCTTGTGAGTTAGGTAGATATGTGCTTAGTGGTGTACCTATTCCTATTGAGAGTGTTCATGATCATTGGAGGAAGTTAAGTATGAAAGGTGAATTGCAGGCAGAAAGAGAAGATGGATCGGAGACTGACATGAATAATGTAATGGAAGAAATATGGAGAAAGTATAGATCATCAGATGTTGTCGGAAAGTATAGTGAAATTGCTTACCCCGCAACAACTTCCTTATGTCCACCACCTGACAAAATAAAAACCAAGGGAGGAGTCAAGAAGAAAGGGAAGAAACCAGTTGGGTATGATGTTTACAGGGATCCTTCACAGCATGAGTATGTTGAACAAGCATCTCAAACTTCACAAAAGCTGTCTCAGAAATCCCAATCAAAGAGGGAATCAAAATCAAAAAAACCTGCACAACAAGACTACACTCTTCAGTTTCCAAGTCATATCAGGTCATATAAAATTATTATGCATTAATATTCATAGTGTTAATTATTTTATGTTTATTATTATATTATGTATGTATAATGCACTAATATTTATAATGTTAATTTCTTAGATCATATATTCAGGAGATTGTGGATGTTGAATCAGATGGTAATTTGTGTAATATAGAACTAAATTGTTATGAAATGTAACAAAGCATTACAACAGACACTTTTTTTATTCATCCAAATATTCGAATGAATCCAATGATAAATTAATGATAACATACACTAAAGAGAAATAACGCATAAATCCAATGATAACATATATCATAAAAATAAGTCATATAAATATTTGAAGACAAAGACAAATATTTAAAGAGTTACTAAAAATTACATAAATCATAAAATCACTCTTCATTACATAAATGCAACGCGGTAAATAAATCCGCAAACTGCGGATCATCCTCTTCAGCAGCAAATTTTTGTAGATGACGATGAATTAATGCGAGATACGAGCCAACTTAGGATCGGATGACCTAAACTGTGGAACCGCACTGTCTTGGTTCATCAACCGCGGTGGTACCAATCGAGGTGTGACACCCGATAATACCATCAAATAATTTTCCACAGTCTCGAGGGAAATGTGACAGTGGTGACCAACTACGTCTACAACACTTTGGTCGTAACCAATCCATTAACATCCACATCCGCCTCAATAATATCGGGGTGAACGTGGTATATCTTGAATAAGACCAAACTAACGTAAACATCATCACCAAATATAATACATAAGTACCTCCCAACAGTCCTCCTCCGAAATAAGCAAGCTCGTCGAACGCATCGAACCCTATGATCCTCAAATGGACGCCACACCACGTCAACCGGTGTCAATCTATCGAGGACAACTCGCAATGCATCCACCTTCAACGCTCCTTACTTGTATGCCCATCTCATCGCTCTCGGCATTCCAACTTTCTCACTTGGATGCCAGTTTTCCACTACTCTTTCAATTCCAGGAAAATACTCATGGATCCAGCACTGTGTCAATAAAAATTATAAATAACATTTTAGTTATATTTTTTACGCTATTAAACAATTAATAATAATTAAAAATTATCTAAACAATAAATAATAAATAAAAATTATCTAAACAATAAATAATAAATAATAAATGAATTACCTGAAGAAGAGTCGGATAACCAGCAAGTTGTTTGGTGCCAAACATACATGCATCTCCAAGTGAATCATACAGTGTCACCAATGCAGCTGCCCCCCAACTGTATCTTCCAGATCCTCCAAGTCCGCAAAAAGAGATATATATTTTGCTTCGACAAGCGTAAACGTCTTGTCGGCAAAAATAGTGCAACCTACTAACATCATCAAGTAAGCTCTGGTCGCATATGCCCAATTATTAAGAGCTTTATGGGCAATAAAGGTATCATACAACCATTTCAACTTATAGTAGGCACCTCTGTTGCCACGAACTTGAGTCGCGGCTTCTCTACGTGACACTCCTAAATATGTCACAGCAAGCTCAGCAGCAGCATCTTCAGTGACATGCTGGGGAGTCTAGAAAATACCTCTAATAGGGAGGTGGAGAATACAAGATACGTCATCGAGAGTAATCGTCATCTCACCAAATGGCATGTGAAATGACGATGTCTCAGAATGCCACCTCTCTACAAATGCAGTGATTAAATTCGGATCTACCTTTGTCATACTAGATCTTTGCAAATGTGCAAGACCCGAATTTGTCACCAACCTTTCCATCTTTCTAGGGAGTTGCAGGGGAACCCATTCTTTGAGTTTTTGACCGTGTGCAGCACATTTTAATTGTTTTTTAAGTCTTCTTTCCTGGAAAAAAAATGTTGAAAAAAATGTAACATATTAATAAACTATGCCAAAAATTAACTTAATTCATTTCAGATTAAATTTTCATTTACTTACCTCTCCATACCACAAATGTCGAGCACAGTGCTGCTCGTATCTAACTAACAAAGATAAATCAGATGGTCCACCCGGGAATCCCCTAGGCACCTCCGGAGGATGTGATTCAGATCCAGATGCACCGTTGTTTCTACGAGGGAGTCGTCCGTCAGGGCCTAATCGTCGAGGCATTCTGAAAAAAATAATAACATAAAAATATGAAGAAAAAAAAATCAGAAAAACTCAAACCGGAACACTTAGGGAGAGTGTTTCGGAATGAATTTCGGAACACTTTTAGAAAGTGTTCCGAAATGCAATATCTCAAACCGAAACACTTTTGCAACTGTTCGATACTATTAAACCGAACACTTCCTAAAAGTGTTCCGAAAAAATGACAACAAAAAAATAAAACCGGAACACTTTCTAAAAGTGTTCCGGTTTGGTAAAATTTCCGGAACACTTACTTGATGTGTTCCGGAGTGCTTTTTTGTGAACCGAAAGACTTGGCCAAACTGTTCCGGAATGCAATATATTTAGAGAGAATTCGGAACACTTTTAGAGGAGATGTGAAAAATAATTTTTTTTTAAAATCTTATGCTTTTTATATGAGGGTATTTTCGTCAAAAAATTACTGTAGCGGGGGTACAGGTTGAAATGTGGGGGTACAAAGTGAAATTTTCGTAGCTTAGTTACTAAAAAAAAATTAGGTTTTCATTATTTTTTTCAAATGTCAAAAATGGGCTTTTGACAAAATGGGCCACAAAGTCCAAAAGATTAAAAAAATAATCTATCCAAAAATATTTTTGTTTTGATTTTTGGAGATAAAAATTGAACATTTAAAATTGTCAAAAATGATATAAATTCAAACACTAAATTATCTGAAAAAAATAAAATGAGTACATTAAAATAAATTTCAGGTATCAAAGATTAAAGAAAAATTATCAAAATATTTAAAATCGAAATAAAATAATGATAAAGAATATCTGGTTGTAAAATACTTACGGTTAAAATCGAGACTAAAAATATATCGAAAAATTAGAGAGGACACATTTTCATGATATGTCGGTGATTTTATAAAGCGGTGAGTAAAAGGCGAAAACTTGAAATATTTGTTCCGCTAATTTTTTGCGCAGTGTCGAATCACTTTTAACAATCTGTTTATAAAATCGAAATATCGATATCATCGACATATAAACAACTTAAAACAATGCAATTAATAGATAGAGAGAGATAAAAATGCATGAAGTAAGATAATGGTATTTTACAACTAAAAACGATGCAAATATCGATTTAAACTGATCTTTGTTCAATTTAAATAAGACAAAATGATGCAAATACGATGTGTAAATGATGGATTTTATGTAAATGATCTAATAGAAGAGTATGCAGATGAATGTGAAGTCTAAACCAGATAAAATTGAGATAGGAGAGCAAATTAAATTAAAAATAAATATGAAATGCGAATAAAAAATAAAAGTATACAAAGTAAAATTTAGTGTGCAAGTAACGTACTCTAAAAAAACAAACTGCAATATAATTAATTAATAATATTTGGTCAAAGCTATGGTATGGTAGAGGTGATGACGAAGCCATTAACTTTCTCCTCAAGAAAGTTGCATATTCAATTCTCAATTTCTATAAAAAAAATTAAAAATTAAAACTGCTCTATCAAATATTTTCTATAAAAAAAATTAGAACTGCTCCATCAAATATTTTGTCAAAGGCTATATGAATATGATATATGAAAATAATCAGAATGAATGACAAACAAGTGACATTGTAAGTATAATAGTAATCCGTCCATTTTAAAATGGCTTAAAATACAAGTTGGGCCAATTTGTTTCAGCTTTAAAAAATGAATTTATTCTTTGTATTTTTAAAAATAAATTTTATAAAATTATTTTTTAAAATATTACAAGTATTTTTATATTCGTTTTTTCTAAATTATAATACTTATTTTATTTTGATATTGTATAACATAAATATACATTATTAAAGACCAAAATATAGTCAAAATTACAACTTTTTTAAAAAGATGTATTTTTAAAATAATTTTTATAAAAATCTATTTGAAATAGTTTCAAAATTAAGTGATTTTTTGAAATTTTGATATTCAAAAAAAGTTTTAATAAGAGGAGATATCTAGAATAATATTTTAAGAATAACCATTCAACCCAAATTTTTATTTGAGACTTTTATGGAAAAAAAGTTGTAAGTTTTTTTTACCAAAAATTATGTAATAGTATAAAAATCATTTTTTAAAAAAAAGGCAAAACAAACGGGCCCAAGATTTCACTTTTATCAAATTAATCTTATTAATGTGTTGAAAGAAATATAAAAAGTAATAAATAAAGTACATAATTAAAAAATTAATAATAATTTTTATATTAAAAAATGACAATGACAATCATTTTAAAATAAATTTTCTTTGGTAAAACGAAATTCATTTTAAATGAAGGGAGTATAGTTTGTCTCAAGCTCGTGGCTTTCTGTTCCCTAAAAACCTATTATTCTCTTTATTTCAAAATAATCTTCGTTTTAACAAATAAAATTTGTTTCAATATGTCTGTTATTTTTATTTTTAATGTAGTAATAATTATCATTTTTTCAATTGTATCATTTTTTTTATTCTAGACACTACTTTAAATACATTAATAAAATTAATTTTGTAAAAGTGTAATGTTTTATGACAACATATGTTATTGTAATTATGGTTCTGAGTTATTCATCCAACATTCACTTCGCTAAGAAGGTCTACATATTCACGATGAAGAGTTGATTTGCATGTACTAGTGCAACATGATGTTTCAACATGTGTACAATGTAACATCAAACTTTGACAACAGATCATATGGATGTTGCTTGGTGAACAATTTTGATTAGGATTTGATCATATTTATTGCAGTTATTTTAGTAATGGTTTGTTTGCTTTGTTTGACAGCTAGAGATGTTCAAATCAGAATTAATTGAGATTTAAATTTGAATTTGAATTATAAACAAACCATATCTTATTGTTTGATATATTTGTGGAGAAGACCATATCCCACAAATTTCTGCTATTTTTTAAGGCAATCAAATCAAATATCCCAAGGAAAAGAGCTCAGAAGACATTGCTATATAAAGAGACTCAGTCTCACTCTTGAGACATGAATTTTGAGTGTAAGATTTAGAATCACTGTGCCAAGATTTGAGTATTTGTAACTTGTATTCCACACTAATGCCATAATAAGGGTTAGGGTTGAATCTTTGTGCACACTACACTATGTTTTAGTAATTTGGCATAATTGTTGGTTTGTCTTAGTTGAGTTGTAAATTCAATGATCTATAGAGGTTATATTGAAGTTGATCACTAGGGGTTAGTGATTGAGATAACGTGAGAGGATTTTTATATTTAAGGGGAGTCCTGAATAAAAGTTCATTGAGTTGTGTTAGGAAGATACATTGTACAACATGGACTTGTTGGTCCTATAAGACTAAGTGTACTAAGCTACTAATAAGTATTTTCCTTTCTTAAGTAAGATGTCCTCTAGACGTAGGTGTGGTTTCACCGAACTGGATTACCAATATCTAGTGTTATTTACTGCTTTTACATTGACTCTGCATTATTATCCATCTATTTGTTAAACCTGATTTAACTTGTTCAACTACTTGTTCCAACATTTTATTCGACATCTGTCCTCTCAGGAACAAAATTTTAGCTTTGACTGAAATCAAGTTGAGACGAATATTAGAAACATGTCTCACATTCTTCAATTTACGCTTGCATCTAACACCAATTTCAACCCAAACATCTCCCATACCAACAATTTCACAAACTCCCTCATTTTTCATTTTACCGTTTCAAAATCACCAACAATATAATATGAGAAGTAATCACGCATAGGATTAACATGGTACAAGGCACCCGAGTTAATAATCCAAGTTTAATCTTAACATGCAAGATTTATGAAATTATCATCATAAATAATGTAGACATCACTGTCACGTGCAACTGTTGTCGTCTCTTTATCATTTTTCTTCTCATTACCTTCATATATTTCTCTTGAATATTCTCTTTTGAGAATCCTGCAATTTATTTATATGTGTCCCATTTTGTCACAAGTGTAGCATATAATTTCTTTTCGACTTCTTGACTTTCTTCTTGGTTTGTCGCGACTCTCAGATTTGTCACACTTATGAAAATTTCTTGTTTTGCTTCTCCCCCTTGACTGGGTAACTAGAGCTTTAGAAGGATTAGAAGTAACAATCAAACCACATTTCTTTCTTCTAACTTGATAATTAAGTATGTTATCTTTGATCTTTGACATTACCAATTTCCCATTTGGAGCTTAATTGTAAGTGTCACAACAAGAACTTCTCAGTTATCAGCCAAGGAATTAAGCAATAATAAAGCTTGCATCTCATCATCCAACTTAATATCAATAGCTGCTAACTGATTCACAATATTCTAAACACACTCATATGCTCTGTCATTGAGTCTCCATCCTTGTATTGCATATTAACCAACTTCTTGATCAAATATGCTTTATTTTGCACGTTCTTGTGCTCATTCCACATTTTCTATGCATCTATTTCAGCCTCAACATATGGATATACACTCAAGTCTAACCATTATATAATTATAGCAACTGTATTCTGATTCATCTTCTTCCATTCGACATCAAACTTCAGAGTGTATAATTAGTATAGTTGAGCTTAATCATATTGGACTTTTGATTTTTCTTCATTTAAAATGCACAAAATAAGCCAACCGGAGCTCTGTTACCACTTTATTGAAAAATAATCAAATAATCACAATATTTTTCAGGCAGAATAATTTTCCAAACCTATACAATTTAAACTAACAACCAACTGAACCTATTCCAGAGCACAATAATAATGACAAAAGAAGCAAAAAAAGTAGCAAAAACATCAAATTTTTAAGAGCAACCACACAAACAAGAGAAACACCACATATTATATCAACCCAAAACCTTAAGATATTAGATCAAGGAGTCTTCTCACTTTTCAACATCCACTTTTCACCGATGAGAGAGTCTTAACCGGGACAGTTAGGATGTCATTCACTCTTTTACATTATTTAATCAAACTTTCAAACTCAGCATTAATTTATTCATTTGGCATAGTCATCAAAACTGAAAACCAAAAAACAATCAGGATATAGTAAACTTGCAGCTCAAGAAATATGTAGACATAATTTCCAATTAATCTATTAAAATTATTTGACCAATACAAAATAATTTGAAGTATATATTAGTAAGAACTAGAAATCTTGCATACACCAATCTATTACATAAGTAAGCAACTGAGTTTCACTTTTCTAACTGACAATTCATTCTAATGCTTTTTCTGCAGCTGTTTTGAATTTACAGTCATTGTCAGAGGTGTTTGTCAGCTAAACAAGTCTTCGTCGAAGAAAATGGCAACGGACATCAGTTTGGAAGGAGATATTGCAATTGTTCAACCAGTTGTAGATCATGACAGCAAGAAAGATTCAGAGAAGAACAAAGCCAAAGATGAAACAACCAATACAGTGCCCTTGTACAAGCTTTTCTCATTTGCTGATCCGTTGGATCGTTTATTGATGTTTGCAGGGACTATTGGTGCTATTGGAAATGGAATCTCTATACCCTTGATGATTTTAATATTTGGAAACTTGATCAATGCATTTGGAGATTCCACAAGAACAAAAGTTGTTGATGAAGTCTCCAAGGTATTTTTTATCACTACAACTTTGCAACAAATATTTAGAAACCGACTAATGACGACTTACTGTGATCAGGTGTCTTTGAAATTTGTATATTTGGGAGCAGGGACCTTTGTTGCAGCATTTTTGCGTAAGTATGTTAGTTCTTACAATCGAACATATAACTCCGGTGTGTTATGATGCCAAATAAACCATTTTTGATGTGTACTAGAATTGACTTGCTGGATGATCACTGGAGAGAGACAGGCTGCAAGAATTAGAGGCTTATACCTTAAAACAATTTTGAGGCAAGATGTGAGTTTCTTTGATAAGGAAACCAATACTGGAGAGGTTGTTGGAAGGATGTCAGGTGATACTGTTCTTATTAAAGATGCCATGGGAGAAAAGGTATCACTGAATCATCATACTATCTTAAATCACCTCCATTTTGTTTTTCTCAACTATATACACTTCAAGAGTTTAATATTTCAGGTGGGACAGTTCATACAGTTTGTGTCAACTTTCATAGGAGGTTTTGTCATAGCATTCACTAAAGGATGGCTTCTAACTGTTGTTATGCTGTCTAGTATACCACTTCTAGTTTTGTCTGGTGCTATGACGGGTACGGTAATTGCAAAAGCATCATCGACTGGACAAGCAGCTTATTCTAAATCAGCAGGTGTAGTAGAGCAGACAATAGGTTCTATCCGAACGGTAAGCTTAAACGAGCAGAAAAATAACATTGAAGTTTTGTTATCACAGATTATACAAGTGACTCCCATTTTTCGAATGCAGGTTGCATCATTCACTGGAGAGAAACAAGC
The DNA here is from genome assembly GCA_021764765.1 of Vicia sativa. Taxonomy (NCBI): domain Eukaryota; kingdom Viridiplantae; phylum Streptophyta; class Magnoliopsida; order Fabales; family Fabaceae; genus Vicia; species Vicia sativa. Next base: position 238,290,767 of record CM038796.1, read on the forward strand.
TATAGCTAAATATAATCAGTCCTTAATCAAGGTCTACAATTCTTCAGTGCAAGAGGCACTAGCATCTGGTGTGGGGTTTGGAACACTCTTTTTTGTTTTTATCTGCAGTTATGCTTTGGCTGTATGGTTTGGTGGGAAATTGATCATTGAGAAAGGATATACAGGAGGAGATGTTATGACTGTAATCTTTGCTGTATTAACTGGTTCAATGTAAGATTTCAAATATTTGTGTCAGCTATTGAAATTTCATAAGATATGAACATTTTTTGTTTTTCCTAACTATATTTATGTTTCCAATCTCAGGTGTCTTGGACAAACGTCTCCTAGCTTAAGTGCTTTTGCTGCAGGACAAGCTGCAGCCTTTAAGATGTTTGAAACGATTAAAAGGAATCCGGAAATTGATGCTTACGACACTACTGGGCGAAAGCTTGATGAAGTTCGTGGAGATATAGAGCTCAGGGAGGTTTGCTTTAGTTATCCTACAAGACCAGATGAACTGATATTCAATGGATTTTCTCTTGCAATAGCAAGTGGGACTACTGTAGCTTTGGTAGGGCAAAGTGGGAGTGGGAAATCCACTGTTGTTAGTTTGATAGAGAGATTTTACGATCCACAAAGTGGTGAAATTCTTATTGATGGTGTCAACCTCAAAGAATTTCAACTGAAATGGATCAGACAGAAAATAGGCCTAGTCAGCCAAGAACCGGTTCTCTTTACTTGTAGCATTAAAGAGAATATTGCCTATGGCAAGGATGGTGCTACTGATGAAGAAATCAGAGCTGTAGCAGAACTTGCTAATGCCGCCAAATTTATTGATAAACTTCCTCAGGTGAATTCTCAAATCTTCATTTAAAAAGAAACTACATGGTGATACCTCAATAATTTTGTAAAATTATGGTTTTTGATCTTAGGGACTAGACACAATGGTTGGTGAGCATGGAACTCAGCTCTCTGGAGGTCAAAAGCAAAGAGTTGCAATTGCAAGAGCAATTTTGAAAGATCCAAGAATATTACTTCTTGATGAAGCTACAAGTGCCCTTGATGCAGAATCTGAGAGAATTGTACAAGAAGCATTGGACAGGATAATGATAAACCGGACAACTATCGTTGTAGCTCACCGCTTAAGCACTATAAGGAATGTTGATACCATTGCTGTTATTCATCAAGGAAAAATAGTTGAAAGGGGTATTTACATTATTTAGTGACAACAGATTAATTTTTGCATGACTCATAATTCATAGAAAGCCCACATGTTTATATAATTTATAGCATTCTTACATTTTTCAATTGGCTAGGTTCTCATGTTGAGCTCACCAAAGATCCGAATGGAGCCTATAGCCAGCTTATTCGGCTGCAAGAAATGAAGGGATCGGAACAGATTCAAAATGATGCAAATGACACAAACAAGCCGAACAGTATTGGGCATTCTGGAAGAGTATCAAATCAAAGATCTTTTTCATTAAGATCAATAAGCCAAGGGTCACCTGGAAACAGCGATCGTCGCTCTTTCTCAACATCATATGTTCCACCTACAACAGATGGCTTCTTAGAAGCTGCAGATGGTGGATCTCAAGCTTCCCCTTCAAAAAAATCTTCGCCAGCAGAAGTGCCACTTTACCGCCTAGCATATTTTAACAAACCCGAGATTTCAGTCTTATTGATGGGAACTATAGCTGCAGTGCTACATGGAGTTATAATGCCTGTTTTTGGGCTCTTACTTTCTAAAATGATTAGTATTTTCTACAAGCCAGCTGATGAACTTCGTCATGATTCAAAAATTTGGGCAATAGTGTTTGTAGCAGTTGCCGTGGCATCGTTACTCGTTATTCCATGCAGATTCTACTTTTTTGGTGTTGCTGGAGGTAAGTTGATCCAACGGATCCGGAAAACGTGTTTTGAGAAAGTTGTTCACATGGAAGTAAGTTGGTTTGATGAGACTGATCATTCAAGTGGAGCACTTGGAGCAAGGCTCTCTACTGATGCTGCATCAGTTAGAGCTCTTGTTGGTGATGCACTTGGTTTGCTGGTTCAAAATATTGCTACAGCTATAGCAGGCTTGGTTATTGCTTTTACAGCGAGCTGGCAGCTTGCTTTCGTCGTCCTCGCTTTGGCGCCTCTATTAGGACTAAACGGATATGTGCAAATAAAGGTCTTGAAAGGATTCAGCGCAGACGCAAAGGTTTGTTAGTGACTTCTATCAACCAACTTTATGAGCATGAACCAAAAGTGTTACAAGGGTGCATTTTTTACTTGCTACATGTTATGCCAATACACTGATACTCTTGTTTGCCTAACAGAAATTGTATGAGGAAGCAAGTCAAGTGGCAAATGATGCTGTAGGGAGTATAAGAACAGTTGCTTCTTTCTGTGCAGAAGAGAAAGTGATGGAACTATATCAGGAAAAATGTGAGGGACCAATTAAGAAAGGCATACGGCGAGGGATAATAAGTGGAATTGGCTTTGGTTTATCATTCTTCATGCTGTATGCAGTTTATGCCTGCTGTTTTTACGCTGGAGCTCGACTTGTAGAGGATGAAAAATCTACATTCTCAGATGTTTTCCTTGTAAGATATACTCCTTACATACATTCATTCTCAGATGAAAAATCTACATGTTCACCATTACATACATTCTATCACCTTCACAATTATTTTCTAGCATTGATGTTTTCGTTTCCTGATTTTTAGGTCTTTTTTGCTCTCAGCATGGCAGCTATGGGAGTCTCACAATCTGGAACCTTGGCCCCTGATTCATCTAATGCAAAAAGTGCTGTAGCTTCTATATTTGCTATTCTTGACCAGAAGTCACAAATAGACCCTAGTGATGAATCTGGAATGACACTGGAAAATGTCAAGGGAGAAATTGAGTTTAACCATGTTAGTTTCAAGTATCCTACTAGACCTGATGTTCATATATTCACAGATCTTTGCTTGAACATTCATAGCGGCAAGGTAGTAGTCTAGTTTTGCATCTTATCAAGTAGCCTACTCTAAATTGTTTTTCCTAACATCTTGTTCTATTACTAAAATCCAGACAGTTGCACTTGTTGGAGAAAGTGGAAGTGGAAAATCAACGGTGATCTCGTTACTACAAAGGTTTTACGACCCCAACTCAGGTCACATTACACTCGATGGAGTAGAAATTAAAAGTATGCAACTAAAATGGCTAAGACAACAAATGGGACTAGTAAGCCAAGAACCAGTTCTTTTCAATGAAACAGTTCGAGCCAATATTGCATACGGAAAAGGAGGAGACGCAACAGAAGCAGAAATTGTAGCTGCTGCGGAATTGGCAAATGCTCACCAGTTCATTAGTAGTTTGCAGAAGGTAAATTTCATTCGTCCTTACAATTGATGTTCTTCAACATGATACTATATAAACATATAATGCATGCAGGGTTACGACACAATAGTAGGTGAGCGAGGAATTCAGTTATCCGGGGGACAGAAGCAGCGTGTGGCAATTGCGAGAGCTATGGTGAAGAATCCAAAAATACTATTACTAGATGAAGCAACAAGTGCACTTGATGCTGAGTCTGAGAAGGTGGTTCAAGATGCACTTGACCGCGTTATGGTGGAGCGGACGACAATAATAGTTGCTCATAGGTTATCGACAATTAAGGGTGCAGATACAATAGCAGTAGTTAAGAATGGTGTGATAGCAGAGAAAGGAAAACATGATACATTGCTACGTAAGGGTGGTGACTATGCTTCTTTAGTAGCATTATACACACATAGAGGTGCTTCTTCATCTTAGATACATCCCTTTAGCATCAATGGTTGTTGTAAAATAAGATGCTTGGACCATGCAACATTATATTTAACGGAAATGATTGACGCTTCAATAATTTTAAAGAATGAAGATGAATAATGGAGATGAGTGATCATACATTTTCGTTCGGCTTCTGGAAATTTCATCCTTCTTCAAACGTGTGCGTCTTCTCTGGAAATCTAGGGTTTCACGTTGTCTTTGTCTTCTCTTTGTTTCCCTCGCAATATTTGAGATTCAACTGTACTTTTCCAAACATATTTAAGAAATATATTTAGAGAATTTCTTAAGGCGAAATAACATCTTATAAAAATCAAAAAGTAATTAAATTTTTTCTTAGGAGTGTATCTTTGGAATGCCCTTTTTGAAGAAAAATATTATTTTTACTAAAAATTGGAAATATATTTTTGGTATGAATCAGAAATGTATTTTTCAATTTTAAAAAATTTATGCATACATTACTTTTCCCCTTCACACTAATTTATAAAAGAGGAGTGATCAAATTACACTCGAATAGTTACACCATGAGTTACACTCGCTCAAAAACGTCACTTCGAATTAATATTTTTTAAAATCAACCGTTGGATTGAAACATATCATCATATAAATCATACCTATAAATTTTGAGATTAATCTATAAAGATTTACTATACCATCAAGATATCCAAAACTTAACATCAAAATGGACTTTCATATAACGTTAATTTTGATGTAGTTCAATGACATAGTAAATCTTTATAGATTAATCTTAAACTTTATAGGTATGATCTATATGATGATATGTTTCAATCCAACGGTTGATTTTAAAAAAATATTAATCTGAAGTGACATTTTTGAGCGAGTGTAACTCATGGTGTAACTTTTTTAGTGTAATTTGATCCCTCCTCTTTATAAAAACATAGATATCTTTTGTAGTGTCAGAAACTAGAATTGAATTTCCGATTTATACTGAAAATGCATTTTTGAAATAAATGGAGTAATATAGGGTGAATCACAAAACTAATAAATTAAGCGTGCATCAGAAATGCATTACTGGTTTTTAGGGGTATTTTCGAAATTTCACGCGGGTGCCTAAGAAACGCTTAGGATACAGTAAGAAATCCTCTATATTTATTGATCTAAAATTGGATCTTATCAATTCACATGGGAAAATGCAGATGAAGAGAAATTAACATGTCACCCTCTAAATTAAACATGTCACCCCCTAATTTTATTTATTCCAATTTTGCCTTTGATGAGATACAAACAATTTTTTCGACGAAATTTTCGGTAGAAGGGATAAAATTTCTGGTACACCCCTACCAAATTTTCGATAAGGGTAAATTCTTGGTAAATTGGAAATTTCAAATTTTCGTGTCAATACCAAAAATTTATATTGAAATTTCCGGTAGGTTATGTATTCAAGTTTTTTCAATGGTCGAGATTTTATTGACATATTTGGACGATCCTGATTCCACCGACATATTTGAAGGGTCCTGATTCCACCGACGCATTTGTGTGGTATAGAATACATCACCATTTGTATAAATAGGAGTTTCAGATTATAGGGTAAGACATCTCAAAAAATGTCTCTTTTAGAGTATCAGATTAATGCAAAAGTGTATTACAATTACAATGGATACAACCCTGCTATTGAATTCAAGATTCTAGATGGCTCTGAATCCCTTACCACCTTGAAAGAAACCTTGAATGGTTTGGTGCCTGATTCCGATAACAGAAAGGTGGCAAAGGTCGAGTTTCAGGAGAATTGGATTGATACAAATGGATGGGTGCAATACAACCTAATCGAGTTGAAGAATGATGTAGATGTGAAGGCCATGAGGAAATCATTTTGCCATAGGATAACTAAAGGTCTGATTGAGTTGGATGCGGAGATCCAAAGATCCTGAAATGTTTAGAGACATCCGGTAGTGCCTAGGTTTTCATGTTTAGTTGTTTTAAGGTTATGTGTATTGTACTATATTATGTTATGTTCATCATCGAATCGAAACATGTAACCGTCAAAAGATTATGCAATATATAAGATGTTTGTGTGTCACATAATATACATATAATACAACTATAATAAAACAAATCTACATAGGCCTTCCAAGGGCTACATCGGCCAACCTATCTAAACCAATATAGACCTCACCATCAGGGTTTAATAAACCCATGAGGCTATCTAAATGAACATCGATGAATTATAGGTGGCTGTCCTGATCACCTGCGGGAGGTGGAGGTGGTGATGATGGTGGATCGGTAGAATCCCTGATACCTGAAGGCCCCGGAACATCATATAATGCAGTTGGTGGTATAACTCGAGGGTGTGACACACTATGAAACCATTTCAGGTATCCATCATCGCACTGACCTGGATGCTGAACCTCAATGGTTGTATTCATGATCTCACGAGGGGAGATGAGGATGTGACTTTGAAACCATCTATCAATGTCATCGGTTGGAGTCTTGAGAACTGGATGAGGGATGCCCTGCACATAACCATATTGGCGGGGACACCTCTCAGGAAAGTGTCCAGCCACATGGGTCTCCCATATGATATGCCCTGAAAATAAAGTAGATACCCTAAATGGATGATGAGGGTGATGAGATGTATAAGGTGTCCATACGACATCCTCTAACGTCAGTGCATCTAGCCTCCTCATGTACTCCATCAAACCTCCTGGATGGGCTTGCTTGCCCTTCCATCTTCTCGCACATTGAAGGGTAGTCAGTACACACTAGATCTTTCACTCACAGATGTGAGGGAATTGCTCATATATCCAACACTGCATAAATAAGAATCATCAAATAAATACATCCAAATAACTAATAAAAACCATCAAATAAAATTCAGTGTACCTGTAACAGGCTAAGGTAACCAGCAAACTTCCTAGTCTCAACAATAGAAGCAGCGTCAAGTGTCACGTACAACATAGTCAAGACTGTCACTCCTGATCCACTGTCGCACACGGATCGAAAATGAGTTATTTTGAAAGTATAGTAACAGTAACGACAACTTGAGTATCGTATCACAAGGATTCTTATTCTTATTAGTTAGTCTGACATATCATACTATTAGAATCAGGTCATTTTTTAGTATCCACAGGTCAATTATCGGTTGAATTCAATTGTGTATGCAAGTGTGCAAATGGATATTTTTTTTCTCTCTATGTGATTACTTTCATATTATGTATTTCCCCTCTATCTTAATATTGCAACAACGAGATTTTCATGCAATGAGCTTATTTGCATATGCAGATGCATTCACTCATTCCATACAGACAAAAACTCTTGGTCGAAGACAATATCACATTGAGGTAGAGTCGATGCGCTGGCAGTGGGTTTTCTAGTGATACTTTGTAGGCTGGTTTTTTTTGCTGCAATGCCAGTAGCAGTTCATGTTCAGTTTTTGATGTTTGGTGTGATCCTTGAAGATACTAAAATTGAAGATATCTTTCACTTTCATCAATTCCAGATTTTGGAACTCGACTCCAACAAATTACAGGTTAATTAGTTTATTATATTGTGCATGTCAATGTGACGGCGTTATATCAATGATTTTTGTGGTTAGTTGGTTGGAAGATGCAAGCCAGAATGCAAATGCGAAAATGACAATTATGCTGATTGGAAACAAGTGTGATCTTTCTCACAGACGGGTCGCAAGTACTGAAGAAGGTGAAAAGTTTGCAAATGAGGATTTGATTCTACTCAGCCATCCATGGCAGGAAAAAATTCTGAAAGTCCTACTGCAAGTTCAAGTAGCACTCTTGCTAAGAGGGTTGCTCTAACCACAACCTTTAATGAATGACAAATGACTAAGTCCTTATGTAATCCACTTTATTTTCCTTTTGTTAATGCACTATGCTACATTAATCTCATCATCTAATTATCAGACAAAGTTATCTAAATGCATAATCCGTTTTTCTGTTTATGCCAGAAATGTTAGCAACTTTTATTTATTATGCTTTTTTCATGTACCATTCATTCTATACCCCTAACAGTAACCATCTTTAAGTAAATCAACTTCTAAAATTTTATGCAGTAACCATTACATTTATTTCATACACACTGCTCATTAAGATGACTCTGAATATTCTGATTCAGAAGGAGTGTTTTTTAATGAGTCAGAGTCAGAAAATGACATTGAAGAGTCAAAACTTGAAACTTTTGAAGAAGAATCAGAAGTTGAAACTTCTGAAGATTCAGAATATGACATTGAAGAGTCAGAAGTTGAAACTTCTGAAGAAGAATCAGAAGTTGAAACTTCTGAAGAGTCAGAAAATGACATAGTAGATTCCGAAGATGAGTCAGAATCTAAGGTTTGTGAAGAAGAATCAAAAGTTGAAACTTCTGAAGAGTCAGAATATGACATTGAAGAGTCAGAAGTTGAAACTTCTGAAGAAGAATCAGAAGTTGAAACTTTTGAAGAGTCAGAAAATGACATAGAAGATTCTGAAGATGACTCAAAATCTAAGGTTTGTAAAGAAGAGTCAGAAGTTGAAACTTCTGAATAGTCAGAAAATGACATAGAAGATTCCGAAGATGAGTCAGAATCTAAGATTTGTGAAGAAGAGTCAGAAGTTAAAACTTCTGAAGAGTCAGAATATGACATTGAAGATTTAGAAGTTGAAACTTCTGAAGAATAATCAGAAGTTCTAACTTCTGAAGAAGAATCAGAAGTTCTAACTTCCGAAGAGTCAGAAAATGACATAGAAGATTCTGAAGATGAGTCAGAATCTAAGGTTTGTGAAGAAGAGTCAGAAGTTGACACTTCTGAAGAAGAATCAGAAGTTGAAACTTCTGAAGAGTCAAAAAATGAAATAGAAGATTTTGAAGATGAGTCAAAATCTAAGGTTTGTGAAGAAGAGTCAGAAGTTGAAACTTCTGAAGAAGAATCAGAAGTTGAAACTTCTGAAGAGTCAGAAAATGAAATAGAAGATTTCGAAGATGAGTCAAAATCTAAGGTTTGTGAAGAAGAGTCAGAAGTTGAAACTTCTGAAGAGTCAGAATATGATATTGAAGAGTCAGAAGTTGAAACTTCTGAAGAAGAATCAAAAGTTGAAACTTTTGAAGAGTCAGAAAATGACATAGAAGATTCCGAAGATGAGTCAAAATCTAAGTTTTGTGAAGAAGAGTCAGAAGTTGAAACTTCTGAAAAGTCAAAATATGACATTGAAGAGTCAGAAGTTGAAACTTCTGAAGAAGAATTAGAAGTTGAAACTTCTGAAGAAGAATCAAAAATTGAAACTTTTGAAGAAGAATCAGAAGTTGAAACTTTTGAAGAAGAATCAGAAGTTGAAACTTCTGAAGAGTCAGAAAATGACATAGAAGATTCCGGAGATGAGTCAGAATCTAAGGTTTGTGAAGAAGAGTCAGAAGTTGAAACTTCTGAGGAGTCGGAATATGACATTGAAGAGTCAGAAGTTGAAACTTCTGAAGAAGAATCAGAAGTTGAAACTTCTGAAGAAGAATCAGAAGTTGGAACTTCTGAAGAGTTAGAAAATGACATAGAAGATTCCGAAGATGAGTCAGAATCTAAAGTTTGTGAAGAAGATTCAAAAGTTGAAACTTTTGAGGAGTCAGAATATGACATTGAAGAGTCAGAAGTTGAAACTAATGAAGAAGAATCAGAAGTTGAAACTTCTGAAGAGTCAGAAAATGACATAGAAGATTCCGAAGATGAGTCAGAATCTAAGGTTTGTGAAGAACAGTTAGAAGTTGAAACTTCTGAAGAGTCAGAATATGACATTGAAGAGTCAGAAGTTGAAACTTCTGAAGAGTCAGAATATGACATTGAAGAGTCAGAATATGACATTGAAGAGTCAGAAGTTGACACTTCTGAAGAAGAATCAAAATAATGCTTCGTATATTTGGGACCATTGCAAGGTTCTAGCACTCACCAAAAATATGCGTTTGCAAACTGGTTCAGAATATAACAATGAAGAAGAGATTGAGAATTTTTCAAAATGGATTTTACAAGTGGAAGATGGTAAAATTTCTGAACCTAATGATGGATATGCTGATATTACTATTCCACCTAAATTAATTCTTTCTGATTATTTGGACCCAATTGAGAATTATTGGGCCTATAATTTTAATGTCTTCTTTAATTTGATATTGGTGATGATTACTTTCAAGCGGAAACAACATTTCATTGTCTATGTTATTTTTTTTGTTAGGAATTATTGGGCCTATAATTTTAATGTCTTCTTTAATTTGATTCTAATTACTATTATTTTCTGATTTGTACCTTACATTTCATTTTATTGCAGTTTTTTTTTTGTGAGGAATTATTGGTCCTATAATTTTAATGTTTTATTTAATTTGATTTCTATTTACTATTATATTCTAATTTCTACCTTACATTTCATTTTATTGCAATTACTAAACAAAAGATTACTTAAAAGTAAACGTACTCGTGCGTGTCCACACGGGTCTTCGACTAGTAAGGTAATAAAATAATAAGCCCTAATAGAAATTAGGGATAAACAAAATTAGGATAAGAACAAACAACAAAATTGGGACCACAGCACAACATAAAAAATACTGCATACATACAAATTGTCGTAAAATTGGTACAAAACAAACTTCATCATAGTACGAAACTGGGGTATCACATAACATAAATAAATCTTAAAAAAAAAGAAAAAAAAGGGATTAGAATAAACATACCATAAGACTTTTTTTTTGTTGCATTTTTGAAGGAATAGGTATAACCGTATAAATTAAGGAACAAGGAAGAACTTGAAGATGACGATGACAAACACAAACACACAAACAAAGAATACGAACCTTGTAAATGGCGACACTGAACAAAAATTGACCAATGAAGAACGCAAAACTAATAGTTGGTGATGACGAAAATAGATGCACCCATATTTGGTACTGATTAAAGATTTGGGTTTAAGGTTCCTTATAGTGAAGACCTCTCGCGATTTCTAGAGATGAACAAATCATTCAAAATACAATTATTAGTGAAGACCTATTATCTTGATAACTTATAAATGTATCATTACAATTATTAATTTTAGTTAAATATTATTGATTTTAATGAAATGTCATTATCATTATTATTATTATTATTATTATTATTATTATTATTATTATTATTACTATTACTATTACTATTACTATTACTATTATTACTATTATTTATTACTACTTATTATTATTATTACTATTACTATTACTATTACTATTATTATTATTATTATTATTATTATTATTATTATTATTATTATTATTATTATTATTACTATTATTACTATTATTACTATTACTACTATTACTACTATTACTATTATTACTATTACTATTATTACTATTACTATTACTACTACTATTACTATTACTACTATTACTACTATTACTATTACTATTACTATTACTACTATTACTATTATTACTATTACTATTATTACTAATATTACTATTACTATTACTATTACTATTACTATTATTATTATTATTATTATTATTATTATTACTATTATTATTATTACTATTATTACTATTATTACTATTACTATTATTATTATTACTATTATTATTACTATTATTATTATTATTATTATTATTATTATTATTATTATATTAATTTTAGATCATAAGACTTGATTATTGTTGATATATATTTTTATTATAAAATCATTAATAATTAAAAATATTTTAAAATAAATATGCAGTAAATCACCAACGTGATAAATCTAATATGTCTAATAACTACAAATTAGGAAACGGCCGAGGAAGACGAATAGTTTCCGATGGAGGAGGCGGTGGATTACGATCGAATCGGCGTGAACAGGGATGCCGTGAGGTAAGTCGTCGAAGGTGATAATATAAAGGTGATGGTTCCGGTGAGGATTTATGATGATGAAGCTGCATGAAAGGTAAAATCCCAAATTATTTTGCAAAGGCTATGTTTCAATTCAGACCCTCCAAATTAGGGCGCAGCCATCTTCATTTGTTTGCAACAGAACATCAAAGAACAGAAGCCCTAATTTCCCATCAACGAGCGTATCAGTCTCCAACTGAATCACACCTTTCGCAATATCTTGAAGCAGATAGAAAGCATCACGGATAACTTCAAATCCATCAACGGACAACACAACGTCGACATAAGACAAACCACGCGCCTTAATCCGACCACCGCCGACGGAGGAAACCAACCCTAGCTGACGGCCACGGTAACCAACGGAAACATCAAGGGAATCGTAAGGGAGAAGAAGTCTCGATTGAACCTTCACCGTGAGGGAGAACGATAGGTCGAGAATCGCTTTGGATTGGTTCGATTCGATGTGGTTGATTCGGATTCGGACGAGGTCGGTTGTGAGGGTTTCATGAAATGGCTTGGGTTATTGAGATAGGAAGAGGGAACATATGTTACAGTAGAAATAGCGGAGGCAGGGACGATGAAGGTGATATGGATGGAAAGATGATGAGGGTGTGTATCGGTGAAGGAGCAGAGGTTTAGGTGGTGAGAAGATGAAGTGGTTGAGGACAATGAAGATGGATAATGGGTATTCAATTTGGTTGAATGAGGGTAATTTTGGATTTTAAGATAAATGGAGCTAAGGGCATTCTGGTCATTTCAATGGGAATTATGTGACGTGGAATAACAAAAAAATACAAATTTAACAAAAAAATAAGCCACATCAGCCTTTTTGGTGATGTGGCCTCCTCAAGGTAAAAAATGAAACTTTTAAAATTTGTCAAGGTAACTTTTGAAACTTTTTTTTTGGCAGGGGGATTTTTCAAATATGTCAGGAGTGAAAATATGTATTAACCCAATTTTTAATTAAAAGAATTAATTAATAATATTAATTTGAAAACTAAATAATCATATTTTTTAATATATTATAAATTGAATAGATAATTAAAACTCTCTCAATTCTAAAATAAGAGTCAGATGAAAAAATTTGTCGCAAAATACTTATCACTTTAAATTACTATTACAATCTAATATTAAAATTTTCAATTATATTTTCTAATAAATATTTTTAATTTATTGTTTTATCACCTAACATAAATGTTAATTTGAAGACATCAAAATAATTAATTAAGATAATTTAATAAAATTATTATTTTATTTCTTTTATTTATTATAAGATAGATTACTTTTTTTAAAACTTGCTTCAATAATGACAAAAAGGGGTTTTAAACAAAAAAGAAAAATAATATCATTCTATAAACTTTTTTTTAAAATCGATATTTTTGGTCAGTAAAGTTCCACTCTAAGACCAAAATACTACTTGACACTCATCCTAAGTTCAAGACACTACTTGAATTGAGTCAATGTTGTTTTCCAAATTTCATACACTACAACTAATTTTTAGAAATTTCTTATACTATATAAAACAATTTTTAGATAATAAATCATATATCATTAATCTATTATAATAAGATAATTTTTCAGACTTAGTGACTTTAGTTGAATACTATTAAATTATATATCTCAAAAATCTAATAAAGAAAAGTCTTCTTTTGAAGAGCATACCAATGATAGAATAGGCAATAATCATTATTAGTTTGAATTTATTATTGATTGTATATGATTGTATATAAATGAGTATTATTTGGTGTTGACCATATATTATTAGTTACCATAGATATAGCCTTGAGATAAGCATTCTGTTATGGACTGACAGCAAAGAATGCTAGGAATTATATTCTTATATGGTATCACCTACTCTGAAAACCATGTCTGAAACTCAAAAATTCCATCCTGCCTTGTCTATCACCAATGTGAAATCCCTTATTCCTATCACGTTGGATTTAGAATCTGGACAGTACCGCTCGTGGTCGGCGTTATTCAAAAGCACGAGTCCATGACGTGCTTGAACATATCATCCTTCCTACTGATGCTGACTGGGGAGGATGTCCCGATACTAGACGATCCACATCGGGATATTGTGTGTTTTTGGGTGACAATTTGGTTTCGTGGTCATCCAAACGTCAACCTACTCTATCTCGTTCTAGTGCCGAGGCTGAATACAGAGGGGTGGCTAATGTTGTTTCTGAGTCCTGTTGGATTCGAAATCTTCTCTTGGAATTGCACTGTGGAGAGGTTCGTGTCCGTCATGTCCCTTCTCGTTATCAAATAGCTGACATCTTCACTAAGGGATTGCCTCTCATTCTGTTTGAGGATTTTCGAAACAGTCTCTGTGTTCGTGACCCTGCCGTGTGTGATAGAATAGGCAATAATCATTATTAGTTTGAATTTATTATTGATTGTATATGATTTTATATAAATGAGTATTATTTGGTGTTGACCATATATTATTAATTACCATAGATATAGCCTTGAGATAAGCATTCTGTTATGAACCGACAACAAAGAATACTAGGAATTCTTGTATATATTGATTGATCATGGAATAGAAAGGGACAGAAATTATATTCTTATAACCACATCTACCAAATTTGAGTTAAAGGTCCATACATAAAAGTTAAAATATAAATATGTGACAATTATACTATTGGTAACTAAACAATACTTTTAAACCTTACAAACCGCCAAACTTCTAGATAACTCTATAAAAAAGTGATATTGACACGTCATCAGTTATATCATTAAAAATGGTTTCAAATTGAAAATGGAATAAAATCCTAAAGAAAAAAAAAGAACAAAATCCTAGATTTTAAAATAAAAGATACCAAAATTGAAATTAAGAAAAATAGAGAAATCTAAATTGTAATGAAAGTCTGATATTTTATTATAAATATAATTATGTTGAAGAATATTAATATACATTCATATTATTAAAAAAGTAAAATATAATAATACTATTTAATAAAAATAAATAAAAACTGTTTTTTTTTTCAACTCTAAAATTAAATATTTATTAAAATCAAGACTTAAATGCACTTTTAGACTCTCTATATTAATTTTCTAAATATTTTAATTTTTTTATAAAATGATTAACTATCAAGTCTTTTAATATCATATTTCATATGTTTTTGAGGTTCCTCGTGATAACATAGTTTAATTTGCATATATAATATTAAAGTATGAGGTGATATTTTTTAATTATTGCTAAGTTATTTAAAATGGACGCAAAACGTATATTTTAGAATTAAAATTTATAATATATAATTTATAAATAAATATTTATAAATAAAAATAACTAAAATAATTAAAAATGTTTAATTATTATAAATAAAATTTAAAAAAAATAAAAAAATAAAATTTTAAATATTTTTGATAATGTGACATCAATTAAAAAAATACCATAATGTCAATGTCACCTATATAAATTAGACTATTTTGTTATAAGAGACCATCGAAAAAACATGAAATATAATATTAGGGGATCTAATTAAACAAAAATTTGTCAATCAATTTTAAAACTTAAAAGTAGTCGAGTGTTGCAAATGATCCAATATCTTGCATGAAAATGTGAATGGTTCATCAAGAAATAAAAAAGCTGTGGGTCTTAATGTTTTTTTTTTTTGGCATTTTCTTAATCCACCTATGTTACTACCTATGTTACTTACACAACGAAATTTTAAAAATATTTTTTAAAATCAGAAATATATTTTCGATATACACCAATTCATTTATTTTTCAAATTTTTCAAAAATATATTTCCGATACAAAACTAAAAGTATTTTCAAAAACACTAAAAGATAGAAACATGTGAACAACAATAGCATATGGAATGTGATTTTGTTCATCTCAATGGATCCATCAGAGTTTCTACGCTCCTGTATCTCTCACCAATTCTCATCATCATCAGCTCTTCATTTCTTTCCTTCATCTTTACCATCATCATTATAACTACTATGTTTTTATTCACAGAGAGCTTGCCAAGGCTTTGAATGAAACTCAAAAGGATGCTATAAACTATTTCTTCTTTTCTTCTCCTCCTGTTTGATTGTTGATAAAAAAACATCCTTAACATATGTCACTTTGCGTTTGTTTTTTTTGTTGTTCACATGTTTTTTTTAGTGTTTGAAAATAAAAAATGTCCTTCTGATTTTATATTGAACGTACATTTTCAAAAAAAATTTAAAAATAAATGAATTAGTGCACATTAAAAATATTTTTTAATTTTAAGAATATTTTAAAAAATTCGCATGCCATGAAAAAGTTACAGAGTAAGATAAGAAATTCTATATATTTTTTTTATCTCTCCCAATTTTTCTTCAAACCATTTTGTTTTTATCTACAAATTTGAAAGGCGTTAGGAAAGTGGGCTTGCAGAGTCAAATGTGATGTGTCGGTGGTTGAGAATATTATTACTCCTATGATGCATGAATGAATATGGATATGATGTTTCCGGGAAATTAATTGTTCACATACGTAAAAAGGTGAGAGGTGAAAATCAATCTATCATTAGATTCTACTTCATTGATTTCAAATCAAATTTAGAATAATTATATAGTCTATAGTAATATTCGCATTCGGTGGCCATCCCTATATTTCAACGTGACTTCCAAGTAACCAATTGGCTTCACTTTTATTCTTTCATAAAATCTTGAAAAGAAGTGTGATGGATTGAAAAAAAATACTCCAAGTAACCATTTAAGGACCTTGATGTTAGAACATATACACAGAATTAATTTGATAAATTAATCATGAAAAATGGTGCATTGGTTAATTGAGAGATTGTCCAACTCTAAACCTCAAATTCTTTTTTACCTTTAATTCAACTGTATTAAAAGGAAGAGAAAAATAGTAAATTAAAAAGACAAATATTTTTGGATAAATTTTACTACTGTATTATTTTAAATTAAATTGAATAGATTATTTTATAATAAAGGTTAAGATTCTATCTTGACTGCTACAATGATCTATGACTAATATAAGTTAACATTAATTGAAAAAAGGGTTTAAATTTAATTAAGTGGATAGTTTTATTTATCATAATCATAATAATTTCAACCAGGTAATTTAGACCAGACAACTAAAAGTAAACAAATAGTTATGACTAGAATAAAATTCAACTTGAGCTTCAAGAATTTTCATATGCAATTTCCAAACTATCTACTATATAAAATGCTAGCAACAACACATAACCATTTTCCAACTAGCAATTGTTTTTGTTTCTTTATTCATTCATTCTTGATACGGCTACTTTTCTATCTTCAGCTTTTAGTTCTAAGGAAATGGATGTAAGTAATCAGCAAGTAGTAGACTCAGAGAAGGGGAAGGCTAAAGATGAAAGCACTGAGACAGTGCCATTATACAAGCTTTTCTCATTTGCTGATTCTTTGGATCATTTGTTGATGTTTGTTGGGACTGTTGGTGCTATTGGGAATGGACTCTCTATGCCTTTAATGACTTTGATATTTGGAGATATGATCAATGCATTTGGAGGATCATCAAGTACTAAAGAAGTTGTTGATGAAGTTTCCAAGGTAATATCAATCACCATCTGTTCTTACTAATAATCCTTTTTAACGCGAGCTTGTTTGAGAGAGCTTATGAAAACAACTTGATGTATTCAGGCGTCTTTGAAATTCGTATACTTGGCAGCAGGGACTTTTGTCGCGTCTTTTCTGCGTAAGTAGATGGTTTATGCATTGCTTCTACAATCTATAATAATTAGTTTGAAACATTATGACAAAAAAATAAACACTTATCTGATATGTATCTCAGAATTGACTTGCTGGATGATCACTGGGGAGAGACAGGCTGCAAGAATCAGAGGGTTATACCTCCAAACAATTTTGAGGCAAGATGTGAGTTTCTTTGATAAGGAAACTAATACTGGAGAGGTTGTTGGAAGAATGTCGGGTGATACTGTTCTTATTCAAGATGCCATGGGGGAGAAGGTACTAATCAACAACAACCATATACACTTACAAGTCATAAATCTTCATCATGCAATGTGAAAATCTTGACATCAAATTTTCCTTTTTGAATTTAGGTGGGACAGTTTCTACAACTAGTGGCTACATTCTTTGGAGGTTTTGTGATAGCATTCATCAAGGGATGGCTTTTAACTGTTGTGATGATATCTTGTATTCCACTTCTTGTCTTGTCTGGTGCTATGATGAGCATGGTTATTGCGAAAGCATCATCATCTGGACAAGAAGCTTATTCTAAAGCAGCAAGTGTAGTAGAGCAGACAATAGGTTCTATTAGAACTGTATGCCAACTTTCTGAAACAACTCCTTTACCTTTAGTTATTATGTTTTTGCTTATTTCAACTTATGTAAATGACTTCCATTTTTCCATTTTAGGTTGCGTCGTTCACCGGAGAAAAACAAGCCATAGCTAAATATGACAAGTCTTTACTTGATGCTTACACAACTGTAGTAAAAGAGGCACTAGCTTCTGGTTTGGGATTTGGTTCACTCTACTTTGTTGTTATTGCCAGTTATGGTTTGGCGGTATGGTTTGGAGGGAAAATGGTAATAGAGAAAGGTTATACAGGAGGAGAAGTTGTGACTATAATTTTTGCTGAATTGACCGGATCCATGTAAGTTTTGTGTTCCTATTCTTCACTTGAGCTTAAATATTTTGCTTATATTTTGTTACTGAGGGAGCATATATTCCAGGTCTCTGGGGCAGGCATCTCCAAGCTTGAGTGCTTTTGCTTCAGGACAAGCTGCAGCGTTTAAGATGTTTGAGACGATTAAAAGGAAACCAGAAATAGATGCTTATGACACAACCGGGAGAAAGCTTGATGACATTCGTGGAGACATAGAACTTAGGGAGGTTTGCTTTAGTTATCCTACAAGACCGGATGAACTGATATTCGATGGATTTTCTCTTACCATACCAAGTGGGACTACTGTAGCTTTGGTAGGGCAAAGTGGAAGTGGAAAATCCACAGTCCTCAGTTTGGTAGAGAGATTTTATGATCCGCAGGCTGGCGAAGTTCTCATCGATGGTATCAACCTCAAAGAATTTCAACTGAAATGGATCAGACAGAAAATAGGCCTAGTCAGCCAGGAACCTGTTCTCTTTACTTGTAGTATTAAAGAGAATATTGCATATGGAAAGGATGGTGCCACTGATGAAGAAATCAGAGCTGCCGCAGAACTTGCTAATGCTGCCAAATTTATTGATAAACTTCCTCAGGTGAACTGAACTCTCAAATCTTTATTTAAATGAAGAAACTGCAAAGTAAATTCTGTTTTACGGTTTGAAATAGCGTCTTCTTTTTTATTTAATAATTTTTTAAAATTATGGATGATGATCTTAGGGACTAAACACAATGGTTGGTGAGCATGGAACTCAGCTCTCTGGAGGTCAAAAGCAAAGAGTTGCAATTGCAAGAGCAATTTTGAAAGATCCAAGAATATTACTTCTTGATGAAGCTACAAGTGCCCTTGATGCCGAATCTGAGAGAATTGTACAAGAGGCATTGGATAGAATAATGGTAAACCGAACAACAGTCATTGTAGCTCATCGCCTAAGTACCATAAAGAATGCTGATACCATTGCTGTTATTCATCAAGGAAAAATAATTGAAAGAGGTATATAGATATATAAACACATATTGGGGTGTAATATATAAATCTATAAATTAATGTTTATCATATACCTTACTGCATTGTTCTATTTTACAATTGATCAGGTTCACATGCTCAGCTCACAAGGGATCCTGATGGAGCCTATAGCCAGCTCATTAGGCTGCAAGAAATGAAGGGGTCAGAAAAGAATATTGAAAATGGCACAAGCAAGTCAAACAGTATAGTGCTATCTGAAAGACGACCGAGTCAAAGATCTCTATTGTCAAGATCTATAAGCCAACTGTCATCTGGTGGTAGTAACAGTGGTCGTCATTCATTATCAGCGTCGTTTGGTGTGCCCACGGCAATAGTTGGCTTAACAGAAACTGCAAAAGATGGACCTCAAGCTCCTCTTTCAACGACTTCTTCACCACCGGAAGTGCCACTTTATCGCCTCGCCTATCTAAACAATCCTGAGATTCCTGTCTTACTTATGGGAACTATAGCTGCAGTTCTGCACGGTGCAATATTACCGACTTTCGGCCTCTTGCTTTCCAAAATGATAAGTATTTTCTACGAGCCACATGACGAACTTCGTCACGATTCAAAAGTTTGGGCATTAGTATTTGTTGGGCTCGGTGTTGCATCGTTAATCATTTTTCCGTTTAGATTTTACTTTTTTGGCATTGCTGGAGGTAAGTTGATTAAAAGGCTCAGAAAAATGTGTTTTGAGAAGGTAGTTCACATGGAAGTAAGTTGGTTTGATAAATCCGAGCATTCAAGTGGCGCAATTGGTGCAAGGCTTTCTACTGATGCAGCTTCCATTCGAGCTTTGGTTGGCGATGCACTTGGTTTACTGGTTGAAAATATTGCTACAGCTATAGCTGGCTTGGTAATTGCTTTTGTAGCAAGCTGGCAGCTTGCTCTTATAATCCTTGCGTTGGTGCCCCTACTAGCACTAAGTGGGTTTATCCAAATGAAGTTCTTGAAAGGGTTTAGCACAGATGCAAAGGTTTGTTACAATACAAGCATGATATCTAAAAGCAATGTTTATTTAGCTTTATGTAGTGAAATTATGAATACTGATACTTTTTCAATGAACAGAAATTGTACGAGGAAGCAAGTCAAGTGGCAAATGATGCAGTAGGAAGTATAAGAACAGTTGCTTCATTCTGTTCGGAAGAGAAAGTGATGGAATTATATAAGCAAAAATGTGAGGGACCAATTAAGACAGGCGTAAGGCGAGGGATAGTAAGCGGATTTGGTTTTGGAGTATCATTCTTCATGTTGTACGCAGTTTATGCATGCAGTTTTTATGCTGGAGCGCGTCTCGTTGAGGATGGAAAATCTTCATTCTCAGATGTTTTTCGCGTAAGTTACTCTCCTAAATTAGTATTACTAGAATTAATTTTTCTAGCATTGAGTTATTTCTTGCTTCATTATTTGCAGGTCTTTTTTGCTTTAAGCATGGCAGCTATAGGACTTTCTCAATCCGGGTCTTTGGTACCTGATTCAACTAAGGCCAAAAGTGCAGCTGCTTCCATATTTGCTATTCTTGATAGAAAATCACTCATAGATCCAAGTGATGAATCAGGAACGACATTGGAAGAAGTCAAGGGAGATATTGAATTAAAGCATGTGAGTTTCAAGTATCCTACTAGACCCGATATTCAAATATTCAGAGATCTTTGCTTGAACATTCACAGTGGCAAGGTAATTTTCCAATTTGTCCATGACCAATAGATTACTATAAATTGTTCTCTAAAGGAGGAACAAACAACTAACAATTGACTATCTTGATGGAAAAACAGACAGTTGCACTTGTTGGAGAAAGTGGAAGTGGAAAATCAACAGTGATCTCATTAATACAAAGGTTCTATGATCCAGATTCAGGTCACATTACACTTGATGGAGTAGAAATCCAAAATTTGCAAGTAAAATGGCTGAGACAACAAATGGGACTAGTAAGCCAAGAGCCTGTGTTGTTTAATGACACTATCAGAGCTAATATTGCATATGGAAAAGGTGGAGATGCATCCGAGGCAGAGATCATAGCTGCAGCAGAATTAGCAAATGCTCACACGTTCATTAGTAGTTTGCAGAAGGTACAACGCATTAGTATCTCTTGTATTCATATATTTAAATTATACGTAATATATCAATGATCGCATAAGTGCAGAATCTAGCTCATGGTAACTAAAAAACATATAATCCCAACAGGGTTACGACACGATAGTAGGGGAGAGAGGAGTTCAATTATCCGGGGGGCAGAAGCAGCGTGTGGCAATTGCGAGAGCTATAGTGAAGAATCCAAAAATACTATTACTAGATGAAGCAACAAGTGCACTTGATGCTGAGTCTGAGAAGGTGGTTCAAGATGCACTTGACCGCGTTATGGTGGAGCGGACGACAATAATAGTTGCTCATAGGTTATCGACAATTAAGGGTGCAGATACAATAGCAGTAGTTAAGAATGGTGTGATAGCAGAGAAAGGAAAACATGAAACATTGCTACATAAGGGTGGTGACTATGCTTCTTTAGTGTCACTACACACAAATGCTTCTACTTCTTAAGACCATAATTGGTTTTATCTGATATACATAGCTGTTTGTGATTTTGTGCTTCTTCATGAATTGATTAGTTAAGTTTAAATACCAAGCTCTCTGATGATGGTTTTATTTATATGTAACAGTAATTATTTTAGTTATTCTTGAAATTGAACAAGTGATAAAGAAGGTTTTTTCATGTCAAAATCTTTGTACAAGGCTTGGCCTGCCTAGGAAGAACTCACACATTGAGATTCTCTCGGTAGAGTAATCGTGTTGTTATCATGTGTAAATATCAAAGCTCTAAATAAGTGACTTGGACCAACTTGGCTCAACATATTTTTGTGAAAGAATCATACTGTACAGAGTAAATCAACTACACCTTTGTTGCAAGATGATTCCACCAAATAATAATTATGTGAGAAGAAAAGAAAAAATGAATTGGAGAAAGAAAAGAGAAATTAGAATTTTGAGAAAAAATGGGGAGACAAAGAGAATTCTAAAGAGCTTCTCTCTACTTTTAAATTGAACCTATTATTCAAATTTTTTCCACACATTACAAATGACAGGATACCTCCCTATTTATAGGTTGAGATTACTTACACACCAAACAATCTTCAACAAACTAACTAAAACAATGCTAAGTCGAAATTCTATTGAGACTAGCTCCTCCGACATTTCGACAACTATACAATTTCGACACACTGAGCATTTCAACAACAAAACTCTATCAAAATGGTGTTTTTACACAAAGAATTACATTCTCAACACACCATCTAATTCACTGTGTCTAAACTATCTACATTCATCATTGTTCTTAGTCTTCTAAACACTTCGACCTGCACACCCCTTATCATGATGTATGCAATTTGATTCTCAGTTCTGCAATGTTTCAAGTTCAACTTCCCTTTTTTTGCTACTTGGTCTCGAAGATAATGGAATTTCATCTCGATGTGTTTGCTTTTTCTATGTGCTATCAGATTCTTTATTAGATTGATAGTTGACATGTTGTCACTCTTCATGGTGATTGCTCCATGATTCTTTGATGTAATCTCTTAAATCAAATTCACCATCCACGTTGCTTGACATGCACAAAGAGAAGTAACTATGTACTCTGCTTCACACGACGATAGTGTCCCTACTGGTTCTTTTCTTGAGTTCCAAGAAACTGGTGCACCACCTAACATAAAAACATAACCAATTGTGAATTTTCTATCCTCATCATCACTACACCAATTTGAGCCAGTGTAACCCACTAGCTTACATTTTTTCATTCATCAGCTTCATGAAAGAAAATGTCATAGGTGAGAGTTTATTTAAGATATCTTAGTATCCTCTTCGTCGCTGCTAGATGTGATACATTTGCCTTCTGCATAAATCTACTCATCATACCTTCACTGTATGTTTGATTAGATTTTGTGTGACAAGGGTATCTTAATGACCTAATAAGTCTTCTATACTGTGTTGGGTCGACAACATATTCATCTAAGTTTTCGAGAGTTGCAGTCTTGGTTCAACAGGTGTCAAAGTCATATTGCAGTCTTTTTTCTTAAATCTTTTGAGTATTTTGATTGCATATCTTCTTTAATGCATCAACAAGCCTCTAATACTCTTGTAAAATTAGATACCAAGGAAGTATGAAATTTTGCCCATATCAGACATTCCGAACTCTTTACTAAGATCACATTTGAAGTCTTCGATCTCTTTCTTGCAGATACCAAGGAAGTATGAAATTTTTTATGTGTTGACTATAAGAGGAAGGATATATCGCAGAGTTATTGTTCTGGATTGCCCGAATGAATGTCGGGCTTACCAGACTCTTAGAATTTATAACGAGCCAACCAAGCCAAACAACCACCGAAGGGCATCATCTGTCCGTTTTGCATTTCACAGAACCCCTCCGCTCGACGACCGTCGAGCGGACCAACCCGATTCTCCTCATTAAGGACTATGCCCGTTAGAGACCCATTTGGTCGACATAACGGCTAGTTCCAAGGACTAGTGCATGATTTTTAGGAGTCATGACACCATAAATATTTCAAAATCATCATCAGAATCACATATTGCACTTTATCCTCTAGCTCCCCTCTTTGTTTTTTCCCAAGACTTGTTGGATTTTAGGAGTCATGACACCTTTGCACCTACATAATACACCTTATTGAGTGGAAATCCTCATTGTTATGTAATGTTTGATTCCTTTCAGCATTATAATGTTTCACTTATCTCTATACTCCAAGATTGCTCACTTAAAAACCTCTCACATATTGTTAACTTGCTAGTTGTAATGTGTATCTGTCTTGAAATGATATTTCTTCCAACATGCAACATGTACATCCATCGTGCCTTTCCAAGATTTAACATTAAGATCATTAATTTGATTAATTGTTGTCTAACATCCAGGTAATATTGTGGCCCTAGTTGCCCTCTATAAAGTTTCCTTCATCTCTATCCCATGATATTTCTTCCTCTAATTTCCACCTACCTCAACATCCACATCCATATCATTAGCATTCATATTATTAACATCTACATCAACGTAAACTTCATTAACTTCTTCAACATTTACTTCTCCGGCATTCTCATTCGTGACTTCAAGTATGTCAACGTTGTGTTCAACATAAACATCAATGACCTTAAATCCTTTAAAATCTTCAATAAACTTTAACACATATTGATCATTATTCAAAGACCTAAGTTTGAGAGAAAAAAAAAAAAAGGTTTCCAATATCATAAATACCTTATATCGTCACACCCCTCACTTTTAATCATTCTTTCAATTTGCATATAGGACATTATCCACTTCTCAATCCCAATCCATTTCAGAAATAATCCCATCAAGATAACACTTTGGATGATAATAAACCAAGTCACCAATATGGATTACATGATAACAACTTGTTTTTTCTGCTGGCCTAAAAAAGAAAACAAATAAGGTGTACATAGTAAAAGAATATTAGCATAATAAAGCTAGGACAACAATACAAATGAGGTCATAATAAGGTAATAAGACAAACAAAATTGGGATAAGAACAAACAACAAAATTGGGACCACAACACAACATAAAAAATACTGCATACATACAAATTGTCAAGTAAAATTGGCACGAAAACAAACTTCATCATAGTACGAAACTGGGGTATCACATAACATAAATAAATCTTAAAAAAAAAACAAAATAAAATGGGACAAGAATAAACATACCATAAGACATAAGACATTTTGTTTTTGCATTTTTGAAGGAATTGGTATAAATAAATTAAGGAACAAGGAAGAACTTGAAGAAGATGGCAAACACAAACACACAAACAAAGAATACGAACCTTGTAAAAGGCAACAGTGAACAAAAATTCACCAATGAAAACGCAAAACTAATAGTTGGTGATGACGAAAATAGATGCACCCATATTTGGGTTTAAGGTTCCTTATAGTGAAGACCTCTCGCGATTTCTAGAGATGAACAAATCGTTCAAAATACAATTATTAGTGAACACCTATTATCTTGATAACTTATAAAATCACTGATAATTAAAAATATTTAAAAATAAATATGCAGTAAATCACCAACGTGATAAATCTAATATGTCTAATAACTACAAATATTTATAAATATTATAAATAATTATTAATATTTATAAATATTTTGTTGATTAAAATATAAAAAAGAACATTGTAGTGATAGTGATCCGTAAAAATAGTGAATATCAGAGATAAAATTCATGAGATAATAAAATTTATAAATATTACAATTAAATATCGTTGGGAGTAATATTTATGCATGCTTTTTTTCTCGTATATAATTGGCTGTGTCTCGTATCATTTAATGTATTATTTTAATCACATTTTTAATGCAAATGAGTGATAGTCTAATATCTATCAAACAACAACAAAAGTTAAAATTACACTAAACAAAAATATTTAAAAAATATAATAAATCATTTTTAAAAAATTTAAAATACAAATAAATATAAAAACATTAAAAATATTTCACTTTGATCACTTGAGTGCAAAGTGCATATAATTTTTAATTAATAATGTTTAATTTGAAAACTAAATAATCATAATTTTTAATATATTATAAATTGAGTAGATAATTAATACTCTCTTACAAATAAAAAATTTATCCAAAAATACTTATCACTTTAAATTACTAATACAATCTTATATTAAAATTTTCAATTATATTCTTTAATAAATATTTTTAATTTATTGTGTTATCACCTAACATAAATGTTAATTTGAATACATTAAAATAATTAATTAGAATAATTAATTAGAATAATTTAATAAATTATTATTATTTTTCTTTTATTTATTATAAGATAGATTACTTTTTTAAAAAACTTGCTTCATTAATGACAAAAAGGGGTTGTAAACAAAAAAGAAAAAAATATCATTCTATAAACTTTTTTTTAAAATCGATATTATTGGTCAGTAAAGTCCCACTCATTCTAAAATATAAGACCAAAATACTACTAGACACTCATCCTAAGTTCAAGACACTACTTGAATTGAGTCAATGTTGTTTTCCAAATTTCATACACTACAACTAATTTTTAGAAATTTCTTATACTATAAAACAATTTTTAGATAATATATCATATATCATTAATCTATTATAATGAGATAATTTTTTTCAGAGTTAGTGACTTTAGTTGAACACTATTAAATTATATATCTCAAAAATCTAATAAAGAAAAGTCTTCTTTTGAAGAGCATACCACATCTACCAAATTTGAGTTAAAGGTCCATACATAAAATTTAAAATATAAATACGTGACAATTACACTATTGGTAACTAAACAATACTTTTTAAACCTTACAAACAGCCAAACTTCTAGATGTCTCTATAAAAAAGTGATATTGACACGTCATCAGTTATATCATTAAAAATGGTTTCAAATTGAAAATGGATTAAAATCCTAAAGAAAAAAAAAAGAACAAAATCCTACATTTTAAAATGAAAGATACCAAAATTGAAATTAAGAAAAATAGAGAAATCTAAATTGTAATGAAAGTCTAATATTTCATTATAAATATAATTATGTTGAAGAATATTAATATACATTCATATTATTTATATATTATTTTAAAAAAGAAAATAATAATACTATTTAATAAAAAAATAAAACCTGTTTTTTTTCCACCTCTAAAATTAAATATTTATTAAAATCAAGGCTTAAATACAATTTTAGTCTCTATATTAATTTTCTTAATATTTTAATTTTTTTATAAAATAATTAACTATTAAATTCTCCAATATCATATTTCATATTTTTTTGAAGTCCCTCATGACAACATAATCTAATTTGCATTTGTGATATTAAAGTATGAGATGATATTTTTTTAATTATTGCCACATTGTTAAAAATAAGCGCAAAATATATATTTTAGCATTAAAATTTATAATATATAATTTATAAATAAATATTTATAAACAAAAATAACTAAAATAGTTAAAAATATTTAATTATTATAAAGAATTTTTTTTAAAATAAAATAATAAAAATTCAAATATTTTTAATAACGTGACATCAATTAAAAAAATACCATAATTTCAATATCACCTATATAAATTAAATTATTTTATTATGAAAGACAAAAGAAAAACATAAAATATAATATTAAAGGATCTATTTAAACAGAAATTTGTCAATCAATTTTAAAACTTAAAATTAGTCGAGTGTTGCAAATGATCCAATATCTTGCATGAAAATGTGAATGGTTCATCAAGAAATAAAAAAGCTGTGGGTCTTAATGGTTTTTCTTTTTTTGGCATTTTCTTAATCCACGTGTATGCTTCTTATACAAAGAAATTTAAAAATATTTTTTAAAATCAAAAATATATTTTCGATACGCACCAATTCATTTGTTTTTCAGTTTTTTTTAAAATATACTTTTGATATAAAACCCAAAATACATCAGAGTTTTTACAGTCCTGTATCTCTCACCAATTCTCATCATCATCAGCTCTTGATTTCTTTCCTTCATCTTTACCATCATCATTATAGCTACTATGTTTTTATTCACAGAGAGCTTGCCAAGGCTTTGAATGAAACTCAAAAGGATGCTATAAATTTCTCTCAAATGAAACATGTCATCAAGAAAAGTATGTGTATGCTATTTCTTCTTTTCTTCTCCTCCTGTTTGATTGTTGATAAAAAAAACATCCTTAACATATGTCACTCTCCTTTGTGTTTTTTTTTTTCTTTTTTCACATGTTTCTATTAGTGTTTGAAAATAAAAAATGTACTTATTTTTATATCCAAAGTACATTTTTGAAAAATAAAAATAAAAATAATGAATTAGTGCGCATCAAAAATATATTTTTGATTTTAAGAGATATTTTAAAAAATTCGTATGCGAGAAAGTTATGGAGTAAAATAAGAAATTTTTTATTTTTTTTATTTTTTATCTCTGTCAATTTTTCTTCAAACCGTTTTGTTTTTATCTACAAATTTGAAAGGGGTTAGGAAAGTGAATTTTTTTTTGGAATAACCAACTTTTAAAAAAAAAATACAAAAATAACCAACTTTTGAAAAAATTTACCCAAATAACCAAATTTCAGGACAAAAATACAAGCAGATGGCTCCTGCACTGAAAATCAGGTGCAGGAGTCAAGGGAGATGGTGCCTCCCTTCATTTTTTGCCCTAAAAGCCATCTCAGATGGCTCCTATGTGTAAAACACAAGGGAAAAGCCATATGAGATGGCGCCTTAGTGCATTTTTTTTAAAAAAATAAAATAAAATTTCAAATTAAATTAAAGTGCACGACAATTTTGTGAAATAAATCTTGTATTATAAATTTTGATTACAACAAAAAGCGATTACATAAGTTCATTCATGGCGACCCGAGACTCGTAGATGACCACCGGTTCCACATACGCGTCCTCTCCTAACTCGTCTGATGCAAGGTTCTGGATCCGGTTGTTGTTGGGTCGATGGGACCTGATCAGGGGTTGATGGCTGCCCGTAGTGAATGAGATCAGGATCCATGAATGCCTCAAGATTTACATTGCTTGTTGCACCAGTTTCGTATAAACGTGTCCCCATATTCTCGAAGCTTGGTCGTCGCGGTTGGGGGTTAGGGTCCATTTGAGGACTATAGCAGTCCTCATCTGTATATGTGGACTGTGAATGTGTGGGGTAAAAAGGAAATTGGGTGTTAGGAGTCTTGTACCCATATGAATGACGGGGGATTTGGTACGACGATGGTTGGTGGAATGTTGGGTTGGTTGGAGAATATTCTTCAGGGAAGCCAGGGTCGGGGGTGAGGTGAGATGTAGATGGACCCATATAGGGGAGTTGGACATATGCCCTTTGTTCGGTGTATTGAACTTGGGTGTGTGGCATATGTGAGTGTTGGGTGGGTGGGTGATGAGGTTGTTGTTGGGGTTGGGGTTGGGATTGAGTGGTGGTGGTTCTACGTCGTCGGGTTGATTGGCGGGAAGTTGATGGTTGTTGGTAGTGTTGTTCGGATGGTTGTTGGTAGTGTTGTTGGGGTGGTTGTTGGTAGTATTGTTGGGGTGGTTGTTGGTAGTGTTGGGGTGGTTGTTGGTAGTGTTGTTGGGGTGGTTGTTGGTAGTGTTGGGGTGGTTGTTGGTAGTGTTGGAGTTGTTGTTGGCGGTAGCGTTGTCTTCGTTGTTGTTGTGACTCTTGAGGTTGCCCCCACTGGGTGCGAGGGTCGACCAAATAGCGAGGTTGGGAAACATGCATATCTGGAACTGTGACTGTTTGGTACCAAGCAATGTACTGACGAGAGTGTTGCATAATCTCGTCATCTTCATAAACGGGAAATTGTAAGATATGGTCTGCTTGGTTTTTCCACATCCTACAATACTCCCTGGCAAAATTCCTCCAATTGTTGAGTCCCCATTGGGCATCGACCCTTTTTAGATGCCAAGGATCCAAGCATATCGGATCGCGGGGTATGTCTTGGAACATACCAAACTGCATCTTGACACGGTCGCTGTGGTGCATCTCTACAATGTTGAACCGTATAATTGCGTCTTGGTCCAAACCTCTGCATCTTCATCATTTGGTACATGGTCCAAACCAATCGGTCTCCATGTAAACTGTTGAAAAAAAATAGAGATTAATAATAATGATAAAAATA
Organism: Vicia sativa; assembly: GCA_021764765.1. Taxonomy (NCBI): domain Eukaryota; kingdom Viridiplantae; phylum Streptophyta; class Magnoliopsida; order Fabales; family Fabaceae; genus Vicia; species Vicia sativa. The sequence continues at coordinate 238,320,586 of CM038796.1, forward strand.
ATATACGTTAAATTTAAAATAATTTGGAGTTAATAGAAATGACGTACATCGGTTGGTCCAAGGTGGTCTATTAGATTACGGTATAGGAGAACATTGTGTCTCGGATTCTTTCCGTAATCCATGCCCGCTACGCTAAACCTAAATGAATTAACATTTAATATATTAGGATTTTATATATGTGAAAGATATAAATAAAATTTAATAAATAAACAATGTACTTACTTTGTTGCGTAGGAAAAGTGAACGGTAGGTCGTTGACGGATTGAGTGATTGCATTCTCCACCAACCCCATGTTTGAAGTAAGAAAGCACATCCATTGAAAGTTGATGTGTCTTTCATACAATTTTTACACAACGAGGAGTATAGCTGGGCAAGAACAGCTGAACCCCAACTATATCTTCCTATCTTATTGGCATCTCTAAGTAAATTCAAATACATAAAATTGACACTATTCCGGTATTGGGAATAAAAACTACCAAACATTAACATTATGTAGTTTCTAGTTTTATTATTTTTGTTCTTCGTGGAATTTTCATCCAAAACAAGAGAATAATAATACTCTAAGAGTTGAAAGAAATATACCTTGGCCTCTTGCGGTAGGACCTTCCACCATATCTCTACCCAACAACTCCTCGCAAATATTGTTAGGTTGTTGTACCAGACCATTCACCGCCTTGCCATCGATAGGAAGACCCATCAACATGTACACGTCCTCTAGTGTGATGGTACACTCACCTATAGGTAGATGAAATGTATGTATCTCGGGTCTCCACCTTTCACACAATGCTAGAATGAACTTTGAGTCGATCGTGTAGTTGGAGATTTTAATAACCTCTCCAAAACCGACATGTTCAAGGTATGGAACGATGAACGGATCGGGAACAACATAGTGATGTAAGCGACATCTAAATTTTTTCGTGTCCTATAGATAATGTGGAAATAAATTGTGTAAGAAAGTGTAAATAATATTTAAAATGTAATAAAAAAAGAATACAACAAAAAAAAAATCAAGAAAAAGAATGAAAACAAAAAAATGAAAGCATACTTACATAGCTTGCAATGTTCGCCCTTGTTCCTCGGTGCGATTCTCCCAAAGTCAAGAGACTCATGATTGAAATTTCTACAACTTATTTGAGAAAGAGAGAATTGTATTAGAGATAGAGGAGGAGTGAAGAGTGGTGGTGATGGAAAAAACACAAATGAGAAGCCATATTTATAGGTGATTCAAGAAGAGAGGAATAAATGAGGTGGTTAGGGCCTTGCATGCATGGATGACACTTGTCAAGGAGGAGCCAAGTGGGATGGCTCTTCCCCTTTAAATTTGCACTAAGGCGCCATCCTAGATGGCTTGTGCCAGGCTAGGTGGCAGCTAGGTTCAGCTAGGTGGCATGCATGCATGCAGTGTGTCACGTACCTATTTATGACTAGGCCTGCAAAAAGCCAAAGGAGATGGCGCCTCCCTTGTGTTTTTACACATAGAAGCCATTCAACTTGGCTTTTTACAGACCTAGTGATAAATAGGTCTGTCCCCTAGCCACCCTAGACTGCATGTGATTTTTTTTTTCAATTATAAAACCCTAATCGAAAATCCTAATTTCTAACACTAAAATAAAAAACCCTCGTATAGAAAGGCCTGGTTGGCAAAAAACAAGGCTATCGAGCAAATCTACGGAAATTGGGAGGGTTCGTACAAAGAGTTACCTCGCTACATGAATGCACTGCGAACGTATGCTCCTGGAACAGTTTATGCTCTGGAGACGACGTCGGCGTTTTCCCAAGACGGTACCTGTGTCAGCGGACATGGTATATTGATGACTTTTCCGGCTTTTCGACCTTGCATCACGGGTTTGCACCGCAAACCTATCATACGATAGATGGAACATGGTTGTACGGGAAATACAAGGGCACCCTACTGATGGCCGTGGCACAAGATGGCAACAATAACGTGTTCCCAATCGCCTATGCTCTTGTAGAGGCAGAGACTGGAGCAGCTTGAAGTTTCTTCCTAAAGCATCTTCGAACACACGTAGCACCACAACGTGATCTTTGTCTAATTTCTGACAGACATGCCTCAATTGAGAGCGTACAACAATCCCGCCAACGGTTGGCACGACCCACCGTCTACACATGTTTATTGCAAGACACATCGTTCAAAACTTCATGCGAGATCAAAGATAACCGTCTTGAAAATGTATGAATGCAAGATACGCTAACACAACCGGTTTTACATATTATCGCATCGGATCGATTGGAAAACCCGGATGCGGTGCGTGGGTTGATAATCTGCAGTGGAAAAGTGGACACGGTCATACGACAATGGAGTGCGTTGGGCCACATGACAACAAATCTAGTCGAATCAATGAACGACGTCTTCAAAGGCATAAGAGCACTCCCAATAATCGCGTTGGTTAGTACAACATATTTTAGAATGACCTCCTTGTTTGCGAGAGAGGTGAAAAGTGGAACGCGGTGGTACAATCTGGACAAGTGTGGAGTGAAAGTTGCGAAATTTATTAAGGCCGAGAGTGCTAGCACTCATCTTGTTACAAGATTCGACCGACATAACCATAACTTCATTGTCAAAGAGATAATCGACCACAATGAGGGTTTGCCTGAGACAAGAGTACAGGTTAAACTACCATCTCGGTGGTGCGGTGGAAAATTTCAGCCTTCAATGCCCCGCCTCATGTCATTGTTGCGTGTGCACATGTTCATCAGGATGCACTAGTACTTCTTTCTCCAATTTACAAGTCTCAGACCTTGCTCAACGTATACAACAATGCCTTCGAACCAGTAGCAAAAGCAGATTATTGGCCTGCGTACGAAGGGGAAGTAGTTTGGCATAACATTCAAATGCGGAGAAATAAAAAGGGTCGTCCCAAGAGCAAACGTATAACAACTGAAATGGACGACGTTGATAAACTAGAAAGAAAGTGTGGTCTATGTCGCCAATCCGGACACAATCGAAAAAATTGTCCCCAGCGTGCTACAACCTCAACATCCTAAAATTTGTATTTCATTTATCTGCACTTTTAATATTGTAACAAATCTTCTTCTTTCCATTAATTCGCATTTATTACAAACACCAATACGAGACAACAAAATTAAAAACTACACGATTAAAATAAACAACAACATGAACTATGACGTCAACAACACAATCATTTTTAAGACACTACAATCAAAACAATCTCATCGAACCATACATCATCGCAATAACGTCGACGTCTGTTTGACTTCCTCCAACCAAATTCGAGGTTGACCATTCAAAGTTCATGGTTGTTCGCTTCCTCGAATCCTTCTAATTTCATCACCATCTTCAATATCTCCCTCTAACCAACGCATCAACTCTTTTTTCAGTTTGGCCATGGTAAATATGTGCCAAAATTTCATTTTCATTGGAGGTTTTGTGGCCGAGAAAACAACATATCCATCTCTGGTATGGATGTATGGAGATGTCATGGTAGAAAAAAAGAAAGAGATACAGAGAATAAGAGATGAGAAGTTGAACGAATGTGAAAAATGAAGGAGGGATGAGTGTGTATTTATACAAAAAAATTGAATTTTTTTTTTTTTTTAAAATGCACTAAGGCGCCATCTCAGATGGCTTTTGCCTTGTGTTTTACACTAAGGCGCCATCTGAGATGGCTTTTAGGGCAAATTTAGAAGGGAGGCGTCATCTCCCTTGGCTCCTGACTGATTAGGTGAGCCATCCGAGATGGCTCCTGCTTGTATTTTTGTCCTGAAACTTGGTTATTTGCGTAAATTTTTTCATAAGTTAGTTATTTTTGTTTTTTTTTTTTAAAAAACTGATTATTTCAAAAAAAATTCTAGGAAAGTGGGCTTACAGAGTCAAATGTGATGTTTCTGGGAAATTAATTGTTTTTATCTACTCCTATGATGCATGAATGAATATGGATATGATGTTTCCGGGAAATTAACTGTTCACATACGTAAAAAGGTGAGAGGTGAAAATCAGATTCTACTTCATTGATTTCAAATCAAATTTAGAATAATTACATAGTCTATAGTCTATGTCTATAGTAGTAATATTAGCATTCGGTGGCCATCCCTATATTTCAACGTGACTTCCAAGTAACCAATTGGCTTCACTTTCATTCTTTCATAAAATCTTGAAAAGAAGTGGGATGGGTTGAAAAAAAATACTCCAAGTAACCATTTAAGGACCTTGATGTTAGAACATATACACAGAATTAATTTGATAAATTAATCATGAAAAATGGTGAAATCGTTAATTGAGAGATTGTCCAACTCTAAACCTCAAATTCTTTTTTACCTTTAATTCAACTGTATTAAAAGGAAGAGAAAAATAGTAAATTAAAAAGACAAATATTTTTGAATAAATTTTACTATTATTTTAAATTAAATTGAATAGATTATTTTATAATAAAGGTTAAGATTTTATCTTGACTGCTACAATCAGTGGCGGAGCCAGAAATATTATAAAGCCTCGGCGAAAAATTAAAGATCGCAAATTCATATTGTATATAATATATAAATACTCATCAATCAAAATAGCAGGTTAAATATATAAATACTCGCCATTTACCACAAAAATATAGTTTAAAATAAAAGAGACAAATATAACCTTACAATAGCGGGTTAAATAAAATTACGAGGCAAATGTCCTTTCCGAGACTTTTTTGCGGTAAATGTTCGAATAATATCAATATCATTAAGTGACTTGAATATCTCCCGCTCAGTGTAACATACCATCAAGTCATTGAACCACACATCATTGATCTTATTGCGCAATTTAGACTTGATAATCTTCATTGCTGAAAAAGCTCTTTCAACGGATGCTGTCGACACCGGCAATATCAAAGCTAACTCAATAAGTTTATAAACCAATGGAAATACTAAATGTTTCTCAGTTTGAACCATCTTCATAGCCAAACTTTGAACATCTTCACAAGTGGAAAATGAAGCATTTCTTCTCACTTGAAGAACATAAGTCTCAAGTTGATCCCTTATTGTTCCTCGGTCATCATCAGAAAAGTCTACACGATAAATATCCGCAAGACGAGCAAGCTTATCAACATTAAACTTGGAGAAAGAGTTCTTGGGATCAAGACATGAAAAACAATTAAGGATAATGTTACTTTCTTCACTAAAGCGATGATCCATCTCCACACATATTTTGTCAATAGCAACATAAAAAATCTCTGCACGGTAATGATGAAGATTAGTGACAGTCCTCCCTTCTACCCTTGAACGACCCCGAACCGGTATTTCATCATCCATATTTGGAACTGGAATACCTTTAGCAACACAAAAATCTTGGACATCAGAAAATAAATTATCCCAACCACTCTCTCTCGTTGTGGCCAATCGAGCTTTGACATCATCAACTAATTCCATGGCAATCACAATATTAAGATCTTTTCTTTGCAAGACATTTGAAAGCTCGTTTGTGATACCAAACAACTTTAACATTAATTTCAAAATGAAAGCAAATTTAAAGCTCTCCATTTTTTCTATCAAACCCGCTGCTTGAGATGGTCCACGTCCATCTTCATCAACCATACTAAGCACCTTTAACACAGAGGACCACATTTGATCCAAACGAAGCAATGTAGCCTACAATGATCTATGACTAATATAAGTTAACATTAATTGAAAAAGGGTTTAAATTTAATTAAGTGTATTTATCATAATCATAATAATTTCAACCAAGTAATTTAGACCAGACAACTAAAAGTAAACAAATAGTTATGACTAGAATAAAATTCAACTTGAGCTTCAAGAATTTTCATATGCAGTTTCCAAACTATCTACTATATAAAATGCTAGCAACAACACATAACCATTTTCCAACTAGCAATTGTTTTTGTTTCTTTATTCATTCATTCTTGATACGGCTACTTTTCTATCTTCAGCTTTTAGTTCTAAGGAAATGGATGTAAGTAGTCAGCAAGTAGTAGACTCAGAGAAGGGGAAGGCTAAAGATGAAAGCACTAAGACAGTGCCATTATACAAGCTTTTCTCATTTGCTGATTCTTTGGATCATTTGTTGATGTTTGTTGGGACTGTTGGTGCTATTGGGAATGGACTCTCTATGCCTTTAATGACTTTGATATATGGAAATATGATCAATGCATTTGGAGGATCATCAAGTACTAAAGAACTTGTTGATGAAGTTTCCAAGGTAATATCAATCACCATCTGTTCATACTAATAATCCTTTTTAATGCGAGCTTGTTTGAGAGAGCTTATGAAAACAACTTGATGTATTCAGGCGTCTTTGAAATTCGTATACTTGGCAGCAGGGACTTTTGTCGCGTCTTTTCTGCGTAAGTAGATGGTTTAAGCATTACTTCTACAATCTATAATAATTAGTTTGGAACATTATGACAAAAAAATAAACATTTATTAGATATGTATCTCAGAATTGACTTGCTGGATGATCACTGGGGAGAGACAGGCTGCAAGAATCAGAGGGTTATACCTCCAAACAATTTTGAGGCAAGATGTGAGTTTCTTTGATAAGGAAACTAATACTGGAGAGGTTGTTGGAAGAATGTCGGGTGATACTGTTCTTATTCAAGATGCCATGGGGGAGAAGGTATTAATCAACAACAACCATATACACTTACAAGTCATAAATCTTCATCATGCAATGTGAAAATCTTGACATCAAATTTTCCTTTTTGAATTTAGGTGGGACAGTTTCTACAACTAGTGGCTACATTCTTTGGAGGTTTTGTGATAGCATTCATCAAGGGATGGCTTTTAACTGTTGTGATGATGTCTTGTATTCCACTTCTTGTCTTGTTTGGTGCTATGATGAGCATGGTTATTGCGAAAGCATCATCATCTGGACAAGAAGCTTATTCTAAAGCAGCAAGTGTAGTAGAGCAGACAATAGGTTCTATTAGAACTGTATGCCAACTTTCTGAAACAACTCCTTTACCTTTAGTTATTATGTTTTTGCTTATTTCAACTTATGTAAATGACTTCCATTTTTCCATTTTAGGTTGCGTCGTTCACCGGAGAAAAACAAGCCATAGCTAAATATGACAAGTCTTTACTTGATGCTTACACAACTGTAGTAAAAGAGGCACTAGCTTCTGGTTTGGGATTTGGTTCACTCTACTTTGTTGTTATTGCCAGTTATGGTTTGGCGGTATGGTTTGGAGGGAAAATGGTAATAGAGAAAGGTTATACAGGAGGAGAAGTTGTGACTATAATTTTTGCTGAATTGACCGGATCCATGTAAGTTTTGTGTTCCTATTCTTCACTTGAGCTTAAATATTTTGCTTATATTTTGTTACTGAGGGAGCATATATTCCAGGTCTCTGGGGCAGGCATCTCCAAGCTTGAGTGCTTTTGCTTCAGGACAAGCTGCAGCGTTTAAGATGTTTGAGACGATTAAAAGGAAACCACAAATAGATGCTTATGACACAACCGGGAGAAAGCTTGATGACATTCGTGGAGACATAGAGCTTAGGGAGGTTTGCTTTAGTTATCCTACAAGACCGGATGAACTGATATTCGATGGATTTTCTCTTACCATACCAAGTGGGACTACTGTAGCTTTGGTAGGGCAAAGTGGAAGTGGAAAATCCACAGTCGTCAGTTTGGTAGAGAGATTTTATGATCCGCAGGCTGGCGAAGTTCTCATCGATGGTATCAACCTCAAAGAATTTCAACTGAAATGGATCAGACAGAAAATAGGCCTAGTCAGCCAGGAACCTGTTCTCTTTACTTGTAGCATTAAAGAGAATATCGCCTACGGAAAGGATGGTGCCACTGATGAAGAAATCAGAGCTGCCGCAGAACTTGCTAATGCTGCCAAATTTATTGATAAACTTCCTCAGGTGAACTGAACTCTCAAATCTTTATTTAAATGAAGAAACTGCAAAGTAAATTCTGTTTTACGGTTTGAAATAGCGTCTTCTTTTTTATTTAATAATTTTTTAAAATTATGGATGATGATCTTAGGGACTAAACACAATGGTTGGTGAGCATGGAACTCAGCTCTCTGGAGGTCAAAAGCAAAGAGTTGCAATTGCAAGAGCAATTTTGAAAGATCCAAGAATATTACTTCTTGATGAAGCTACAAGTGCCCTTGATGCCGAATCTGAGAGAATTGTACAAGAGGCATTGGATAGAATAATGGTAAACCGAACAACAGTCATTGTAGCTCATCGCCTAAGTACCATAAAGAATGCTGATACCATTGCTGTTATTCATCAAGGAAAAATAATTGAAAGAGGTATATAGATATATAAACACATATTGGGGTGTAATATATAAATCTATAAATTAATGTTTATCATATACCTTACTGCATTGTTCTATTTTACAATTGATCAGGTTCACATGCTCAGCTCACAAGGGATCCTGATGGAGCCTATAGTCAGCTCATTAGGCTGCAAGAAATGAAGGGGTCAGAAAAGAATATTGAAAATGGCACAAGCAAGTCAAACAGTATAGTGCTATCTGAAAGACGACCGAGTCAAAGATCTCTATTGTCAAGATCTATAAGCCAACTGTCATCTGGTGGTAGTAACAGTGGTCGTCATTCATTATCAGCGTCACTTGGTGTGCCCACGGCAATAGTTGGCTTAACAGAAACTGCAGAAGATGGACCTCAAGCTCCTCTTTCAACGACTTCTTCACCACCGGAAGTGCCACTTTATCGCCTCGCCTATCTAAACAAACCTGAGATTCCTGTCTTACTTATGGGAACTATAGCTGCAGTTCTGCACGGTGCAATATTACCGACTTTCGGCCTCTTGCTTTCCAAAATGATAAGTATTTTCTACGAGCCACATGACGAACTTCGTCACGATTCAAAAGTTTGGGCATTAGTATTTGTTGGGCTCGGTGTTGCATCTTCAATCATTTTTCCGTTTAGATTTTACTTTTTTGGCATTGCTGGAGGTAAGTTGATTAAAAGGCTCAGAAAAATGTGTTTTGAGAAGGTAGTTCACATGGAAGTAAGTTGGTTTGATAAATCCGAGCATTCAAGTGGCGCAATTGGTGCAAGGCTTTCTACTGATGCAGCTTCCATTCGAGCTTTGGTTGGCGATGCACTTGGTTTACTGGTTGAAAATATTGCTACAGCTATAGCTGGCTTGGTAATTGCTTTTGTAGCTAGCTGGCAGCTTGCTCTTATAATCCTTGCGTTGGTGCCTCTACTAGCACTAAGTGGATTTATCCAAAAGAAGTTCTTGAAAGGGTTTAGCACAGATGCAAAGGTTTGTTACAATACAAGCATGATATCTAGAAGCAATGTTTATTTAGCTTTATGTAGTGAAATTATGAATACTGATACTTTTTCAATGAACAGAAATTGTACGAGGAAGCAAGTCAAGTGGCAAATGATGCAGTAGGAAGTATAAGAACAGTTGCTTCATTCTGTTCGGAAGAGAAAGTGATGGAATTATATAAGCAAAAATGTGAGGGACCAATTAAGACAGGCGTAAGGCGAGGGATAGTAAGCGGATTTGGTTTTGGAGTATCATTCTTCATGTTGTATGCAGTTTATGCATGCAGTTTTTATGCTGGAGCGCGTCTCGTTGAGGATGGAAAATCTTCATTCTCAGATGTTTTTCGCGTAAGTTACTCTCCTAAATTGGTATTACTAGAATTAACTTTTCTAGCATTGAGTTATTTCTTGCTTCATTATTTGCAGGTCTTTTTTGCTTTAAGCATGGCAGCTATAGGACTTTCTCAATCCGGGACTTTGGTACCTGATTCAACTAAGGCCAAAAGTGCAGCTGCTTCCATATTTGCTATTCTTGATAGAAAATCACTCATAGATCCAAGTGATGAATCAGGAACAACATTGGAAGAAGTCAAGGGAGATATTGAATTAAAGCATGTGAGTTTCAAGTATCCTACTAGACCCAATATTCAAATATTCAGAGATCTTTGCTTGAACATTCACAGTGGCAAGGTAATTTTCCAATTTGTCCATGACCAATACATTACTATAAATTGTTCTCTAAAGGAGGAACAAACAACTAACAATTGACTATCTTGACGGAAAAAACAGACAGTTGCACTTGTTGGAGAAAGTGGAAGTGGAAAATCAACAGTGATCTCATTAATACAAAGATCCTATGATCCAGATTCAGGTCACATTACACTTGATGGAGTAGAAATCCAAAATCTACAAGTAAAATGGCTAAGACAACAAATGGGACTAGTAAGCCAAGAGCCAGTTCTGTTTAATGACACTATCAGAGCCAATATTGCATATGGAAAAGGTGGAGATGCTTCCGAGGCAGAGATCATAGCTGCAGCAGAATCGGCAAATGCTCACACGTTCATTAGTAGTTTGCAGAAGGTACAATGCACTTCTATTTTAATAACCAATTTGGATGCATATATTTAAATTATACGTAATGTATCAATGATTGCATGAGTACAGAATCTAGTACATAGTAACTAAAAAACATATAATGCATGCAGGGTTACGACACGATAGTTGGTGAGAGAGGAATGCAGTTATCCGGGGGACAGAAGCAGCGTGTGGCAATTGCGAGAGCTATAGTGAAGAATCCAAAAATACTATTACTAGATGAAGCAACAAGTGCACTTGATGCTGAGTCTGAGAAGGTGGTTCAAGATGCACTTGAACGCGTTATGGTGGAGCGGACGACAATAATAGTTGCTCATAGGTTATCGACAATTAAGGGTGCAGATACAATAGCAGTAGTTAAGAATGGTGTGATAGCAGAGAAAGGAAAACATGAAACATTGCTACATAAGGGTGGTGACTATGCTTCTTTAGTGTCACTACATACAAATGCTTCTACTTCTTAAGACCATAATTGGTTTTATCTGATATACATAGATGTTTGTGATTTTGTGCTTCTTCATGAATTGATTAGTTAAGTTTAAATACCAAGCTCTCTGATGATGGTTTTATTTATATGTAACAGTAATTATTTTAGTTATTCTTGAAATTGAACAAGTGATAAAAAAGGTTTTTTCATGTCAAAATCTTTGTACAAGGCTTGGCCTGCCTAGGAAGAACTCACACATTGAGCTTCTCTCGGTTGAGTAAACGTTTTGTTATCATGTGTAAATATCAAAGCTCTAGATAAGTGACTTGGACCAACTTGGCTCAACATATTTTTGTGAAAGAATCATACTGCACAGAGTAAATCAACTACACTTTGTTACAAGATGATTCCGCCAAATAATAATTATGTGAGAAGAAAAGAAAAAATGAATTGGAGAAAGAAAAGAGAAATTAGAATTTTGAGAAAAAATGGAGAGACAGAGAGAATTCTGTAGAGCTTCTCTCTACTTTTAAACTGAACCTATTATTCAAATTTTTTCCACACATTACAAATGACAAATGACAGGATACCTCCCTATTTATAGGTTGAGATTACTTACACACCAAACAATCTTCAACAAACTAACTAAAACAATGCTAAGTCGAAATTCTACTGAGACTAGCTCCTCCGACATTTCGACAACTATACAATTTCGACACACAGAGCATTTCAACAACAAAACTCTATCAAAATGGTGTTTTTACACAAAAAATTACATTCTCAACACACCATCTAATTCACTGTGTCTAAATTATCTACATTCATCATTGTTCTTAGTCTTCTAAACACTTCGACCTGCACACCCCTTGTCATGATGTATGCAATTTGATTCTCAGTTCTGCAATGTTTCAAGTTCAACTTCCCTTTTTTGCTACTTGGTCTCGATTATGGAATTTCATATCGATGTGTTTGCTTTTTCTATGTGCTATTAGATTCTTTGTTAGATTGATAGCTGACATGTTGTCGCTCTTCATGGTGATTGCTCCATGATTCTTTGATGTAATCTCTTAAATCAAATTTACCATCCACGTTGCTTGACATGCACAAAGAGAAGTAACTATGTACTCTGCTTCACACGACGATAGTGTCACTACTGGTTCTTTTCTTGAGTTCCAAGAAACTGGTGCACCACCTAACATAAAAACATAACCAATTGTGAATTTTCTATCCTCGTCATCGCTACACCAATTTGAGTAAGTGTAACCCACTAGCTTACATTTTTTCATTCATCAGCTTCATAAAAGAAAATGCCATAGTTGAGAGTTTATTTAAGATATCTTAGTATCCTCTTCGTCGCTGCTAGATGTGATACATTTGCCTTCTGCATAAATCTACTCACCATACCTACACTGTATGTTTGATCAGATTTTGTGTGACAAGGGTATCTTAATGACCCAATAAGTCTTCTATACTGTGTTGGGTCGACATCATATTCATCTAAGTTTTCGACAGTTGCAGTCTTGGTTCAACAGGTGTCAAAGTCATATTGCAGTCTTTTTTCTTAAATCTTTTGAGTATTTTGATTGCATATCTTCTTTAATGCATCAACAAGCCTCTAATACTCTTGTAAAATTAGATCCCAAGGAAGTATGAAATTTTTCCCAGATCATACATTCCAAACTCTTTACTAAGATCACATTTGAAGTCTTCGATCTCGTTCTTGCAGCTACCTATTATTAACAAGTCCTCAACATAGAGACACAATATAAGAAATTCACTCTTGTTTCTTCTTACATATAGTTGTTGCAGTGGTAGAATGACAAGCAAAAATTAAAGTATTATTTATACCGGGTGATATATATCGTATTGTGTCCACAAAGATTGGGTTATCGAGTCGTCGTTCGACAAATCTCTCGTTAATGAGTTTGAGGGATAAATGAATAGTAAGGAAAATGTTATCAACAGGAAATAAATGAATAAAAACAAAGAAAAGGATAAACTTATTAAGAGTGCATATAATCTACTCATCACAAACTTAAATCTATCGACCAATTATATTAAACCGACAATACTCATCAATGGTAGCACATATCACGCACAACCTAAGTCATTTCTAACCCAAATTGAGAGGCCAATTGTATCACCTCGGTAGCAATCTCTCAACCACCTCAACAACACATAAGTCAATTGTTCTAATCGCATCGACGATCTCTCAGAGCGACACTACCAACATAGAGACATTAATCACAGACACCCAAGTGAATGTCAACTCTAAATCTATTTCTAGAATCCAAAAACTAACGGATAATCATCATAGATAAAAATTCGAGGAGCAATTCACCTTGGATCATCCGTATACAAGCTCCATAGTTGTTATCTAATCTAATGCACTATAAAAGTCATGGTTATAAAAAACCACCCCCAAAACCATAACCTAACAAATGAAATGAAAAGGAAAATATATATAATATCTACCTCGCACACACAGCCCGACGTTGGGCATTTATTACTTGGCCCAGACTGTGCCACACAAACAACTAGCAAAGAATATCTTGTGTCTCCCGGTGCTCAAAAGTACCGCCCGACGACGGTCTCCAAACTTGCCCGACGACCTACCAGCGAGAACAAGACAGAAGCTGCTGGATTTTCTCCTTTCTGCACCGCTCCTACTTCGCTTGACAACGGACCCGACGCTCACAGTGAGAACAAGATAGAAGCTACTGGATTTTCTCCTTTCTACAACGCGCTTGCTTCTCCCAGCGACGGACCCGACGCTCACAGCGCCCCAACATCATCCGACGCTGGCTCCAAAATAGCTCTTCCTAGCTGTACTCATAGATTCCATTCTTTTCCTTATTCCTGTCTTGGTCAAAAATGCATCTTAGAGCATTTATGACTCAATGCTCCAACAATATTCAAATACCTACAAAATAATACAAAACTATCAAACAATATATGTTGTGAATCAGATGCCTTGGAAATAAAATATAAACTTGTTGCTTAATAATAAAAAACAAATAGGGGTAGAATATATGAGGAACACGATGAACATAGGGGATTGGTTATTAACTGTTATTCTTTTCTTTATCTTCAAATCAAGATTACAAGTATACAAGAATAACAAATAATCCTCTCACCCTAAATTAGGATTTGCAGTATGCAATGATCAGAGACTAGTATGCTATTTATAATAAACCTAACATACTAAACTAATGAGATTTTATCACAAATATCCATTACAATCTAACTTAGGATACAAGCTAACTTAACCAATTTGACATGACAAACAGGCCCAATTCGATGCTAACAATCCTAGCATCATTCGACACTACAAGCTAGAACACACTTCGATAACAGCATGTGAGCAATCTTCGACTGCATGCTAAACTCCGTCGAACCGTCGAACCAAGATACTACCTTCGACCCAATAAAGTTCGATCCAATATCTCACAACTCTCCACCTTGGAACAAACTCTATTATCAAATAACGAACTAGTTTTCTTCTTGCAGCTTTATCAACTATATACTCTGAAAAAACTTGCAACTAGGCAATGTCTTGGTGATCATATTAGCAACATTATGATCTGTTGAAAACTTCAGCACTTGGACTTCTCCATGCTCGATTACCCCTCTGACGAAATGCAGCCTCACATCAATGTGTTTGGTTCGCTCATGATAGGTTGTATTCTTCGACAGGTGTATTGAACTTTTACTATGACATTTAACAGTGATAACTTCACCTTGAATTTTCAGCTCCTTAGCAAAACCTTTAAGCCATAATGCTTCTTTCACAGCTTCAATTAAAACAATATATTCCGCTTCAATGGTTGATAATGAAACAACCTTTTGAAGTGTTGTTTTCCAACTAATTGTTGTATCAAACATGGTGAAAACATATATCCAAAAATAGATTTTTTGGAATCCATACAACCTGCATAATCAGAGTCGACATATCCTTCGATTATTGCTTTACTATCTTCATCCAAGGCTCCACCATAAATTAAGACTCTGTTCAAAGACCCATTTATGCACCTTAGAATCCACTTCAATGCTTGCCAGTGAGCCTTTCCAGGATTCGCCATGTACCTGCTTACAAGACTTACTGCATATGCTATGTCGGGTCTAGTATAAACTATAACATACATCAAAGAACCTACTACATTAGAATATGGGATGCTATTCATATAAGCTCTTTCTACCTCAGTACTGAGACACTGATCAATACTCAGTTTGAATTGAGGGTTTGTTGGAGTCACAACAGGCTTCGAATTCGACATACCAAACTTTTCGAGAATCTTCCGTAAATATGCCTCTTGAGATAAGAATAATTTCGACTGCTTTCTATCTCTTTGAATGTCAATCCGAAGAATCCTGGAAGCTTCTTGTTGCAGCGGTATAAGCGGGCAAGCAAAACTTAAAGTATTATTTTTACCGGGTGATATATACCGGTTAGGTTATAACGTACCGTGTCCACAGAGATTGGTTATTGATTCTTCGTTCGATAATTCTATCGTTAATGAGTTTGGGATTAAATGGTTGTAAAGAAAAGACAAAAAGTAAATGAACAAAAAGTATAAAAGATAGACAACTTATCCGGAACGAATGCACACTACCCGTTACAGGCTTAAATCTACCGTCCATGTCATACTCAGCCTACGATACTCGTCTATGTTATCACATATCTCTCACAATCTAATTCATTTCTAACCCAAGTTGAGAATTCAACCGCATCACCTTGATAGCCATGTTTAGCCTACCTTAACAACACAAAAGTCACCCTGTCACTCGGAACGACTATGTCTAGCTCGAAACTCCTAACAGAGAGGCATTAAGATCAGATACCCTAAGTAAATTTCATCTCTAAACCTATGTCTAGCATTCAGAAACTAATAGATAATCATCCTAGGTAAGAATTCAAGTAATCTATGTCTAGCAAAGCTCAAACCCCTAACACAGAGTAAAAACCTAAGACAATCACCAACACAGATTCATAAAGCAAGCTTTATACAACGTCAAGGGAGACAAATATACATGAGTTAAGAGTAGATATGCAAACAAAACCCAACAAAAGAGATTACAAAGAGAAGAGAAGAAGAGGAACCAAACATTTATTGGTTTGTCAACACCAATCGACGATAGATTCGACACCGGATCATCCAAATGCAAGCTCCAATGTTGTTTTCTAAGCTCTCTAGACCAAAAAATTATGTATGATGGATTGGGGTTCAAAAATACCCAAAACATAACCTAAAAATATGTTCAAAGGGGTTAACAAAGGTTCACACACTCACAAGGTGAATTGAATATTTGGCCAAGGTAGTTGTTCTCAAAAAGAAACAAAATGCCTTGATCCTTTTTATGCCTTCATACAATCAACACAAAACAAAAGATTAAGCATAATAAAATCTAGTTAAAAATGGCCTCCAGCATATGTAAACAATGGAAAACTTCCTCACATTTATGGATAAAAAGGGAACTAAAGTGATTCAATTCATGAGCAAGTAATTCAAAAAGAATGAATGGCATGGTAAATGTACAAATGAAAAGTTTCATAAACATTTTATGCTATAGAAAGCGATAAACGAGTACCTGATGTGTACCAACTTTGAAAACTATCATTACCATGCATTCGCGAGTTGAAACGATCAAACTCGAAAAATCACCAAATGAAACCTCAAGATACCAGACCAAAATTGGATTCCAAACAACAACAAAAGAATTATAAAAAATACTAATTTTATTCAATACAAAAAGCCTTGGTGGAAGTGGGAAAAGGGCGAACCAAGTGAAATTTAAAAAGAATTCACTGGCTCTGCACAGTACAGCGCGCTAAGCGTGCTACACCAGCTGCAGAAAAATAAGGAAACTGGTGCGGCTGCTATGCAAGCTCCACTTACACCTACACAATCTCATTTACACAACTAAAAACTATTTACAAAACATACACACTTCCACAAGCTAAAACACTACAAACTTGTGGACAACAACAATTGACGCAACAAAACAAACGCAAATAACGATACGAAAACTTGGTGAAAATGAATTAAAAAGTTGAAAAGTGAAGATTTAAAATTAAGAGCAAGTCCTGTTTCAACTTGTTAAAACACAAGCCACCACCCACATAAATAAACATAAACAAACATACTTGTTTTACGTCGTAAGCTCGACGCCTTTATTATGCGAGCTAGTGACCTCCTCTCGTCATGTCATGGTGTTGTCACACCGCGCAAACCTAAAGAAAGCATCCTAACAAACACACAACAAACGCTACGAATACGAGACATTTTACAACATCAAATAAAAACAAAGAAAAACACAAATATGCAAAAGTATGGAAAGTAAACGCACAATTTGTACAAGTAACAATATACAAGGTCTATACAACATATACATTAATTACAATACTCAAAAACAAAGGAATTATCGCGATGAAAAATCAATAAAACCAATCCCCGACAATGGCGCCATTTTGTTGCGGCGGTATTTGAGCGGCAAGCAAAGAGTGAAGTATTATTTTTACCGGGTGATATATACCGGTTAGGTTATATCGTATCGTGTCCATAGAGATTGGTTATTGATTCGTCGTTCGACAATTCTATCATTAATGAGTTTGAGATTAAATGATTGTAAATAAAAGACAAAAAGTAAATGAATAAAAAGTATAAAAGATAGACAACTTGTCCAGAACGAATGCACACTATCCGTCACAAACTTAAATCTACTGTCCATGTCATACTCAGCCTACGATACTCGTCTATGTCATCACATATCTCTCACAATCTAAGTCATTTCTAACCTAAATTGAGAATTCAACCACATCACCTCGATAGCCATGTCTTGCTTACCTTAACAACACAGAAGTCAACTGTGTCACTCGTAACGACTATGTCTAGCTCGAAACTCCTAACACAGAGGCATTAAGATCAGATATCCTAAGTAAATGTCAGCTCTAAACCTATGTCTAGCATTCAGAAACTAACAGATAATCATCCTAGGTAAGAATCCAAGCAATCTATGTCTAGCAAAGCTCAAATCCCTAACACAGAGTAAAAACCTAAGACAATCACCAACACAAATTCATAAAGCAAGCTTTATACAACGCCAAGGGCGAAAAATGTACATGAGTTAAGAGTAGATATACAAATAAAACCCAACAAAAGATATTACAAAGAAAAGAAGAAGAGGGACCAAACATTTCTTGGTTTGTCAACACCAATCGACGATAGATTCGACTCCAGATCATCCAAATGCAAGCTCCAATGTTGTTTTCTAAGCTCTATAGACCAAAAAATGATGTATGATGGATTGAGGTTCAAAAATACCCAAAACATAACCTAAAAACGTGTTTTTTGACCCTTTAAACGTGTTTCTGCCCAGGGGACCGCGCTCAGCGGCAAAAATCCCCGCTCATCGGCCTCTACTGTTATGAGAAAAAAATCAGCTTTGTGTTTTCGCCATAACTTGAGAACCGTAACTCAGATTTGCACCCGGTTTGAAGCGTTGGAAAACTTATTCAATATCCTATCTAAAAATGACAAAATATAAACCTAGTTGATGATTTTTATTCTTTGATTTGAGCCTTATTCGTTGATGAATTTCTCAAAATCGCGCTCTTGAAGCTTTGCCTTTGGCCCTTATTACTCAATGCTCCAATTATGAATGAATACCTACAAAAGAGATTAAAAACTATCAAATGATATAATATTTACACAAAAACTTGATTATACACTAAATATACACATTTATACAAAGAGTGGGAGATTTATTCGAAGAATATCAACAAAAGAACCGATAAGTGCCACAAAACATATATACGAAAAGAATCCTGGCCCTTCATTTTGAATTCCTTATTGAGTTCATCCTTAAGCCTTATTACCTCTTCGACATTGTTACTTGTTATGAGAATATAATCAACATAAAGCAACAAAATAACAAATGAATTACCATGACGAAATATGAAGTAAACAAAATGGTCGAATTGACTTCTAACGAAACTTATGCGTGCCATGAATTTGTCGAATCTCCTATTCCATTGTCGAGGAGAATGTTTCAGCCCATATAAAGATATATTCAACTTGCACACATAATCTTCCTTTCCCTTTTCGACATACCCTTCAAGTTGCCTCATCAGGATTGTTTCATCTAGATCACCATACAAGAACGCAGTCTTCACATCCATTTGTTCAAGATCGAACTGTGCCACCATGGAAAGCAACATTCGAATGGACCTATACTTCACAACAGTAGAAAATACATCATTGAAGTCTACACCTTCTTTCTGAGTGAAACCCCTTGCAACCAAAGTTGCCTTGTATCTTTTCGACACCACTCCTTCAATTCCTTCCTTAACTTTGAAAATCCATTTACAACTGACTAACCTGGCTCCAACAAGTTTCTTGATCAATTCCCAAGTGTTGTTATAATTAAGAGACTTCATCTCATCATCCATGGCCTTCATCCATTCAGTCTTATTTCGACTCCTCAAAACTTCCTTATGGTCTCTTGGTTCTTCGTCTAGAACCTCACTTGTAGAGACTAAGGAATAAGATATAAGATCTGCATACCTAAATCTTTGAGGTGGCTTGATGACTCTTCGTGTCCTATCTCTTGCCAATAGATAGTCATCGGCAGTTTCCTCAACTTCATCAGCATCCTCTGCTTCTTCGACTTTATTTGGGATATATAATTCAGCATCAACATGCTCCACCTCAACAGGAATCTCTACTTGTTCCAGCTCTTCGTCGGATACTTCTGCACTTCGACCAACATCATCCGTTTTCTTGAAAGCCATTTTAGCTTCATTAAAAACAACATCTCGACTGGTGATAATCCTTATGTGACCTGACTCTAGGCACCATTGCCTATAAGCTTTGACTCCTTCAGGATATCCCATGAACATGCATTTAAGAGCTCTAGGTTCGACCTTGTCTTGCCTAATATAATCATAGGCTATGCAACCACTACTCTCAGTTTGTCGAGATTTGGTGGATGTCCCGACCAAACTTCTTCAGGTGTCTTCATATCTAACGTATTCGAAGGACATTTGT
Source organism: Vicia sativa (assembly GCA_021764765.1). Lineage (NCBI taxonomy): Eukaryota > Viridiplantae > Streptophyta > Magnoliopsida > Fabales > Fabaceae > Vicia > Vicia sativa. The sequence goes on from CM038796.1 coordinate 238,340,396, forward strand.
TTATCAGATATGTTGTTGTCGAAACAGCCTCAGCCCAAAACACCTTCTTTAACTCAGAACCACTCTCATCATGACTGACCTAATATTCTGCAATGTGCAATTTCGTCCAGAATACATGAGTTGAGTCTAAAGGATCATGATTGCCTAGTATTTAGAAATTGACATGCTGACAGGCACACAATAACTCATGTGTTGTTCTAATGAAGCAACCACATCTCTCTTGGTTTGAACCAACAAATTTTACCTGTTCTAGTTCCTTTCCAATGAGCTGAATACATTATCTTGAGACAATATCGTGCAACTTGGCATATAATGAAGTGTTATGCCGATGCTCAATGTTGACAATACTTTTTTGAAACGGCACTCTGATTGAACCTAGCTGCAACTTCAACTTGGTGTTCACAGCATTCCAAATTCGACATAAATCTCCCTGATTTATAGTCAGCATGTTTTTAGTCTCCGATGAACAAACTCCGCCCTAAAGAACATAAGTAGAAATACATGTTTCAAATTGTATTTGAACCATAAATAGTAATAGCATCAAACTGCCATGTTCTTTGTATCCTTTGTTGTTGTGTTCCTTAAATGAGTGGCTCTGTTAGTCTAAACAGTAACAAACATTTCTTTATAAGATTTCAACCATGTTTTATTCACATACTTAACAAATAAAGGAATATTAGCACAAAAACTCTCAAAGTGTTTAAAGTGTTCGACAAATTCAGTTTCTGTATTTGAATGCACGATGTTGTTCTATAATTCCATGACATGTTCTTGTCTTTCTAATTTGACGTACTCTTTATATTTCATGCTCACGTTTTTTTAAATATGGAATGAACATAACATATAAGTCGCATTTGGGAACATAAATTCCATGACATTCATCAATGCAAGTTTTCGGTCCGTCACCACAACCTTTAAAATCGTAGAAATTTCAATTCCAGAAATCTTCCAAAGTGATTTTTTTTTACCAAATGTAAATATTTTTGAGTAAATATTAACAAGGGTAATTTTGTCAATACGAAAATATGAAAGCTGCCCGGAATAATTATAAGGGTGGTAGGTTAAAACCTCAATCACTTAGACAAATTGATTTCTTTAGGTTTATCAGCTAAGTGGATCTTCTTATTAGCATTTTTCTAATGTTCATAAGGTTTTTTTTGTTGCTTTTCGCACTCTGGTATATGCACTCTGGTATATAGGGTAACGAAGCCCTAGTTTTTATATCCCCTCTTTTGTACTTTTCTTTTATTTTTAATGCACAGATAATTATATTACAAAAAAACATTTGCGTTTGTAATATAATTTGATTTTAAGTTTTTTTTTTTTGACTCGGTTCAATGTCTTTGGATTTTAAGTCGGTATATTCTTGTTATATTAAGTTAGTATATGCTTGTTATATGATCTGCTTTTGAATTTCTGCAGTGATTAGTGATGTTTTTCGGCAAAGTAATAATATATGAAACTTCCTATACATGTTTAGATAATGTCTATTAAGATTCCTTGCAGTTTAATAGGTTTTTTATATGTGAAAATAATTCTTGAATATAAATTAATTATTTTTATGAGTCACTTATTTAGAACTTGATAATTGCACATAATCTTTTCTTCAACATCACTATACACTACCTAAAGAAGCACAATGTGTGAGTTTGACATGAAAAAACCTTCTTTATCAATCATTACTATTACATAAAAATAAAGCCATTATCAGATAGCTTGGCATTTAAACTTAACTAATCAATTCATGGATAAGGACAAAATTGCAAACATCTATGTATATAGTTTTAAGATGTAGAAGCACTTGTGTGTAATGCTACTAAAGAAGCATAGTCACCACCCTTACGTAGCAATGTATCATGTTTTCCTTTCTCTGCTATCACACCATTCTTAACTACTGCTATTGTATCTGCACCCTTAATTGTCGATAACCTATGAGCAACTATTATTGTCGTCCGCTCCACCATAACGCGGTCAAGTGCATCTTGAACCACCTTCTCAGACTCAGCATCAAGTGCACTTGTTGCTTCATCTAGTAATAGTATTTTTGGATTCTTCACTATAGCTCTCGCTATTGCTACACGCTGCTTCTGTCCCCCGGATAATTGAACTCCTCTCTCCCCTACTATCGTGTCGTAACCCTGCATTATATGTTTTTTAGTTACTATGTACTAGATTCTGTACTCATGCAATCATTGATACATTACGTATAATTTAAATATATGCATCCAAATTGGTTCTTAAAATAGAAGTGCATTGTACCTTCTGCAAACTACTAATGAACTTGTGAGCATTTGCCGATTCTGCTGCAGCTATGATCTCTGCCTCGGAAGCATCTCCACCTTTTCCATATGCAATATTGGCTCTGATAGTGTCATTAAACAGAACTGGCTCTTGGCTTACTAGTCCCATTTGTTGTCTTAGCCATTTTACTTGTAGATTTTGGATTTCTACTCCATCAAGTGTAATGTGACCTGAATCTGGATCATAGAATCTTTGTATTAATGAGATCACTGTTGATTTTCCACTTCCACTTTCTCCAACAAGTGCAACTGTCTGTTTTTCCATCAAGATAGTCAATTGTTAGTTGTTTGTTCCTCCTTTAGAGAACAATTTACAGTAATCTATTGGTTATGGACAAATTGGAAAACTACCTTGCCACTGTGAATGTTCAAGCAAAGATCTCTGAATATTTGAATATCGGGTCTAGTAGGATACTTGAAACTCACATGCTTTAATTCAATATCTCCCTTGACTTCTTCCAATGTCGTTCCTGATTCATCACTTGGATCTATGAGTGATTTTCTATCAAGAATAGCAAATATGGAAGCAGCTGCACTTTTGGCCTTGGTTGAATCCGGCACCAACGACCCGGATTGAGAAAGTCCTATTGCTGCCATGCTTAGAGCAAAAAAGACCTGCAAATTATGAAGCAAGAAATAACTCAGTGCAAGAAAAATTATTTCTAATAATACCAATTTAGGAGAGTAACTTACACGGAAAACATCTGAGAATGAAGATTTCCCATCCTCAACGAGGCGCGCTCCAGCATAAAAACTCAATGCATAAACTGCATACAACACAAAGAATGATACTCCAAAACCAAATCCGCTTACTATCCCTCGCCTTATGCCTGTCTTAATCGGTCCCTCGCATTTTTGCTTATATAATTCCATCACCTTCTCTTCAGAACAGAAAGAAGCAACTGTTCGTATACTCCCTACTGCATCATTCGCCACTTGACTTGCTTCCTCATACAATTTCTGTTCAATGGAAACGATTTATCAGTATTCACAATTTCACAACATAAGGCTAAATTAAAAATGCTTCTAGAGATCATGCTTGTATTGTAACAAACCTTTGCGTCCGTGCTAAACCCTTTCAAGAACTTCACTTGCAAAAATCCATTTAGTGCTAGCAGAGGCACCATAGCAAGGATTATAAGAGCAAGCTGCCAGCTAGCTACAAAAGCAATTACCAAGCCAGCTATAGCTGTAGCAATATTTTCAACCAGTAAACCAAGTGCATCGCCAACCAAAGCTCGAATCGAAGCTGCATCAGTAGAAAGCCTTGCTCCAATTGCTCCACTTGAATGCTCGGCTTTATCAAACCAACTTACTTCCATGTGAACTACCTTCTCAAAACACATTTTCCTGAGCCTTTTGATTAACTTACCTCCGGCAATACCAAAAAAGTAGAATCTACATGGAAAAATGAATAACGACGCAACACCAAGCCCAACAAATACTAATGCCCAAACTTTTGAATCGTGACGAAGTTCGTCATGTGGCTCGTAGAAAATACTTATCATTTTGGAAAGTAAGAGGCCGAAAGTCGGTAATATTGCACCGTGCAGAACTGCAGCTATAGTTCCCATAAGTAAGACAGGAATCTCAGGTTTGTTTAGATAGGCGAGGCGATAAAGTGGCACTTCCGGTGGTGAAGAAGTCGTTGAAAGAGGAGCTTGAGGTCCATCTTCTGCAGTTTCTGAAAAGCCAACTATTGCCGTGGGCACACCAAATGACGCTGATAGTGAATGACGACCACTGTTACTACCACCAGATGACAGTTGGCTTATAGATCTTGACATTAAAGATCTTTGACTCGGTCGTCTTTCAGATAGCACTATACTGTTTGACTTGCTTGTCTCATTTTCAACATTCTGTTCTGACCCCTTCATTTCTTGCAGCCTAATGAGCTGGCTATAGGCTCCATCAGGATCTCTTGTGAGCTGAGCATGTGAACCTGATCAATTGAAAAATAGAAAGAATGCAATAAGGTATATGATAAACATTCAGTTGGACTTTTATATATTATACCACAATATGTATTTATATATATACCTCTTTCAATTATTTTTCCTTGATGAATAACAGCAATGGTATCTGCATTCTTTATGGTACTTAAGCGGTGAGCTACGATAACAGTTGTTCGGTTTACCATTATTCTATCCAACGCCTCTTGTACAACTCTCTCAGATTCAGCATCAAGGGCACTTGTCGCTTCATCAAGAAGTAATATTCTTGGATCTTTCAAAATTGCTCTTGCAATCGCAACTCTTTGCTTTTGACCTCCCGAGAGCTGAGTTCCATGCTCACCAACCATTGTGTCTAGTCCCTAAGATCATTATCCATAGTTAAGCAAAATGATTAAATAAAAAAGAATGAGCTCATTATGAAGGAGCAGAATATTTTAAACTATTAAACAGAATTTACTATGCAGTTTCTACATTTAATTAAACATTTGAGAATTCAGTTCACCTGAGGAAGTTTATCTATAAATTTGGCAGCATTAGCAAGTTCTGCTGCAGCTCTGATTTCTTCATCAGTGGCACCATCCTTTCCGTAGGCGATATTCTCTTTAATGCTACAAGTAAAGAGAACCGGTTCCTGGCTGACTAGGCCTATTTTCTGTCTGATCCATTTCAGTTGAAATTCTTTGAGGTTGATACCATCGATGAGAACTTCGCCAGCCTGCGGATCATAAAATCTCTCTACCAAACTGACGACTGTGGATTTTCCACTTCCACTTTGCCCTACCAAAGCTACAGTAGTCCCACTTGGTATTGTAAGCGAAAATCTATCGAATATCAGTTCATCCGGTCTTGTAGGATAACTAAAGCAAACCTCCCTAAGCTCTATATCTCCACGAATATCATCAAGCTTTCTCCCGGTTGAGTCATAAGCATCTATATCTGGCTTCCTTTTAATCGTCTCAAACATCTTAAATGCTGCAGCTTGTCCTGAAGCAAAAGCACTCAAGCTTGGAGATGCCTGCCCCAGAGACCTGGAATTGGAAGTACACGTATTTGGTTCAAATTTTGAATTCTCTTTTGAAATGATAAGCTCAAGTGAAGAAAAGGAAAACAAAACTTACATGGATCCGGTTAATACAGCAAAAATTATAGTCACAACTTCTCCTCCTGTATAACCTTTCTCTATTACCATTTTCCCTCCAAACCATACCGCCAAACCATAACTGGCAATAACAACAAAGTAGAGTGAACCAAATCCCAAACCAGAAGCTAGTGCCTCTTTTACTACAGTTGTGTAAGCATCAAGTAAAGACTTGTCATATTTAGCTATGGCTTGTTTTTCTCCGGTGAACGACGCAACCTAAAATGGAAAAATGGAAGTCATTTACATAAGTTGAAATAAGCAAAAACATAATAACTAAAGGTAAAGGAGTTGTTTCAGAAAGTTGGCATACAGTTCTAATAGAACCTATTGTCTGCTCTACTACACTTGCTGCTTTAGAATAAGCTTCTTGTCCAGATGATGATGCTTTTGTAATAACCATGCTCATCATAGCACCAGACAAGACAAGAAGTGGAATACAAGACATCATTACAACAGTTAAAAGCCATCCCTTGATGAATGCTATCACAAAACCTCCAAAGAATGTAGCCATCAGCTGTAGAAACTGTCCCACCTAAATTCAAAAAGGAAAATTTGATGTCAAGATTTTCACATTGCATGATGAAGATTTATGACTTGTAAGTGTATATGGTTGTTGTTGATGAATACCTTCTCCCCCATGGCATCTTGAATAAGAACAGTATCACCCGACATTCTTCCGACAACCTCTCCAGTATTAGTTTCCTTATCAAAGAAACTCACATCTTGCCTCAAAATTGTTTGGAGGTATAAACCTCTGATTCTTGCAGCCTGTCTCTCACCAGTGATCATCCAGCAAGTCAATTCTGAGATACATATAAAAAAGTGTTTCTTTTTTGTCATAATGATCCAAACTAGTTATTATAGATTGTAAGAACTAATGCATAAACGATACTTACGTAAAAAAGACGCAACGAAGGTACCCGCAGCCAAGTATACGAACTTCAAGGACACCTGATCACATCAAGTTGTTTTCATAAGCTCTCTCAAACAAGCTCGCGTTAAAAGGAATTATTAGTAAGACCGGATGATGATTGATATATTACCTTGGAAACTTCATCAACAACTTCTTTAGTACTTGATGATCCTCCAAATGCATTGATCATATTTCCAAATATCAAAGTCATTAAAGGCATAGAGATTCCATTCCCAATAGCACCAACAGTCCCAACAAACATCAATAAATGATCCAAAGAATCAGCAAATGAGAAAAGCTTATACAATGGTACTGTATTAGTGCTTTCATCTTTAGCTTTTCTCTTCTCTGAATCTTGCTTGCTTCCAGAATCTACTACGTGCTGATTACTTGCAACATCCACCTCCATTTCCTTGGAACTAGAAGTAATATTTTGGTTCAAAGATGATAGAAAAGTAGCCGTAGTAAGAATGAACGAATGAAGAAACAAAAACAATTGGTAGTTAGAAAATGGTTTGAGTATAACATGTATTGTTGTCAGCATGTTATATAGTAGAGAATTTGAAAATTGCTTGAAGAGCAAGTTGAATTTGATTCTAGTCATATAACTATTTGTTTACTTTTAGTTGTTTGGTCCAAGTTGAATTTGATTCTAGTCATATAACTATTTGTTTACTTTTAGTTGTTTGGTCCAAGTTACTTTGCTTATGTTGTGTTTGAGATTATGGTTATGATTAACAAGTTACTATAATAAATAAAGCATTCTACTTCATTGAAATTCCTACTCACTAAACCGTTTTTCAATTATGGTATCTTATATCAGTCATAGATTACTTTGACAATCAATATAGAATCTTACATTTTATTATAAAATGTATTATTCATTTTAAGTTAATGAATTTCTGAATCCACCCCATAGGGGTGCACCCCATGAAAATTCGAAAATCCCTTTCACAAAATCAAAAATTTATTTCCAGTTCACACCACTTTCTGAAATTTTGAGGAAAATCGGATGTATATCTCCGGTTTCTTACCGGATGTAAACATCCAGTTCTAGACATGACAGTTAGTAGAAAAATCTAACTATAAACAATTACTTTAGTATTTACATTTATAATTCAAATTAAAGACATGCAATTTTTAAATTGAATTAAAGCCCAAAAATATTATACAAAATGTATTTCATAATAATAGTATGCAAAATGCATATCCGGTACAATACAAAATAAAAAAACTAAGTCAAAATACAATTATAATAAACTACTGTGTATGGCGGAGACGACCCGTCACCCTCGAGGTGTCCCTCTGTTGCCTCTTGTACACCGGGGTGTAACACCTCGAATCTACCCAATGAATATCAATAAAATCAGAGTGCGGAAATTTTAATCGTATAAGGGATGTCACATTTACTTCACATAAACAACATATATTAATTACAAGTGTACAGATACATAACACTTAGATCATGTATGAACTCATAACAACATATTTTAATTAACCCAGCTAATCAACTACAACAACGAGATCATAATTCCTCAACGGTATCAACAACACATATTTTCTTCGACCTCAAAATACTTCACAATATTATTAATATTATTCAAATTCTCTTGACCTACTGATCCGACTAAACAACTTCATAATTCAACTTAATTAAGTATTCAAATTATTCATAAACTTCAACAACTTAAGTAACAGTAACAATTAAATAACAACGTTCATCCCCCGAGTGCTACATATCAGAGCAATGACACCGACTTGAACTAATATCAACTACTTCTTCCATCTTTGAACACACGCACATTACCAGTATAAAGGCAACGATGAAACAAATGAAAGAGGTGAGTTATCTACCAATATAATAGAATTCTGATAAATAATATGTTAGAATTTAGATCATATAATTCACCGCTTCACAAAATCCACACAACAGTTACAACGAAAAAACCAACAACGGTTATAACAACAAATATGATAACAATCAGCAACAACAACAATTATAACAATAGTTACAATAACTATCACACATCTTACCCACAGTACATGTCACATCAAACTGTTAGCATAAATTCTCTCAAAGTCATCAACAACATATTAACAACAAAACCATCATCAACGTAATAGAACACTTATCACAATAAAATCATCAACAACGAATCCGTTTATAATGCGACTCTTAACAATGCACATGCATGTGGTACCAGTGGAGTAAACTCTCAGCGTAAACAATTGTCATGTTATCGAGGCACAAAACATAAGCCTTCAACGTAATCATTTTGCCAATACAGGCCATCACAAATCGCCAATACAGACCGTCACTGTTGCCATCAAGGCCAAGGCATAAGCCTTCATCACAAATACTAATGTATGTGACTCCATAAATGCACAATCACATACAACAACATCCAAAAATCACTTCACAAGGCATACGACTATATCACTGTCATTACCAATTATTAGAGGTAATCATCATCACAAAAAGCATAAGCTTATATCACTACTTCACTGGCTATAGACCTACAACATCATCAACGCAATCAACAACAGTTCACAACAACATATTCATCTTCACATCACTAACATCACAACGAAATCAACATATCAACATAATCAACCTATCAACGTAATCAACCTATCAACGTAATCAACATATCAACATAAAACATTGGTCATAAGACCTAATTAACAGTGTCCATAAACTTGACGAATAAACTTACCCAGTTGTACCTGTAAGTCAGTACATTAGACTCAATTTGAACAAAACAACACGATCACATTTATTTACTAATCAATCTTAGTTACCCCGCCAAATTTCGTTAAATTCCGGATAACTAATTATACCGCCTAATTCGGCTAATTCGACCCAACGAGACTATTTCCAATTATTTTCTATCTTAATTAATCTCACTGCCAAATTATTATCACTAGTACATAATACTAATTCTGCCAATCTTTATCGTTATTCGCGTACTAAATTATTTTTCTACTAGCCTGCTATTAAATCCAAATCGTTATTAATAAAAATTATTTCTGCTACTTCACTTGCACTGCTGTTACTGAACCTGCTAAACTACCATTATGGTAAAATACTGATACTGGAAGTTCCCATTTGTTCATCTACTATTCTATTACTATTATTATTCAAATATTAAAAATCATTAACTATTATACTACATAAAAATTATATATGTTAATTTACTTAAAGGTACTATGCATTATCCTAGGATCACCACGTGTATCAGAAAAAGAAAACAAAACAGTGAAACAGGAGTGACGCGCCCTCCCCCTTACTCCCTTAACCCTGGGGTGTCCTCCCATATACCTTAGGGCCACCTCTTCATTTTTTTTCTAATAGGGCTCCCGTCCCCTAATTTGTGTGGCCCCCGCCACATATAACCTTCATCTTCTTCATACGTTTCCAGGATCATTCTATTTCCTACATCAATCAATTTTCTATATATTCTTTCGCACACCAACAACAAATTATACAGTTTTAATTAAAATAACACAACATTCAACACATCAACATTGTATGCCAACATCAACATAACTTAATTCTCAATGCAAAACCACTGACGACAATCAATTTCAATATCAACTACAATAATCAAACACAACAGAGGCAATTATATAATCCTCTTCCCACATATAATTCATCATCTATCCCATTATAAAGTCAGAACTCCACTCTTACCTTAGTTTGGAGACTGCTCTAACATTCGGTCGAGTGCAAGCCTTTGCCTTTTCCTCGAAATCAACGATCAATTCCTCTAGAAATTTTCTTTGTTCTTGCCTCTTCCTCCAAAACCCTTGTTTTGCCTCTTCCAATGTTTCGTGACAAAACTTAGGTTTTTGATCTGATACTTTCCAAAAGCCACTTAACCTAGTAACCCTCATTTTCCTTTTAATCCAATTAATCCAAATAACTCTTATTGGGCCTAAGAGGAACACCTCCTTATTACTCCGCGACACCACAATCCAACTTAATCCAATTAAATAAAATAGTCCAATAAATAAATAATATTATTTTAATATTATTCCTTCGATTAAACCGACTAAAATCCGACGTTAACTTAATAATCCAAATACGCCTCTTAAAATAATACCGACAAATCCAATTTCCACTAAATCCAATAAGTAAATCCTTAAATAATTTAATTAACTAATTAATTAAATTAGGGGAGTTACAACTCTCCCCCACTTAGGATATTTTCGTTCTCGAAAATCTATCTGACACAACCATCTTTAACACAACATTTTCATCTAATCTTTCAATTCAACAACAACCCGACCACGGTTTAAATCCAATACTTATACCCCAATCTTTCAGTACCCTTGCAACATAATTCTTACTGACTTGCCAACCATTTTGGAAATATATGGGAACAACATCTTACAATATAGCAACAACCTTCACTCGCTTATACTTGACTATACAATATTGCATCATTATCGCAGCAACATAATCAACACCAGAACACATATATAATTCTTATTCCCATATTCCGAGGTCATTCATCTGCGGAACACCAACAACTCTCTTATTTCTTATCAGCTCGAAAGCAACTATCTTCACGACATAACATCCATTACTTAATGCACTATTAAGATAGTAAGTCAAGTCTACATCATCCAATACGATCTCGTCAACTATCAACAATGGATTGAGGGTGATCAAGTCCTCAATTTGTCAATAGATGTCCGACAATCATAATGGAGTATAAACCATCATTACCAACTACAACAATGTTCCTTTAAAAAAACTTGTACTTACCAAAAGTACCACACCTCAACGATTCTCAAAATCATCTGAACATGCCAACCCCAACGTCTTGCAGCTATATTCTACATGCACACCTTACGGTAACATCAAAACAAAATTCTTCACACCATCACCAACACCTCTCACTCTTGGAATCATACTCACCTCTTCGCATTCCCAACTATAACTCGCGGTTCCAAAGTTTCCAAAAAATCCAACAACGTCTACAACTCTTTCAATCACTTACCAAAAATTCCATAGCAAAGTCTAAAATAATTTGTCTCTTATTCACTGTTCAAACATCGATATCTTACGCAAGATTACTTAAACAACAACCTTGCAGTCCATTAACAACGCTGAACATAGCAACTTCCTAAATCCCATAAATCACTACCTTACTCCTCATCCTTCGAGAAGTCATCATCGAAAATTTCTGCTCATCCCTTTTCCAAGATGTCCAACTTAATTAACAACCAAAATCTTACAACCATGTTACCTTCGGATTCGGAAAACAACGAGCTCCAACAACTTTTGCATTGTCTCCTTAAGCAGTACACTGCACCATCAACTTACACCGAAACATATCCGAGAAGCACAACTTCTCCCCCACTTAGCTTCAAACCAGCTCCTGCAACAACAAAACAAGTACCGACAGTGTTGTACACACTTGTCACATACAAAGGGATAAACAATATTAGACAACACTGGCCGGACAGACCGACCTGCTCTGATACCACTAATGTAATACCCCGAATCTACCCAACAAATATCAATAAAATCAAAGTGCGGAAATTTTAATCATACAAGGGATGTCACATTTACTTCACATAAACAACATACATTAATTACAAGTATACAAATACATAACACTTAGATCATGGATGAACTCATAACAACATATTCCAATTAACCCAGTTAATCAACTACAACAACGGGATCATAATTCCTCAACAATATCAACAACACATATTTTCTTCGACCTCGAAATACTTCACAATATTATTAATATTATTCAACTTTTCTTAACCTACTGATCCGACTAAACAACTTCATAATTCAACTTAATTAAGTATTCACATTATTCATAAACTTCAACAACTTAAGTAACAATAACAATTAAATAACAATGTTCATCCCCTCGAGTGCTACGTATCAGAGCAATGACACCGACTTGAACTAATATCAACTACTTCTTCCATCTTTGAACACCTGCACGTTACCAGTATAAAAGCAACGGAGAAACAAATGAAAGGGGTGAGATATCTACCAATATAATTGAATTCATGATAAATAATATGTTAGAATTTAGATCATATAATTCACCACTTCACAAAATCCACACAACAGTTACAACGACAAAACCAACAACGGTTATAACAACAAATATGATAACAATCAGCAGCAACAACAATTATAACAATAGTTATAATAACTATCACACATCTTACCCACAATACCTGTCACATCAAACCGTTAGCATAAATTCTCTCAAAGTCATCAACAACATATTAACAACAAAACCATCATCAACGTAATACAACACTTATCACAATAAAATCATCAACAACGAATCCATTTATAATGCGACTCTTAACAATGCACATGCATGTGGTACCAGTGGAGTAAACTCCCAACGTAAACAATTGCCAGGTTATCGAGGCACAAGGCATAAGCCTTCAACGTAATCATTTTGCCAATACAGGCCGTCACAAATCGCCAATACAGGCCGTCACTGTTTCCATCAAGGCCAAGGCATAAGCCTTCATCACAAATGCAAATGTATGTGACTCCATGAATGCACAATCACATACAACAACATCCAAAAATCATTTCACAAGGCATACGACTATATCACTGTCATTACAAATTATTAGAGGTAATCATCATCACAAAAAACATAAGCTTGTATCACTACTTCACTAGCCATAGACGTACAACGTCATCAACGCAATCAACAACAGTTCACAACAACATATTCATCTTCACATCACTAACATCACAACATCACAATGAAATCAACATATCAACGTAATCAACCTATCAATGTAATCAACATATCAACATAAAACATTGGTCATAAGACCTAATTAACAGTGTCCATAAATCAGACGAATAAACTTACCCAGTTGTACCTGTAAGTCAGTTTATTCGACTCAATTTCAACAAAACAACACGACCAGATTTATCTACTAATCAATCTTAGTTACCCCGCCAAATTTCGTTAAATTCCAGATAACTAATTATACCGCCTAATTCGACCCAAAGGGACTATTTCCAGTTATTTTCTACCTTAATTAATCCCACTGCCAAATTATTATCACTAGTACATAATACTAATTCTGCCAATCTTTATCGTTATTCACGTACTAAATTATTTTCCTACTAGTCTGCTATTAAATCCAAATCGTTATTCAATAAAAATTATTTCTGCTACTTCACTTGCATTGTTGTTACTGAACCTGCTAAAATACCATTATGGTAAAATACTGATACTGGAAGTTCCCATTTGTTCATCTACTATTTTATTACTATTATTATTCAAATATTAAAAATCATTAACTATTATACTACATAAACAAAACAGTGAAACATGAGAGGGGCGTCTGCCCCCTTACTCCCTTAACCCTGGGGCGTCCGCCCCCTATACCTTAGGGCCACCTCTGCATTTTTTTTCTAATAGGGCGCCCGTCCCCTAATTTGTGTGGCCCCCTCCACATATAACCTTCATCTTCTTCATATGTTTCCATGATCATTCTATTTCCTACATCAATCAATTTTCTATATATTGTTTCACACAGCAACAACGAATTACACAGTTTTAATTAAAATAACACAACATTCAACACATCAACATTGTATGCCAACATCAACATAACTTAATTCTCAACGCAAAACCATTGACGGTAATCAATTTCAATATTAACTACAGTAATCAAACACAACAGAGGAAATTATATAATCCTCATCCCATATACGATTCATCATGTATCCCATTATAGAGTCAGAACCCCACCCTTACCTTAGTTTAGAGACTGCTCTAACATCCGGTTGAGCGCAAGCCATTGCCTTTTTCTCGAAATCAACGATCAATTCCTCTAGAAATTTTCTTTGTTCTTGCCTCTTCCTACAAAACCCTTGTTTTGCCTCTTCCAATGTTTTGTGACAAAGCTTAGGTTTTTGATATGATACTTTCCAAAAGCCACTTAACCTAGTAACCCTCATTTTCCTTTTAATCCAATTAATCCAAATAACTCTTATTGGGCCTAAGAGGCACACCTTCTTATTACTCCGCGACACCACAGTCCAATTTAATCCAATTAAATAGAATAGTCCAATAAATAAATAATATTATTTTAATATTATTCCTTTGATTAAACCGACTAAGATCCGACGTTAACTTAATAATCCAAATACGCCTCTTACCGACAAATCCAATTTCGACTAAATCCAATAAGTAAATCCTTAAATAATTTAATTAACTAATTAATTAAATTCGGGGCGTTACACAGGGCACCCTGAGCCTCCGCCGTGATGGCCTCCAAAACGTCTCTGACATCGGATCCAGAAATAAACTTTCGGTTAGCACCCTGTTCTATGCAATTCAGGTTGGAAGCATGCCAGAAATTTAATTAAGGCATGCTTCCGGAAATATATTTCCGGTATATGGTTGACTTTAATCGCGCCAGAACCTTTCCCCTCCCCATAATAGAAACATTTCAAAAATCTCTCAAACCCTCTCTTTCAACCCTTCACACCAAAATAAAATTTTTCTCAAACAATCAATACAAGTCATCAAGCATTAGTTAAATACAACAAGTAACAAAATCAGTCAAGCAACAACCAACTCTCAATCAATCAAGTAAGTGATTTACACATTTTTAGAGTTTATGTAAAATCGATTGAAACTAGTGAAATAGGGCTTGAAATGTGTTGTTTTTTGAAGTTTACATCATTAGGAGTCATTATAATACTATCTATAAACTCTTTTGGACGATCAATCAGTGTATTATGAGGCATTTGGGATTTTGGGTTGGTGGTGTCCGTTGTTCTATCTCGTAGAGAAAATTGGAAGTTAATTTCCGGTTTCAAGGGATAAACAAAATCGAAAATAAATTTCCGGTATCTATCTGCATAATTTTTTTTTCATTTTTTCCTCAGTGAGTCATATGCTAACGTTTCGTTCTTGCTTCTACAGGAGATATGTCTGAGTGAGAGTCACGTTTGAGGCATGGCAGGGTTACACAACATGCTTCTTTGCGGAGAGAGAGAGAGAGAGAGAAGAGTCAGGCCACACGGCCTCCAAGGACTCAGGCCACACAGGCTCCGTCAACATCCGAACATGCTATGTCTGAGGCATATTCTACTCCTTATGATTCTACACCTTCTACTTCTTCCTCCCGTAGTAGGCGGAGTCTCCGGTCATCCTCCCTTCATCATCCTCACCATAGGCACTTACATCGCATCTTCATCATCCCACCCCAGTGGGTCGTTGAGGCCAGGATCGGTGGGATCCACCGTTGAGCCACGGAGGGTGAGGCACCGGTGGCAGAGGTCCCTCCTTTGGAGGGCCACTTATCTATGCATCCCATCCATGTGGCTAGACATTTATGGGATGGAGTGAGGTTTCGTTATATTATGAGTGTGTGGATCACGATACACTAAAGGTCGGCGGAAGATCGGACCATGATCATGATGTCTGGTTGAGATACTTGACCCTTTATGGATATAGCATGGTCAACTAGGGGATGACCAACGCTTTTGTAGAGAGGTGGCACGAGGAGACTTCTTCGTTTCATCTATCATACTGGGAGATGACGATCACACTCGATGATGTCGCTTGTCTGCTTCACCTGCCTATCAGAGGGCGGTTTCTGGATCATGAGAAGTTGGAGAAAGACGAGGCAATTGAGATGTTGGTTGAGAGGTTGGGGGTTACCTTGGAGGAGGCCCTAGAGGAGGTTGATAAGACATGTGACAGCCACGTGAGATATAGTTGGTTGAAGATTGTTTTTGATTAGGAGATTGTGTGTGCTACTACTACTGACGGTGATCCCGAGCAGGTTACACTTCATACGGGGTATGCCATGAGAGCATACCTCTTGTATCTTGTTGGGACACAAATTTTTATGGACATCAGTGCCACATAGACTAACGTCATATACCTCTGTTATTTGTTGATTCAAAGCAGGTCAGTGGGTGGAACTGGGGGGTTACTTGCTTGGTTTACTTGTATACCAAGTTGATGGAGGCGGCTAGGTGGAAGACGAGGTAGATCACCGGCAACATGACTCTTTTGACGGTATAAAAAAATTTCTCTTAGCTTCCTTTTTTAATTATTTTGATTTTGAAACTAACTGATATAATTTTGATATTTTAGGGATGAATCATGCAACACTTCCCACAGATTTCAGGATGGTCATTTGTTGAGGGTTATACCGAGCAAATGCATCGTGCATGTGCATATGAGCCTCTCAAAGGCAACCAGACGACACTTGTGTATCGGGTTTACTTGGACCAGATTGTGCATGAGGACATCCACTTCAGTGCCTATGCCGACCACCGCGAGACGATCACTTTTGATGACGTTTCTCTATTTACAGGTTGGTTGGCCTGCGATACTCGGAAGACTGCTGCCTATATGTCCGAGCGAGTGATGCATCAGTTCGGGTATACTCAGATGATTCCTCGGCATCCTGCTTAATCTGCTCCTCCGATAGTGAAGAGGAGGGAGATGGATGAGATTTTTGATGATCTTGAGAGTCATCTCGTCCATGAGGAGGCCAAGAGTACCGTGGCTTCAGAAGACTGGAGTTACGCGTACGGTTACATGTTGCAGTTCTGCAGGATTTCCCATCCATACCTAATACGGGAGGCTCCATGGGACCCACCCAGGCCTGCTCATCAAGAGATCCCTGAGGAGGAGCAGGCGACGATGGATCATGCCCAAGACGTGTTGCCTAGGTGCCTGCCTCTGTATCATGGAGTTTGCTAGGGATGACATCGACAGAGGGATATTTCCTAACGGATCCGATGTTAGAGGCGTTTTTGAGGCCATCATGGCGGAGGCTCAGGGTGTCCTCGTCTAAGGAGGCAGCGGAGGAATGCCTCGAGGGTGGCAGGCTGGCTACGCCATACGTAGTAGTTTATTTTGATTGTATTTTGACTTTGTTTTTTTTCCTTTGTATTGTACCGGATATGTATTATGAATACTATTTATTTTGAAATTCATTTTGGATAACATTTTTGGGTTTTAATTCGATTTGAAAATTGCATGATTTTAATTTGAGTAACACATGTAAATTCTAAAGTTATTGCTTATAGTTAGGTATTCCTTCTAACTGTCATGCGCAGAATTAGAAGTTTATTTCCGGTAGTAAATTGTAACTAAATTTCCGATTTCACTCAAAAATTTTAGAAAATGGTGCGTACTAGAAATAAATTTCCGATTTTATGAAAAGTATTTTGGAGTTTTCGTGGGGTGCGCCCCACCTTTATAGTGTGGGTTAAGAAATTCACCAAAATAATTTGTACAACTATTCCCTTATCGCAAATTTGGGAGATAAAAACTAAGACATATTTGTTATGATATTTTTACAAGCATTAATTTGGTTTCTTAGCTGCCAAGATATCTTAGTATCCTTTTGAGAAATCAAGACCATCAAAAATGAATTTGTTTCATTCCACAATTTTGACCATACTTATTTCTCGCAACTTCACTGGTTCTGAGGATGGTAAAAAAGTCAACATGTAAGAAAGATAAAATAATACTATAACAACATAAAATATATTTGAAAATTTTATGTAAACTCTTCAAAATCTTTTAAAACCCTTATTCAATACAAATTTTGAGTTCTTCAAATTTTAGGATTTCGATGTTATGAATAAAAACAAATCTTTCAAAACTCTCCCAACCAAAATTCTTTGATTCTTTCCACTTAATCATTCTCTTTTTTTAAAATCCTCACCACCCTTCCTCTCTAAACTCCTAAATAGAACCTAAATCCTTATCGTCTAAGGGTCACTCACTATTAGATTCAATCAGACGATTTTCTGCATCTCACGCTGGAGAATGTAAAACAGTTATAACTATCTTCAATATATATATTTCAACAGGTATTGTTCACAAATATGATCTCATTCTTAATTACATTATCACTTTTTATTCATTGTTCATTTACTTGCGTTGTAGTATAAATCCTTTAGACTCATTAAGCACTTGTCCTCGCCCTAACAAACCGCATTTCCCTTGCATCAATAATTTCTTGCTCCACCATAGAACACTAAAATGATTAATTCCGTAATTTATTTTAATTTTTGTATTTAGAGATAATTATAATTTATTGGAAAATATTACAAGTGTGAATGTGGAGAAATAGTCGCACATTAGATAAGAATGTGGTGACTTAAGCATTTATAAGTGGGAGAACCCACTCACCTATCACCTTAAGATTTTAGGTGGACAAGGGGTGTGTCTCCCATAAAGGTGTGTTGCTCAAACAGAATATCTCGAATTAAAGAATGCTCCTCGTTCGACTCTCCCCCGATTATTGCGCCAACAACTGGTATCATGAGTCTTTGGTTTCGAGAAGGGACCGACTTACTTGTATCGAAAGGAATCTTCACATGGACAAGGGTAAGAGTCCCACATGTAGGTAGAGGTATTTCGTTGAAGAGAGTCAACGATGGTACAAGTGTGAGGGAGAGCATTGTGGTAGACTCACACTTGAGGGGAAATACAAGTGTGAGTGTGGGAAAATAGTCTCACATTAGATAAGAATGTGGTGACTTGAGCATTTATAAGTAGATGTGTCTCCCATAAAAGTGTGTTGCTCAAACGGAATATCTCGAATTAAAAAATATTCTTCGCTCGACCCTCCCCGATTGTTGCGCCAACATAATTAATTAAAGAAACTAGTTAAATTAACTTGATTACATAAAAGATGAAAAAAATGACGTGAAAGAGTTTATGAAAGTAACAAGTGGAGCGAATTGGTTCCTTGGCAGTCACGTTAAAATAGGGATGGCCACCGAATGCGAATATCATAAACGATATTATTATTCAATGCAATAAAGTCCATGATAGATCCATTACTTGATCCCCAAAACTAATACACTTCTCTTTCATTTTCATCTCTCACCTTTTTACATATGTGATCAATTAATTTCCTGGAAACATCATATCCATATTCATGCACCATAAAATATTCTCAATCACATACTGAATAAATGTATATGTACGGTATAATTGCATACAGTGTAGAGACAAATGGTGTCATCATCATCAATGCTATCTTAACATTCTTTTTGACACCAATACTTATTGTATATGATGTTTATTGTATTTGATGAACAATATTTTTTAAATAAATTAGTATATTTATAAATAACATATATATATATTCTAGTATTTATGAATAATAATTAGTAGTGATTTTTAATAGCAAAATAAAATTTATTATTAAAATATAAAAAATTAAATGAATTGATGAAGTTGATTAATAAATGCTCATATATTAAAAAATGTTATGAAAAATAAAAAAATTAGTTTTCAAAATGGTGAAATTGGTTAATAAACTCCTAGATATTAAAAATAATTTTTAATAATAAATAAAATTGATGAAAAATAAAATGTTTGGTTAATAGAATTATAAAGTTGATTTATAAACACTCAAATAATAAAAATAATTTTTAGTAATAATACGAACTTGTTAATGAAATATAAAATATTAACAAACACTATATTAAAATTAAATTTTTATAATAAAATAAAGTTGATTAATAAAAACTTAAATATTGATTAATGAAATTATCTATTTATTAATTTAAAAAAAAATAGTTTTTTAAATATGTTTTTTATTTATTAATTTAAAAAAAAATAGTTTTTTAAATATGTTTTTTATAATATGTAATGTCATATATTTATGTCAAAATAGCATTTTTCTTGTCATCATATAGCATATATGTTTTTTAACATTCTTTTACCTTTAGCATTCAATTATTTGTATGCATACGGTAATGTCATATGAAAAAACAAATCGTCAACGTAGCATGGCTCAATACTTAACACTGTGTTTGGTTTTATGAAAAGATAGGATGAAGGAAAGAAAATAGGAGGAGTGATTCATTTTCCAGCGTTTGGATCGACGACAACAAGAAATGGAAAGAAAGAATCATCTGGGACCCACCAGAAAATCCTTTCCGCGCTCTATTGAACTGAAACAAAGATGATGAGCTTAGATTTTGTGGAAAAAGACAAAAACAACCTTATGATTATGTACTATCCACCGCATGATTATTTTCTTAAACAAGCGCTGTGATCTAAATTTTTCTTCATTTTTTTAATGAAAATTTTAATCTCTATTTTTTTTATAAAATTAAGTTATTGACTTTTGTTAACGCACTTGTAATAATTTATTAAAGTTGAGAACGATCAGTTTTGTTTAAAAATCAAATAAAATGTTTCTCTTAAAATTTGTTTAAAGTTAATTATAAAATAGTAAAATAAAAAAAATTATTAGGGTTATTTTAATCATTATACAAATTTTCCTTTTATTATTTTTAGTTTTTTTCTTCTTTTATTTTCTCTTATATTTAATAACTAAATAATAATTGTTTTTCTTCTCACTTTCTCTCGTAATCCAAACATATGATAAAAGTTAATTTTCAACTTTAAGTGAAATAGTTATAAGTTACTATATTGCAAGTGGAAGAAAATGTTTTTCTCTAACTTATACAAAATTGTCTTTTCAACTCAAATTATATTAATTATTGACATACATAAAAGTTAAATATATAAATTATTTAATAAATTTTAAAATAAAATATTTACTTATAACAATCGGAGAATTCAAGTAAATGTTAATATTAAAATTAAATTATTCAATTTAAAGAGAAGAATACACTAGTCAAAAGACTAACATTGTCTGAGGTAAAAAAGAATGCATCCTTTAGTTAAGGAGTTAAAACTTCTTCTACTAATATTTTATGTGTAATTTCTTCACCATAACAATTTGTTTTTAAATTATTACTATTATGTTGTTTATCTTACTATCTTTGCATATATTTCATTGTTTTTGTTATGAAAAATCATGTCGGAATAATAAAGTATAATAGATTTTTGATTAGCAAGAAACTCATAAGGGTAGAAAATAGAGAAGCAAGAAGAATACAATGAATTGAGTATAAGATAAAATAACTCAATCTCCTCGTAAGTTGATTGTAATATGGGTCGGGAATTGTGTAATAAAAACTGTCTGTTGAATTATTTTATGAATTTTACCATTTCACTAATTCCAATTCCAACTAAATAACGAGCTAATGAATTTCCTTCTTTTTTTCATTGAATTTCTCAATCCAATTCCTCGTAACACTCATAATTATCAACTTCACGTAGATTCCATCGTATTTTGGAAGCCCGAAGCATCGGTCCTGATAACCCCCAAGTTAGAACTTCCTCTCTACCAACAACACCCACTCCTTCAACCCGTTCTAAAAAAATTGGATTTCACGTAATAAGTTTTTGATATTCAATAACCCTTGTTAAAAAAATAATTGTAGAAATCAAAACATTTATCTATCCAACCATAAGGTAGATCAGCGGCTACCCCCAATACGAAAAAAATTATGCATCATTCTTATACCTGTCGCAGCTTCGAATAGATCATATATTAATTCTCTTTCTCTAAAAATATAGAAAAAAAGAGGTTTGTGCACCAATAAATGTCATAAAGGGTCCCAGCCATAGTAGATGAGAAGTTATACGACTTAACTCCAACATAATTACTCGTATATAGCTGCCTCTTTTAGGTACTTGAATATTTCCCAATTGTTCCGGCCCATTTACAGTTATTGCTTCTGTGAACATAGTAGCTAAATAATCCCAACGTTTTACATAAGGGAGATATTGTATAATTGTTCGGTTTTCCGCTATTTTTTCCATACCTATGTGTAAATAACCCAATATTGATTCACAATCAATAACATCTTCACCATCTAGAACACCATGCATCGGTGGGTGTTGCGGCCCCATATTTACTATCATGAGGTCTTTTCGTGTAGCTGCGACATTCATAGGTTTTTCCTCAATTCATTCTTCCATGAATCGTTCAAAAAAAGTTCATCAAAATTCAGTATCTAATAAATAGAATAATGGAAAATGATTCTTTAAATTACCTAATTTGTGAATTCCGAATACCCAACCGATTTATTAAATTTTCATAACGTATTTTGTTTTTCTTTGACAAATACGACAAGAGTCGTTGCCGTTTTCCCAAAATTATACGTAAACCTGTGATAAATAGTCTTTTGGGTGTAATTCAAAATGTGAAGTAAGTCTTCGTATCTTATTAGTGAAGTTAAATACTTGAAATTCAACTGATCCCGGATTTTCTTCTTCTTTTTTTTTGAAATAATTGGTATAAATGAATATTTTATTATAAAAGCTTTTCTTTCCCCCTCCTTTTTTGTAAATATTTTGATTGATCGGTAATAATAATAGTAATGACACTCATTTTGAAATTTTTATATAAAATTTTATCGTAATTTATTTAACAATTCTAAATTTCTTTTTTTTCAAATTCATTATTAAGGAATGTAATTCAAATAGAGAATAAATACTATATTTATGTATTCAAAAAATAAAATAAAATAAAATAAAAGACAATTTTTATTTATTCATTTTTCTATTGATTTATTTATATCTAATGGAGACATCATTGCGTGTGCGCGTTTATTTTTTTATTTATTGCAACGGCTTCCATTATGTGTATCAAACCAATAGCGATTCATACAAACTAGATCTTCTAATCAATAATTTGGCCAAAGAAAGAATTTTAAATTGATTAGTTTTCTTTGTATCGCTATCAAGATCTTTTTTTTTAGTCAAAACGTGAGAAAAATTATTTATGTTTTTCTCATTGTCATTTATTGTGTTTCTATGCACAATATTGCTATTCCTATGGTTCAAACAAATTAGAATTCTCAATTCTCTACGGCGTCTAGTGGACAAAAGATTTTCAGGAACAAGTAAATCATAATTATTTTTATCGTTCTTTTATGTTATCTTTTGATGAACACGACTTTTTTCTGAGTTTCTTTTCAAAATTTTAGGTTTGTGCCTCAATGATATGCTTATGGTTTGATATATAAAAAATTGTTCATAGTTTTTGATAGAAATACGAATAGGTTCAATAAAAAATATTAGGTTGTCCCGCAATTCCTTTGTGTCCCTACATTTTGTATAACAAGTGTCCTTAATTTGCAGACGCACCGTCGTTTCAAAATCTAGGTCTGTCTTTTTTATAGACATTATTAAAAAAAATTAGATTTTTCAATCTAACCAGGAGACAATATAAGTTGATATTCTCCATTATTGTTTCTTGGACGGGAGTCGGACAGTGAAAATAAAAACCAAAATATTTATCTAGTAAGAAATTGTGTTCGCCGTTTAGATCCTTCCAGTATTTATTTATATTATAACGAGTTTTCCTATAATAGTTTGAGAGATATGATCTTACTTGCTTCACGTATTCTTTCTTTTCTAACTTTAACTTGACTACATCAGTTATGATTTTGTTTCCATAAAACTGCACAAAAAAGATATTGATTGGTAAGATCCAAGGATTCTTCTTATATGCACTTAATTTTGAAAAGAACCCAAATCTCGGAGTCAATAATTTCTTATTGTTTTGGATTTCTTTTTTCTTTTTCCCATCCAATTTAGATACTTTCTATTCAAATTTTTTTCCCATTGTTTCCATATACATATCTATAAGACCATCTTCTGCTATATAATTTTGGATAAAGCTATCGGCCATTATATCAAATAATTCTTTTTTATTTTTAGGTGTGTTGTAATTAATCGTTTCGTTTTTGTTTGCTTGCAATGATGATTTATATCCATAAATATAGGATTTTTTATTATCTGCATAATTTAAATATTGATGGGACAAAAGATCATATCCATATTGTTTTTTTCTAATAAGTCTACTTGTTGTTGTTTTTTGTGTAAAAAATTAATTAGTTTTTTTCAGATGAATCATATTCAAATAAATCTTTCTTTTGAGTCACGTGATGTTCATGGATTTTATTCCTCCACTTTTGTGCTACTAATCTTGACCACCAAAAAATCAATTTCTACTTTTATTACTACCAAAAAATCAATTTCTACTTTTCCAAAAAGTCATCCAAGATTCTTCTTGTTCCTCTATAATTTTTATGTATGTGAATATGAATCTATCTTCGTTTTTCTACGTAATAAATCCACTCATTTACAATTAAAATCTTTTAGTGTTTTTTTTAGCGAATATTTTTTTATGCAAAAAGAGAGCATCTTGTCAAAAAAAATTCTAAAGATTTTTCGTATACTTTAACATTCTTGAAGGATCCTAACATTCATTATGTTCGATATCAAGAAAAATGCATTATGGCTTCAAAGAATGCACCTTTTTTGATGAATAAATGGAAACACTTTTTTATCCATTTATGGCAATGGTTTTTTTGATGTTTGGTCTCAACCAAGAATGATCAATATAAATCCATTATCTGGACATTGATTTCAGCTTTTAGGCTATTTTTCAAATGTGAGACTAAATCGTTCAGTGGTACGGAGTCAAATGCTGCAAAATACATTTCTAATAGAAATTGTTATCAAAAAACTTGATATAACAGTTCTAATTATTCATCTAATTAGATCATTGGCTAAAGCGAAATTTTGTAATGTATTAGGGCAGCCCATTAGTAATCCAGTCTGGGCCGATTCATCTGATTTTGATATTATAAACCGATTTTTGCGAATATGCAGAAATCTTTCTCATTATTATAACGAATCCTCAACAAAAAAAGTTGTATCGAATAAAGTATATACTTCGGTTTCTTGTATTAAAACTTTGGCTTGTAAACACAAAAGTACTATACGCGCTTTTTTGAAAAGATCTGGTTCGGAAGAATTCTTGCAAGAATTCTTTCTGAGAGAAGAAGAGATTCTTTCTTTGATTTTTCCAAGAGATTCCTCTACTTTGCAACGGTTACATAGAAATCACATTTGGTATTTGGATATTCTTTTCAGTAACGATCTAGTGCATGATGAATGATTGGTTATGTTATAATACTGAAAGAAAGGATTTTGAAATGTTCATGTAGTTTGGAGTTGAGTTTCAAGATTCCTCTGAAGTAACTCAGGTTTAGATGTATACATAGGGAAAGCCGTGTGCATGCACGGCTTGGGGAGAGATTTTTTTATTGTTTTATTTGATTTAACAATGAATTTTCTACTCTATCCGACTAGTTCCGAGTTCGAGTACCGGGTAACCCATTAGAATGAATAGATAAATTATAATTAATATAGCGAAATAATGAATCTATCACTATTACATATCATATCGAAGTCATATCTAGAGAATATAGAAAACCTTTTTTCTTTTTTTGGATGGATGGTGAAATGAGGTAAAAAAACACAATTTGTCTGAATCTAGATCAATAACAGAATATAGTGGGTATTGTTTGACACCCATATGTAAGTCATGTTATATTTTTTTATAACAAGCCTTAATTCTATAGTTATAGAGAATTCAGATGAAGGGCTCGGGAGTCCCTGATAATTCAATTTAAATAAACCAAAGATTTTACCATGACTGCAATTTTAGAGAGACGCGATAGCGAAAACCTATGGGGTCGCTTCTGTAACTGGATAACCAACACTGAAAACCGTCTTTACATTAGATGGTTTGGTATTTTGATGATCCAGACCTTATTTTGATGATCCCTACCTTATTGACCGTAACTTCTGTGTTTATTATCGCTTTCATTGATGCCCCTCCAGTAGATATTGATGGTATTCGTGAGCCTATTTCTGGATCTCTACTTTATGGAAACAATATTATTTCTGGTGCCATTATTCCTACTTCTGCGGCTATCAGGTTGCACTTTTACCCGATATGGGAGCTACATCCGTTGATGAATGGTTATATAATGGTGGTCCTTATGAACTAATTGTTCTACGCTTCTTACTTGGTGTAGCTTGTTACATGGGTCGTGAGTGGGAACTTAGTTTTCTTCTGGGTATGCGCTCGTGGATTGTTGTTGCATATTCAGCTCCGTTGCAGTTGCTACTGCGTTTTCTTGATCTACCCAATTGGTCAAGGAAACTTTTCAGATGGTATGCCTCTAGGAATCTCTAGTACTTTCAACTTTATGATTGTATTTCAGGCTAAGCATAATATTCTTATGCACCCATTTCACATGTTAGGTGTAGCTAGTGTATTCGGAGGCTCCCTATTCAGTGTTATGTACAGTTCCTTGGTAACTTCTAGTTTGATCAGGGAAACCACAGAAAATGAATCTGCTAATGAAGGTTACAGATTCAGTCAAGAGGAAGAAACCTATAATATTGTAGTTGCTCACGGTTATTTTGGTCGATTGATATTCCAATATGCTAGTTTCAACAATTCTCGCTCTTTACATTTCTTCCTAAATGCTTGGCCTGTAGTAGATATCTGGTTTACCGCCTTAGGTATCAGCATTACGGCTTTCAATTTAAATGGTTTCAATTTTAACCAATTTGTAGTTGATAGTCAAGGTTGTGTAATTAATACCCGGGCTGATAAATTTTCTTGCTCTTTGACACAAAATTCCAAGTGTTTCAAAATAATAAATAATTTCTCTCACCCTAATTATATTTACATTGTATAATGATGAGAGACTAATATCTTATTTATAAGAAAATTAACATACTAACCTAATGGATGTTTACACACATGCCCATTACACAAACTAATTTAAGAAATAAGCTAAATTAAACTACAGGAATTAACAAACAGACCCAATTCAACATTATGGTCGATCCAAATAATTTAGAGACCCTGATCATAAATGGGCCTAAAAAAATAAAATACAAAATTTTAAAAAGATGTTTTTATTTAAATTATAAATAATATTAAAAATTAAAAAATATAATAAATATTCCAGTGGAATTTAACATGCATAAGTATTATTTTGATATTTTTTCATAGAATTTGTCTATTAATAAACTTTTTGTTTCTAGATTAATTAATATAATAAATGAATTAATTCTATGATAAACCTTCCATTATTTAATTATAATTTAAAAATATTATCTACAATTAAAAAAAAAGATAAAATAATAAAGATCTTTGATCTCTATAATGGTGGATAGACAAAAATTTCATCTCATAATCTCTATTGGTAAAAATAAATCTATCAAGTATACCGAGGGAAAGTATATGTATCATGTAGATAACTGTTTGTTTTTACACTAAATAAAAACTGTTTTCGTTATACAAGATAAAACTCAACTTTGTAAAATAGAACTAACAGATGAAGGGTTTTATTAAATATAATCAACTTACATTACTTTGAACTAAGATTTTATGTATATGATGTTCACTATGTTAAAAAAATTGGCCCTATAATTTATGGAAATTTTTCAACCTACCCCGTACTTTTCTTAGGCATCACGTGAAAATCTACAATTGTCCCTCAAAATCGAAAATATATTTCTAATTCATACTTTGTCTTATGTAAAATATATTGAAAATATATTTCTGATTCATACTTTGTCTTATGTAAAATATATTGAAAGGGTTAGGTGTAACTCAAAAGTATACTTCTAATTTCAAACCGTAAGTACATTTCTGGTTCCTAGACGCAGTTAAAAGCGACATGCCTCTTCCCCTCCCATTACAACAATCTTTTAAGAAACAAACAAACAACTCTCACATACTCTCTAATACCTTTCTCACAGAACCATTTTTTTCTTCAAAAAATCAACACAAATCATCAAACATTGAATACATATAACATTCTAACATAATCAAACAAGCAAATATCACTATCAATCAATCAGGTAAGTGATTTAAACTAGTTTTAAAATTTATGTGATTTTTATTCAAATTAGTGAAATAGGGTTCTAAATGTATTATTATATCTACTTTACATCATTAAGACTCATTAGAAAATACTTGTAAACTTTATTTGACGATTAATGTTTTTTTACACATCATTAGTACACTGAGGTTCGTGATTTTGTTTTCGCAGAGGAAATCAGAAATATAATTCTAGTTTTGATAAGAACAAAACCGGAAGTATAGTTCCGATTTCTTTCTGCACATGTTCTTAACTCTGTTTTGCACTTTCAACTTTATGCTAAGGTTTCTTACTTCTACAGGAGATATAAATGAGAGACAATCACGTTTCAGGCACAACAGAATTGCACATCATGCTTAGCTTATGTGCAAAGAGAAAGAAATCAAACAACCCAGCCTCATCAAAAATATGAGGCGTCAGCGTTTTTCATTTTTTTTCATTATTTTTTATTTCCACATGTGTTTAGTAACTTTTGGTTGGATAATTTTACCCTTGAAACAAAACCTAATCCCAAAAACCTCTTAAAGTTTCCTTTCCCCGATCATACATGGTATGAAACATTCATGTATTAGGTAGTTGTTTCACAAAAAGACCAGGTTCATTGATTCATCCAAAATTCGCGTTGTTGTGAAGGTTACCAGTTGCGTCTTGCTGCAGCGACCAAGGACAAGTCTTAGCCAAAGATTTAGCCCTTATATTTGCGGTGGAAATATGTCGGTTACATGGTGTCCCGAAATCCATTGTCTCAGACCAGGTTCATTGATTCATCCTCTTCATTAACCATTGTTTAGAGAAATATCTACGTTGGTTTACAAGTGAAAATCCTAAGAAGTGGTTTAACTACTTACACTTAGCAGAATACTGGTACAACTCATCTCATCACTCATCCATTTAAAGCGCTTTACGGATGTCAATCAGCCTCTTTCCCAACTTATGCCGCCGGCTCCACCACCATCACTACCCTGGACGAAAATCTGCAACAAAGAGAAGAACTTTTACAAACTTTAAAACAAAATTTAAATCGCAACAAATAGAAGATGGAGACTCAGAGTAATAAAAAACGTGTAGAGTGTACCTTTGTCACAGAACCTTCCATGGTGCGAATCCTTCAGTCGTGTTCACTCTGATTTCACCTGATTTGGAACCACCTGAGACTGATCCCTCGAGTTTAAACCAAAAGAAGGAGGTGAGGGAAACTACCTTGCATGCAGAAACTCCGATTCACCATGAAGCGGAAAAGCAGTGTAGGGAAGAATAGAGAAGATGGAAACAAGCTTTGCATGTTCACGAGCTGAAAATGACTTCCGTAGTGAGACAACTAAGTCTTTAAGCCTCTCACCAGATAAAGTGATTTGTACTTCCCCAAAAGCCAAGGCGCCATATGGATCGTTGTTTACACCACCCGTGTGAGTCCGAGTGCCACAACTCTTTTTAAGAATAATATTCGCACGCTGACCGACAACAACATTCAATTACCCCCACTCGCCCCAATCTCATATGCTTCTCACATGCCTCTTGTAGTCGTTCCAAACAAGCACACCGTTCCAGATTATGCCCAACGTTATTCTCTCAACTCTTCACATGGGCCTATGCAATGTACCTCGTCTTTTGGGCCACCTTCCTTTTTCTATCCCAACCTTAAGAGGACAAGAGAATTTTTCCTACCACCCTGTTTTTATACCCGACACCCCTTTTTTCATATTCCAAAAATAACCCTGATCTTATTTGCTTAAAAATTTTATTTTTTTTTAAAGAAAAAAAATTATTGTTGTTAAAATTAACCAAAAATTAAATTTCTGATAGGTCTCTGAAAATTTTCAGTACTGTTTATTAGCGAATACCATAAGTTCTTTGTTATTTACAAATTTTTGGTATCAATATACCGGATATTTACAAATTACCGGGACAATTTACTGGAAATTTCAAAATTTTGGTGTAATTTATCGAAAATTGCCAAAAATCCGGTATATTTGTTTTCGTTATCTCACGTACCGACAATTCAAAATTTTCGGTATATACCAGAAATTTCGTTTAAATTTGAAATTTCTGGTATGACAGATGAAGTGTTATATATTTGTGGTCTTGAATCAGCAGCTTCAATTTCTTCTACGGATCCATGTACTACCTTACACGATATTGTCTGAGGAATGATTGTATTTTATTTGTAATGCATTTGTGTATAACATTAATTATATTTGTTGACATTAATTATATTTGTAATGCTTCTATGTATGACATTAATTATATTTATGTATTCTATTTAAGTAAAATTGTAAAAAAAAATTAAAAAATTTTTAAGTCTCAGTATTACTGGAAATTTGAAATTTTCGACACTGTTTCTAAACCGAAAATTTCAAATTTTCGGTACTAATGTAAACTGAAATATATACCGGAAATTTCAAATTTCTAGTACAAAAATAGTACCGGAAATTTTAAATTTCCGGTACCATTGTAAACTGAAACACATATCGGGAATTTCAAATTTCCGGTACGAATGTAAACTAAAATACATACCGTAAATTTGAAATTTTCGGTACAAAAGAAGTATCAGAAATTTCAAATTTATGGTACCGGACATTTGAATTTTACGGTATCAAGGACGGTAAAATGGTAACCTTTCCAAAATTTCCGATATTTCTTACAAAATTTCCGGTACGTGCCGAAAATTTTGAATTCTCCAGTATTTTGCAGGGATATTTTTGTAAATAACCCCTATTTAGGGGTGCCAGATTCAAGTGGGGGATAGCAAGAAAAATTATTTGAGAACAAATATGTTGTTAGGGAGGAAAGTAATGATAACATACCCAGATGTATAAAGAGCAAGTCCAATTAGATGAAGGATTTTGTTATTAATTAATTCTATTTCAGCCCACTTTATTATTATCTATTGTTATGTTTTCTTCATCTAAGTCTTTTGGGCCTGACCCATTAGTCCAATATCTTTCATTAGGTTGTATTTAAACTCTTGCCTTTATTGTGAGAGAATTTTTCCTGTCACCCTCGTTTTTATACCTGGCACCCCATATTTGCATATTTCGAAAATACCCTTGATCCTATTTCCTCAAATTTTTTACTTTTTTTAAAGAAAATTTCACTGAAACCAAAAACGAAATTTTCAGTAAGTCTCTGAAATTTTCGGTACCTTTTTAGGCGAATACCGAAAATTCTTTGTTGTTCATAAATTTTCGGTACTAATATATCAGATATTTACAAATATCGGTAAGCTTTATCGGAATTTTTGAAAATTCTGGTACGATTTACCAGAAGTTGCCAAAAAATCAGGTATTTTTGCTTTCATAATTTCAAGTACCGGCAATTCTAAAATTTCTGGTACATAAACAATACCGGAAATTCTAAATTTACGGTATATACTGGAAATTTCATTAATACCTGAAATTTCCGGAATGGCAGAGGAAGTGTTGTATATCTGTGTTCCTGAACCGACACCTTCAGCTTCTTCAACGGATTCATGTACTGATCTTACGCAGTACTTCATCACCGATACGTTACACTATACTTGACTTTATATGCATTTTTTATTTATTTATAAATTGATCTAATTTAGCCAATTATTCGTTTATGTGATTGCCAGATTTTTGAATCACGAGAGAAAGTTCTTGAATGGGCACGGTCAATTGGAAAAACTCATGGTATTGTTGTTGTTGCAATCTGATCCGACGTTGCTAATGGTATGTGAAGGAGGAAGGATAAATTGATTATGGGTTGTGACAGAGGAGGTAATTACAAAAAGAAAAATAAAGGTGCAGCTCCTTCTGATGACACTTATTATATGATGGTTAAATGTCCATTCAGGCTGAGATCTATTCCTAGTGGTGATGGTTGGAAGGTGATGGTAAGATGCGGGATGCACAATCGTAAACTAGACAAGGAATTGGAAGGGCATGACATTTTGGGTCGTCTAAAAGAGGAAGAAAGAAAGTTTGTGAATGACATGACAAAGTACAACATGGCTCCAAGGTACACAGCTTCTACTTTGAAAGACAAAGATCCAGAAAACCTTACAAGTATTACCCAGATATATAAAGCTAGAGCAACATACAGAATGAACAAGAGAGGTGCAATGACAAAAATGCAAATGTTATTGGGTCTTGTCTACCAAGAGAAATACTTGTATTGGTCTAGAAATAAGGATAATTCAGATATGGTGACTGATATCTTCTAGACATACCCTGATTCTGTGAAGTTGTTGAATATGTTTCCGATGGTGTTGATTTTTGATTGCACTTACAAAACAAATAGGTAAGAATTTTAAGTTTAATTTCATGATATCTTAAAAATACATTGAGTGAGTTTGTCGTTGAATTGTCTGTGTTTTGTAATTGTGCAGGTACCGGATACCACTGCTTGAGGTTGTTGGTGTTACATCAACAAAATTGACGTTTTCAGTTGCTTTTGCATATTTGGAACATGAAAGGGAAGAGAATTTCACATGGACGCTAGAGAGGTTGAAAGAGTTGTTTTATTCTGAAAAGTTGTTATCAATTGTCATTGTGACGGATCGGGAGCTTGCATTAATGAATGCCATTGAGACGGTGTATCTGAATGCTTCTCATATGCTGTGTACGTTTCACCTTTCAAAAAAAGTTAGCACGAAGTGTAAGGAGTACGTGAAATCAGAGAGACGGGAACATGTCATGGATCAATGGAACAACATGATGTATTCAAATACAAAAGACGAATTTGATGTACCTCTGAACCATTCTGAGAGTGTTTGTGGTGATATTCCTAAATTTGAAAAGTATGTGAAAGAAACATGGTTAACACCATACAAAGAACGGTTTGTTGCTGCATGGACTAACAAAATCACTCATTTAGGGAACACAACAACAAACAGGTACATTCTTCTAACATGAAATATGTTTATATTTATGCATTAAATTGAGAGTTGTTTATGTAATGTGTTTATGATGTCTAGGGTGGAGTTTGCATATTGGAGACTAAAAAACATGTTGACTACCAGCCGTGGTGATTTATGTGCAAGCTGAGATGCTATGAACACAATGTTGAAGTTGCAGTTAGGTTCTATAAGGGTGTTGTTTCAAAAAAGTATTGTCAATATTGATCACAGGTATAACACCCCATTCTATTCCAAGTTACACGGTTTTATTTCAAGTCAGTGTATACAACTCATTGGAAAGGAACTTGAAAGAGTCAATATGTTGGTGCAAGCAAAGAGGGGGTGTTGTTGTTACATTAAAACAGCACATGTGTTACCGTGTGGTGTTAGCTTGCAGGTTTTCAAATTTTAGGCACAAGTATACCTTTGGAAATAATTCATGTGTTTTGGACAAAATTGCAAATTCTAGAATATGAGGAGGTTCCTGAAGAGAAAAAGTGGGATTTAGAAGAGGAGTGTGAAGAGTTGAAGAAACAGTTCAGTGCTCTGGATATTGTGGGATAAAGAGTGTTCAAAAAAAAAATCCGTGACATAGTCTATCCATCAACAACTTCAATGTGTCTACCGTCGGTGAAATATAAGTCATTAAAGAGAGGAGTTAAGAAGAGAAAAAGGGTACATAAAATGATGTGCATCGTGATCCAAATCAGTGGGAATATGCTGAAGCTTCGCAAGAGAGTCGGACTACAAAAAGATCATGCACACAACCAAGTGGGAGTCAATCATCCATACCGATTCATAGGCAACCTTGTACCAATTCTGCAAAAGGTGAGTACTTGCCACAATTTCCTACTTTCTTTCATCCATACATTGAAGATATTATTGATGTAGAACCGGATGGCAACTCTGATTACCGTTGTATTGCAACTGCATTGGGATGGGACACAGATGCATGTTTTGATGTTAGGAAGCAGTTGGATACCCATATCCATCAACATGAAACATTGTTTTCCAAGGTGTTCTACGACACTGTGTCTTATGTGAGGAATTCATTAATCGTGAAACACTTGGGTCCTCAGGGTAGGGAGAAATGAATGTCGCTTCCAGATATGGGTTACCCTATTGCCTGTAGATATGGTGTTGTTTTTGTTTCTTTATCCATGAGAATTAGCACGACATTTTTCCCGCTTCACATACCTTCACCCCTGTACACGAGTCGTCATACAATTGTTGCAGTCGATTTTGTCAACGATAATCATTGGGTTCTGCTAAAATTGAAACTTGGTTGTCCATTACCTCCCGTCCCAGAGCGTTGGAGGGATAATTGTTGTGATGTTGCAAAAGATTGGGAATCAACATATGCGGGTCAGATCATACATTGGGCAGTACTGTCTGAGAAGTGATTGTATTTTATTTATAATGCATTTATGTAGAACATTAATTATATTTGTTAACATTAATTATATTTGTAATGCCTCTATGTATGACATTAATTATATTTATGTATTATATTTAAGTAAAAGTGTAAAAAAATGAAAAAATTTAGTCCCAGTAATACCGGAAATTTGAAATTTTCGATACTATTTTTGTATCGGAAATTTCAAATTTTCAGTTCCGTTGTAGACTGAAATACATACCAGAAATTTCAAATTTCCGGTACAATTTTGAACTAAAATATATACCGTAAATTTGAAATTTTCGGTACCAAAACAGTGTCGAAAATTTCAAATTTACGGTACCAAATATTTGAAAATTGCAGTATTTAAAGACGGTAAACGATAACTTTTCCAAAATTTTCGGTCTTTTCCAACATTTTGCAAGGATATTTTGATAAAATTGTCCTTTTTAGAGATTGCCAGGTATAATTGGGGATAACAGGATACATTCTCCTATTGTGAGAGTTAAGTAATGATTTAAAATTTTATTATTCTCTCTTGTTCTCTTAGTTTTGTGTTTGTCTTGGTAGAACCTTAAATCTAAATTTAATAGTTGTTGTTCTCTTAGTTTTGTGTTTGTCTTGGTAGAACCTTAAATCTAAATTTAATAGTTGTTGATGCATTCTTATCATTCTATAAATAAAATCGGACAAAATAAACATATCTGATAGATCATACTCGTTTTGACACGCTACTTTATGAATATGTGGGGGGCGTGGTAAGAAAAACTGCTCCCCAATAATGAATATTGACAGATTGGTCACAAGTTCGGGAGCAACACTTCTTTTCTGAAAAAGCACAAACTTATTGGACTCATTCACTCAAGGCTATGTGCATTATACTTTTTTAAGTTTCAATCAACCTTTTAACTTAATATTCTCCAACTATATTGACTCATATAAAACTCCTAGGCTCTACTGTCCTATGGCTCTAGCTTCTTATTTTTCTCACTTTTAAATATGCTAGACGTAGCTATGGTACACTTATATATAAAATAAATAGTACTATATGAACCAACTAGATACTATATCAATTTATAACAAAGATTGTACCTTGTAAATCTTTATTTATATGCAATGATCATGAAACTCGGTTGTCTTATGTTAAGATAATGCTATTTCGAAAAGATTCACAGAGATAATTTTATTTAGCAAACATCATGCGGTCCCCTAGTTTCTTGATGCAGAAATAAAAACAAAAGGAGAGGATGCTATTTTGAGTTGTCATATCTATAATGCGTTTGTAGATTCAATGTAATGTTATTAAATTATTAATATTAGCATAAACAAATATGTGGTAACATTAACTGTAAGTTTCCTAGTTAGTAACATTAAAGTGAAAAATAACAGAAAACAATAAGAAGTTCTTAGATAATCTAGAATTATACTACTGTTAAAATTTGATATCAACTTTTTAGACTAGTTGGGACATGAGAGCTTGTTTGATAAAATAAAATTCAAGATTGCAAAGCATTGGCAGAGAATTTTGCATATTACTTACTATTGATAATAGGATCCGAACTAAAATCTTAATGTGACTTTGGGTCGAATCATTATCAATTGAATTAACCTATGTAACTATTTTGACTTCATGTCAACTTTATCATATAATAGTTGAAATATTTTTTTTTATAGAAAGTTTATGTGAATTGGATTTCAGGGTTATCATTTTAGATTCAAAGAATCATACTTAAAGATTATTGCAGAATAAAAATCAACTTTTTACCAACTAGTGAAAAAAAGTATTTTCATATATTTCAAAGTTGTGATTTACTTAATGAGTCACATACTAATAAAATAAAATAACTAAAAAAGTTAATATTTTCAACACCTCCAAATTTGTGAATGAATATCAATTATTTCAATCTTACAAGTAAGTTATTGAATCATTTTGTTTGTAAATTCTTTTTTAATGGACCTTTCAATTGATGCCCGGAAGATAATTATGTAATAGTTATCAATCCACAATCTAAATTTTCTTTAATGAAATGTTGATTATTTTCATTGTGTTTTGTCTTGTCATGTTGAACTGTATTATGTATCATATTGATGGTTGATTTATCGTTACAAAACAACATCATAGGACCATTACATTGAGTTAAGATCCTCTCCATTTCTCAAAAGGAATGGAGAACACAATTACTATAGTATTGGTATATTAATGTACATATTATTGAAATGCGTGACATATATTTTGCATAATATCTACATTTATACATTAATACTATAGTAATTGTGTTCTCCATTTCTTTTGAGAAATGGAGAGGATCTCCACTCCATTACATTGCATCTTTAAATTTTCTAGCACTTGTTTCATCCAAATAACTCATAAATTATTAATGTCATAACTCTGAAT
The DNA here is from genome assembly GCA_021764765.1 of Vicia sativa. Classification (NCBI taxonomy): domain Eukaryota; kingdom Viridiplantae; phylum Streptophyta; class Magnoliopsida; order Fabales; family Fabaceae; genus Vicia; species Vicia sativa. Next base: position 238,376,997 of record CM038796.1, read on the forward strand.
TTTGCTTCAACACTTGATCGAACAACCACACTTTGCTTCTAACTCCTCAAAACAACAAGGTTTCCATAAGAGGAGGTACAACAATCTGAACTAGATCGTATATCAATCAATCAACTTGCATAATCAACATCAACACAAGCCTTCACAGTTAGACTTCCACCTCTTTTAAACAACCTTCATCTTCCTATAATAGCTTTGAGATATTGTAGAACACAGTCAACCACCTGCAAGTGTCCCACTCTTTAAATTATGCATGAATTGCCTCAGCACACTGATTGCATATTTTGAATTCGGCCTAGCATGTACCAAGTAAATAAATTTTTCCACTAATCTCTGCTATCGACCCTTGCCAACCTTGTCAATTTCTCCTCATAGCTCATCTTGTGATTTTGTTCAATAAGAACACTAGTAAATTTGCATACAAGTTTTTTTAATTTCTTCAGAAGATCAAGCTCATATTTTCTCATAGAAATAAGAATTCCCTTATTTGAATGGGATACCTTAATTTCTAAGAAGTACTTGAGTTATTCAAGACCCTTAATTTAAACTCTACTGATAATTTCTTTTTAAGTACTTGTCTCTCACTCAAATCATCTCCTGTAAAAACTAATATCATCAATATAAAAAAGTATAGTTCACTTTTCTTCTTGCGTTTGTTTAAAAAAAAGTGTGATCACTTTGACTTTGTTTATAGCTAAAACACAACATTGCCTTGATGAATCTTCCAAACCATGTCCAAGGAGTTGTTTTAGTCCATATAAGACTTTCTTCAATTGACCCACTTTGTTGGCTCCACTCGTAGTACTATAACTAGGTGGAATCTGCATATACACTTCCTCTTCTAAGTTTCTATGCAAGAGCGCATTTTTAACATCAAGTTGTTGTAACTCTCATCCACAATAAGCAACAAGAAATAGTAAAACTCGAATACTATTCATCTTTACCACATGTGCAAATGTCTCCTCGTAATCAATGTCATATGTATGAGTATAACTAAACCATAAACCCTAAATCATAATCAATGCCAATGTCATTTTTGCCATTAATCTTTCTTTGTAACGATCAAGGGTTCCATCTACTTTGTGTTTTATAGTATAGATTCATTTGCATTCAATTGGTTTATTATCTTCTTGTCACTTAATAATTTCTCAATTACCATTTTCTTGTGTGTTTTTGAAAAATAAGGAGTATTAATTTTTTTTTGTTATGGGATATCAACAAATGTGAATTTATGGATGATGTCATGATTAAACATAAAGCTAAAAAATTGTGAATGACACTTCTTTATCATTGTCAAAACCTATACTTATAATACCTCTTCCAAATTGTCTCAATATCATACTATAAAATTGAATAAACAATTGCAGTACTTTTGATTTATTATTCATTAAAAAATACAAGTTATTCGACAACAATCAACAAACGAAAAAAAACATGTCACACGAAAAAATGTTTGTAACAAGAGTTGGTCCCCAAACATCAAAATGACTAAAGATCAAATAGTTCAACACTTTTAATAAGGCTCGAAGAAAAAATAATCTGCCTACCTTTTTAAAAATGACAAATATCATATTTAAAAGACTCAAAAAATTGTTTTGAAAATATATATAAAAACACACACTTCATTAATTAAAACGTAGGATGACCAAAACATTTATGCTGAAGTCTTAGGAGGCAGAAGATGATTAGGATTTAAGCGGAAGTAAGACCACTAAATAGAGAGCTCGTAATACATCTAAAAAAAAGTATTTACATATATTTCAAAGTTGTAATTTATAATTGGAGAATAAACTATCTTAAATAGAGATAAATATAAACTTAATAGACTTAATTAAGGGGACCATACTAATAAAATAAAATAATATTTTAAAGAGGGGTTCAAACATAATTCTAAGAGGAGTTATGTTTTTAGTTGATGGTATGTACCACTTTCCAAATACATTTGGTTTCCTTATAATGTCAAAGAGTTCATGTTGTTCCATGTTGCATTTAAACCATACATAAATTGTTAGCTTTGGTATATCAGTATCAAATTCTATACTATTCTTTTGCTTTATCTCATGATTTAAAAATAGTCAAGTTAGCTTGCAATGCTAAGCTACTGCCAACTGTTGCATCAAACTTAGTTTTTATAGTTTCTTCATTCTTCTGTTGCTTTGTAGTTGTATTTTGCCATCATTTTGAGAAGCTAAGAAGCACCTCTACCTTAAGTTTTCAAAAAGGTTTGTTTTTGGCTCTCTTTTTTTGCTTGTGTCAGAAAACTACAATGAAAAAACCAGTTGAATTTGATTTTGGCTTTTCTTCTTTCCTTGCATCAAACTGTTTGATTGACTTATTTGAGCTTGTCTAATGGCATAAGCACTCACAAAACTTATGGAAACAACATAAACTGTTTATTCAAACAAGGCTCAATAGAAATGATGAATAAGTTGCTAACTCAAACTAGTGAATTAACTTTTCTTCAGTAACTGTTTTATAGTGATTTTTCTCAGAGAAAATGGTGGCGAAGGCTAGCTCGGATGGAGATATTGCTTCAACTGAGATGACAGGGTCAACAAGTCATAGTCCACCGATTCGTGCAGGTTCTGAAAATGTTCAGGAAGTGGCTGACATGCACCAGGAACCAAAGAAAAACAAGGTGAAGAATCCAAGAATCAAAACAGTTCCCTTTTGCAAACTTTTCTCATTAGCAGACTCTTGGGACTATTTCCTTATGATTGTTGGAACTATAAGTGCTATTGGTAATGGAGTCTCTATGCCTTTAATGACTATAATTATCGGAGATACTATCGATGCTTTTGGAGGAAATGTTAACACCAAACAATTAGTTCATCAAGTTTCCAAGGTGTCTCTCAAGTTTGCAATCATGGGTGCATGCACCTTTTTCGTGGTGTTTCTACGTAAGCATATCAATTTCTCTAGCTTAGTATAATTCAATAACTAAAAGCTAGAAACATATATTAGTTTTACCTTAGGATTAAAATAACAAGAGTTAGATATACATGAAATTTGTTTTCAGAGGTGGCTTGCTGGATGATCACAGGAGAGAGACAAGCTGCAAGAATAAGGGCCTTATACCTCAAAGCAATTTTAAGGCAAGACATAAGCTTCTTTGACAAGGAAACAAACAATGGTGAGATTGTTGGAAGAATGTCAGGTGATACAGTTCTTATTCAAGAAGCTATGGGAGAAAAGGTGTTAATGGACTATTTAAAGAAATCAGATAAATTTTCTATGCATCAAAATATGTTTCATCATTTCATCATCTAACTGATAGCAAAATTGAAGATAATAATAACTAATTCTTTCTGTGATATGTCGTCAGGTAGGAAAGTTCATACAGTATGTGTCAGGTTTTTTAGGAAGTTTAGTTGTTGCATTCATCAAGGGCTGGCTTCTATCAGTTGTTCTTCTATCTTCGCTTCCTTTTCTTGTCCTCTCCGGTTCCATGATGAGCTTTGCTTTCGCAAAGATGGCATCTCGTGGACAAACAGCATATTCTGAAGCAGCAACAGTAGTAGAAAAGATACTCGGTTCAATTCGAACCGTAAGAGAAAATTTCATAGTTTTTCTTTCTATATTAACTTTTCATGTTTAAAACTAATGATACACTCAGAGTTTCTCCAACGCATGCAGGTTGCATCATTTACTGGCGAGAAGCAAGCTATAGCTCAATACAATCAATCCTTAACTAAAGCCTACAAAATTGGAGTGCAAGAGGGATTAGCTATTGGATTAGGCCTTGGATCGGTTCGCTTATTTGTTTATTGCACTTATGCTTTGACCGTATGGTTTGGAGGGAAGATGGTACTCGAGAAAGGTTATACCGGAGGTGAAGTCATAAGCATATTTTTCGCAGTACTGACAGGTTCCTTGTAAGTTAAGTTAGTTTTTTGTTTTTGCAAGAAGATTAGATGCACATATCACATATATACATCCCTTCTTATGAACTAATTTTGTTTTCTAGGTCTCTTGGACAATCAATTCCATGCTTATCTGCATTTGCTGCTGGACAAGCTGCATCATTTAAAATGTTTGAAACAATTAAAAGGAAGCCAGAAATCGATGCTTATGATACTACTGGGAGAAAGCTCGATGACATTCGCGGAGACATAGAACTTAGGGATGTTTGCTTTAGTTATCCTACAAGACCAAATGAAATGATATTCAATGCATTTTCTATTTTAATATCAAGTGGCACCACAGCGGCTTTAGTTGGCCAAAGTGGAAGTGGGAAATCAACAGTTATTAGTTTGATAGAGAGATTTTATGATCCACAAGGGGGTGAAATTCTCATCGACGGTATCAACCTCAGAGAATTTCAACTGAAATGGATCAGACAGAAAATAGGCCTAGTCAGCCAGGAACCAGTTCTCTTTACTTGTAGCATTAAAGAGAATATCTCATATGGAAAGGATGGTGCCACCGATGAAGAAATCAGGGCTGCAGCAGAACTTGCTAATGCTACTAACTTCATCGATAAATTTCCTCATGTGAGCTCTTATTTCTGGATTCTTATAAAAATTTCAACAACATCATACAATACTCTATATGTTTATTGTCCCTTTTACTCACTAATTCTGAAAAATGATTAATTTAGGGACTTGAAACGATGGTTGGTGAGCATGGAGCTCAGCTTTCTGGAGGCCAAAAGCAAAGAATTGCTATAGCAAGAGCCATTCTTAAGGATCCAAGAATTCTACTCCTTGATGAAGCAACAAGTGCACTTGATACTGAGTCTGAAAAAGTGGTACAAGAGACACTAGACAAAATTATGATAAATCGAACAACAATCATTGTAGCTCATCGCCTTAGCACAATAAGGAATGCCGATACCATTTTCGTTATTCACCAAGGAAAAGTAGTAGAAAAAGGTATACATTTACAACATACATGCATGCATAGGGACTAAGTATGATGCAATGCAGCATTCTTACACTTTCTAACTGATTATTAGGTACAAATGCCGAGCTCACTAAAGATCCCGATGGAGCTTATAGTCAGCTCGTTAGATTGCAAGAAATTAAAACGGATTCATCAGAACAATATGGTGCTAATGACTCTGATAGTAGTCACAACTCATTTGTAGTATCGAATTCTATGCCAACCACACAAGTAAAAGGGTCTGAAAAAGTTCTTCCTTCAGAAGTAATGTCGCATAAAATTAAAACTCGAGATATCTCATTTTTGCGCCTCGCTTATCTTAACAAGCCAGAAATCCCAATGTTACTCATAGGGACTCTAGCAGCAGCGCTAACCGGAGCAGTGCTACCTATTCTGGGGCTTCTAATCTCAAAGATGATAAATACATTCTTTGAGCCTGCTGATGAACTCCGCAAAGATTCGAAGTTTTGGGCAATAATATTTGTTTCCTTTAGCGTGGCATCGTTTGCTTTTCACCCCTTAAGGTCCTACTTTTTGGCAGTAGCTGGTTCGAAGTTAATAAAAAGGATCCGATTAATGTGCTTTGAGAAAATAATTCACATGGAAGTAGGATGGTTTGATAAAGCTGAGAATTCAAGTGGTGCCCTTGGAGCAAGGCTGTCAACTGATGCTGCTTTGATTCGAACTTTGGTTGGCGATGCATTCGGTTTGCTAGTTCAAGATACTTCCACAGTTATTACAGCCTTGGTAATTTCCTTTGAGGCAAATTGGCAGCTTTCTCTCATCATTCTTGTTTTGCTACCTCTACTTTTAGTAAACGGACATTTGCAAATCAAGTCTATGCAAGGATTCACCACAGATGCAAAGGTTTGTGCCTTATTTGATTAATACTAATATCTATTTGATATGATTTTATAATGCTTTATATATATTTGACAGAAACTATATGAGGAAGCAAGTCAAATAGTGAACAATGCAGTAGGAAACATCAGAACAGTTTCTGCTTTCTGCGCGGAAGAGAAGGTTATGGAGTTATACCGGAAGAAATGCATAGTACCAATCCAGACAGGAAAAAGGCAGGGTTTAGTCAGTGGAATAGGTTTTGGTTTAGCAATCTTCTTTCTGTTTTCTGTCTATGCATGCAGTTTTTACGCAGGCGCCCAACTTGTTGAGAATGGCAAAACATCAATATCAGAAGTTTTTCAAGTAAGTTTTTCTTAAGGTCTAAATTCATCACATTGTTCTAGCATTAAACATATATTTTCCCAAACTTTTCAGGTATTTTTCTCTCTCACATTGGCAGCTGCCGCGATATCTCAATCCGCTTTCCTGGCTCCAGGAGCTAGTAAAGCAAAAAGTTCAGCTGCTTCTATATTTGCTATTCTTGATCAGAAATCAGAAATAGACCCTAGTGATGAATCAGGAATGACACTGGAAGACGTGAAGGGAGAGATCGAGTTCCGTCATGTCACTTTCAAGTATCCAATTAGACCTGATGTTCATATATTCAAAAATCTTTCCTTAACCATTCATGCAGGACAGGTAACTTAAAAAGTTATATATTAGTTTGATGGATAACTCTCACTAGAAGCTTAAAGTTTGGTTGTTTCAATCAGACAGTTGCATTGGTTGGAGAAAGTGGAAGTGGAAAATCAACATTGATATCATTGTTGCAAAGATTTTATGATCCAGATTCAGGTCAGATTAAACTGGATGGAACAGAAATTCAAAAGCTACAACTTAAATGGTATAGGCAACAAATGGGCCTAGTTAGCCAGGAGCCTGTTCTGTTCAATGACACCATCCGAGCCAACATTGCTTATGGAAAAGGTGGTGACGCGTCTGAAGCTGAAATTATCGCAGCGGCAGAACTCGCAAATGCTCATAAGTTCATAAGCAGCTTGCAGCAGGTAAACATCTAATACACTGTCTATGAATCACGGACACACTGATTTGTAGACACTTGTAATAATTTGAGAAAAACTAGTAATCTATGCAGCATGGCTTATTGAAATCTAGAAAAACAACATATGCAGGGGTATGATACAATAGTAGGGGAGAGAGGGATACAACTATCTGGAGGACAGAAGCAACGTGTGGCAATTGCAAGAGCCATAGTTAACAGTCCAAGAATATTGTTACTAGATGAAGCCACAAGTGCACTTGATGCTGAGTCTGAAAAAGTTGTTCAAGATGCACTTGATAGAGTGAGGATGGACAGAACAACCATTGTGGTGGCTCATAGATTATCTACCATAAAAGGTGCAAACTCAATTGTAGTTGTTAAAAATGGAGTAATTGAGGAGAAAGGAAAACATGATACATTGATCAACAAGGGTGGTATCTATGCTTCTATAGTAGCACTTCACACAAATATTAATGCTTAATCTTAAGATTCTTTTGAACTATTTGTATCTATTCTCAATCTTTTGTAGTTTGTTTTCATATTCTATAAGAATAAGGAATCTTGATTTATTTATTTTTATCAATTTCATAACTATTTCATCTCATTGGGTACTAATTTTTCATATAGTAATTGTTTGTATTTTCATATATTTTAAAATTGTAATTTAAGATAGGAGAATAAACTAATTTAAATAATGATAATTTAAATTTAATAGGGACTTAATTAATGGGTCTCATACTAATATAAACTAGATCAAGAATAAAGAATAACGTAACATGCGGGGTTGAGATGAGATTTTTTAAATAATATTATAAAATATAAATTTTGATTTTGTTTATTATATTTTTTTTTTTGTAATTGAGCGGTAAGATAAAGATGATAAGAACAAAAATATGTTTGAATCACCAAAATGCTAATAAGAAGTCGCAATTTATTTTTGAAAATTTTTAATTTTTTATATTTTAGTTTTTTCCGACATTTTTAAGAAGGTTTGTTCTTTATTATTTAGTTGATAAAAAATGTTTCACATTCAAACGGTGCATACTCTATGTAATCATTCATGCCGATCAACATTAACATCCTAGATGTGCTATCTATTTTGCGTTAAATTTGTAGTCTAAAAAGTTTATGTGTTCTCCTTTTAAAAAACCATTGATTTTCAACATTTACAATTGACTTAATTCAGGGTCGTTTGTTTTGATTTTTTTTTTAAAAACAATTTTTATAGTTACAAAATTTTGGGTAAAAAAAAATTACAAAGAAATTTTTCATAAAAGTTTCAAATAAAAATTTGGGTTGAATGGTTATTTTTAAAATATTATTTTAGATATTTCATCATCTTTTTGAAATTTTTTTTTTATATCAAAATTTCATAAAATCACTTAATTTTGAAGTTATTTCAAATAGATTTTCATATAAACCATTTTTGAAATACAATTTTTTAAAAAAGTTGCAATTTTGAATATATATATATATATATATATATATATATATATATATATATATATATATATATATATAAAACAAATATAAAAACTTATAATATTTTGAGAAACAGTTATGTAAAATCTATTTTTCAAGAAAAAAAACCATTTTTCTAAAGTTGAAACAAATTGGCCCTCAATTGAACATGTTCTTCAATTTCAATTATTCACAATTTAATGACATTTTTTTCTATAATGAGTTATAAATGATAGTTAAGAATTTATGGTTTAATATTTCAATATTTATCTGCAATTATAATTTAAAATAATAATTTAGAAATAATTTAAAGCATTTATTTATTTATCTGAAAATTATGAATTAAATTTAAAATAATAAAAATAATTTAAAGTATTTATGTATCTATTTGAAAATTATGAATTAAATTTAAAATAATTGTTTGATAATTTTTTAGTATTGAAATGAGATTTAATATTTGAAGTTAAATATCGTAATTTTTTTAATAAACCGTTGATATATTAAAGAAAATAAAGATAGTACATGATTTTGAGGGGGTAAAAAGTTACTAAAAGAAGTTAGTATTTTAAACATAATACAACTTTTACGATAAGAAATAAAAAAAACACACAACAAACCCTAACTAGTAACAAATTCGAAACTAGATAACAAAAGAAAAGTGTTGTATGAATCTTCACAAACTTTAATTATTGGTGAATAAAACGACTCATTCATGTACCAACAACTCCCTATGAATATCACAACAAGCATAAAAGCTCTTTCAAACTAAACAAACCAAAATAACTTCGAGCCGAACAAGGAACAAAGACGACAAGATTGGAAAGAGAACAAAATCGTTGTTGTGGTAGCATCAATCCAAAAGTTTTGATAACTGCATATCTCAACATATCTGAAACAAATCAATAATCAAAGCTAAACACCAACACGATAACGATAACAGAAGAAGTCAAAGAATGACAAAACTACAACAACTCTTCCCTCGAGCTAGCTGTAACCACCTCCCGAAAAGCAGTACATAAACTCAGGAAACTAGAATCCAACGACGTGAGCAAGCTAATTGAGGAAGAGAAAACTGAAACTACCACATGACGGTAGTGATGAAACAAATAGTACCTATAAGGAAAAACCACATGGAGGCGGCCGCGTGAAAACCATCAACGAAAAACTCCCATGAAACACTGTGGCACGGAGGAAGATCCTCAACGTACCACCAAACAACTTTGTTACATCCTAAAGATGAAGATTTGTATTGTGTGACCACTTTATCTTTCTATGTTATGATTGTTTTAAAACTGATACACGTGAAAATATTGAAATAGTTATTAGTATATGAAAAGCAAATAAATGGTATTTTGCAACGGAATCGATTACCAAAATATCTTGCGAGCAATTTAAGTAGTAATAATGTTATCATTTTAGTAAGAGATTAAAAATTGTTTTTGTTATTTAAGAATTGTATCATATCTCATAATTTTTTATCGAGTTATTTGAAATTGATTTATTTAATTTTTTATAAAAAATATGTAAAATAGAATAAAATTAAACTTTAAAAGAGATGTCAAGATTAATGTCCCAACATCAAAACACAATATTAAGATAAATGTTATAACATCATCTGGTGATAGAATTTCTTTATCAAGTAGTAAATTATGTAGAACTAGTGTGTATACCCGTGCGACCCGTGCGAGGCACGGCTTTAATTTGTATTAGTTTAAATAATTATGTCTATTACATATAAAATAATTATATTTCGAATATCTAATTAAAATAATAAAATAGAGATAATTTAATTAAAAATTAAAATTAAAATAATATAATAATATAATAATATTTTTTGTCTTATTAGTTTCATTTTTTAATACAATATTTTATAGAAATTATAATTATTAAATAATAATTTTTAGAAGAAATTATAATTTTTATTATAAAAAAATTATAAATCACAAAATAAATTTATAGTAAAATATATATATTTTTTAAAATATAGTATTTACTATTAATATATATATATATTTGTTTTATTTAAATATAAAATGATTATTTATTATAAATATATATTTTTTTCATATTAATATCAACAGAGATATTAAGTATATTAAAAAACAAATAAAATAAAATAAAATATTAAATCCTTTATAAAAAATAATTTCCACAAATAGTGACACATATGTCTAACTGAAACGTGTGAGAATGAAAAGTTAATCTAGAAACGGAATAGAAAGTATTTATTTTATAATTTATTTTTTAAAATAATCTTTAAATATAATAATTATTAAATATACTAAAATAAAAATATCATTAATTATAATTCTAATATTTTTGAAAGATTAATCTTTGCAATTATTTCATAGACCCTTTCACGTCCAAGGGCCCACAAAATGGCCACAACATCTATTACATAGATTAGACAAATTAGATGATGATATAATTGAATAATAACGAAAATTGAAGACAATAAAAAACAAATAGAATATTTGTTTTGAATTAAATAAAAGCTTTACCAATTAAGTAGTCCATATCAATTTTCCCATGGGAAGGACACAAATGAGTAAGGGGTTACTGTTATGGGATCATCACCAATTTCTGTAACCACAGTAGAACTCTGCAAATTCAACTTAAATTGATGTTTCGTGGTCCTATACCCTCCAGTATTAGCGGCAACCCCAAAATATTGAAAATTATAAACAATACCGTCACGAATCTTATTCTCAAATCGAGGCAATGAGCCTTACGAGATGCTTGTATCTTGAAACCCTATAAACAATAACAAACAAATATCAGAATAAAATGATATATAATAATATGCAAAGAAAAAAATTACAAATCAAACAACAACAACAACCTTCTCATCGATTAAAACCATCTCCATCGCATAATGTTTTTGTTTACAATTCATGTCTGACACAAACCACAATCGAATAACTCGAACAACAACGTTCCATGATTCTTTTGCTGGTGTGATTTCAGAAACAAAATCGTATTGGAAAAGGGAAGAAGAACATGAATAGATGGAGGCGTGTGGGAATTGTGCCGTCAATGCAATTTAAGGGCAAAGAATGGGAAACGAAAAGAACGCATGAAAGGAGGTTCTGCCGTCAATTGTAAATTCAATGCAATTTAATGGGAAAAAAACAAAGGTGTGTGTGGAAAAATTTGTGTACGGGTTAAAAAATTTGTAGAATAAAAAATATTTTATAAGTATTTACAATTAAAGTATATATGTTAATATGTTATTAGACAGAAAAAATTGATTTTTTTTTAAAATAAAATATATATCTTATATGTCATTAAAAAATAATAAATTCATCAAATTATAATGCAAAAATGAGATTGAGGTCAAAACTATTTTAACTAAAAAGATTAATTTCCTAAATGAAAGATTGAGGTCAAAACTATTTGTATCAATTTTATAATATAAAGGTTAATATTTTATCATAAAAAAATATTATTTCAACTGAATTTTATTTTTTCTTATATCATATGTCATAATATCTTATATTCCATCCGTCTAAAAATAAGTATCATTTAATTAAGTATAAAATATTTGTTTATCGAAGGGATATCATTCTTAGTACATTGGATTAAAATAAATATTTTCTATATATATATAATTATTATAAGGTATTTTCTATATTTTGTTAAAATTTTGTGTGAACTAATTATAATAAAAAAATTATATTTCTTGTTTCTTATGTTAGGTAAAATGCCTTTTATAAAATTAATTATAATTAAATAATTAATAAGTATTCAAAATTTATTGTGTGATTCTATGTTTAAAAAATTAGCATATTAATAGATTTATTTTTATTTCTAATTTACCTTCTTATATAATGGTCAAATAAAAAAACTTGAAAGTAGAATTTACATTTTGTATATGGTAAACATGAAAATAAGATAATTTTGAAAAAATTACATGAAAATGATTAATTAGATTTGTATCATACATTTAATTTAGATAACTTTATTTGTTTTAAAAAATAATAAGAATGAAAAATAGAAATATAAAATAACTTTACCAGTGAATTTTGTTTTTGGTACAACAAAATATTTATATGATCAAATTAATTGTGTATCATTTATATTTTAGAAAAAAATAGGAAAAATCATTTATGTTGGCTATAAATATTGGTATTAATTATTAATAAATTCTATAAAATAAACTGAAATAATTCTTAATGAATCTCAAACTTAATTCTATTTTTTCTTTTTATAATTATTATAATTATAATTATATAGAGAAAGTAAATTTACAGAATTTATATTATAGTTTTATATTTATTAAATGCATTTTTAATTCTTCAAAATATGAGTATTCAAAATATGTCAGTTAACATTTTTACTTTGTAATAATGATCATAAAGAAATTAATGGGAAGGAAATTAATGCTTCATTTTTGAACTGGAACAATACAAAAGTTAATGGGAAGAAAAATAATGTGGACGGTTCATTTTTCTAAAAATCTCAATTGCTGTGTAAGCGTGACATTACAGAATTTGTGTAATGATATCAAAAATTAAAATAAAATTAATAATAATTAAATAAAAGAAAGTTTCCATTTATAGAAAATTTACAAATAGAAGAATGCATGAGAATTTGACAAGTGGCAAACTTGCCAAAGTACTCATCTTGCTTTTTTCTATTGTATGATTAAAGTATAAAAGGTAAAATAACACATTCAACTGTTAACTCAGTTCAGTGCAACATCACCTACTCTAGAGACAATCAAGTCAGGAAGGGAATCCACTATGATCGTATTAGTTCAAAGCTTAAACAATTCTAGTCTATAACTTATCACCTAATCACTATCTTGAACTACTTTTACTTATAAACCTTCTAGATATGAGATTCCTGTATCACTTTCCACGGTCTCCTCAGTGACAACAATAAAAAAATAGAAGAACACACTTCCAATTACAATACTTAGTTTTGTTTAAAAGTTTTTAACTAAGAACAATAACTTGACACACAATCAATTCTTTGCTTAAAAGATCATGAGTGATGGGCAAGTAACAATGAATAATCAATATACCCCAATGTATCGAAAGATACATGGTGACACATAAAAACAAACAAAATACCTAAAGTACTCTTAAAACCCTAAACCCTTATATTATGCACCCACGGTTTTTGATGTGAATGCTTGCTAATTTTAGGTTTAGAAAGTCCTTATATATAGACTCTTGTAGTATGAGTTTGGACTCTTCAATCAAATTCAATCTTCCAATTGTAAATCAGATGTAAGACCTTCTTCGCAAAAATAGAAGTAAATCTTCAAAGTTTCCTAAAAAGTCTTCAAGATCTTTTTTTATGAAACCAAATCAAATATGCATTGTTTCTATTAAAATCTTCTTGACTTGCGAAATAAAGTTAGATATATCCAAGAGGATCTCACAAAATTAAATAAAATATGTCAAAATAATAAAAGTAGCATCTGCTTACAGTTGGCCGAAATGTTAAGACATCTGGATCAACATCTGTCTAATATTCATGACAACAGAACGTGTCATGTCAGTTGGTCAAGATGTCATGACGTCTTACTCAACATTAGCTATGGACCATGTTTTAGAAAAATTTCTGTCAATCATAAAATCGTGGATCTGACAATCTCCCTCTTTGGTAAATTTTGGCTAAAACACCCTTAGCACAATCAAATTGGAGAGAGGAATAAAACCGCAAACATAAAACACAAGCTACGTGAAAAACATGTAAACTTTATACAAAACTGCAAACATAAAAATATATTAGAGATACATTGTAGTTATAGAGAGACTCAGCTTCACACATAACTCTTCTTCAAACTCTATAGGTCAAACTTCAGGACATGTGGTATGATATCACACATCACAACTCCAACACAACACAAAACAATTCCATCATAGTACAAATCTCATCAAATTCAAACATGTCCATTACTCCCCCCGTCACACATAATTTATACCCTCTATGGGGAAAATCTAAATCACCAAAAAAGAAAAATTATCAAACCAATATGAACTATCCAAGTTCACACATCAAAGACACATGCAACTAAATAAAAATAAGCCTCACATCATATAAACCTCTCATCAGGCAAGATGTTAGAACATATGGTAAAATATCATGCATACATACCACCATCAGCAATAACAACAGCAAAAACACAAACAAGCATGACATACAATCATGCTCCCCTAAATAGTTGCATACAACAAACAACCATAATAGACTACTCTTCCTTTAGTAGTAGTACATTTCTATCACAATTTTTGTCAACATGTCAAGATATGTGACACGACATCAGGATAAACAAAAAACACACTAACATTTTACTCCCCCTTTTAGCCAGAACTTAACAAAAATAGAGTAAATGTAAAAACAAATTGAAAACGCATAGAAGCATACAAACATAAACACGGATGGAAGCATAAAATAGCAATGGAAACAAACAAAGCTCATATGGAAACACATATTCATGGGTCATCTTCAAGTGAAATTCTGCCTCTTTCCCTAATCAAATATCCTCCTGCACCTCTTGTTATTGTCACCATCCCTTATATATTGAAGAAATCTTTTGTTTCATCATTTATCAATAGCAATTTGTATAGCCTTATCATGCCTCAAAGAATAGAGGAAAGATGCAGTGACTGTTGCATTCCTCCATATCTATAATTGCTATGACTTCCTAATAGTGCAATTTCCTAGCTCACTACTTATGTTCCAAATTATTTTGCATATAAAGCTTCAGTAAACATAACAGTCAGTTGATCCTTAGTTTCCATATGCTTCAGCATAACAACATTTCCTTCCACAAGATTCTTGATTAGTTTATTATAACTATCAAGGTTCTTGTTCAAGCCATGTTGAATGAGATATCTGATAACATTCAGATATGCACAGTGTAATGTCATGACACCCTGTTTGACATTATACTCCTTCAACATTTGTTCCACCCTTATTAGTTTAGAGAAACTTCTTATTGTTTCAATGATTCAATTCAAGATCCTTTTTTCTTGAATAATAGGACTCCTCCTTGGTTCAAGCTTAGAAACAAAACATGAATTTGATATTTCGTTATTGAATTATGTGATGTTTACTTCATTAGAGTGTATTGTAATTATATCCTTGAGTTTTTTTGTCTGAAATATAATAAAGAGAGCTGACTTCTCAGAGTTATCTGGAACAACACTTGTGAACTCAAATGTTACTTTTTTTCCTGACTCCTCAGACTGCACAAAAGATGTTCTAACATTATCTTCAACATCCATCCTTTGTTCAGTATTTGAATCATCAATCACCACACTTATGGATTTTATTGTAACTGTAGTTATGAAATTGAAAACTCTATAGGCTATGTTGTTTAAAGAATAACCCAGAAATATCCATTCCCCACTTATGGGTTCCATCTTATTCTTTTGATCTTTGTTAGTTAAAACATAGCATTTACTTCCAAAAATATGAAAGTATTTGACTATAGGCTTCCTTACTTTTCATAACTCATAGAGAGTGGTTGAAGAGTCTTCTCTCAAAGTGACCCTATTATAAATATAATATGTAGTATTCATGGCTTCATCCCAAGATTGCATGGTAATTCCTTAGCAAGAAGCATGATTCTAGTTGATTCTTATATAGACCTTGTTTTTTACTCAATAATTCCATCTTGCTTAGAAGTGATGGAAAAATAAAATTCATGACTGATGTCCTTGGAAGCACAAAATTCAAAGAATTTAGCATTCTAAAATTCCTTATCATGAAACATGACTCTAGCTTGTGTGGGTGTACCTACAAGTGTACTTCTAAACCCAATAGCACTATAATTATTATTCTTCGGGTTATCCACAGTGTTACCATTGTGGCAAGTTAACTTTACATCATCTTTTGTGCATCTGACTTACTTTTAGAAAACTCTCTTGCATAGAAAACATCAACCTTTTAAGAGTTTCCTCCAACACGAACATTTTTTGTTGAGGCGCTTGAGATTCTTGAGCTGCACCTTGACCAACATTCAATGTTTGATTATTGTTTCTCCACTTGAAATTAGTGTCACCCTTCCACCCGGGGTTATACGTGTTAGAGTATGAATTGTTTCTTCTGAAGTCTACATACTGAACATCTGCACTCTCCATGTTTGGAACATAATTACCATTTAAATGCTCTCCTCCACAGAAATCACATCTTAGAGTTTGGATATGGCTCATGTTATATAGGTTAATTGAGAAGCAACCAACCGTTTGGTCAGAGCCTCCAATTGGGCTAGTAATGCAGTTATGTCAAAAGCTAACACACTTTTCCCTTCACGACTCCATCACTCGAGCGATACTCATTTTGACACATATTATCGATGAATGTCTCAACTTCTTCATTAGTCTTTGCTCTCAATGTACCCCCAAATAAGGCATCAATAAGCATTCGGGTGGGCGTTGTAAATTCGCTTATAAAGTGTGTCATATGTTTCATCGAACTCATGTTATGGTTTGGGAACTTGAGGAGAAACAATTTTAATCTCTCTCATGCATGCAACAGAGATTCACTCTCCTCATGGCTAAAATTCTAAATTGTAACTTTTCTTTCAACAAACTGCGCATTTGAATTGTATCTCTCCAGGAACTTATCTTCTAACTCCTTTCGTGTTTAGATCATCCCATTGGGAGGACACTACAACCACTTCATTTCTCTACCAATTAATGAAAATACAAATAGATGAACTTCATTTTCCATAAATCTTTTCAATAAAAGATACATTCGTGAAACATTTTATGAGTTGATCTGTTGTTGTATGTTGTTTTGGTTATGTTGATAAATGTTAATAAATATTGTTGTATGTTGTTGATAAATGTTTTTTAGAACAAGAAAAAAACATTGTTAAATCACAAAGAAGAGGTGTGGTTCACAAATGGTCCGTGTTATTATGGAGAAACAATACAAGAAGAATGAAGTTATTATAGAAGCTTCATTTGCCTTGTATTTTTTTCGTAACAACACTAAGTGGATCCATTTTAGTTTATTCTGAGACAAGTAGATCACTTCTTCGTCTTTATTTTCCATAAATCTTTTCAATAAAATGTACGTTCGTAATTCATATCTCACTCGTTAACATAGAGAATTTGGTTCAATGTCTTAAATTCCTCATATCAATGATTCCTTCTCTTTTAGTTTATTTTGAAAAACACCAAATGTTTTTACTAATTCAGACTCATCATAATCTCTATCATCATCATCACCATCATCATCATTATTTGATGATTATTACGATGGTGATGAATCCAAATTAGTCAATAAATTGATGTTTTTCAAACTAAACTAGAAGAGAAGGAACGATTGCTATGAGAAACTTAGGTCATTGAATTTGATTTTCATAAAAGTATGTTGTTTATGGTCAACGTCTTTGAATCATGGTTGCGTGAGGTAGTGTTGGTTTTGAACTGTAAGCATGATCGCCTTTATTTTTTCGTATTTGGGCTGCCTATTGGTGGTAATTTTAGGAAGCTTAATTTTGTTATCCTCTAATTGACTGCATCGAAAGAAGGTTTTCAGGGTGGAAAAGTTGATTTCTCTCTATGAGGGTCATTTGATTCTTATTAAGTTTGTCCCGTCCTCCATTTTGATCTACTTTATTTCTTTATTCAAGGCACCCTTGGGTATCATATCTTCCCTTGAATATATTTTATGCATTTTTCTAAAGGGGAGGAATGAGGAAGTGATGAAATCCTGGATTGAATGTGATTTTATTTGTTTAAAAAAAGAAAATGGAGGTTTTAGGTTAGGAGGTTGAAGTAGTTTAACTTAGTCTTACTTGGTAAATGGTGTTGGAGGATTCTAAATGAGACAGAAAAAATTTGTATAGGGAATTTTATACTCGGTATGGTGAGAAATACAGTGATTATGTTTTGGGGGAGGTAGTGGATCTATTTGGTGGAGGAATTTCAAAAAAAATTAGGGAGGGTTTTTTTATCGATGGAGGAGGATGGCTTCTAGATAACATTGTTCAAAAGATAGATGATGGGTCTTCTAATCAGTTTTGGAAATATTCTTTTAAGGTTAGATATAAGTAAGTTGTTTGATTTAGCGGAGATTAAGATAACGACTGTAGCAGATATGAAAGAGTTCGGGTGAAGGAAGAATGATAAGGTGTGGAAGTGGCGTAGGAGGTTGCTTGAGAGGGAGGAGTTAGTGGAAAAGTATGTTGAGCGCTTAACCCAAATTGTTTTGCAAGTGGATGCATAAGATTGTTGGTTATGAAATTTGAATCCATCTTCTTGCTACACGGTCAACAATTTTTCTGAAGTTGCCGACAACAACAATTAGGATAATTCCTAAATTTTATGGTAGACGATTGTGTCGCTCAATGTTTCGATTTTTAGCTGAAGATTGTTACTGAATTGTATTTTGGCAAAATAAAATTTTTCTAGGCATAGAATTCTTGCTATGAACAATCAAAGATGTGTGGATAATTGTGGTGTGGATGAAGACAAAGATCATTTATTTGTAAAATGTGATTTTTTGGTAGATTGTGCCCTATTATTTTCAATTGGTTAAGGTTCTCAACGACATCTTTAGGAAAGTTATTATAATTTGGTGGGTTAGGTGGTTTCTCACAAAATGTTTTGTTGTCTCTTAACACTATTTGGTTCTATGTGATTTGAATTATTGGGAAATAGCGAAATAGACATAGTTTTCATATTAAAGCAAAGCATTTGCAAGTGTTATCTAATATGGTAAAGTTTCATTTGTTTTGGTGGTTAAAATCTAAATATGTTACTTTCGATTATGATTATCAGTTTTGAAGGTTAAATCTTTTAACTTGCTTACCAACTGTTATATAGTCTGTTTTATGTTGAACTCTTTCAGTGTTTAGATTGTAATTTCAGATTCTTCTTGACATCTTCAATATATGTTGTGCTGGAGTGACTTGATGTAATAGTTAATATATATCTTATTTTGTATTTTTTAAAAACAACAACTTCGTCACTCCCTTAATTATAGTGATATATTTATTTAAAAAAACTAATAAAATAATTTTTAAAATTAATTATTAACTAATTAAGAACATTTAAAAGATATATTTATTTTAAAATAAAATATGAATAAATATAAAACACTAAATTGAGTAGGAGTGTTTGTGGTGCGGTTTGGGCGGTTTTAAAGCAAAAAATTATCCGAACCGCAAAAGAGAGAAAATGTGTGTTTCAGTTTGATTCGGTTGACTTTTAAAAATAAAACTTAACCAAACCAAACTAATAAGGTTTGGATTGATTCGGTTTATTAAAAAAAATATTGAGCCACATACACGTATAGAAAAAAATTAATTTTGTGTTTCATCGTTCACACATTATCATAAAATAAATTTATAATAGTCAAAATAAATTTATAATTTGATATATAAAATTGTGTATTATAATTTTATCTAAATCTAAAGAATGGTATACATAAGATTACATTCTTAAATAAATATTATACAAAGAATACGATAAAATATATTTTATAAAAATAGTATTTATAAATGAATAATATTTTATTTTTTTATCATTTGTAAATTAAAAAAAATCATACAAATATAAACATAATACATGTTGATTTCTCTAAAGAATTAAATAAATATATATTTGTTAGTAAGATTTTATAACATAATGCGTTTGATTTGGTTTGATTCGGTTTGCAAAATACAAATTGTAAATCAAACCGAACCGCGCGATTTCATTAGAAAATGACTCAAACACATCCGAATCAAATACAGTTTTATGCAATTTCGATTTTGTTTCGGTTCGATTTTGTGATCTTCTATTGAGCCGGTTCAATTTTAAACATCACTGAAATTGAGTACCCAAAATTTTCAATTCTTACATTAATGTTTAGTAACTTAAAAAAATTGAGATGTCAAAAAGCTGATTTAAAGTTTAATTTAATAAATTATATAAACATAATTTTCTATTATCCAATTAGAAAAAATATGGAGAAAATTGGCTTAAAAAAATATTGAGGTTAAAAATAGTACATTGACAATATAAATTAATATTATATTTTCATCCAATAGAAATTTATCAATCCATCGTATCACATAATTTTTTTAAAAAGAGTGAAGACTCATTTTGGTCCCTCACAAAATCTACAGAATCCAAATTAGTTCTCCAAAAAAAAAGAGTCCGATTTAATCCCTTATAAAATATAACTGGGTCATATTAAACTTTCTCTTAATATTTTTAAACTATTTTTTCTTCTACTTTTAAACCGTGTCTGGATCGCCAAGTCGTATTTTATTTTATTTTATTTTTCATTTTTTAAATACTAAATTGATTTTTATTTTTAATTTTGATTTTATTTTTAAACAACTTAGATTTTAAAATATCAAAAAAGATAAACTTTGTTCTAAGAAGGAATTGAACTCAAGACACTGATGATAAATAATTTGCATGCTTTTTACTAATATTAAACAATTCTAAATTAAAAACAAAAAATATAAAATTTGTACCCATGAGGTCTCAAACTCAAGTCCTTCAAATTTAATGATAGTCACTTCACTGTAAATAGGAAAAGTGATCTAAGAGCGGGTGAATCAGTTAGATTAATCGGTATTATTGATTTTTTCTCGATTATGAATGTTATCAATGTTGTTCTTATTTTTCTGAAATTGTTATAATAGTTTCAAAAAATCAGACATTGTTAACATCCATTATCGAGAAAAATTCACTAATATCGATTAATCTAATTCATGAAATCCCTCTTAGATTACTTTTCATATTTACAATAAAATGACTACTATTAATTTGAAGGGACTTGGGTTTGAGACTCCGTAGGTATTAAAATTTATGTTTTTTGTTTTAAATTCAGAATTGTTTAATATTACTATAAATCATGTGAATTATCTCTCATCAATGTATGTTGGCATAGTGGTAAAGACATAGGATGTGGTTTAAATGTCTTGAGTTTGATTCCTTCTCAGAATCAAATTTATCTTTTTTGATATTTTAAAATCTGAATTGTTTAAAAATAAAATCGAAATTAAAAATAAAAATCAATTTAATATTTAAAAAATGAAAAATAAAAAATAAAATACGACTTAGGGGTCTAGTCATGGTTTAAAAGTAGAAGAAAAAACCAATTTTAAAAAAATATTAACAGAAGGACTAATATAAGCCGGTTATATTTTGTAAGGGATTAAATTGAGTCCTTTATTTTGTGGAGGACTAATTTGGATTCTGTAAGTTTTGTGAGGGACCAAAATAGGTCTTTCACTTTTTAAAAAGTATGACTTGATAGAATACATAATCATAATTAGTTGACCGTGTAAAATTATTTTATTTTACACTATCGGTGTGTATTCACTTTTTTCCAAAAAGATTAACATTTGAGTAACATTGTCAATATCTTAACTATGGAATTGATATGTATTGAAATATATTAATGGTGTAAAAAGAATTACACTCTCAATTAACTATAATTATTGGTTAGTTTAAAATATTTAATTTTATTTTAAAATTTTTCAAAATAATATAATTGAATGTTTATAATGTATTGACGACACGTTAAATTTTTTATGCCAACCCTATTTAACAATTATACTCTTGGTATGTAGTAACAACTTGACGTCTACCCGCCCGATGCGCGAATAAGTTTATAAAATTACTATCGATAAATACCGACTTAGATACATATAAAATATATTTGTATTAATATTTTTTATTGAGTTTATTTTTTATTAAAAAATTACAATAATTTAATATTTTACATCTTATAATATATATATATATATATATATATATATATATATATATATATATATATATATATATATATATATATATATATATATATATATAGCAATACAAATTGTTCGGATTGGGCGATCCGCCCACTACTATCAGGGCCTAGTCCAATGGGCATTAAGGACTCGCGGGCACATCTGCCTATAACGGCTAGGAATGTCCCCACGTGCGTGTTAGGGCCACGTGGCCAACAGTTACTTAACCGTCACCCTGCCCTCCGAGAATAACGAGCCAACCACCCCTTGTATCTCGGAGCTGCAGACTAGGGAGGAGGCCACATGTTGGACTCCTTGCTCACGCAAACTCTGGCAGTCCCAGCTTAGTGGACTTCGTTAAGCTACCCACTAACTGGACCCTTGCCCAGCGTTGGGGGTTATAAATACCCTCTCATTCGAGAGGGTCAAATATTCACTTCTTTTCATTCTCTTTCTACTTGCTCTCTCCTCTTTCCCTTTTTCACATTGGCATCAAATTGTCTTGAAGGTACCCCATCTTTCTCCAACCGCAACAACTTGGACCATCGACGATCCTTCTGATCAGATACGATCACAAACAATTTAAAAAATGAATAAAAATATTTAATATAATATAAACATGTTCAATAGTGTGAATTTATTATAGCAATACTTTCATTTGGCAAATATCTTAATCTCCCATAATATCTATTTGGTTAATAATATTTAAAAAGTATATATTAATATAATTCTTTTTAATACAATCAACTTATAAAAAAAATTAAATTAGTATAATAGAAACACGTTCGATAATATGAGTTTATTATATTAATACAATATTTTTATTTATTATTGATCTAAATTGTCAACATTTTCATAAGTCCTTGTTATCTACTCAATTAAATATAAATTAATAATAAATGTAATCACATTTTTTCAAAAAATATATAATATTTTATATTATAAATCCAATATAAATTAAACAAAAAGATAAAATAAAATTACAATAGTGGTAAGCAAGACCTAACCCATTAAATTAAGAAAAGAAAGAATAAATTAAAAAAATAACAAAAACATTAAAAAAATTAAAAGTTGAAAATATTTTTGAAAAAATCTTTTAAATATACGGTAGTGTGTTCCATCTAATGAAATTTTAGAGACATGACATTGTTTTGTCAATTTTAATGATGATGATAATAAATTATAATTAAGTTAATTGACTTACAATTTAACCATTATTCTTAAGTCTTATATAAATATTTTGGAGATAGTAATGTCCTATTGAATCACTTTTTCACCTAATTTTTTTTAAAATATCTTGTATGTGTTTGTTCTAAAGTAAATATAATTGTTATTATTTATGCTTGCAATATCTTGTCTTCGCCAAATCTTTCAAAAATATATAATGTGTTTTATATAATAATAAAATAATATACCAAGAGATTATGTGTTCAATTCCCGCTACCGAGACTATGTGATGATCTCTTTGGAGAGTGATATGTAAGTATCTTTGGAGAAGAAAAAACTTCTTACTAATTAGAGTTGTTATCAGTAGAAAACATTGTAAGAAATTATAGAAAAGAATAAATGGAGGGAAATGGATAGAAAAACAATGAGTAAATAATGAATTTAAGATTACGGGTATTTATAAAAGTGTGTAAGAATACAAAAAGACATAATATTTTATGATTGTTTTCATATATTATTATTATGACCTATCATATTCTATCAATTAATTAAAAAAAATAGTAACTGATAAATTGAAATAATGTATTACACAAAATAGTATATTTATGACACCTTTAATAAAGAGTTAAAGAGATGGAAAAAACTTCAGAACTGAAAATTGGTAAGTGAATAGAAAAGTGGTTTTTATGGATTAGTCGATCTACTATGCAGGTCGGAAACTGGTGCGATAGCTAAAAAAAAATTATCGTAAAATATATTATTATTATTATTATTATTATTATTATTATTATTATTATTATTATTATTATTATTATTATTATTATTATTATTATTATTATTATTATTGTTAAAATTCGAGTAATATTAAAGTTAAAAATAAAGATAAAATGTAGGAATATTAGTATTTTTAGAGTTATGTATTTTATATGTTGTCTCTATTATACAAATATGTATATTATTTATATAAAATATATTATTTTATTGGTCTATGTAGAGTTTATGATTCTAAATAAATAAAACTCATTAAATCTTTTTTAAAATAAAGTTAAAATATAAGAATATTAGTATTTTTTTAATTTTTAATTTTTAATTTATTATGATGTCTTTATTATAAGGATACGGAAGCATATATATTACCTAAATATGTATTTTATATAGGTCTATGAATTATTTTTAATATTTCTTTAACAAAAATGAGGGTGAAATAAGACAGAAATATCATGTCAAAGACTATCATAATTTTAAATTATATTAAAATATTTTAGATTAAGAGATATTAAAAAAATTATTGTTTTCATCTATGTACTGTTTATGAAATTAAATAAATAAAACCGGCTAAATCTTTTTTTAGGAACAAATATATCATATATTATAAAAATTTAACTCGAATAAAAACTATATCATTTTAACAAATACTATATCATTTTAGCCATTGAAATGGCAAAGGAGAAAAATTGGTCTAGGCTTTGGGTGGAGACGGACTCTCAACCAGTGATTAAAGTTTTCTCTAATACCGTGCTTATTCCTTGGCAAATGCATTCTCGTTGGGTACATTGTAATATCATTCTTTTTAACATGACTTTTTTTATTACTCACATTTATAGAATTGTCATTTTTTAGGTTCATTTCTCCTTGAAAAGGTTTTGGCCTAGTCCCCTTCTCTTTTTTGTTCCTCTCTTTTTTTAATGATATTTCAGACCCTATTAAAAAAAAATCTAAAAAATCTATGATTTTATAAACAACCCATACCATTTAAGTGATAAAGTAACGGAAAAAGTTATAAAAATGATTTACATTTAAAATATATTAATAGTAAAAGAATTATTATAATTGATTTATAATAATGTAAAAATTAAATTTCAGAAAATGAGTAGTATTATAGTTATATTTAGGAAGTTTAAAATGTTATGTATAAAAATAATTTAGAAAAATATAAATTAAAAATAGTATAATAATTTTTCTTTTTATAAAAAATATTAAAGTTGCTTTTTATTAAAAATTAATTTTATTGTAATATTTTATGACCTATCATTTTTCAATCAAAATAAAATAAAAAATTTAAAAACTAAATAATTCAAAATTTATATTAAAATATCAAGAAAATATATTGTCATTGTAGTGTATAAATTAAAAAAATTATTGACTATTAAAATTAAAGTATTTTTTATTATTTATTGTTATATATTGTCATTATTGTAGTGTATTAATTAAAAATTTAGTGATAATTAAAATAAAAATTAAAGAAAATATAATTATAAAATGTAGGCTAAATTACATTTTTGGTCTCCCTATTTTAGTATTTTCACAATTTTAGTCCCCCTATTTTATTTTTAAACACTTTTGGTCCTCATTCCCATTTTTGCTAAAAAAAACGACTATGTCTCACTTTTTAAAATACATGTTTTTCCTTCCTTGTAATTGTATAACACACAACTGATATTTTATTATATGCCACGTATTTTAAAAATGACATATAAGCGTTTTTTTTAGCCAAAGTAGAGATGAGAGACCAAAAGTGTTTAAAAACAAAATAGAGAGACTAAAATCGTGAAAACACTAAAATAGGGGGACCAAAACTGTAATTTAACTTATAATGTAATAATTAAAGTATAAAAAATGAAGAGAGATATATATATTTTTTGTTTGAGAGATTTTTTGACATAAAATTATAAAATATAATTAAATATATTTCAAATTAAGATTATTATTATTATTATTATTATTATTATTATTATTATTATTATTATTATTATTATTATTATTATTATTATTATTATTATTATTATTAGCTATTAAATTGAGAATCAATGACTTCTTTTATAAAAATATGAGAATTAAAGTTATAAGATAAATGAGATGTTTTCTTAATTTTTTTAATATCTTTTTTGTATTATCTTTAATTATATTTTATAAAATTAATAAATTAATAATTAATAAAATGAATGAAATAAATAAGGTTTTTAGTTTTTTGCTACAATATTAAAAATGTAATGATATTAAAAATGTAATGATATCAAAAATATTATATCTTTTATAAAATTAATTAATTAATGAGTGAAAAATGAATGAAACATGTTTAATAAAATCTTGTTAGTAATAAAAAATTAGTTATATATTATTTTTAAAATGTATGAAATACATTTAACAAAATATTATTTTTTATTAGACAAAATTAGTTATATATTTTTAATTTATTTGATATTTATATTTAAAATAAATATCTATTTTATTATAATAATTATTATTATGAGTATTATTATTATGAGTATTATTATTATTTTTATTATTATTATTATTATTATTAATTGAGAATTAATTTTTTATGAAAAATAAGAAATATATTTAAATTTCTGATATTAGTGATGTCTAGAACGAGAGATCACTTAAATCTCTCACTGATGTACCACTTAATTTAGCCGTTTGATCAAAGAAACCCACTTGATGTAAAATAGTCTATACCACATCAAATTAACTCCCTCAACATATCTCTCAGATTCTCACACACTCTCTACATCTACTGCAAGTTTTCTTTTCTCATCGCCTTCAAATAATTTATTGACCATTAACCTTTTATTATCATATAAAACATAATTTTAAAATAGTTGTGTTAACTTTGAATTTAAGGTCCCTCCAATAAATAACTATCTTACTCTTGAATTCTTCTTAAAAATGACATTCATTTTAATGCAGAGTTATTCAACAAGGTGAATCAACATTTGTATCTACTCAAAATTACATGTGTATCTTGTTAAATTTCTTCATTCTTTATTGTAACCATAGGGAACAATCCAAAAATAATAAATATAGCAACTACTCTTTTTTTCTATTTAGTATGTGTCCCCCCTTTTCTTTAGCTTTTCAGAGAACCCTCCTAATAAACCTTTAAATTTTCTAAATATGTTAGTAGTTGATGTTTTTAACGTATTTGATGTAAAAAAAATGATAGCTTGAGGATTGGAAAAGTATTTTTCTGACAATTTTTTTAATTTGAAAAACACACTCTTTGTTTATCTCTTTGTTTATCTGTTGCAGTTTTGATGAAAATATAGATGCTAAATGATGGGGATGATGGGTCAGAATTGGGGAAGAAAACTTAAAATGTTTTATTTTTTGATAAATCTAAACCATTAATTAATCTAATATATATTACTCATGTCTCACCGGTGAACTATCGTTGGTGCCTCATCTTAGATGCTACCTCTGATATTTGACTGAGTTTTTTTAAAAAAATTCTGATCCACCTCCTAAATTTCTAAATTTTTGATAAAATTCAAATTTTTATAAAATTTAATAATTTTTCAGAAGGAGACAATGACAAAAATATATCCTTAAAGGATGACATATACAACTGACGGAGGTGGCAATAAAGTTTTGTTTCATCAAACGTATGCAAGAAAACCATTGATGTAATCCTTTGAAATTTCATTTAGAGTATATATTTGCTAAGGTTGACTCTTGTAAAACAATAAAAATAAAAATAACTTAAATAATTGACTTCTGTTTTAAAAATCTTTCGAAACATAAAATAAAATGATATAAAAATTTATTTTTCAGATCATTTTTAAAAAGTCTTTCAAAATACATAATAAAAATGATGTAAAAAATTGATTTTCATAACATTTTTTAAAAGTCTTTCGAAACACAAAATAAAAGTTAATGTAAAAGTTGGCTTCTAAAACACTTTTGCAAAAGTCTTTTTTACAAAGAATAAAAGTTTAAAAATAATTTTATGATATTTTTGAAAAAATTTCCGATACATAATAAAAGTATATAAAAGAAATTACTTCTGAAACGCTTTTAAAAAGTCTTCCGATACATAAAATTAAAATTAAAAAATAAAATAATAATTTAGTTAAGAATATCCAATAACAAAGTTAGTATTTTGTATAAAATATAAGGATATGAGAATAAATATAAGGATACAAAATAATTTTTTTTTTTTTTTATTTCATATACTTTGCACAAATTTTAATAATACATTGTTATATTTAAAAACTACATTTAATAATTTTTTAACAGTATCAAAATATATTTTTTATTTTTAACCGACAAAACTTTTTTTATAGATGACAAAAATTTACGTGACTTATAAACCGAGATGTCAAAAAAAAAAAAAACTAATTCGGATATTTTAAAATAAATATTCAAATAATACTAATATAATTTTGAGTCAATAAGATCAAATAAAAATTTACTAGTATATGACAAAAAATTCATATTTCGATGCCTACAATAATTAGGCTAAAAAATAAAAATGAAAAAAGAGGTGCCATTCCAAAATTTAAATGATGTGAAAAAATAAGACGTAAGATCTCAAAAAATTAAATTGAAATCTCTTTTAATAAATTATAATAAATAATTAATAGTTTATAATTATTTAAAAAATCTAGATGAAGATTACATAAATATAGTATAAAAAAACATCTCCTCCAATTTTATTTATAAAAAATAATTTATTTTTAAAATTTATTGAATAGTGTATTTACCTAATTTAAGATTTGATTAAATACATTAAAAAATAAATTGTCTTTTATATAGTAGAATCTGAGAGAGTATATAGCTACTTATTCGATGAATTTGTTCATAATTATTTGTTAGAGTTCATATACATCTTTACCATTTGTTAAACAAATTTGGTGCCTACCTCAAATTTATACATAACCATATAGGTATTTTCTTTCATCACAATATTTAGCACATACTATGAACTATTGATTCGATATCTATCACATGATGTGTTTGAAGTCAAACACATGCAATAAAACCATTGATGTAATCCTTTGAAATTTCATTTTGCAGAAAAATAGAGTATTTATTTTGCTAAGGTTGACTCTTGTAAATCTCTTGTGTCCTATTGTATATGTTTTTATCATAGGCTCTTGCATTTGTAGTATGCTAGACTTAGCTATATCTTACCCTATAAAATGAAACTTCAATTTTGCAGACATCATGCGGTCCCCGAGAGATTCATTTTTTTGTGTTGAATAATGCGTTTATTTCTTCAATGCAATGTTATTTAATTCACTATGTTTGTTTACTAGCTAGCAACATTAATAGCACCAAATAAATATTTCTCAGATACAACAGTTCCTGCTGGTTTTGAAAATCTTCAAGAAATGGATGACATGCATGAGGAATCCAGCAAGAAGGAGGTGATGGATCAAAGAATCAAGACAGTGCCCTTTTACAAGCTTTTCTCGTTCGCCGACTCTTTGGATTATTTTCTTATGATTGTTGGAACTATAAGTGCTGTTGGACATGGAGTCTCTACGCCTTTGATGACCATAATCATCGGAGATGCTGTTGATGCTTTTGGAGGAAATGCAAACAATAAAGACGTAGTTCATCAAGTCTCAAAGGTAAGATGTTTTATTTCAATTTCTCCGATTTTCATGTCATAATTCACCATGGTTTGGTTCATTTCATGCTCTCAGGTGTCTCTCAACTTTGCAATCACGGGTGCATGCGCCTTCTTAGCAGTGTTTCTACGTAAGAATGCCGAATGAATTAGCTTAGTGTATGTAATTCAAGTTAATATGATTAGAAAAGTATGAATATGATGATGATTTATCTTGCAGAGGTGGCTTGTTGGGTGATCACGGGCGCGAGACAGACTGAGAGAATAAGGGCATTATATCTCAAAGCGATTTTAAGACAAGATATCAGTTTCTTTGACAAGGAAACAAACAGTGGTGAGGTTGTTGGAAGAATGTCAGGTGACACAGTTCTTATTCAAGATGCCATGGGAGAGAAGGTATTATTAATACAGCATCATTTCATTTGGTCTAACTGTGTTAACAAAACTTGAAGATAATAATAACTTACTCTTCCGATTTCGGGTGATAACTTCTCAGGTAGCGAAATTCGTACAGTATATGTCGTGTTTTTTAGGAAGTTTAGTGGTGGCATTCGTCAAGGGTTGGCTTCTAACCCTTGTGCTTTTATCAACTCTTCCTCTTCTTGTCCTCTCTGGTTCAATAATGACCCGTACTTTTGCAAAGATGGCATCTCGTGGACAAGCAGCGTATGCTGAAGCAGCAACTATTGTAGAACGGAAAATCAGTTCAATTCGAACGGTATATATGCATGTCATTTTTTCTTTCTTTTTCATGTTTCAGACTAAGGATACACAATTGTGTTTCTCCAATGGGTGCAGGTTGCGTCATTTACCGGAGAGAAGCAAGCTATAGGTCAATACAATCAATCCTTAACTAAAGCTTACAAAATTGGAGTACAAGAGGGATTGGCTATTGGTTTAGGCCTCGGTTCGGTTCGTTTATTTGCTTATAGCACTTATATTTTGACTATATGGTTTGGAGGAAATATGGTACTGGAGAAAGGTTATACAGGAGGTGAAGTCATAAGTGTATTTTTCGCTATACTAACAGGTTCCTTGTAAGTCAAGTTAAGTTAGTTTCTTCAAGAAAAATTTACACACATACACCACTTTTTATGAGCTAATTTTATTTTTTGTAGGACTCTGGGACATGCATCTCCATGCTTAGCTTCATTTGCTGCTGGACAAGCTGCAGCGTCAAAGATGTTTGAAACGATTCAAAGGAAGCCAGAGATTGATGCTTACGATACTACTGGGAGAAAGCTCGATGACATTCGCGGAGACATAGAGGTTAGGGAGGTTTGCTTTAGTTATCCTACAAGACCAAATGAAATGATATTGAATGCATTTTCTATTTCAATATCAAGTGGTACTACCACGGCTTTGGTCGGGCAAAGTGGAAGTGGGAAATCAACAGTTATTAGTTTGACAGAGAGATTTTATGATCCACAAGGGGGTGAAATTCTCATCGACGGTATCAACCTCAGAGAATTTCAACTGAAATGGATCAGACAGAAAATAGGTCTAGTGAGTCAGGAACCGGTTCTTTTTGCTTGTAGCATTAAAGAGAATATTGCCTATGGTAAGGATGCGGCAACTGATGAAGAAATCAGAGCTGCAGCAGAACTTGCTAATGCTGCTAACTTCATTGATAAATTTCCTCATGTGAGCTCTTATTTCTTGATTCTTCTTATAAAAATTTCAACAACATCATACAATGTCCCTTTTACTCATTAATTCTGGAAAATGATTAATTTAGGGACTTGAAACGATGGTCGGGGAGAATGGAGCTCAGCTTTCTGGAGGCCAAAAGCAAAGAATTGCTATAGCAAGAGCAATTCTCAAAGATCCAAGAATTCTACTCCTTGATGAAGCAACAAGTGCACTTGATGCAGAATCTGAAAGATTGGTACAAGAGACACTTGACAAAATTATGATAAACCGAACAACCATCGTCGTAGCTCATCGTCTTAGCACAATAAGGAATGCTGATACCATCGCCGTTATTCACCAAGGAAAAGTAGTAGAAAAAGGTATACATACATAGATACATAGATACATAGTTACTCGCACACACGCAATGGAGCATTCTTATATCTTATAATTGATTACAGGTACACATGCTGAGCTCACTAAGGATCCTGATGGAGCTTATAGTCAACTTATTAGGTTGCAAGAAATTAAAAGGGATTCATCAGAGCAATATGGTGATAATGACTCTGATAAGTTAGAAAATTTTGTAGAATCTGGAAGAAAGTCAAGCCAACGGTCTTTAAGCCGCGGATCATCTGAGATTGGGCACAGCAGTCGCCATTCCTTCAGAGTATCAACTTCTATACCTCCCACACTAGTAGGAGGATCTGAACTTGTTTCTTCACCAGATACAACATCGCCAGAAAGTAAAACTCAAAATGTCTCGTACCTCCGTCTCGCTTATCTTAACAAGCCCGAAATCCCAGCATTACTCATAGGAACAATAGCAGCAGCAGTAACTGGTGCAATGCTACCAATTCTAGGACTTCTAGTCTCCAAAATGATACATACATTCAATGAGCCTCCAGATGAACTTCGTAAAGACTCGAAGTTTTGGGTTTTAATATTCGTTGCCCTTAGCGTGGTATCATTCACTTTTCATCCAATAAGGTCATACTTTTTTGCTGTAGCTGGTTGCAAGTTGATAAAACGGATCCGGTTAATGTGCTTCGAGAAAATAATTCACATGGAAATAGGCTGGTTTGATAAAGCTGAGAATTCAACTGGTGCACTTGGTGCAAGGCTTTCAACTGATGCTGCTGCGATTCGAACTGTAGTTGGAGATGCACTTGGTTTAATGGTTCAAGATATTTCAACAGTTATTACAGCACTGGTAATTTCCTTTGAAGCGAGTTGGCAGCTTTCTCTCATCATTCTTGCTTTGATACCTATACTATTAATAAGTGGACATTGGCAAAAGCAGTACATGCAAGGATCTAACACAGATGCAAAGGTTTGTGCCTTACATATTTAGTTAGTACTAATATCTGTTTGGCATCATTTTACTATAATCTATACATGTTTTGACAGAAACTATATGAGGAAGCAAGTCAAGTAGCGAACGATGCAGTAGGAAATATCAGAACAGTTTCTTCTTTCTGTGCCGAAGAGAAGGTGATGGAGTTATACCAGAAGAAATGTGTAGTATCAGTCCAAACAGGAAAAAGACAAGGTTTAGTCAGTGGAACTAGTTTGGGCTTAGCCATTTTTCTTTTCTTCTGTTTCTATGCATGCAGTTTTTATGCCGGCGCCCAACTTGTAGCGAAGGGCAAAACATCAATGTCACAAGTTTTTCAAGTATGTTATTGTCCCAATTTGGAGGCCTTTTTAGATAATTTTCTTTTGTTGAAGTCAATTATTTTGTCATACTTTACTTACCTTCCGCTCCAAGTTACTTACTTACCTTCCATATATTACAGGTATTTTACTCTCTCACAATGGCAGCCACTGCGATATCTCAATCCTCCTTCATGGCTCCAGGAGCTAGTAAAGCTAAAATTTCTGTTGATTCAGTATTTGCTATTCTTGATCAGAAATCAGAAATAGACCCTAGTGATGAATCAGGAACGACACTGGAAGACGTGAAGGGAGAGATCGAATTCCATCATGTCACTTTCAAGTATCCAACTAGACCTGATGTTCATATATTCAAAAATCTTTCCTTAATCATTCATTCGGGACAGGTAAGTTAAAAACTATATATTGGTTTAATGCATAATTCTTACAAGAACTCTATCAAAAACCTTTCTTTTAGAGAAGCTTATAGTTTGGTTGTTTCGATCAGACAGTTGCATTGGTTGGAGAAAGTGGAAGTGGAAAGTCAACATTGATATCATTGTTGCAAAGATTTTATGATCCAGATTCAGGTCAGATTAAACTGGATGGAACAGAAATCCGAAAGCTACAACTTAAATGGTTTAGGCAACAAATGGGCCTGGTAAGCCAAGAGCCTGTTCTGTTCAATGACACCATCCGAGCCAACATTGCTTATGGAAAAGGTGGTGACGCATCTGAAGCTGAAATTATAGCTGCAGCAGAACTGGCAAATGCTCATAAGTTCATTAGTAGCTTGCAGCAGGTAAATACACTATTTATGAATCACGGACGCACTGACATAGACACGATACTGACACTGAGTTGTAGACACTTGTAATAATTTAAGAAAAACTAGTATGGCTTATTGAAATCTAGAAAAACAACATATGCAGGGGTATGATACAATAGTAGGGGAGAAAGGGATTCAATTATCTGGAGGACAGAAGCAACGTGTGGCAATTGCAAGAGCCATAGTTAACAGTCCAAGAATATTGTTACTAGATGAAGCCACAAGTGCACTTGATGCTGAGTCTGAAAAAATGGTTCAAGATTCACTAGATAGAGTGAGGATGGACAGAACAACCATTGTGGTGGCTCATAGATTATCTACCATAAAAGATGCAAATTCAATTGCAGTTGTTAAAAATGGAGTGATTGAAGAGAAAGGAAAACATGACACATTGGTCAACATGGGTGGTACCTATGCTTCTTTAGTAGCACTGCACACAAGTAGCAATATTTCATCTTAAGACTCTTTAAACTTGTTGTAGCTATTTTCTCATGGTTTCATATAGGTGATGCAATGCACTTAGTTGTGGTCATGTTGGTCTTATTAAAGAGATCTCTAATGTACTTACTCTGAGAGAAGGAGAGGTTTAACTTGGGTGATAAGTTATTGAATGAATTTTTTGGATGTGACAAACATAATTATATCATCGAACATAGACACCTAAAAAAAGGTCGTTGAAATTGTGTATCCGTTAAAGTGGAGGCCACTTGCTATTCTAAGAAAAATTCATAGAGCATTCACTAAACTGAAATTGACATGTATGGGCTTTAATGCATAAGTTTTTTAAAGAATATATCTAAGAAAGAGTTGTGTGCTTTCAAGTCAGAGATATAGTTCAAGACTAGGAGTAACTCCACTAAAACCCGATTCTTATATACTATACAAAGATTTAAGTCATAAGACACCTTTATTTAAGCACAGTCTTAAAAAAAACTTCTGAGACATTTTTAAAATTTAAGTGGGAGATTTTGGAACACTATTTGTTTTGTGTGTGAATTGAAAACATTCAAATTTCACATTGATTAGTTTTCACACCTTGGTTAGTCTCCAACATAAAATAAAGAGTGCGTGTACATGTTTCTTTCCAAAACATTCTAGAAAGTATTGAGAGAATATGGACACAAACAATCTAGAAAGGTGGTTGAATAGACCTATCCCTAAAAAGACAATTTCAAAAATAATTTAAGTCTCAAAAAACGAAATCAAAGATTTTAAGATACGCAGAAGCAAAACACAACACAAAGAGAGCTTGGAAGCGTCTCAATGAATGAATTCAATAAGAATGCTACAAGATATCAATAAAGACATGATTCTTTATCATACGAATCAATTACAAGATAAACAAAGCCTCTTAAAACAAAGTGATTTAAAAATCTTTACACAGAAGTTCATTCAAAAAATAATTGGATTTATGATGATCCAATAGGTTTGATGCATCACAGACCTATGGTAACACATTAAATCACCATAAGCAAGATATAACTATATGACATACAAACGATGCAATAACTATAGCAATGAATGTAGAAAACTAAAGGAGATCAGAGAAGAAAGAAAAAGGTACACAGATATATAATGGTTTGACATCCTTCCTCGCTTTTCCTACTCTACTCTTCAATGGTGTTAAAACCATCGAGAAATAATCATGATCTTCTACTATTTCATAAGTTTGATACAAGCATTTTGACTATAACAAAATATCATACTGTAATTCTCTTTGTTGATGCAGATACTCAAACTTTAAACAAAAACAATATTTTTAATGGTTTGATCCAATAACCTTGTTATCTACAATAACCTGCTATAAGTCATCGTATATAGAGATCCACCTTGATCCCACAATTTCTTTTCAGAGTGATTACCATTATCTAAACATTCAATTGGAAAACTCTCAACTTCGTCTTACAAACAGTCTTTACTAGACTTTACCAAAGTCTGCCATGGAGTATAGTGAAATCATTCTCTTGATAGATAATACAACGTCCAAACCACATTCAAGAAACGATTCGTGTATTTGTTACAAATATAAAACTTCACACAAAAACATTAGATACCCTAAGAGTATGTTTGAATTGGTGGTATGTGATGGAATGGAACAGAGTGGTAATTAATGAGGTTCCATTGTTTGGATTTGCAAATAATGGATGGAATGGAATGGAACATGATGGAATGCATTCCATCCCATTCTATCAGATTCTCTATTTTTTGTTTCATCCAATTTGTGGTGTATGTGATGGAATGAGAGATTTTAAATAAATTAATCAAACAATGAAGTAGAATCTATATCTCATTCCGCTCCACTCCACTTCGTCATGTTCCACTCCACTCCGCCTCGTCATGTTCCGCTCCGTCGTATTTCGTCAATCCAAACATAGTCTAATGTATCACTAGTCTCCCTTAAACACTCAATCTTTAGAGGTGAAGGTCTACAACATTGGATAAGGAATAAGGTTGAAAATGATGAGCAGTGTTAAAAGAATGTCTCTCTCTCTCTCTCTCTCTCTCTATATATATATATATATATATATATATATATATATAAAAACAAGGAATTAGATGTTGGTGAATAAAGAACACACAACACACAAAGGTTCACTCAAGTTTCTAGTTATCATCAACTTGATCAAAATTTTATCATTACAAGAACGATCAACTCACTTTTCTAGTTTCTCTCAACGACAAATTACACAAAACAAGGTGTAACAAAAAAGGAGATATAATTACATACAAGGGTGTTAGGAATACAAATATTTTTCAAAAACCACAAAAAAATAGAGGAAGAAGTATTCAATGACACATCAATTTTTTTATTTTATTTTGTATTTATAATTAAATTACTTTTTCTTGAATAAATAAGAATAATTTTATTTTAAAAAGTGTTATTTAAAATTAATATCCAACTAAATCTCAAATTTTAAGATAAAAAACATTTAATATTGAATTTTTTTATTTTTTTTTAAACTTCAAAATATTATATTAAGAAAAGAAAAGATTACAAAAGACGTAAGAGTGGACCAAACCTAAACCTCTTTAAAAAATACCGAAAGCAAGGGTACCTGAAACAAAATAAGATGGACAAAATTAAAAAAAATAGATGCCCTTAGATCCGCACAAAAATTGGCTTTTATATATATATATATATATATATATATATATATATATATATATATATATATATATATATATATATATATGGACAAGTTAATAAATTAAAATTTTAATTAATAAATGTATTAACTGAAATCCCGGTTCGAACCGATACCTTTGCAATCAGCTAACCGTCCGGTCCAAAAGAAAACAAAATTTGCAATTTTTTTTTTGAATTTTTCTTCTATTCCCGAAATTTCATCGGAATTTGACCTAAATTTCGTCTCTCCTTCTCACGTAACCGTCCGGCGAACCTCCACCGCCACGCCGTCCCGGATCTTCTTGGCAGTCCGCGTAGGTTCTTTTTCCACACGTCCCTCCGCCACGCCGAAACATCCTTCACCTTCGCCCGAACAGGTTTGTCAATTGATCCTTCTGCGTTTCACACTTTCTCCGCTTCGAACAAGATTCAACTTTTTCCTTTATGTTTCAATTTGTATTTTTGTTAGAATTGTTACTAATGAGTTACAATAGGATTCGGTAGAACTAGTTTATAGCAACATTTTAAAAAACGGTCCGCGATCACGAAAACGGCATTTGCCGATACCGTTACTCACGAACAAATTGTAATTAATTCACACTGCATCAGTGGTGTTGCAATACTTGTACCGACCGAAATCGCGAGAGTATTTACCATTATTTAAAATCTTGGTTAGTATTGCAATTCTGATTTATTAAACATATCATATTCACACCAGGTTTAAGCATGGATCCAGAAGCTGCGAGAAGTGCACGAGAATCTTTGGACCTAGCATTTCACATGTCAAATATACTCGACACGGGTTTAGACCGTCACGCACTTTCTATTCTCATTGCCCTATGTGATCTTGGGGTCAATCCTGAAGCACTTGCTGCTATTGTCAAGGAACTGAGAAAGGAGAGGCTCCAAGTGTCATCGTTGCGTCCTACACCTCCTTCTTAATCGTACATGTGTTTGGTTGGTCCTCTCTCCGTTATTGTTTTGTGGAAGGTATTTTTTATGCTTACATTTGAATTATTGAATTGTGTGCAAACGGGGATACTTGGAACAAAAGGCTGGTTTATCAAGAAATGCTGATTAAGTTTTGGGAGCATTGTAGATAAACGGAACAGCGGAAGAGTAGTTCAGGTGTTTGAGATTTTTGTCTTATAGAACTACTTGTTGTATTTTGTTCTTTTTGTTACTTGAAGACTATTTATTTACAAAACCTATTGTCTAACTTTATTGTAAGATTGGTTTATCTTGGAAGCAATGTGTATTTTAGCAAGGTTTTCTAGTAATGAGGTACCTGCCTAGTGTATTTTTTTTAGTGTATGTTTGGTTTCACGGTTAGAGTACTTAAAATTGATTCTGAATTTGTAGAATTGATTTTAATATGTTATTCTAGAGTAAAATTGATTCTGCTTTTCAGAATTGATTCTCAACGTGATTTTTACACTGGAATTTAGTGTTTAACTCACTTTTGCAAGAATTTATTCAACCATAAATCACTTTACTTTCAACTAACTTTTAGCTAGAATCAATTTTACAAAATCAATTCACTCTTGATCAATTCTTTTCACCGCAACACCAAACACATGCTTATCGCATCTATAAACAAGGAAAACCTTCCTTTCTTATTTTATGTGATTTACATACAGCTCATATATTTTTCCCCATCTCTCACGTTCAAAGGTATTTTGTTTGTTTCCTACAATTTTGTAAGCTCAAACCAAACTTGAAGCTTCCTAGCTTTATGATACTTGCCTATTATTCTAATGTTTAGGTTCAATGACCTTGGATTTTAACTTTTAGTTCGAATATTACATATTATTACATGTTTTGTTTCTAAGGATTTGTATACTTTGCTTTCATGCCTTAGTGTAGGGATCATAATGTTTGCATCTTTTACTTCATATTGAAAGTGCATTTTATTAACTAATCAAGGCTCTATTGTATTACTTTGTAATGTTAGTTTTGATCAGTATAACCCCGTGAATGGTAAGAAGATTATATCCTGTGACGAATTTATCAAACGTATCTGATGTATATCATCTAATATCTCACAATATCCAATATGCAAAAAGAATTGAATGTCTTATGAAGGTCACAAGCTATACATATTTGTCTCAATACCTTTACTTCCTTTTCCCTAACCACCTGCACAAATCTGTTCAAACTTTCATAACCACTTTATAGGATATGTTAAGATCCCATCATAAGATTGTGGTTGTTGTTATTAGGAAACCAAGTGAATTTTACTCTTTGTCATTATAGTGGGTTTAGTAGTGTAAACACATGATGATGGTTTATCACACCTCAAACTTGCTTATTATTTACTTTTGAAAAAACAGCACTGGATAAAAACATGGTCCTACCTATATTGAGCATCAAATAATCAACCACTAAACTATCATCAATTGGTAACTAAAAACTCCCTAATCATTTGATCAGGTCAACTGCTTAGCTTCAAATCTACAATCCACTAGTGTATTTTTATGTCCTGCTCATATCAAAGTTAGCTTAATTTCCAAACAAAGAACATTTTCATTCACTCAATTAATAAAACTAAAAAACTTTTGAACCTACACATGCCTCTTTGTTATGTGCACAACGTATATCAAAGGTTGAAGGCCTATAAGCTACTAACAAAATAGCTAGCTATATGTATTCGGCAAGTAATAATAATGGTTTAAAAAGAAGAGTGCAGAGTGAAAAATACCATATAAGGTAATAACTTTTCAAAGGAGGAACTGTGATTTTCTAACCAAACCACACATATTTCATGCCTATTTTTAGCTAGTAAGATCCGGTTAACATGCCATGTTTGAACAAGATATAGTACGCTACAAAATAGACAAATATTTGTAGTTTGTTAATGTACTTACAATGGTAAGCAAAGAAAGATGACTTTGAGGGATCATTATCTTATGT
The DNA here is from genome assembly GCA_021764765.1 of Vicia sativa. Taxonomy (NCBI): domain Eukaryota; kingdom Viridiplantae; phylum Streptophyta; class Magnoliopsida; order Fabales; family Fabaceae; genus Vicia; species Vicia sativa. The sequence continues at coordinate 238,416,641 of CM038796.1, forward strand.
TAATTAGGAGATTTCGATACGAGGATTGAACCTACTAGAATTTCACTCTTATTCTCTTATAAAACCGAATTATGACTTTAATATTGGTTATTGTGAAATCCACATTTTTTCAAAAACAACAATGAGGAGTCCCTGAAGATTTCAATTCAAAGATTCATCACACTTAGACATGAGACTAAATAATAAAATTGTCTTAAACTTTTGAAAGTCATGGTTCAAATGTGGCAAAACATGTAAAATCATATTTAACTAAAATTTAACTGTAACAAATATATTAAAAAATCTTATTTAATCACGGCCTTACCATAACAAAATTTTATACTACGAGTAGTAATTCTCTTTACACTCTTAATAACTTGTGTGGCTAACTAATAATACTTAAACTCAAAAAGTATGATTGTGTGAATATAAGATACCAAATCCACCAATTATCCGTAAGAAAAAGACATAAATTTTTGTTTTGGTTCCAAAGGCATATTGTTAGAAGTTTGTTAAGAAATTAATTAAGAACTAGTTTGATATAAACATCTTAAGATACTTAATTTGTGTAATTATACTGATGTACCAACTAGAAAAGGGTTAATTTTGTGTTCACACCTCTAAGGCAAGAGGGTTTAGAATTTAAGCACATGAATTCAAGAGCCAAGTTACAAAAGACAATCACAACCTCCTTGACATGAAGTCACAACAAACAAGTGAAAACTTGGAATTTTTCCTTAAAATATTTTGAGTATTACTTCAAAGGGAATCACTTATTTACCTATATACTCAACCCCCTACAACCCTTTTTCTCTCCATAGCCTTCCCCTTCATCATACATTTCCAACTCTCTCATAATCAAATATCAATTGCCACAAAGAAGAAAAAAATGCATGTAAGACAAGTATATATACCTACCTAAACTCTTTTGTGAAAGGTGGGACTAGTAGTTTCTAAAAGCCAAGGTACCAATTTTCTCTTTTCAACCATATTTCATCTATATATCGCTTGCACAAATTTTATACATATGTACATATTTCCTACTAGATGATGTCATCAAAGAGATTTTATTGGCATAGCTTGGAAATGATTTCTTGATGATTCATGTGAAAAAGGAGTACAACAAATTCTTAGGCAGGTATTTATGCTATTAATTAATTTCTGATCAAAGGAAGGAATAGAGACAAAACATGTGATTTACTATAGTTGTTTTTTGCATTTGATGTTATGTGAAATATGTGGCAAGAAAGTAGTGAGTAGTAAACGGTGGTTTCTGATTTTTGTCTCTCACTTTCATGCACACATTCATGCATTGTCACATGTGGATTTGCTTCTGAACTTTATTCACATTTCACGGATTCATTAAACTAAATGTTTGGTGAGAAAAAATTGTACATATATAACACCAACCAATACACCTTTGGCATATACGTTAAACATTGTCAATCATTCATGTTTTGCCCAATTAAGTAATGAAACAAATTTTATAAACAAATCAAACCTGGTCATAAATTTATTTGACATGTATTTTTTATAGGACAATACTTAGTTGTATTTCCTCGGATGTTTTTGTGTTGTTATAACAAACGGATCCATAACCACTCAAACTAAATTTATTTTAAATATTTTATAAAGAAAAATTGTAATTTAGTTTTATATTTAATGACACTTCTATATATGTAAATTATTGGGGGCCTAGCCTATTGGATTTCAGAATATTGTTTTTATCGACAATGAATCATATGACTCAAGAATCGATGTACATCTTTTTGTTAGTGGTTTGCTTTACTTGATTCTATGCCTACTTACTACATATATTTGCTAGGCTATTTTTTTTGGATGCATTTGCATGCATTGCCACTCTCACCTTTTATTCTTTTAACTGAAAATAGTAGATCTTCTTGTCATGAAAAACAATTTACACCATCATCCGATCTAATTTTATGAACGATGAATATTCTACTGCATCATTATGATAATTTAAAAAAATTTAAATGATGTGGTATATTTATGATTTTTTATTGAATTATCGTATAAATTCTTTTTACATTGATTATACGTTCATTAAATTTATCAAATAAAATTAAAAGAATTTGAATAGAGACTATCAACATAAAAATTATACTTATATCTTATGAAAAAATAGATGATGTATTAACCGTGTAAATTAATTTTATATCTTTAATTAATTATGATTATGTATTCATCAATATCACATTTTTATTTTTAAAAAAACTAATAATATGACAAATTGTTTGTTTTCTATTTGATAATTGTCGGGTCATATCCATTAAACTCATATCCACTTTATTATATCATTTTTTAAAATATATACACAGGTATCTAAATAATGATTCAATGATATCGAACACATGTATATTCATTAAATTCAATGATATCCATTAAATTCAATGATATCGAACACATGATATCTATTTTTACATTGACTTTATATTCATTGAATTCATCAAATAAAACTAAAAGAATTTAAATAGAGATTAACAATATGAAAATTATATTTATATCTTATGAAAAAATAGATGATGTATTAACGGTGTAAATTAATTTTATATTTTTAACCAATTATGTATTCATCAACATCACATTTTAATTTTAATTTTTTTTAATAACATGACAAATTGTTTGTTTTCTATTTGATAATTATCGGTGCATATTCATTAAACTCATATCCATTTTATTATATTATTTTTTAAAATATATACACAGATATCTAAATAATGATTTAATGTACCGAACACATATGTAAATATTTCTACAATATATATAAATATTTTAAATTTAAAAATATATAATTAATAATAGTTAAATAAAATATAAAAAATACATATTATCAACCAACCAGAGTTTAATTTATTCAACCTAGGTGATTACACTATTGTACCAAAATAATTGATCAAGGTGAATTATCTTCATTTTAAATATTAATAAAAATGATTATCAGGGGATTTCGAAGAGTGTTCGGGAGAAGCGGTTGGTGCATGGGGCTCCAATTATTATTATTATTATATATATATATATATATATATATATATATATATATATATATATATATATATATATATATATATATATATATATATATATATATATATATATAAATTTAAAAACATCAAATTTATATGATTATTGTTATGGTTGTTGATATAACCATGTCAATGAATATAAATTTTTTCCCCAAAAGTACTAATTTAATTTGTGTAAAAACCAAATATTTCTTGATTTATAAATTGCGCATTCCTTTTTAAAGAAATTTAAAGTTTATTTTCTTAGAACACAAAATTGTTTGGTATAGGTATTTTTGAATTTGTATATTTAGAATGCAATTAACTTCATTCGTTTTTAATCAATAATATAGTATTATTTAAAGTAATTTGCTTTAATTTTTATATAGAATGAATTGCTTTACTTTAACTCCTCCAATTAACAAATATTTGAATATATGTTAGCTTTTTTTTCTTTCTTAATATTTGATTCCCCAATGTTATGTAACTTGGTTTGCTTGAATTCATAGTGGTAATTAGCCGTGAAGATAAAGAAAGGAATGTGATACAATACAAACCAACCTTTATAAATTTGATTTTGACATCAAAGAGCTTCTTAGAAACATTATTTATGTGTTATCCAAGTGTTACACTTCAAGCGGACCAACCCACGTTACACTTTTAAATCTTAATATTTGTATTTGCAAAAACTCCTAAAAATTTAAAACAAACATTATTCTGTAAATCGATGTCGTTTTATCATCCTTAATCGAATGTGCGATAATTGAACTCATCACCGTTAAGAAACAATTTTAGACCCACACCATATTCATATACAGTTACAGGTACTTTTGGTTTTTTATTAATTTTTTTCCTGTACTAAATTTTGTGCAACACTAAAAATAATTTGAGATACATACTGTGTATGGAATTTTAATGTCAATATAGCATTGCTCTATACTAATTTGATTCCTCATTACGACGACTTATTTCTGTCTTACTACATTACAAGACACATAATAAAACAAAACCACCAATAAGTCCCAATTATATATTCCATTGTGTGTATGAACAGAATCTATAATCAAAGAGGAAACAAAATAGAATCAAACAAAACCTTGTCTTCAAAGGTACCCAACAAATTTAGTCCATCTTTACTTCATAAAAAAACTATTAGCATAAGAGAAATATATCTAAATTACAATATTTCAATCCAAAAATAAAATTTGATTGAAGCAACCAAAGAGACACTAGATAGACCTAGGATACATTGAGATCATGTGCTAACACAAGATGAATAAGACACAAAAAATAAATGTTTTTTTCTTCTGTTTTGTCCAACATCATCTAACTGTACATGATGTGTCATTCACCTTATGTCACTTTCTTTCTGTGGTTAGGTCCAAAGTGTTCATCTATGCCAACCATCTACCATATACATATACATATATCAATATTTCTCCACTCACTCACACTCATACTCACACTCACACTCACACATAACACACACGTGTGTCGCATAAACTATGTCTTTTTTTTAAGATTCTACGTGTCAGGTTCCTGTTACAATACTAGTACTTCCCCTTTGTCCTTCTTTTCATCTTTTCTCTCTTGTTTCATACTCCATTTTCAGTATCATAACCATGAAGCAAAAGAATCCAACATCAACCACACCAAGAACTACGTTCAAACATCAACAACAACAGCAACATAGTACTGCTGCTAAGTCTCCACAAACAACCTCAACAACACGTTTCGGAGTTAGAGCTTCTTCTAAGACACCACCAGAGATTGTTAATAGAGTATCTCCCATTTCATCAACAAGAGCCAAGTCAGTACCACCAGAGTTAAAGCACAATTCAAAGGCCAAGAGAAGTATTATGATGAAATCCATTCAAGAAGTTGAAAGTTCTCATAAAGGTAGTACTAGTAGTAGGGAAGTTGAAGAAACTAAGGTTGTTTCTGTTGCTGTTGTTGCTCGGCCGCGGCGAAGGCTGATTGAGGATGATCATGATGTGAAGGAGAAGAAGGAGTTGCTTGAGAAGCTTGAGGTGAGTGAGAGTTTGATCAAGAATTTGCAGTCTGAGGTGAAGGCTTTGAAGGATGAATTGAATCATGTTAATAGCTTGAAAATTGAGCTTGAGTCTCAGAATATAAAGCTTACTCAGAATCTTGCTACTGCTCAAGCTAACTTAGCAGCTGTTGCAACAACTAGTACTAGAAAGGTGAGAAATTTGTATATTCATTGCTTTGTTTTCTTCTGTTTTGATTCATAGTATACATACAACGTAACATGTTTGTCTGTTATTTCTGTATAATCGATTAACAAAATTGAGATCATAAAAGGTTATCTTATCTGTCATAAACTGTTTTCTTGGCAATGAATCTGATTTTCATTTTTCTTGAATGAAGGAGACAATTGGAGAACACAAGACTTCCAAATTTAAAGACATACAAAAACTCATTGCTGACAAATTGGAAAGGTCTAAGGCGAAAAAAGAAGCTAATCATGACACGATTTTCGTTAAAACTTCTGTTCTAATTCCAACTCATGCCATTCCTGAAACTACAAGTATAGGAAGAAAATCACCAACCAACCAATGCCTCCTGCCACCACCTCCACCGCCGCCGCCACCAATTCCGTCTCGGCCTAAATTGGCCAACACTCATAAGGCTCCTGCAGTTGTCCAACTATTTCACTCCTTAAAAACTCAAGACGCGAAGAAAGACTCCAAAGGATCCATGACTCATCATCATAAACCAATAACTAACAGTGCACACAATAGCATTGTAGGAGAAATTCAAAACCGTTCGGCTCATCTGTCAGCAGTAAGCATTATTGCATTTTTTTGTGTTAACGAACTTTCAAAATAGTTCTGTTAATCAATGATTGAGGGCTGATAAGACTGACCATTGTTTCTAGATAAGGTTGGACATCCAAACAAAAGGAGAGTTCATTAATGACCTTATTAAAAAGGTGGTTGATGCAGCCTATGCCGATATTGAAGATGTCCTCAAGTTTGTTGATTGGCTTGATGGTGAACTATCTACTTTGGTAAGTTTCTGCCAAAGCTATTTATTTGTGGGCCATTGATGCAATCAATTCGCGTGTTCACTCTTCATATGATAGATAGTTTCGAAAATTTTCTTATATCTAGTTTTTATGCAATAAAAAGTAACATCCTTTTCGAATTAAGATCGTTGATAATAAGTTAGACCAAACAAAGGCTAAGTATAAGCATGCATTTGATGGTGTACAAAAAACAAAAATAGTTTCTGATACCTCGTTATGGTCGTGTATTGTGCAGGCTGATGAGCGAGCTGTCTTGAAGCATTTTAAGTGGCCTGAGAAAAAAGCTGATGCGATGCGTGAGGCTGCAATTGAGTATCGCGAGCTTAAAATGTTGGAACAAGAGATTTCGTCTTACAAGGATGATCTTGACATTCCATGTGTAGCTAGTTTGAAAAGGATGGCAAGTCTATTAGACAAGTAAGATTATTGCGACGATGATTCTATTTAGGAACTATAGATATGATAGATTTTCCGGTGGGAGGGGCTAATTTTGTTCCTCATTGTGGTAGGTCTGAGCGGAGCATACAAAAGCTAGTCGTGCTGCGAAATTCTGCCGTACGTTCGTATCAAGTTTACAACATTCCAACTGCATGGATGCTTGATTCAGGAGTAGCGAGCAAGGTATTGTTTTCTATGCTTTTACTCTTGAAAATGTATAACAATGATTCTAGTGCCTCTATTGGCCTTTGAAGAGGCTTATTAGAACTTGAGTTGATTAGATATTCACCATTTACGCAGATAAAGAAGGCTTCTATGAGTCTGGTCAAGATGTACATGAAGAGATTGACAATGGAACTCGAATCCATTCGAAATTCAGATAGAGAATCCAGTCAAGATTCTCTTCTACTACAGGGTGTGCATTTTGCTTACAGGGCCCATCAGGTAATTTTTTAGCAACTTTTAAGCGATGTAAATGAAATCTGTAGGCACAATTTGGCCAAACTCCGTGATTGAATTGTTCGTGTTTTTCCACATTCTTTCGGATCATTTTACCTTTGAATCGGGTTTCTATCCTAACTGTGTTTTACTTCTTGTTATGAAGTTTGCTGGAGGTCTGGACTCAGAAACTTTGTGTGCATTTGAAGAGATAAGGCAACGTGTACCAAGAAACCTAGCAGGGTCAAGAGAGCTTTTGGCTGGCATAGCATCAACATGAGAAGTCACTGATTTTTAACACTACTGCTAATGATTACAAATATGTTGGTTACTAAACATTTATTATTCTTACAATATCTTTACCAATGCTCAATACTTACTATGAATGAAGAGTATGAAGCACCTCAGTCAGAAAATTTTGTGAAGAAAATACACTCCAGTCCATAGATAAGTCTGGCTATGAAATTGTAACAACCTGTTTCACAATCTAGGAATAGGATCTTCAATTATGAGTTGTTGATTTTAACTAGTGAATTTTTTGAGATTGTTCTCTCTAATGTTGTAGCTTTGCCTGTGTAGCTGATATATATATATATATATATATATATAAGGAGAGATCAAATTACACTCGAAGAGTTACACTCGCTCAAAAATGTTACTTCGAATTAATATTTTTTAAAATCGACTGTTGGATTGAAACATACTAGCTAGAGCATACTTATAAAGTTTGAGACTAATCTATAATGATTCACTATGTCAATGAACTACACCAAAATTAACGTTATATGAAAGTTCATTTTGATGTTAATTTTTGGATATCTTAATCGTATAATAAACGATTATAGATTAATCTGAAACTTTATAGGTATGATCTATATGATGGTATGTTTACTTTATAGGTATGATCTATATGATGTTATGTTTCAATCCAACGGTTGATTTTAAAAAATATTAATCTAAAGTAACGTTTTTGAGATAGTGTAACTCATGGTGTAACTCTCTCTATATATATATATATATATATATATATATATATATATATATATATATATATATATATATATATATATATATATATATATACAATTTACAAAGTTACTTTAATAATGTAATATACTCATGTTTCATGTCTAGTGTAGTGTTTGTCTAATACATATTCAAGCGGTCTCTATTGTGCAAGATTTTTTTTTAACCAAAAGAAAATCCAATAAAATAAAATAAAAAGAGGGATGATAAGATACACTGGGGACCAAACCAAGAAAGACCCCTTAAGAACAAAGTATAAGCTTAGGGGTACCATTCTTGTCAAGCAAGTAATCCTTAACAATATCTATATGGACATGATTGAACCAAGCAAAATTCTTAATAATTAAACAAAGATTAGTCAGAAAATTAGCACAAAAATTGGTTTCACAATAAATATGAGTGATCATGAAATCAATGGTAATAATGTAAGACCAACAACTAAGTCAACGAGACTTGATTTTCCAAGGGACAAAGTTAGAGTTGGAGAAGGCTTTCACCACAAGCAAACAATATATTTCAATCGAAAGCTTTTTCCAATTAAGTTCTCTAACTTTTCCAATAGCAAAAATAGCAACCAATAATTCTGCCGATTCAAAGTTACCCGCACTAAGATAAGGACAAAAACTCCCAACATGGTCATTATTGTCATCTCTTAAAATGCCACTGCAAGCAGTCAACATGGGAGAATCTTTAGCAAGGCCATCAATGTTGCCTTTAATCCACCCAAGAAGGGGGGGGAGACCACAAAATCTCTGAAGATCTCAAAGGTTTTTTGGGATGAATGTTAATGTCAAAACCTTTCAAAAAGATGGAGTTAAAAATAGAAGAATTAGAGCATCTCAAAGTGACATTACCAACCAACTTAGCATGAGCCGTAATAACACTAATGCAACTTTTCCAATGAGTTTTGATGTCCTCAAATCTAGCAAAATTCTTAGCACGTCAAATTTGATGAAACAAGCTAATAGCACGAGAAATATAACATATTTAGCTTAAGGGAACCAATTGACCTCCAAAAATGTGTTGCAATCAAACATGTTATGAATAGGAATTTAAACATGGAGTTTATTAATCAGCCAGTTCGAGATGTTCCTAGCAAAAGGACAATAAAAAATGTGACAAGATGTCTCTTGATTATTTTTTTTGCAGAGAGAACACATAGAAGGAAAGGTAAAATCTCTTAAAGAAAGATTATCATCCATGAGCATTTTGTTGTGAATGAATCTCCAAACAATCATAGAATGTGAGGGATGAATGTTTCTATCCCAAGGAAACAAGGACCAAGTTATAGTGGGGTGATGTTTCTGAATGAAATCATAAGCATGCTTGAGATTTGGTAAACCATTCTCATTATCTTTCTAGATTAACACATATTCAACGTCCAACTCAGGAATGTGCACAATAGAGATAAGAGGCAGAAGATTCGAGATAGCGGCTTGAATGTTATCTAGAATAACCCAAGACTTGTTAATCAACGAATCAATAACCTTAGTCGTAATAGAATAATGAAAGATTTTCGAAATTTTTAAATTGAAGGCCATAGGTTCTTCAGTCTAATTATCAAGCCAAAAGTTGATTCAAGAGTCGTTACCAATTAACCGTAGAATATTCTCCATGATAATGCTAAAGCTTTCTTTAATACTACTCCAAATAGAAAACTTGATGGAATAAGTGACGACTCTAAAGTTTCTTTTAACTCTACCAACCGTGGTTGTCAAGATCTATAGTAAGATCGTGAGATTTTAAGATCTTACGAGTTAGGTTAGGGTTTCCGCACCGGATCTTAGCTGGGATCGTTGGAGATGGAGGAGCGCTTGAAGCACAGTGCAAGATCGTAGGAGCGTGAGATCTGAGATCTATTGCGATCCATTTTTTCTGCACCAACACGGTTTGACCCGGTTCGACCTGACCCAATCCAGTTGGAACTGTTCAGTTTAAATTTCAGTCGTAATAACATTTAAAATTAGCAACCATTCCTTTCTCCAAGGATAATTTATTGCGAAACTTTAAGGTTTTCAATATGGAAAATATCAACCTATTAATTAACCTAATCATATATTTTATTCCCTCCTTCAATTCCTTCTATAAATTGCTTTCATTCCTTATTCATCTCACATCAAATATTTTCTCCTTATTCTACGGTTTCTCCCCTACCATATTCTATTCTATTTTTCAATCCCACATCAAATATGTCTTCCATTCTAGTTCACGCTTCCTTATCTGCACCACCAAAACCTCAAAAAAATGCTCCTGGAAGCAGAACTAACATTGCTTGGAAGCATGATGTATTTGTGGATGGAGGAACAGGGAAAATCAAATGTAACTATTGTTCAAAGGAAGTGATCGGAGGAGTGTACCGGCTGAAACATCATTTGGATGGTACACAGATAAATGTTGGGGCATGTAAGTCTATACCAGATGATGTTAAAGTCCAAATGTAGAAGATTTTAAAATCTCTGTAAAACAATTTACTTAAAAAATAGTCGATCACGCAGATGAAATAGTAAGCGGAAAGAGGCCAGTGGAGAATGATGGTAATGCTACACTGTCATACCCCAAAATTTACCCTCTTGTTTCTCAAGACATTTCATACATCTATACACAAGGATTCCTTAAGGATTGATCAGACAAACCCTCTCCTACACAATCAACCCAAATTAGGGTTTGGCAATTCTCAGATCAAGATAGGTTCTCAACACCTCCAATGATCCTCATGCCTCCTCATATGCTTCAAAGAATCTCCATGACAAGATTCAAGCCTCACAGGTCAACTTTCCTCAGACAATTGTTCAGATGGTTGAAAATCAGTTGTACTAGACAAAAAGTCAACTGTGGTCAACATACATACAGTCAAAACTTCTGATTTTTTGGTCAACATCCTCATTTCGAAGTGATATTCATCATTTGATCAAGGGTTGATCATGATTCATCAAGAAAACTCAAGATTTGCTCAAAAGTCAAACTTTCCAAATTAGGGTTTTCTAGTGAAAAGTCAACTAAACTTTGACTGATCATAACTTCTTCATACTTTCTCAGAAATTTTTCCGCCACCTCTTGCTTTGAAGGAAATTCAATTCTCTACAACTTCATGTCTCACAAGAATGTTCAAAAAATGCTTCATTTGGAAGGTATGGACCAAAACATTACAGGTCCTTTTCAAAGTCAACAAAACGTCAACTTTTTGTTTTGAAGATATATTGAGCATGGAAACTCCAATTGAGATGAAACCAAATAGGTTGTTTAGAGGACTCATAGAGCTTTCCAAAAAGTCCAAGAACACTCAAAAATATGGAAAATTGAGCAAGATACACTATTCAGAAGTTGGGCATTTTGGGACAATTGCACAAGAGGAGATATTGGTCAAAATGCAAAATTTTCCAAATGGGCCTATAATCTTATGATCCAAACTTGTTCATAATGTTATTTGTGACCTATTAATGCTTGGCCATGACAATTTTCTATTTTATTAATTTATTTTTGAATTTTAAACCATTTAATTCAAAATTAAATTATATAAAATATGAAAATAAGATATTTTTCAAAAAGGATTGGATTTTGATCAAGCTTGAGGTCCAAGATAGCCCATAACAATTGCCAAATTCGTGCTAGCCTCTTACATGGAAGGAAAATCAAATTTTCTCCAAAATTTGATTTTATTTGAAAAATATTAAATGCACATTCAATAAATACCCAGCATTACACACAACAAAGGACACGAAACCCTAGCTCAAAGCATAACCCTTATTTTGCCAAATTTTTTCTCAAAATTGCAAATTTCGAAATTCATTCTCCAGCCGTTTCCAGTCCAATTTGGGCATTCAATCGTGTTCCAGAAGCATTGTAGGGTAAGTCCAGGTCAAGAACCATGGGTAAAACTACTTAAATCGTGCCCTACATGATCATACATATGCATATATTTCTTGAATTCATTTTTTAATTTCCATCGTGTTTTGCTTGAATCTAACCATCATTATGAGTTCCTGGGGTATCATAGAGCAGGTATGGGTGCTTACATGAAGCCCATGCCAACCGGAATCCGAATTGCCATTGTTAGGGCAGTTTTTGTTCTCTTCTTCGAAACTCACGGTACAGCCGTTTTCAAGCCAAAACGATGGCACCATTGAACTCAGAAGGGTCGAATTAGGGGGAATAGGTCTTTCTTTCGCTTTGATTCTCGTTATTTCGCAGGTTTGAAGTTTGTTCTCACCGGAGAAGACGACCGGAGTTAGGGCTCCGGCGTCGCTGACCGGTTGACTCCGGTGGTTCGCTTGCGTGGCGCGTGGAAGCATTTTGATTCGTCCATTCCATCCAACTGGGGTCCACGCGTGTTGACTGGATTTTAAGTTATAATCAGGACACGTATTGCCTTATATTCACACGTTTGAATTCCCATGACACGAAATGCACAATGGTCCAGTGGTTAAGGCGCTGGCAAGGGAGATTCTCCTCAAGGTCACAGGTTCAAGTCCTGGCAAGACCAATTTCTTTTCCCTTTTGCAAAACTTAACTTATTTTCATATTTTCTTATTTTTTAATATTTTGCATTCATTTTATTTTTCTTTCATAATTTTTATCATGCATTTAAAAATACCAAAAAATATTTTTTCTTTTTTGCATTATTTTCAGAAAATATTTATTTAATTTATAAAAATTAAAAATATTATTTTTGCATGCATATTTAATTTAATATCTATTTTATCATTTAAATCACTTTTAATTGATTTTTAATTATCAAATTAACTCCAAAAAATCCCAAAAAATTATTTTAGCATATTAATGTTATTCCCAGCATGAAATATTTTTCTCATTCAAAAATTATTATTTTTACTAACATTTTCCTCTTATTCGATTTCCTCGTATTTTCCGATTTCTCATCTTTTCACAGGTTATCCCGTTTCGGACGATTTCTTTTTATCGTTTTCTTTTTTCCAATTATGTAATTGCTTATGGGATGTAATATTTTAATTAGGGCTTTTATTTTCCGCACTCATATTATGTATCTGCCCCAAAGCCATGTAATAGCGTAGGATTTATCTTTCCGCACTTTACATTTCCGCAATTTATTTTCCGCACCTATAAACTGTTAGAAATTAGGCGTGTATGGCAAGATAAAATTGAACATAGCTCACTCATAACTTCAAGATAACATATTTGAATTGATACACTCTTTCACACATGCACCCCTTAGGGTAATTCTCTCTCGTTGCCTTTACGAATACAAATGGTCAAGTCCCTCGAACGTAGAGGTATTCTAGCACCGTTGCCTTCAGAACAAATCATCATAGTCCCTTCGATTCAAAGATCATAGACCCACGATGTCGCCTACGAATACATGATCTTGACCCTCGATTGTCGCCTACGAAAAATGATGATAGTCCCTTCGAATGTGCTAGGATACTTCCTACAAGTTGCCTTCTATGACCATCCGATGTCCCTTCGAATGTCCCTACTACATCCAACAAATAGGGTTACCTACCAACTAATGGTATGGATAGCGCTATTCTAAAGGAACGTAAAAATACGAAAACGACCATTCTGAGTAGGTAATAAAGACTTTTAGTTGCTTGCTCTCTCTCAAATACTTTTCACACCACACACTTTTGTCAAAGTTCAAACTCTTTTCAAAACCAAAACATTTCCGAACACTTTGTATACATTTCTACATGAATCATTACAAAGTCAAAGTGAAATGCCTACATGAATCACTTTGATGACATTGTGGAAGAGGTGAGAGAAAAGAATGTTGTACAAATTGTCACTGACAATGCTGCCAACTACAAAGAAGCAGGTACAATGTTAATGGAAAAGCGAAAGAATCTCTACTAGACACCGTGTGCGGCACACTGCATCGATCTCATGTTAGAGGATTTTGAGAAAAAATATCAGTCCACAATGAAACAATTTCAAAAGGTAAGAAAATCACTCAGTTTATTTATTCAAATTCTTCCCTTATTTCTTTATTACAAATTCATACTAAAGGAAAGGATTTGGTGAGACCCGCGGTTACTCGACTTGCGACATCTTATTTAACTTTGGGATGTCTCATGGAGAATAAAGGAGGGCTGATAAGAATGTTCACATCTTATGAGTGGACGACAACCAAGTTTGCAAAAACAAGTGAAGGAAAGCAGGTAGAAGAAGTGGTTATGGATAAAGAGTTTTGAAAAAATATTGTTATATGTTGTAAGGGTGCTTATCCACTAATCAAAGTACTCCGTTTAGTGGGTTCTGATGAAATGCCAGCAATGGGATTAATTTATGAGGAAATGGACCAAGCTAAAGAGAAAATTCAAGCTAGGTCCAATGGTGTTCAAAGAAGGTAAATTTTGTTCAAATTTTTTGATTCAAATAATGTTCATACTTAATTCAGTTTTGGTTAGCTTCAGTTTTGGTCACAGTTTTAGGTAAAATTCTGATCAAGTTATCTAACTCAAATTCTATTAATGCTTGATTCAGTTTTGGTCACTGTTTTATGTTAAAATTTTGCTCACTGTTTCATTTAGTTTGCTCAACGTTTGCTCACTGTTTTGATTCAGTTTTGGTCACTGTTTGATTCAATTTGCTCACTATTTTTTCTTCTTATTACTTAGTTGCAAGCCTATATGGGATATAATTGATGAAAGGTGGGATAAACAATTGCACAGGCCTTTGCATGCTACCGGTTACTATCTCAACCAGATTTTGCATTATAGCTCGAGTTTTAAAGCTGACTATGAAGTGAAACACGAGTTATATGATTGTATGGTAAAGATGATTGGAGATGTAGAAGAAATAAGTAAGATTGATATCTAATTGGAATATTCCAAGAGAAAGGCAAAGTTTTTTGGTAGTCTGATAGAATTGGAGGCACTTAAAAATAAAACTCTGGCACAATGGTGGGAATCATATGGGGACGAGCATCCCGAGCTACAAAAGTTTGCGATTCGTGTGCTTAATGTGAAAGAAATTAGAGTGCCTTTGAAATGGTCCATACAAAGAGAAGAAATCCCATGAAGCAAAAAACAATGAACGATGTTGTGTTTGTAATGACAAAGTCAAAGTTAGCAAAGAAGAAGAAAACATGAAAGGTGATAGAATATAACATTGATGACATTGAATCGGATGATGAGTGGATTGTCGTGGACAACGATCAAGGTTCATTAGATGATGATATTTTGGATTTCACAATTGAAGAAGATTTGGAAGTTGCCAATCAAAATGATGGAGATAATGAAATTGGAAATCAAGATGATTTGGAGGTTATTCACAATGTTGAAGATGAAGATGATGGAGGACTTGCTCAAGATGTGTTGAAGAATTTGTTCAATTAGTTTATTTTTATATTTAATTTAAGTTTATGTTTATTATCTTGAAAGGATGTTTGAATGTTTTAGATTTTGGATTATTTATTTATCTTGGAAGTTTATGTTAAATTTCAGAATCATGTTAATGTTATATTTTTTTTAGTTATTTTTATAATTTTGTTGATTTTGTGGGATATTGCGATCCGATTTAGGATCTTACGATCCACGCTTTTTTTATACTCCAACGATCTTGAGTGAAATCCCGATTTTGACAATCATGCTACCAACAATAGACCAACTATGATAACATAAATGAAGATTGGTAGCAACATTGAAAGTCTTCAGAGAGTTCAAACCAAGGTTACCTTCTTTCATGCTTTTGCAACAAGTATTCTAAGCAACAATGACAAGATTCTTTTTATCCAAACTACCACTTCAAATAAAGTTTCTCATCCAAGTTTAATTTTCTGTATGATCCTAGCGATAATTTTATATATATATATATATATATATATATATATATATATATATATATATATATATATATATATATATATATATATATATAGATATTGGATCGAACTCTATTGGGTCGAAGGATGCTAGGAGTGATAGCATCGAATTAGGCCTGTTTGTTATGTCCAATTGGTTAAGTTAGCTTGTACCCTAAGTTAGCTTGTAATGGGTATTTGTGATAAAAGCCCATTAGTTTAGTATGTTAGGTTTATTATAAATAGCATACTAGTCTCTCATCATTGCATACTGCAAATCCTAATTTAGGGTGAGAGGGTTATTTGTTATTCTTGTATACTTGTAATCTTGTTTGAAGATAAAGGAAAGAATAGCAGTTAATAACCAATCCTTGTGTTCATCTTGTTCTTCATTCTTTTTCCTTACATTGAGAAACAAATTTATATTTTGTTTCCAAGGCATCCGATTCACAATAAATTGGTGCGGTGAGCGTGGAGAAGATGCCTTCAACAAAGTATGAGATTGAAAAGTTCACCGGGGTGAATGATTTCGGTCTATGGCGCTTGAAGATGAAAGCCCTACTGGTTCAGCAGGGTTGTTTGGAAGCATTGAAGGAGAGTCACCATGACGGCAGGAAAAGGCAATGATAGAAGGCCCACAACACAATTTTGTTGAGCCTTGGTGATAAGGTTCTTCGACAGCTATCAAAGGAGACGACGGCGGTAGGGTTATGGGTGAAACTTGAAAGTTTGTACATGACTAAATCGTTGGTGAATCGACTCTACCTGAAGCAAGCTTTGTATTCATTCAAGATGATTGAAGACAAAGTGTTGGCTGAGCAGTTGGATATGTTTAATAAGGTGATTCTTGATCTTGAAAATATTGATGTGAAGATCAATGATGAAGATCAAGCTCTAGTGCTGTTGTGCGTGTTGCCCAGATCATATGCTCACTTCAAAGAAACTCTCTTGTATGGAAGGGAGTCCCTGACCTTTGAAGAGGTTCAATCAGCCTTGTATTCGAAGGACTTGAATGAACGAAAGGAGCATAAACCTTGACGGTTGGTGAAGGTTTGGCCGTTAAAGGAAAATTCTTGAAAGGATAATAAGTTCGACAAGAAGAAAGGTAAAAGTCGTGAAGTTTTATGGTGAAGCATCCGTATTCGATGCTATCATTGTAGAAGGAGGGTCACACAAGAAAAGTGTGCCAACGAAAGATCATGGAGGAAAGGATAATGGCAATGCATATTGTTCAAGATGATTTTGACTTATCCGATGTTCTTGTGGTTTCGAAGAACTCGTCAAGGAATGAATTATGGATTCTGGGTGCACTTGGCACATGACTCCAAACAAAGACTTGTTCGAGGAATTATGTGATCAAGATGGTGGATTTCTATTGCTGGGAAACAACAAAGCTTGCAAGATTGCAGGTGTTGGATCTGTGAGATTCAAGCTCCATGATGAGTCAATAAGGTTATTGATCAAGTCGTATGTACGATTTGAAGAGATGATTTCTCTTGGTGAATTCGACAAGAAAGGATATGTTTTTCAAGGAGATAAAAGTATCCTAAGAGTCATGAAGGGGTTGAAGGAAGTCTTGAGAGGCGTGAAGAAACAATGCTTGTATACCCTTGTGGCTGAAGTTGTAAGTGGTTCGACAAATGTTGCATCCACGAAATCTTTGTTGAAGACAGAAATCTGGCACATGAGATTAGGCCATGTCAGTGAAATGGGTCTGGTCGAATTGGGGAAACAAAATTTGCTTGGTGGAGACAAAGTCGAAAAGTTAAAGTTTTGTGAACCATGTGTACTTGGAAAATCTTGCAGAGTGAAGTTCAACAAAGGCAAACAAAGAACACATGGATCCCTTGATTACATCCATGCTGATGTTTGGGGGCCTGCAAGGTGTCCATCACATTCAGGAGCAAGGTATTTTCTATCCATAGTAGATGACTATTCCGAAAGTTATGGGTATTCATTCGAAGACTAAGGATGAAACTTTGAGAATTTCAAAGGTTGGAAGACTCGTCGAAAACCAAACCGCGAAAAGGTCAAGAGGTTGAGCACGCATAATGGTCTTGAATTTTGCAATGAGGCATTCGGCATTTTGTCGCCTCGTATTGCAAGGCACAACTACTGCAGCACTCCACAACAAAATGGTTTGGTGAAAGGTTTAATCGAACAATCTTGGAGAGAGTTAGATGCATGTTGACTAGTGGATTAAAGAAGGTGTTTTGGTGAGCTGTTTCAAAGAACATATCGATAAATAGATGTCCTTCGACCGCTAGATATGAAGACACCAAGAAGTTTGGTCGGACATCCACCAAATCTCGACAAACCGAGAGTATTTGGTTGCGTAGCTTATGCTCACATTAGGCAAGACAAGGTCGAACCTAGAGCTCTTAAATGCATGTTCATGGGATACCAAGGAGTCAAAGCTTATAGGCTATGGTGCCTAGAGTCGTCACGTAAGGATTATCACCCGAGATGTTGTTTTCAATGAAGTGAAATGGCTTTCAAGAAAATGATGATGTTGGTCGGTCGAATATCCGACGAAGAGCAGGAGAGATTCTGAGGTGGAGCATGTTGATGTTGAATTGCATATCCCGATAAAGTCGAAGAAGCGGATGATGCGATGAAGTTGAGGAAACTGATGACTATCTATTGGCGAGAGATAGGACACGAAGAGTCATCAAACCACCTCAAAGGTTTGGGTATGCGATCTTATAGCTTATGCCTTAATCTCGCAAGTGAGGTTCTAGACGAAGAACCAAGAGACCATAAGGAAGTTATGAGTCGAATAAGACCGAATGGTCAAGGCCATGTATGATGAGATGAAGTCACTTCATGATAACAACACTTGGGAATTGATCAAGAAACCGCTAGAGCCAGGTTAGTCACCGTAAATGGATTTTCAAAGTTAAGGAAGGAATCGAAGAGTGGCGTCGAAAAGATACAAGGCAAGGTTGGTTGCAAGGGTTTCACTCGAAAAGAAGGTATAGATTTCAATGATGTGTTTTCTCCTATTGTAAAGCATAGGTCCATTCGAATGTTGCTTGCCATGGTGGCACATTCGATCTTGAATGGACAGATGGATGTGAAGATTCTTGTATGGTGATCTAGATGAAACAATCACGAGGCAACCAAGGGTATGTCAAAAGGAAAGGAAGATTATGTGTGCAAGTTGAATAGATCTTTATATGGGCTGAAACAATCTCCTCGACAGTGGAATAGGAGATTCAACAAATTCATGACACGCATAAGTTTCGTTAGAAGTCAGTTCGACCACTGTGTTTACTTCAGATTTTGTCCGTAATTCATTTGTTATTTTGTTGCTTTATGTTGATGATATTCTCATAGCAAGTAACAATGTCGAAGAGGTATTGAGGGTGAAGGTGAACTCAATAAGGAGTTCAAATAAAGGATCTAGGAGCGCTTCCATTCTTGGAATTGACATTCAAGAGATAAAAGCGGTTATGCTTATCTCGGAGGCATATTTACGAAAGGTTCTCGAAAAGTTTGGTATGTCGATTCAAGCTGTTGTGACTCCAACAAACCCTCAATTCAAGTTGAGTATTGATCAATGTCCCATCGAGGTCGAAAGAACTTATATGAATAGCATCCCATATGCTAATGTAGTAGGTTCTTTGATGTATGCTATGGTTTGTACTAGACCCGACATAGCATATGCGTAAGTCTTGTAAGGTACATGGCAAATCCGGAAAGGCTCACCGCAAGCATTGAAGTGGATTCTAAGGTACATAAATGGGTCTCGAACAGTCTTAATTTATGGTGGAGCCTTTGGTGAAGATAGTAAGCAAGAATCGAAGGATATGTCGACTTTGACTATGCAGTTGTATGGATTCCGAAAATCTATTTCGGATATGTTTTCACTATGTTTGGTACAACTATTAGTTGAAAGCAACACTTGAAAGGTTGTTGCATTATCAACCACCGCGGAATATATTGCTTTAACCGAGCGTGAAAGAAGCATTGTGGCTTGAAGGTTTTGCTAAGGAGTGAAAATTCAAGGGAAGTTATCACCATTAAATGTGATAGTTAAAGTGCAATACACCGTCAAGAATTCAGCTATCGTGAGCGAACCAAGCACATTGATGTGAGGTTGCATTTCGTCGAGGGTAATCGAGCGTGGAGAAGTCCAAGTGTCAAGGTTTCGACAGATCATAATGTCGATATGATCACCAAGACGTTGCCTAGTTGCAAGTTTTTCTCCGTATGCGTTGATAAAGCGCATGAAGAAAACTAATTGTTAGTTGATAATAGAGTTTGATCCAAGGTGGAGATTTGTGAGATATTGGATCGAACTCTATTGGATCGAAGGATGCTAGGATTGATAGCATCGAATCCAATTGGTTAAGTTAGCTTGTACCCTAAGTTAGCTTGTAATGGGTATTTGTGATAAAAGCCCATTAGTTTAGTATGTTAGGTTTATTATAAATAGCATACTAGTCTCTCATCATTGCATCTCCTAATTTAGGGTGAGAGGGTTATTTGTTATTCTTGTATACTTGTAATCTTGTTTGAAGATAAAGGAAAGAATAGCAGTTAATAACCAATCCATGTGTTCATCTTGTTCTTCATTATTTTTCCTTACATTGAGCAACAAATTTATATTTTGTTTCCAAGGCATCCGATTCACATATATATATATATATATATATATATATATATATATGTGTGTGTGTTGGCATGTATCATGCTTTAAATGGAAGCCTTTACCAATTGCACCCTTCCAGCCATAGACATAAGACTTTCCTTTCAGACTGCAATCCTAATCTTTATTTTATCTATAATGAAAAGAAAATGGCAAGTTTTAGGTCGACCAATAAAAGTATGAGCTCCTGGATAAAGGAAATGAGGGGAAGCCATGGTGAAACTAATAAAATCAACCAACATTTTATATCTCCTAATAGACATACCACCTGCATTGATAAGAGATTTAGAATTGTTATGAAATTGACTAGAACAAATAGCATACTCATTGAGTAAATTAGAAATAGCATTCAAAGACTTTTGATCCCCTCTGCAAAAAATCATAATATCATATCAACGTATAGGGTATGAGAATGAACAAAATTATTTCTAGAGGTCTTACTCAGGTTAATTTGGTTAGAGACCACAAGTTGAGATATCCCTCTACTAAGGACCTCTTCAGCCATCTAGAAGAACAAAGGTGAGAGCGAATCCCCTCTTCTCACCTCAGTTGAACATTTGAAATAACCAACCTGATTTCCATTAAACTAGTGGAAAGAGTAGTAGAATGTGGAATAGTATGAATCCAATTGTATAACTTGTCACTTAAACCAAAATAGGCAAGGGCTTTCA
This sequence comes from Vicia sativa, assembly GCA_021764765.1. Taxonomy (NCBI): domain Eukaryota; kingdom Viridiplantae; phylum Streptophyta; class Magnoliopsida; order Fabales; family Fabaceae; genus Vicia; species Vicia sativa. The sequence goes on from CM038796.1 coordinate 238,437,696, forward strand.
AGATGAACTTCCAACTAAAAGTGTCAAAGGCATTGAAAATATCAATCTTAAGGGCCACATTACCAATGAAGCTCTTATTATTGAGAATATTAATAGCTTCAGAAGTGAGACAAATGATATCTTTAATATTTCTATCATTAATAAAACTTTTTTGCTCATAGGAGATCAAAGAAGGTAAAATAGTAACCAGCATATCAGCTAAGATTTTGGTGATGATTTTGTGCTTAAAGTTAACTAAAGTTATAGGCCTATAATGATTCAGAGAGTTGGCCTCCTTATTCTTAGGAATGACGATAATGGTGTTGAAATTATAATTGGGGAGAATCCAACCCTACAGAAAGAATTGAGAAACATCTATAATAACATCAAGCTTAATAATGTCCCAATACTTTTGGAAAAAAATGGCACCAAAACCATCAGGGTCAAGGGCAGAATCAATCTTCAGATTGATGACAATCATATAAATTTCCCCAGCACTAGGAGTCGCGGAAAGCATAAAATTAATGTGACCATTCACCATCTTGTGTATGACTTTTTTGATCAAACACGTATCCTGCAAAACAGTGTTATTATTAAACAAATTATGAAAATGATTCTCCATCTGATTTTCTATAGTAGTATTATTAATAACCATAGTGTCATTGATGCTCAAGGATAAAATGAGGTTAGTCTTCCTCCTTATCCTGGCATAAGTATGATTTTTTTTTTTTTGTATTTTTGTCCCCAGTAGAATGCAAATTGATTTTTGCCCTTACTTTCCAAAACTCATATTCCAGGTTCAAGGCCATATCCAAGGCATGTTCCATTCTTTGAGCTTAGCGTTCAAAATATAAAGTTTCTTGTCCAAGATATACATAGGATAACCATAAATCTTAACCCTCTAAGCATCTTTAATAACTCTAGCACAATCATCATTGAGAGGCCACATCTTCAGAAACTTAAATTGAGACTCATAAGTAATATTTTCAAACTCACAGGTGAACAAGATGGGGTAGTGGTCAGACTTAAGTTTAGTGAGAGTATTGCAAACCACGTTGCTGCAAGTATCCAATAAATCAAGATTACAAATCATTATTTCGATTCTTTCTTAGTCAAATGCCTTTCTTTCCCCCTATTACTCCAAGTAAAGAAATTACCCACAGTAGGCAGATGGATAAAATGATTTGAATTCGACCAATTTAAAAAATCAATCATATGAGTATTATCAGGGGTATTACTTCTCTTGTACTCGTCAACACTTATAATAACATTGAAATCACCAATGAATCCTAGGATTGATATTAGAAATATTATGCCAAAGATCTCTTCTATCCAAATAACAAGTAGAGGCGTAGATAACAGAAAAATCAAGAGTGGAGTTTTGAGTGGTAACAATAAAAGAAACATGTTGATCATCAATATCGAAGATATTAGACTTGCCGAAATACCAAAGGTTGGGTAAAAGACCCTCCCTTTTTATTGAAAGTAAAAGCCTTAAGATCAAACTTGTTTAACAATCTTTGAGGGAACTCATCAAAATTCATCCAAAGTTATGCAATAAAAACAAAATCAGACAAATTATTTTGAATTAGTCTCCTTAGGGCAAGTTTAGAGGAGTTTCTTATCACACCTATAATATTTCAAGAGAGGCTCTTCATGTCATTTTCTGGTGACTAGGTTGATGCCTAGTATTATCAATAGATATTAGTACATCATAATTCACCCCACTAAAGATGCTCTAAGACCATTTACAATAGGGTTATTGAAAAATAATTAAGTAGTTGAATGTAATTGGGTGTTGAATGAAGTGTTGAAAGTGAGGTGGATTAATTGGTGTTGAAAAGATTCAACATGTTGAATAAAAAGGGAGTGAGAGCGACAAAAACAACTGACATAATCTTATTGACTTATGTGAATTCTTCAGATTTTTATCTCATCATAATTTTTTGAAATTGGATCCTCTCCTGCGTCTCTCTCATGTTTTTGGTCCAACCACAAATCTTAGTCATTCATATATTAAATAATATTGTTGATTGCAAGTGATAGATTGAAATGAATGGTTGTGATTCAGCAGGACCATTCAGCCACTGCAAATGATCCATGTCCTAATTATTTGGGGTAATTTATTTCATAGTATTTTTTTTATTTGTCACCAAAATTCATTATTTTTTTGTCTATAAATATAGATTTTGTTCATTTGATTTGGACACAAAAAAATCGACTTCATTAAACAAAAAACATTAAAAAAAAAATAAGAATATGAAATAAAAGTAGTAGGATATGGTGTTGAATTTTATTATAGAAAATGTTTATGAATAAGAAAAAGTGAAAATAAGAAAGACAAGAATAAATCTTAATCATTCTGTATGAGAACTACCTCATGATCCTTATTAAAAAGTAAATTTAATTTATAATAAATTAAAAAGTATCCATTAAATTAATGGCATATATAAATTCTTGTTTTTTTTTGTTAAAATTATTTCATATTAAATAACATTATTCTTTTATTAAACAAAATTATTGTAAAAAAAAGTTTCGAAAAGTTAGTATCTTAAAGCTAGCATTTACCGAGACTTGATGTGGTCTTCATATACAAATGAAGTGGTTTTCCACCATCATACTCATAGTAATACATATGACAAGATTATAGATTGTATAATGTATAGGAGGAATCATATAGTTGGGCTTATGATATAGGTGTTTTGGTGGATAGATCTTTGATCACCTATATACTTAATTGAACTTTTTTTAATATATTTTTTCTTTTGATCCAAAAGAAAAAATAAAATTATTATAATAATTAAAAATTGAATTATTAGATGGAAGATAGAAAAGATAGTGTAGAGTGTAAAAAATGACAAAGAAGAATGTTAAATATGTAAATCACTGTACATAGATAATAGATAATATTTTAATGTAAATTGGTTTAAAATTTAATTTATTTAAAATTAAAATAATTATACACAAATATTTCCAAATGTGTTTGACATGTCATCGAAAACATTACACATGTCGCCAGTTGTCTTCCTCCCTACCACACGATGCATCCAAACTTCCACGAATGGCAGATATCAAACAAATTCGTATCCCGCCATGCGCAAACCAAAAACCGCCACACGCCCGCCACACACAAACACAAACCCCTCGCCACGTCATCAACATCCAATCAAAAACCGCCACGTAGTTATCACATTTCAAAAACACGGTTTCGATAACACTAATAACAATAACCACCGATAACAAAAAGAAACATAAAAAAAAAACTCTAAAAAAACTCTAAGTTTCATCTTCAACAACACCGTCACCGTCAGACATGGAGGTTTCCGGCACTGGTCTCCATCAGTTAACCTACTTCTCCGGCGCCGGAACTAACGCCAATCGTCGTAGCTTTGTTCCGCGAAGAGACGTTGGTAGAGTGAGAATGTCGACGGGTTTTGATTTTCGTGACGAGGGTCACTTGCAGTATTACCAGGAATTGAAGAACAGAGGACCTGTTAAAAGTAACAAGAAGAAGATGAAACTGCTCAAGCGTTTCTCTGAAAACGTTTCTTCTTTCCCTCAATTAGGGTTTGCTTCTGATTCAATTCAACCTAATTTCTTCAATCATCTTCAACAAAACCTCATCACGGTACCTTTTGTGCATCTTCTTTTTTAATTCTATTTATCTTCTTCCAAATTTTTAAATGTTTTCATGATGAAGATGGTGTAATAGTTATGGCGATTTTGGTTTTAATTAAAAACATGTTTTTTTTTGTTGTTTTTTTAGGTTTTTTTTTCTTCTTTTATACTATAAATTGTTACGATGAAGATTGAAATTATTAAGGAAATAAATGAATTGATGTTTTTTTCACTTGAATGAATATAGGATGAAGGTGAGGAATTACTGAGAGAGCTTGAGAAAATTAGAGCAGAGAAGAAGGAATTGAAGAAACAAATGAAACAAGAGAAGAAAAAGGCTAAACTTAAACCCTCCAAGATGAAAACTTGTGATAAGTCGGAATCTTCATCGTCGTCTTCTTCCTCGGAATCGAGTGATAGTGATTGTGATAAAGTGGTTGACATGAACACCTTCAGAGGTGTTGATGTTGCTTCAAAGCCGGTGGATGAATTGCAATTGCAGACTATTATTGATGTTGAAGCTTCTGCTCCAGGTCATCATGTCATGGATTTATGTTCTACAAATGATGCATCTGCTGCTGTTGGGTTTAAGAAAGAGACTAATGTGGTTATCCCTGCTGCTCAGAAGAGGATTGAAGTGTGCATGGGTAACAAATGCAAGAAATCAGGGGCTGCTGCATTGTTGCAGGAGTTTGAGAAGGTGGTGGGTGTTGAAGGTGTTGGTTCTGTTGTTGGATGTAAGTGTATGGGGAAGTGTAAAAGTGGTCCTAATGTGAGAATTCAGAATTCTGTGGATCATGGCATGCTTCATGGAGTTGATGATTCTGTTAAGGTTCCGAGTAACCCTCTTTGTATTGGAGTTGGTTTGGAGGATGTGGATACTATTGTGGCTAGATTTTTAGGGGAGGATCACAATGATATGAGTATGGCTGCTTCAACAATGTCTTAGTGAATAGAAGCTGTAGAAAAGGATAGCAATGTGCTGATTGTATATAACTTCAGTTTGAATGAATATTAGTTATCATGCATTCTGGTTTTTTATTCATCTTGTACAACTTGCCCTTGGGTTTATGACTATATGTACAGTGATTGTGAAATTATAAGACCGTTGGCCTTACTCTAATTTTGTTTTTGTAGTGATTTTGAAACATGTATTATGTAGTTTACTCAAATCATCATTTGAATGATTATTGGAGGTGTTCCTGTCGTTAACCTTGTTTTTGTTTGTTTCACCCTTGGAATATGTTTCTACAAATCGGCCAAAATAGTTTGACATTGCTTTAAAATTGACCTTACTTGTAAATTGAGGTCAAGGATAGTCTTTATATAACACTCACAATTCTCAACTCAAGGTTTTCACACCTAATGGAGACAGTATTTTGTAATTGCAAATAGGTACTCCTTCTAAGTGTTGCATTTAAAATAAAAATTGTCGTAAAAATAGTGACATTGTCATAAAATACTTGTCTTTTTAGATTATCGGTCTAATTTTATATTTAATCTTTCAATTATACCCTAACAAATTCTAAGTGTTGCATTTAAAATAAAAATTGTCGTAAAAATAGTGACATTGTCATAAAATACTTGTCTTTTTAGATTATCAGTCTAATTTTATATTTAATCTTTCAATTATACCCTAACAAATACTTTTAATTGATTGTTTTTCCACTTAATATTTATGTTAATTTGAATACATCAATGGTTAGTCAGGATAATTTGGTAAAGTTATTATTTTCTTTCTTTCATCTATTACTATTTCTTAATTTATGTGTAATGGTCAACTGCGATAAATAATATGGGACGGAGGGAGTAATATTTAGTCGTGCGCGTTGACTTGAAATCGACTAAAACATTGGCGATATAAGGAGGGGTCGGAGTCATATGCTCTCACTCCTTGTTTCTTTATCCGATATAAGCAGGGTCGGAGTCATATGCTCTCTCTTTAGCCTCTATTTAAGGATATGTATTTCAGGTTGGTCAAAATAGATAGATATTACTTAGAATTTGAGACTAAAATTATTTGGAAATCTTGCACCATGTTCTTTAGCCTCTATTTGACATGTATTTCGGGTTAGTCAAAATAGTTTAACATTACTTAGAAATCGAGACTATAACATTCGTGATAGAAGAAGGGGTCGGGGTCATGAGCTCGTTAGCCTCTATTTGACAACATGTATTTCAGGTTGGTCAAAATAATTTAACATTACTTAAAAATCGAGACTATAACATTCGTGATAGAAGAATGGGTCGGGGTCATCTACTCACACCCTGCTCTTTAGCCTCTATTGGAGGGCAACTATTTCAGATTGGTTAAATTAATCTCATATTACTTAAAATTCTGGCCGTTTATACTCTAGTCTTACAATATTAATTTATTTAGGCAAAATACTCTTTTTGGTCTTGTATGTTTACGTCAAGGTTCATTTTAGTCCCTTAACTTTTTAAAACGTTTCATTTTCGTCGTTAATTAGACAAAAATGACTAAAATGAAGTGTTTTGAAAAGTTAAAGGATTAATATAAATTCTTTTAAAGTTAAGGGACCAAAATAAACCTCGACGTAACATACAGAACTAAAAAATATATTTTGCCATTTATTTTTAAAATTTTTTTCAGAAGAACAATCCTCTATCTAACGAGGTGGGCGTCGTATAGGACTAGAGTGTGTATATAATACTCACAAAGCAAACAATACTACTATCAAAATATTGATTATGGGGAAATCTTTTATTTTGAAAACCTTTGGGTTAAAAAAAAAAAAAACTTTATAAAAGGCGTACTTGATAATTAATACACAACACTGATTTATATCTCCAGTCTTGTATATAAGAGGAAGTTTCCTTTAAAGGAAGTTTCCTTTAAATGATGTTGCTTCACAACAAATTATAGATCAACATAGATTCTTTCAACGAATTTCTCCCCTTCCTTGCACGGGTTTTCCACCTTACCAGCATACTTTGAGAAAATCTAAAAGTTTGTATTAAGTAATTTACAAAGCTACATTAATAAAATAAAATAAAATGTATTATGTACAAATCCCACACACAACTAGAGAGGGGGACAAGTTGTTAAGCCATACAACCAAAATCTGTGGGATAAGTAAGACTCTTGGCCATTGTCATCCCAGCAGCATAGTTTAGAGTTGCTATTGGCAAATCCAGCTGTGCTGACCACCTATTTTATATGATCGATAAAGCAGTTGCGGATTTACTTAAAACTTATGGGTCAGTACCGGGGACGTTTGGGGGATGACGCATGTTCCAATCCACTCGCGCTGTTGTCACATCTTCTGACAAAATGATCAAGTGTTTTCTGCTTTGCAGGGCTTCTCAATGGCGGTTGATGATCTGAGACCTTTAAGTACTTTGCAGGGCTTCTCGGTAGAGGTTGATCATCTGAGACCTTTAAGGTGTTCTCATGGCCATCAAGCATCTGATTTTTTTTCCAATAACAAAAGTTCAGAATTCGTCTTAAAAACATAAAACCCACATTATTAAAAACTACGTGAGTATAAATCTTCTCTAAAAGATATAGACATAAAAGCAGAACTGAATCTGTTAGCATTTTAATGTGCAGAAACTGATTTTACAATTACTTTCAAATTGCACTACATGTGACAGAGTTTCCAAACAAAATAAATATACCTGTCCCAAATTGTCCAGTTTGCTTTGCACTACGTCCCTGTCAAGTGGAAAATTATAAGATTGTCAATACATCAAAAGATGTCAGGCAATCTGAGGACTGCGAAAAACATAACCTACCACATGATATCATCAACTGTGTCATTTGCAAGCAAGTAGTATATATTTACCGAAGACACCTGAAAACAAATGCGAGAAAGTCATAATCATTACATTTTACATCACAGATTCTTGTTGGATACTGAACTATCTATCAAGTATCAACTAATCTCAGCATAGCTGACATATTTTCATTTAAGAGATGTTTTCTTTAAAGAGATAATCTTCACAATTTTTTAAGATATCACAATTTCTAAAACAATATCGTGCTAGTACTTCTATTGATGCTGATTTTTAAACTACAACAGCATTTAAAATCACTCTTTTCCTTTCTTTTCAACTTAACAACAACCATGTTTGAAAATATACCTGCCCAATTCTATGAACACGGTCTTCGGCCTGAATTAGATCACCAGGAGTCCAAGACAATTCTGCAAAGAGGACGGTGCTGGCAGCGGTCAATGTTAACCCGACACCTCCAGCTTTGATAGATAGCTGCAAGACAACAAAATCAACAGGAAATTATCATCTCTAAATTGAACCACATTTTACACCAGAACTACAGTCCAAACTAAACAGATCAAACAGAAAAATGACTGCAACAAAACATAGGAATGAAATTGCAATACCACTGCTGCCTTGATAGAATCTTTTTCCTGAAACTCTGTAACCAACTGTTGCCTTGATCCAGAAGGTGTACCTCCATCAATCCGGATGCAACCAACCTTTTTTTTCTGGAAATTTTGAGCAGTTCACATAAGTGTTTATCCTCACTTCTTGATGAGATGCATAAATTTTAAGGGGCCTTACCAGAAGAAACTCGTGTATTGCATCAATCATTGATAGATGGTGTGCAAATATAAGAAACTTGCAACCTGCCTGCAAGTTGCAACAATCATTACATAGATAGAATTATCACATGCTATGATGATCAACAGCTTGATTTAATCACGAGAAGAAGAAAAAAGCAAGGTAAGAAAATTGAAGCAGACACCTTTTTAACTAAGATTACAAAATAAATTGTTGCATCAGAAGAAAATGCCCTACATTGTCTTTTTCCATATTATATTTGCACATCAAGATCTATGGTTTGGAAATATAACTTAGATATTAAAAATCTCATTGCACTAGGGAATTTGTACTTTAATTAAATAGTGTTGAAGTTTCACCATTTTGTTTCACAGAAGGTTCTTAGAATATGCGGGTTGGGCCTAACTCGACCCTACAAAACCGGCTTGTAAGGTGAGGATTGCTCCCACTTATAAACACATGTTCAGGCCATATATTATCCGATGTGGGACTCTTAACACCCCCTCTCACGCCCAGGAATTAGGGATGGAGCGTGGAACTAGATGGTGGGTGGCCCAATGGATCTTAGATGAGGCTCTGATGCCATGCGGGTTGGGCCTAACTCGACCCTACAAAACCGGCTTGTAAGGTGAGGATTGCTCCCACTTATAAACACATGTTCAGGCCATATATTATCCGATGTGGGACTCTTAACAAAGGTTAATCATCACAAATATTTTGACAGCATTGGACATAAACTAACTACACATAAGAACTTGAACGGATCAAAATTAAGGTGATGAGATACAAGTTACAACAACGTAATATCTTATAAATCCTTGTAGATTTTTAAGTCATAAATGTGCATCGAGTGAGAAAGCTAAAAAAGGTCTGAAGTTTTTAATGCTATTTAAGTTCATATATAGGTTGAAGCAGTTGAAAGTACTAATCTTCAACTGCTTTAAAGAGAAGAAGCTGCAGCATACCTCGATTACAGTTCCAAGATAATCAAGAACAGCTGGAATCTTGGCTTCAGCGGAATCAGTGTAAATCTGGAATTGAATGAATCAAAGGATCAGTGTTAAATCACACTACAGTCATAATGTTTAGATTTGCTGGCATGCATAAGGGATATGAGCAGGCATTGCAGTTAACTATAAACCTTTTCTAGTTCTAGGAAACAGTAACAATCTCTAAAACAAATTATGCACAACTGCTTCGAATAATACCTTGTTAATAACATTCTTTTCATTAAACTTGAGTGATTCAACCTCCTCTTGTGATTTAGCTGCCTTAATTTTGGCTTTTACCATCTCCAACTGCAAAACAAAAATCAATACTGTTAAGCTTTTACCACCTTAAACTGCTTATGTACAACAAAATATTACTGTTTTTGAGTAAAATAACATATTCTTGGTAAAAAAAATTTCAGCCATGTTTCTAGATAAAGATGTCTAAAAGTCCATTTCAGAAGTAAAAAGTAAACCAGTCATCTCTCCATCTCTCACAAGGCCTAACTACAATTCATTTATTAACGAAAACAAGTTAAATAAAATATGTGTAATATGAATACAACCCAAACAATCCAGACAAAGCAAATCAACTTACTCGTTTGAACATTGAAATGCAACAATCCTATGACAAATGCTAGACAAAATAAAATAAGCTAAAAGAATATTGCAGGGAGTAAGGACGCATAGCAAGTGCATTTCATAACTAGCTTGAGCTATAACCTAACAGAACTGAATAATGCAATCCTCATCTCAAGATGGATAACAAATATGTTGAGTTACCTCGCGAAATAGAGCATTAATTTGCTTCATATCCTTGTCGGACAAGTCTAGGAAGACCTAAAAATCAATTATAAAACAAATACAATAAATAACTTTGAAGTTGCACCATAAGCTTCATGCATTGAGAAAAAACAGGGTCAAAGTGTGCACTATATAAACCGATTGCAAAGAAAAATGGGGATGATGATTATACGCACTTGTTGCCTACGCTTAACAGGAAGTTCAGAAAGAACATCCTTTTTAAGCCTTCGAATCATTGATGTGGCCTTCATCAAATTGTGCAATTCTTCATGATTACTTGCCCCTTGATAAAGTCCAAAAAATCCCTGGAAAATCCATGCAAGCGACAAGCTGAAATACTTATCCAGTAAAAGCAAAAGGAAAGTGGCTAATTTAAAAATCATACACGTAACAAAGATGAGATTACTTACACCCTTGCAATACCGGTTACCATATTCATGAACATTCTTATACACATCAGGATACAAAGCTTCCAGCTATAACACCGTTTCAAAGAGATTATCAAAATGTAGATTCCATCAATGTTAATGTTGAGCATTAATGAGGTATTAGACGTACTAGACATGAATAATTTACCTGTTTGAATAGCTCAATTGGTCGGGATAAAGCAGGAGTTCCACTAAGCAATATTGCATATTTAGCTCTCTGAAATGGGCGCACAAATTTTAGTTTTTAAGTGATTTAAGCATGAGAGAATTGAATAGGTATTATTCAGCAGGTACGCAATCTCTTTAACTAACACACCAGACACCACAGACTTTGTTTTGGTTAAATATCTTTTTGATTCTCAGTCTTCTTCTTTTATCTTTTGTTATTTGTTTGTTTTCTATGTTTATAACACATGTACTTACTTACTTTAGAGCCAAGTATAAGAGACCAGAAGCAAGCATGCGATTATGGCTTTCAAGAATGAGTACCTTTATAACTGGAAGAGAAGCAGTTGTCCTCTTTGCCTGAGCATTTTTCAGAAAGTGTGACTCATCAGCAATTACAACCTGGATAAAAATAGTTTGCAGCTAAGAGTGTGATTTATAAGCATCAATTGGTGAAGTACATGCGCACAGGTAGGTAGAGACGCAGTCGTCTTTTCTGGCAAAATATCTGATGGTAAAGTACATATAACCCAATAATAATAAATCTTCCACCTAATCTGTAATCTGTAGCCTTCAACAATCTTTACAACATATTCACAGTTCACTTTTCAATGAAAACGCATTTAACAGCCCTAGCATAATGCACCACTGTCTGTTGAACATAACAAGACTTGACAATTTACAAAAAAGAAGTACTTTATCAACTTTCATAAATTTTAACACTTTTAGTCACAATATATAGACGACTGCTTCATTCATCGTACTCACTGTGCCTCTAATGGAAGACTAACAGCACATACTGGCATATGGTTAAGACCAGGACTTAAGAACTACAATGAAGTTAGAAAACTAAGAAAACTGGATGGCACTAACCTTAAAGTCAGACTCCATAAGCGTATTTTGTAGCTTTGCCACCATATCATATGAGATAATGTTGAATAGTCCATCCAGATGAATTCCATTTTTGGCACTTGGAGGAGATACTATATTGAAACCTCCTCTATTTGACCCGCCACTTTGAGATAAGACAACCTAATCATGATAATTGGGTAGTGTAAGAAAACATACAATAAGGAGATAAATGGTATACCTAAACAGAAGGGGAACATACGGAAACAAAAAAAAAAGTCTACGAAAGTTTTAAACAAAAAATAAGAGTCAATAAAGGGATCACAGAAAACATACAAGGATATCTGATGAAGGAATATTCAGCCATTGTTGAATCATCTATATCAAAGAAAAACAATAAGGACATACCGAGTGTTACAAAAAATTATGAAAATATAAAAATAAAACCCTTACAGTAGCCCATTGCAAGCGTAATGCAGATGGTGTGAGAATGAGAACAGGCCAAGAATCCTGAACACAAGCAGCTACAGAAATGGCCTGCAAATACCAATAGAAACTCTACATATAACTCTTCTGTAATATAGTACTCCAACAGAATAAACATTGCCGAATTTTCTTTTAGAAGGAAGAACAGAAAGACAGACAAGGCCAACCAAACCACAAATTAACTAACAATAAACTGAATTCTTTCCACCATAAGCCTACAGTCCTTCTCCCACATAAGTATAAAAAGCTCATAATGTTTATTTTACTTATCTAGTTTAGGGATCTCCAATCATTATATGGGACTTTGGTAGTGTCAACAGTTGATGTGAAGATGTGTGTAAATAAAAGCATCCACAAATATATGCTTTTTTTCAAAACTAATGTTGACTCCTATGAAATAGAAGGGTAATTCTGGTGAGGAACAAGTACTTAGCCCGCCCAGTCACCAAAATCAGAATAAATAATATCTAACAATTTATTCACAGGTGATCTGATTGACTAAAAAATCTTACATTTAGCAATATACACAATTGCTGAGTGTGCAAGAAAATGATTATATCAATAACAGACAAACAAATGCGTAACAGATATGTATTATTGCATTGCCTTAAGACAACTGAGTATATGAATTATCTGCCCAATGTAAATATTTGAAGTTTTATTGCCTACTATTAGTTCAGATTATGATATTCAGCATCGTCATCTGAACTAAAAGTAATTTTCATAGTCCTAAGAGAGTAATCTACAAGAGAGAACTGGTCAGGCAATATAATTTTGGCCTAATGCGCACCCGCATTGATGGTGCAGGGGTAGTATGAACTGTAAACATGATTTTACTTTTCACACCCTTACTAAAAGGTAGTTGAGTCATAGCAAAGTAACAACCTAAGAAATGAAGATCATAACTCAAAGTCTCAAACATATTACACAGTTGGAGTTGCAAAAGAGAATTATACTCAATTCATGGATGCTACTGTGATTACAATGTGATTCTTGTGTATTAATTGTGAATTAAGTTAAAACTGTCAAGCATTACATGTGATCTCTACCATAACTTAATTAACATTGAAGATACTAAATACTCATTTTTCAAATGCAGAAGGTAGGAAAAAGAAGATAATCAACAAAAATTGCATGTTGTTGCACTGCTATAAAACACACAGAAAAAAGTTGAAACTTGAATGTATGGAAATGATTTAGATTTAGGCAGGGAATTGCCTGCAACGTTTTCCCCAGTCCCATTTCATCCGCTAAAAAAGCACGACATCCATGCTGCAATATAAACCTGAAAACAAACAAATAATAACTAAAACCAATGGCGCATAGTAAAAGAACAAATTACGGAGAAAAAAATGAACAATCCATATAATATGAGACTGATGAGAAAAGTATGAGCAAGCCATTACATACCTTATACCGTCTCGCTGAAATGGCAAAAGCTTAGTTTCAACATAGTCAGGGATCTTATTATATCGATCTTGCAGTGAAGACAAAAAACTAGAAATTTCAGAAATTTTGAGGGAATATACATAAATCTGTTGCTGATATAGAAAGTAAAGAACAGAAAAACTGATAGTCAAAACATTTAGCTTATACCTCGAAGATCGGGGACAGAAGTGGCAGCAGCAATAGCACGCTGCACTAAGGGATCTAAGTTCTCCACCTGTAAAATAATTTGCATAAATGTAGGGAGAAGGCTAGAACAAATAGAAATTAAGGACCACAATCATATCAGATAAAAATCACAAAATATGGCAAACATGCTTAGTCCTCACTCTAGGATGGTAGATTATAACGTTATTCAATGAACAATACATTTATTGAATTAGTGACCCCAGCTTTAAATACCCAGTTTTATTATTCACATATGATGCTTTAATTCCATAACAATCTATCTCTCACATCAAATGGCGCACATACAGTATGTACAGAGAAAAAGAAACTCGGTACAGGCCAAAAAAAAACAAAAACGAAACTTAAAAAGCTTGTATGAAATCTAACATCTCTACTGTAGAGATTTGAAGTTCATGAAAATACTAAGGAATCTCTGAAGCCGGGAAATTCAGATCAACCACATAAACGGAAGAAGCTATTACCTGAACATTATAACCAGATATTTCTCTAAGAACCTTTTCTGCTTCCGACAAAGAAGATAGAGGGAACAACCACAACCTGCAGACTCAAAAGTTTTCATAAACTAAAACAACAAAACAGACGGCAAATCCATATAAACAATCAACCGGCCACTAGCACGCACACGTATCAGAGTAAATGTGAAGAGACATACCGTTCTTTAGCATTCCAAGTAGATTTAGGGATTCTTCTAAAAGCAGCAACTATTACCTAACACAAAAAATTAACAAAAGTTAAATCATAAACCACGGAGCTCTTGACCGACCCGTATAAAAGATCAGAATGATAACAAAATGTTATAAATAACCTGGTCATATTGAAATTTTGCTGCAATATTTCCACTTGAATGAAGAAAAAATTTGACAGAAGCTTTAGTCAATTCTTTAACTTGTTCATCTGCTTATATAAAACAAATGTAACAACAAATCCCAACATAAACAAATGATGAAGAAACAAGCATAGATATATACTTTTGTTAGTGTTGTTTGTTGTGACTGGTTTCGATGAAGGGGGAAGTGTTCTGGCTCCTTGAGGCAAAGGATCAAGCTGAAACGAGAGAGATTATGGTAATGAATGAGTGTGCGATACGAGAAAATGATGATAATTTGAAAAAGAATGAAACTTTACTGTTTGAAAACGTGAAGCGGGAGGGGGGTGTGAGCGGAGTTGAGCAATTTTGTGGAAAGCGTCTCTTTCAAGGGAATCGAGGTCTTCGGCGCTCAAATCCCAGTCTTCTGGTTCCATGGTTTCAAATTTTCAATTTCAAACACTTTTGGGGTTTTTCTTTTCAATTCGTTGCTTTCTTTGTTTTTTTACGGTTTTTATTTTCTCTTTTTGCCGTTTATATGCTTTTGGTAGGTTTAAGTGTTACTTACAGATGTAACAATTACAAATTGGTGAGGAAAGAAAAGATGTTTTCAAATATTGTGTTGGTATTTAATTACGATTTTTTAAAGTTTTAGATGAAAATGGATAAACCATAACTATTGTTTTAATCATGTTTTTTAGAAAAATGAATACTATAATGAAAAATTATTAAGGTATTATAAGAAAAACAAAAATAACTTACTAAAATTATCAAAATTATGGACTTCAAGAGAGTGTTCCATGTGAAGTTGTTCATTAGTGCATCTTATTATCTGAAGCTCACTCAAGGGCTTTAACCATGGTTCAAAGTGCAAATGTTTGAATTGACCTTGGTGTTCGTGACAATTAGGGTTGATGCAAGGATATGTCACTATGCAAGGCTTGAGGTATAAGATATGTGCAAGATGTGTCACATATAGTGCAAGTTAGGGTTTCTATTGGTCTCATCCATCACATTATAAAGCAGTCGTCACTTGGGTCATAGGGCATATGCTCATGATTTCTTACAATAAGATTCATTTGGATTCTTATTCATAAGCTAGGGTTTGTGGATATAGGGGCACAAA
The DNA here is from genome assembly GCA_021764765.1 of Vicia sativa. Taxonomy (NCBI): domain Eukaryota; kingdom Viridiplantae; phylum Streptophyta; class Magnoliopsida; order Fabales; family Fabaceae; genus Vicia; species Vicia sativa. Next base: position 238,453,128 of record CM038796.1, read on the forward strand.
GTGATTCACCTAAGCCCCTAGGCTACTTGTGATGCAAGTTATATCCTATGTTCATTCGCTCAATCATCTCAAGCCAAGGCCTAGGGTTTTGCAAAGGAAAAGGATTCTGAGGAAGCAATGTCCATGGTACATTCAAAGACAAATACAAAACTAAAGAAGATTTGAACTTCTAAGGCAATTTGAAAGATAAGACTACTTGGATTGAGATTTATCATTGGAATTCAAGAAACAAGGCATCATAGGAGCTATATCGTTACAACTTGGTCTAAATCACCATTACATCATGAAAAATTATGGTAGGGCATTCAAAGTAACCAAACCATGTTCATTACACAAGGACAATTACAACTACATCATTGTAATTACAAGTTACATGACCGTTTCCAAGTTGCATGACCTTTACATCAAAAATCATATGAAAGAGCCATTCATAAACCTTAACACTTATCCTAAACCTAGTGATTCCATCTTCATGTTTCCATCTTTATATTCATATCCTCAGCAATTTTTATGCCAACTATATAGAAGTTCTTTATGACAACCATGTTGTACATTCCCTTCAAGTGGTATCCATGACCAAATCCTTCACTTATACTCTTGCTTTCACCTGCATCATATACACAACAACCCTACACATTAGTAAAAAAAATAATGCACATAAACCAAATCCAGTCAACTAAGCAAAATCATGACATTAAATCAATGATTGCAGCCCTGCAAAAATCAGTAAAACAGTTCAATTCACAAAATCACAAAAATAAATTTACACAACAATTTAACTAAACACATGACAAATATAGCTCCAGCCCTACATCAGTGCATTCACACATAACAGGAAAAAAATATGACATGCATTATATCCAAACAAAAGCCTAAAACTAATTAAATCAACCATGTATTAACACCCATGGCAGAAGTATTAACATGAGATTAGAAATAAATCAATTAACTGTCACAACCAAAATAAATTTACACTATGATATGCCCTAAACTGTGTCGTGCAATAAAAGACCCAACCAATTAACTAACGCCTTAACACATTAACAAACCTAACTAACTTAGTTTCTCATCAACTCAATTATAACTAACTGACTTAACAGTTGCAAGTAACTAAGTCATTCTCTCCTCCACCCTTAGATTGCCAATTGTTTCTAGCAGATCCTATGGCCAAGTTGAAGGTGTGAAAAACACAAGAAAATGGGGTTTGAGTTGGGTTTTAAAATAAAAAATCTTTCTTTTAAAATAATCCCCTTAACAAAAAGACTTTACTTCTTGATAATAAATCTAGAGAAGCAGGAAAAAAAAGAACACAATATGTTTATACGAGTTCACTTGAAAAATTTTCAAGCTAGTATAGTACACCCGTCAACGTGATTTTGCCTCTCTCAGGCGAGGTATTAATCCAATAATCAAACAGATTATACAAGGTACAAGCCAAACTGCAGGTGACTAACAACAACCTCTAAGACACACAAGTCTTAGACTTCTCAAGAAATCTAATGTAATTGGTCTCTCAAGAAAATCAAACAATAGTTTGAGAAATAATTTGTTTACAGAAAAGTGCTTCTACACAAGCTGAATAATAAACAAAATTTAAGAATAAGACTTAAGAAAGTAGGAAGCTTGACAACAGTATACTAGAGCATATGAACAATGAATTAGCAACCTTTTCTTGAAATCATCAAGCTTTTATATAGCCATGCAAATGATGTGACCATTGAAGGGTACTTCTGGCATTTCCAAAATTATGGAAGCTTGGAACAAGAACGTGGAGGACAAATAGTACATTTGCTTCTGCTCTTTCCAGAGTGGAATGAAGCGTCTTAATTATATTGTTGTATTTTTGTACCATGTTTCTTAGTCTTCTCAACTTCTTGACTTTATAGGCTTGTGAGAGCATGAGTTTGAAGCAGTAAAACATCACTTGGGTCTTCAAAGTTTCAAGTCTCTAGAGTCTGCAGAACAACGTCTTCGTAATCTTTAACACTTGGTATTTTAGAGCCCATTGTCTAAGAAGCATAAGTCTTCAACATATGGACTTTGTTCATCAGAACTTTTGTCTTCCTATCTTCAGAACTTGTTTTCTTTAGACAGCGTATCAAATTCACAGAACTTTAGAGTCTTCTGAAGCTTTTGCTACTATTTAGAGAACACATGTAGCGCAGAAGCGGAACAATTCTCTTCTAATAACTTAGTCAAACTATTTATTAGAAGCAGAACATGTTTGTTAAATTCTAAAAAATAACAAACATTAGAATACCAAATTTTTTCATACAAACATACTTGTCTATTATCATCAAAACTCAGAGGTATTATTGCATAACCAAATCTTGTTCTAACATAAGATTCACTCTCCAATCCCTATATAAACCATAATCCTCCTCAAGCTTCAGTATCAAGATTCATTTTCTAACATTCATCTTCATCCAACTCTCTGAACCACACTTTTCATCCACTTTCAACCTCAACATTCGTCTTCCTCACTTTGTGAATCACTTCTCACTATGCAATAACCAAATCATTGCACTCTCTCATATTCAACTTGCTTCATCACCTTCGCCTTCATCAGCGCACACCACAACAACCACAACATACTCATAGAAACATAACACACTGCAACATAGAAGAACAACACAGAAACACATACAATGATTCACATCAGTAAGAAGAAGAAGAACATCAGAGCACAATACTTCTGAACAAGAAAAGAGTGAGGTTATTACCTTCAACAAATATTCCTCTGGATTTCTATATTCATCACTATGAAGGGATGTCGGAGCCACTCCGGCAGGTAAATACTGAACCTCCTCCAATTCATCATCTTTTTTCTCTTTCTTGGTACCATGGTGTAGAGGATAACAATTTCAGCTAAAACCCTAAGCTTATAACCTGATTCCATACGCGTGCACCATTAAATTACCGATTGAAGATTTTAGGATTTCCTTTCTTTGGCTTTGATTCAAGAACTCAACAAGATTCAAGTTGATATAGGTGGATATTTTGATATAGGAAGACGAGAGGATCTTATAGGTAGTGTCATTTTCACAATTGGAGTATTCTTTGTTTTCGCCTTTGTCGTAGGGCGATTTATGACAAGGATGATGTTGAGAGAGTGTTCAGGAAAAAGAAGGCTTAGTTGATTCAAATGGACATGAACTGTCACAAGGACCAAAACACAACATTTAGCCTCTACGCTCTTTTCTTGTTTTAAGTTTTATTTTTTTTCTTCTTTAACAAAATCAATTAATGAAATCTGATAAAAAATAATAATGAGACTTGGATTATTTGCATGGGTTTGAAACCAATTTTTGCATGCACACCCGCTAAAGTCCAGTAACCCCTTTTTCGGATAAACTTAAGCATAATGCATAAAATTTGATAAGAATACCGTAATTCTTCATAATTTGTTTGCGTTTTTTAGTCTTTTGGTATGTTCTTGATTCTTGATGCTTGATCCATGATACTTGTTGGCATGATTATATGGTAATTTTGTACGATTGGTTATTCACATGATCCATTATGTTCTCTTGATTCAATTTTAATCTTTAATTAAATTGAATTGAGATTAGACATTAGGTTTCAAACCAAGCATCATAACATTAGGTTAGAAGTTTTCCCTCAAAAACTTAACCTTAAGTCTATGATGCATGATAATATTAGGGTACACTTTCCCCTTTCATTTTTTATTTTGCATATCATTCTTTTCTTTTATTAAAACTAAAAATCTTTTCTTTACCAAATTCAAAACACTAATATATATATATATATATATATATATATATATATATATATATATATATATATATATATATATATATATATATATATATATATAGAGCCTTAAGTACATGCATAGTATTTTAAATACGAGGCGCTTGACTCGATTATTCAAAGTCTCTTTTGTCATAGACTTTAGTATAATATGTATCCCAAACAATTTCAAAACATAAAGGAGATGTATTCAAGTACCCTAAGCTTTGAGGGACCACTTAAAAGATCTCCTAACAAAACACTTCAACAAATACAAACTCTTTTGCCTCTTGGCTTTTCTCTTTAAAACCTTTTCAAAAGGACATGTTAATTTTATTCTACCGTAATACAAATAACACGCGAGTCTCTATACAATGAGTAACAATTCTTGATGCTAGAGCATGAATGTTAACATTATCCACTAAATACCAAACAAACCAACATTTTTTAGAAGAACTATGGAGTTTTGATTTCTTCATTGCACTATGAGGATACATAGGCATTGGGTTGCAAGACCTAGGCGAACTCAATAATAAAAACCTTTTATTTTTTCCAATAATTCATTCATGTATTCTCTTAGCAAGTAAGCTTTATATAGACACATCCTTAGAAATAAACAACCGAAATAGATCTAATTGAGTACAATTGCAACGAGGGGTACTAAAACATTCTCATTGCATAACCGACTTTCATACCCTTCTCTTGGTTGCGAGACCATGTTATCCTTCCTTCTGTTTTTTTTAATATATTTTCCCTTTCTTCGGAATAAATAAATTTCAGTGGCGACTCTGTGTTATTTTCGCGGTGCGACAATTGACGACTCTATTGGGAATTATATACAAGTCAATCATAGCTTTGTTTATTTGTTTTTTTGGATGTTTATTTACATGCTTTACTTACTTTATTTATTGTATTAATTTGCATTCGTTGCATTTTATTATTCACATATTTTGAATATAAGTTGTATTGTTCTTTGTGGGATGAGTGATACTTTGAGAGATAAACCCATTACACATGCTTGAGTTTACCATAATATTAGAGTGGATAGTCATGTTGACTCGCGTACTTCTCTAGTTCGACGAATTTACTTCTTACAGGTTTTCTCGACCAGTCAAATAGTTGTAGCCTCTTATTCCTTTGTTGTCGAGCCACTTTCCTTTGTCTTTCTTTTCTCTTACTAATTGCACTTGCAGAGCCACATCACTCTTCGACTTGCCTGCATCTCTTTCAACCATTCTTTGTTCATGAGATTCAAGCGCCCATTGAAGATTTTCCTTTGTCAATGTTGATAAATCTTCCGAGTCTTCTGTGGCTACTACCACTTGGTTAAACTTAGGAGGCAATGGCCTCAAGATCTTTGCAACTACTAATCTTGATGTCAACACTTCTCCACATACCTTGATTTGATTCACCGGTTTTGTAATCCTAGTGAAAAAATCATCTATGCTTTCATTTTCTTCCATTTGAAGCAATTCATACATTATTTTGTGAGTTTGTAACCTCACCTTTTTCACCTTTTCTGCGCCTCCAAACATTTTTTTGCAGAATTTCCCATGGTTCTTTCGGTGATTCAACATCACTCAACTTTTTAAAATTATATGGATAAACACATTGATGAATTATAACGAGAGCTTTATAATTCTTGTTTTTCAATTCTTTGTGTGCAACATTTTCTTCACCAGTCACGTCTTCTTCAAACAGTGTTACTCCTTCTTTCACAAGATCCCAAAGATATTGATAGCAGAAAATAACCTTCATTTGTTTACACCAATTTTCACAATTCCGACCCTTCAAACTTGGCAGACTCGCCAGAAAATACCCATTTGGATGATTCATTGCCATTGTGTTTCTCTTTCCATGAATCGCTCAGCCAATGCTCTAGATACAAGATGTTGAAATTATACCAAACTTATGGAGAATTCTGAATCAATCTTGATGAACAAGATTCAATCAATCGATCAAATTCCTCTCTTGTTCTTCACTTTTCACTCAAGTGAATCAACCAACCTTGGTTGCAAGATGATTCTCGCTGCACAATTGTTATTGGAAAAAGAAATAAAAATTAAGAAGGAAAGATGAATTATGGTTTGACGAAAAATAAGGGAAGAAGGAGAACTACAGGCAGAGCTTCTCTCTGCTCACAAACTGTGATTTTATTCTTTTTAAACTGGAAGTGAATCACTATATTACATCAATAGGGATTACTCCCTATTCATAGGTTGAGTTTGCTTGCTCCCTAAACAAAGTCCAAAATACTTAATTCTATTAACTACAGAAATAGGTCTAAATCAAAATCTTGTCGAGACAACTCCTTTAACAATTCGACACACATTAGACTAATCGATAATAGACACTACCTTATTTTTGTTAAGTAATCTAGTTCGACCCAAGAAATTACAATAGAACAATTATAAATAAAAAGACTGGGCAACAAAAAGTGAAAAAGACAACACGTGCATATTTTGTTCTAAACGTGATTTTACATTAAAAAAGACAAGAACATAATCAGCGGACATCAGAATACACAATACAGTGATCCTAGTTCCCACCAATATTTTCCTACTTAACACTTCCACTTCATTTCTAGGGTTACCGTTACTCCTGTCACCCTCTCCATCAATGCCATTCCGATGAATCCATTTCACCCCAATCCGGAGACCTGCGACTGTTGCACCATCACCCCAACCTCTCCTCTCTTCCTCCACACCATCACCTACAGAGCCATCAACCGTCGCTTCTGCACCAACTGCGTCCTCAAGCAACAACAAGGCACTTTCTGCCCCATCTGCTTCGAGCTCTTCAACGACTCCTTCATCCCTAACCTCCACCTCATGTGCATCCGCTGCCCCTCAATCGCCCACCGATCGTGCGTCCTTCCTTCGTCAACTCCTGATTTCGCTTTCCTCTGTCCGCCTTGCGCCGATCCCAATTTCGCTTACTTTAAGGTTGATCGGAGAGGGATTGATTTTCATGCCAATAAGGTGCTCGCTGCTGCTGCTCAGATTTCTGCTAATACTTTGACCAGAGCTGCGGTTGCCATAAGGTTGGATGCTGAGAGGCGGGCTATGATTGCGGTGGGAGCGAGGAAGAAAGCTATAGAGGCGCTGGAGCTTTTCGCGGATGTGGCTGCTAAGGAGCGAGAAGAAGGTTTGTCGGAGCAGGAGGACGATTCGGGTATAGAGAATTCTGACTCAGAATCTTCAGATTAGTGTTTCTTAGTCTTTGTCATTGTATTTAGATTGGAATTTAGGTTATTGAATTGGTTTTCTTGTTGTGAATTATATGTTTTCGTCCAAGGTTTTGATTAGGACTAGTTGATTAGGTTGATTGCATTATTCAAATGTTTATGTTTCTGATAAAATTACAGTTGTTTTGGAAGGTTAGTTGATCATGTTATTCATCAATTCAAGTTTATTTATAACAATACAGTTGTTTTTGTTCAATAATAATATCAATTTTATAAGATCTAGGCTTGTCTATGAAGATTAAACTTTAACGGTGTCAATCTCGTTATTTATCTGTCTTTTTACTTAAAAGAACAGTCACTAATTTCCCACATTTTGCTCTTTCTTGTAAGGAGACAAATATTTGTATGTGTAAAAGAGTTTGTCATTGCGCTGTAATGTCCAAGGCATAGAAGGCTCTGGCAAATGCTTTAGACAGTGAATGATGTGAATACAACTTATTCTCATTATGAGCTTTAGAGGTCATAATGCTTTTGCTCCAATCAATCAGTTTAGGAGTGAATTATATGTCGTTATGAGCTTGGGTCGTGTTGAATGAATGTTCTCTAGATGTGTATCCTGGTTGATCCAATACCCTTGTTTGACAATATCCGTGACCAATAATTCTTCTGTTGCTGGTTTATTTTCAGCATACTTAATTTTTGCCATGAACTTTTGTTGCTTAGAAGACGGTGTCAGCTTTTCTGTACTTTTGCAATGCACATGAGTTAGAAATTTAAGTAAGAACCAAGGTCAAATCTTTACCGATTCTCAAAACGAGTCAGAGAAGGGAAGAATGAGAAGCTGTATACAATCTTCAAGGAAAATTCAAGAGTCCTTGAATATTCTCCTACACACTCCTGTCAACTTTATTTCTCCCTTTCCACCCTCGTCTACCTTCTTATATTCCATCCCTCTCCTAACTGTCACAAAAGCATGTAACTATTATACCCTTTTTTACATATATATGCTTATAACCAGTGCTATCAAATGTTGTTTCTTACTTGTCAGTGATGGAAAGTGTTTTATAATTCTGTCCAGTATCACAGCTTCAACCGAACAAACTCCGTTCTATGTTTGCAAAATGGAAGCCGTGATAAAACATACTTAGGAATCTCAGTAGTTATACAATCGTTCTTTCGTCTGATGAACAGATTCACTCAGCTATTTGTAATAGATACTGTAAGTTATGCTGCAATGTTATTGTTATTGAAACAGTGGAAGTTTAGTTGCAGAAAGGGACATGCAGTTAGTCAGGATCTCCAGTTTAGTTGCAGTAGTCGGGATCTCTCAATCTCAGATTACTGTTTTTTGTATGACAGACAATTCAACCAAGCTGCACAAAATCAGGGAAGAAATTTCTTTTATCTTTTTTCTCGCCATCCCAAATCCGTTGCTTGATACCGTTGGCCATACATATAGCTCACTAGGGTTCAGCACTCCAGCTTACATTGCAAAACACCTTATGAGATGTTCTGCCCCTAGTGGGCGCAGATGTGCACAATGCCTGGTGGATGCATGGGCTTAACACACTGTTCTTTTCTTTCTCTCTTTTCTTAAGTTACGTTTCTTTTCAATATGAATTATTTTTCACTCTATTATCTACGAGCAAAAACTGTTTTTGATTTCCTAGACATTCTATTTCATTTTTCAACTCTGATATTTCAAAAACTGTCTGCAAATCACTTCATTGTTTTGTTTCTTGAGCCTTTTGTGATCCTCTTGCTCTTGTCTGACTGACATTCTTTCACAAACTAAGCAATAGTGGATGAGTTGGTTTTATTGGATTACCGGTGGTGCACATTTGGGATGAGGGTCTGAATTCTCTTTTTTTTTTGGGCTTATCACCACCGGGTATAGTCTGGTTTGGGGGCCAGTTATGGCATCAAGTGGTTCCAGCCTCTTCCCGATCGCCCTGGTTCTCCCTAACAAGTTCTGCGCCAATCACCACTGAACCATGTTACCTTGCTCAAAAAGAAAATGGTATCAATTACAAGTACAAAAAGGGGGACTTGACCCATGTTACCTTCTGGTCTTTACTCGAGAGAGCTCGGGTCAGATTCTGGGCTGACTATGTTGACAAGAAGGTAACTTTCTATGCCTTATTATTTTGGCTTGGATCCATTTAATAGACGCAATTGATAAACAAAGAAGTAAAGATGAGCTTTTGAGTTGTGTTTACTAGTAGCCGAATCTGAAACCTGACATGCTCATTTTCATTTACACAGAATCTCAAACTCCACAGTTCTATCATTTTGTGTCTTAATCCACCCCAAAGTTTTTCCTGAAAATCAGAACAAGCTCTTAGAAATCCTTTTCATCAGAGAGGAAGGAACTTTGACACACTTTCTCTCTTCAAACATTTCTTCCCCCATGCAATGAGTTTTGAGCAGTCATCTCACAGTCAAGGTTCTTGGTCTCAAGGCAGACCCTGTGCTTGTGGTCAATCACAGACACCTGCTCAATGATGTGTTTTGGTAACAATGTAAATCGACAAAATATAGGATATCATATTATAGATAGCATAATTTATAGAGATTGGACGATGCCAAAGCTTAAACAACACTGTGCTAATTCATGTTGAGAGATCCCTTTGTACATATTAGTTTTGGATAATAAAAACTATATCTTGGTTAAAATAAAAATATTTGTAAACAATTTATTTTATATAAAGTTACTATGGAATAGAAAAATAGTAGTTATAACAACTAGGGCAGTTGATGGTACTGTTCTGTTAGAAAATTTAACTGTACTGAACCATTATATAAGGTTATTCGAATCGAACCGAACCGATTACTCGAATTGAATCGATTACTTGAATCGAATTGAACCGTTTCATTTTTTTAGAACCAAACTAAATCAAAAAATTTGGCTTGGTATAACGATTCGGAATTCTAAACTATACAGATAAATTTTTTCAAAACCAAAAGATTATACTTGATCTTATTAAATTGATTTTTTTTCCAGAAAAAGTTGAATTTTAATATTTAGTTAAATATAAACTAAACTATATACTACATGGAAATATTTAATTATAGTCATTAAAATACTAAAATTATTAACTATATAATACAATTATTAATAAATTTGATTAAATACTGAAATATTGGTATTATTAATTTGAAATTAATACAAAAATTATAAAACAAGTTGGAATTATGTTATTCCAAGCAATTAACAAGTTATAACAATTATTTTAAGCATGAATACAACAAATTGATATAGCCATCCTAGTGGTTGGGGAGGGTTCTATTCCATAGTGTATTTTAACCAAGATATACTTTTTATTATCCAAAACTAACATGTACAAAGGGATCTCACAACACGAATTAGCACAATGTTGTTTAAGCTTTGGACGCCAATCTCTATAAATTATGCTATCTATAAATTGATTTTTTTTTTTAATTTTCAGAAAATATTGATTTTTTTTAATTTCAAAAAAATCAATTTTTTTTTTTATAGAAAAAATGAGACTTTATTACCAAAAAAATAAGAACACGGCGATCAACGATCTAGCCCAACCAAGAAACAAGCAAAACAAGACTCAAGACTAGTCTAATATGAATCCTATTAATTTAGTCTTAAGCTTTTTACGGTACTATCTCCGAAAACAATAGTGTTCTTAATATTAGAAATGATCTCCGCCCTATCCACTATGGAACCAAAAGCAGTAAGATTCCTATATCTCGATATGCAATAAATAGTCTCAACTGTAGCCAACTTGAGTAAGTCAGATTTCCAGCCTTTGACTTTGCTTTGAGAAGCTAACCAAAGAAGTTCTTCTTCCCAATTTTTAGGATTGTGAAGCCGGTGGATCCACTACAAGATATTCTTCCAAATAATCTGAGTTGTGTTACAAGTAAAAAGAAAATGAGCAGTACTTTCATCCTCCTTATAAAACACACACAACTTATCATCAATAAAGCCGAACTCGTGGAGACGGACTTTTCTTGCTAGGCACTGGTGGCAAGCAAGCCAAAAGATGAACAACGAACGCGGCCTGACAACATTGTTCCTTACCACAGGAGCCCAACTAACCAACGGGTTAGAACACAAAGACAAGTAAACCAATTTCATGTTGAACCGTCTACAGGCATCATATTCTACCAAATGCCTGTAATCGTCCCACTGTTCTAGGACTTTCCGCAATATCGTCCTAGTGGTTTTGGGAAAATTGATTATTTTTTTTCAAAAAATCATTATTTTCGAAAAATATCGCTTTTTTTCCTTCAGAAAAACTGACATTTTATTTTAAAAAAATTGTTTTTTTTTTTAAAGTCAATGTTTTTATAAACAAAAACTATATATATTTTTTAATTTTAATTTATATACTAAATAACAATTGTTCGGAACTACTTTGAAATTGATTGATTGTTTAATGATTCAATTATAGAATCATTACTAAAGTATAAGTTCAGTTCACTAACCATTAATATTGGTTCAGTTATTTTAACTTCAGTTCGATACGGTTTGACCGTACAATTCAGTTCTAAGATTTATTTGAACAACTCTAATAAAAACGTTAAATAAAAACTTACACAATTATTTTGGATAAAAAAATATACACAATTTATTATTATTATTATTATTAATTATTATTATTATTATTATTATTATTATTTTAATTTGTCAGTTTAAAATTATCTACACAAATCAAGAAAGTTAATTTTTTCTTTTAAATTTTACAAATATATATTTTCATCTATAAGAATTTTAATCATTTATTATTTTATTTTAATTTTTCTCTATACTAAATAGTGAAAATAATTTTCACAAAACCATAATTATTTAGTAGTATTTTGAAAATTACAATTTTAAAGGAGCAACTTTTTTTCAAAAGAGAAGTACTATAAAATAATTTAAAAGACAGGACTAGAAAAATGTTTTATTTTAATAAAAAAAAAAACTCAGTTTTATTTTGAAAAGCTAATCCTAATAGACAAGCTTAACTCACAAATATAACAATTTAATTAATTAAGGAATTTTAATCCCACATTATCCTTGATTTATTTTGCTAAAAACATAATCCCAATCACCCAAATTCTAGCATTTTGTGCCTTAATCCACCCCAATTAATTTCCTATACATCTTAACAAACTCATAAACATCCTTTTCTTCAGAGAGAAATTTTGAAACACTTTCTCTCTCCAAACACCTCTTTCCCCATTCAATGAGTTTTGGACACTCTAACTTCAAATTTCCCACTTTCTCATAAGTTGAAAACCATTTATAAAATGGAATTATAGCAATATCAAGAAACCCAAATGTGTCTCCCCCAAAATATGGCTTTTCCCCAAGAGCCTCTTCTATTTTCTTCAAATTCTCTATTAACTCCTTCTTTTCTTTCTCAAGTTGATCCACCTTTCCAGTCCATATCTTCTTTGCAACTTCATGCACCTACATATGCAACATATCACTGATATCAAAATAATAATCCTTGTAATTTAGTGCAATATATAGTCACATGCAGATATTTGATCAAGATCGAACGATCCTAATATAAATCGTTTGATTTTGATATTAACACTGAAAATGCATGTGACTGTAATAGTGTAACCGACAAGTTAAAACTAACCTTATTATCAAAGAAATCAGCCCAAAATCTGGCATGGGCTCTCTGATAAGGATCAGTAGGCAACAATGGAGTTTGATCCTTCCAAACCTCATCAATGTACTCAAGAATAATGCGAGATTCCGAAATGGGCTTCCCATTATGGATAAGGACAGGAACTTTCTTGTGAACTGGGTTCATTTGCAGAAGAAGTACACTCTTGGTGTTGACAAGATCTTCTTCCTTGTACTCATACTTGACACCTTTCTCTGCAAGTGCAATCTTAACTCTTACCACAAACATACTCAAATGATAACCCAACAACACCACTTCATCACCCATTGTCAAATGACTCTTCAGAAAATAGAGGTGATATAGTTGAATTTATAGCAGTAAAAATAACACTCAATTCAAGTCGTATTTAATGTTATGTGAATATACAAATAAAAAAGAAAAAAATTACTCTCTTTTTTTTCTCTCTCAAGAAAATACTGATATTTTATTCAATGAACGTGAATTATAAAACTTATATGGCAGTTTCACCGACCAAAAAAATTGTGATAAAAGTATTAAATTTACTAATAGACATTTTACAAAATTATCATTTAAAAAAGACTATTTTTCTTCTTTTTAAAAGTTATTTATTGTTTTTTAAAGTGAAACTAATAATCTTTTTTTTACTTTTTTAATAATAATGATTCTTTTACCTACAATATCTTATTCATTCATTAATGAATTTGGATTTTTTCTTTATAGTTAATAATTAAGAATAATTTTAATAAAAGTGTAATTAATATTAATTTAAATTTGAAAAATGACAATTAAAAATAACAGTTTAATGGTAATGCACTATCGGTGTAAAAATATATTACACAACATTCAATCATAAAAATATTTTAAAATTTATAGCGTAATTTGACGCTTTACATGATTGTCATTTGTTGACAGCGTAAAAATATTTTATCTTTTCAATGCACCATTCATTTTCTCTAAAACTAAAGAGACCAATTCGTCAAGAATTTAACATTTAAATGGAATAGACGGAATAATAATTTGTGTTCTTATTATAATAACTAAATTATGACCCGCACAATGCGCGACTGTGAAACTACCTGGCTGAAATCATCAGATAGAACATCAATGAAGTCGCTATCGAACGTTTTTTTATCCTGCGAGAGGAAAGGAAAACATCGAGTAAATCTGAGGGGGAGAAATCATAGTCTTACGTCCAAGAAATTGGATAAGGGAGTCAATTACGCAAGAGGAAGGTATTAGCACCCCACACGCCTGTAGTATTCTACGGTATCCACTTCTACTTTCTATCTATTGAGTGTGTTATATTTATCTATCGCTTAATCGCTACATCTATGTTTATGTTATGCACTAGGGGCAATGCATATGAAAGAAAGAAAGGAAACAAACACGGGGAAAAGAAGGAAGTATTTACAAAGTTTGCTCGATCGAGCCCCGTGACAAGATGCCTACGTATTCCCTCGTGCAATGGGAAAGTCAGAGCGTCGTAGTTCAGCTCACATGTTTTGGTGGGTTGCAATGTTTTTTATGGGAAGTTCAATTCCGCATCCTCACAATTGCAACTCGTGCTTGGCATTGCAGCTTATAGTAAGTCTTATGCTCGACCGCTCACACACTTATCAATTTGTTTGAATTTGCAAAGGAATGCCCTTATTGAAAATGTTTTCAAAGAAAAGGAGGTCCGAAGACTAAAAGATTTGAGGTGAGGTTGATTGTTTTTACCTTGAAAAAGGAGTTTGAACCATTATTAAATGTTTTAATTTTTAAAAGAAAAGAAAACAAGTTTTAGTTTTATTACATGCAAAGATGCAAAAAGGAACAAGAAAACAGACAAGGGAGACTAACTAGTTCTACCCCTAATGTTATCATGCAAATATGGACCTATGGTTGAGGATTGAAAAGTCTAAGCTCGAAGACTATCCTAACTGAGCGGTCCTAAGGGAAATTATCCTAATATCCACCTTGGTTGAAAAACTAAGGGATACAGAGGGACGAAGCAAGCAAGTGCTTTGGCAGAAGCGCACACACAATGCAATGCACAAACAAATGATTCACACATGCGCAGGGAAGATGAAAGAAGTCCTATAGCCTACGACGATAACAAGTATACCGGAGTCCACCAGGATCCGACTTTCGAAAGAAAACCATAGCCACAAATGAAATTAAACGTGTCAACCAGGAGTTTTCTATGGGAGAAAGGTATCACGATATGATATGAATTATCAAGTGTGAGGAGCATATGAGTGCGGGTGTCAAAGCATGTGAATGCGAACCCCATGAGAAAGCGTGGAGATTTAGAATAAGGACTCTTTCCATTTTATTATTGACTCAATAAATGAAGCATCACAATTCGCGTGAGCTGAGCTGACATAGACTAGAATTGTGTGTGGGTTAATTGCAAACCCTTTCCGCGTGCCCATCATATCATCATATATATATATATATTATCAGTATCAAAGCAGGACTTGCTTGGTGGTGCCACACTGAGGTTGCCTAACCACTCATGACCTATGCAAGCACAAATGTAAAAACAATTGAAAGACACCTCCCTATGCACTGAAGAGGATTTTAAACAAACCACACACAATTAGCACACAGAATTGGCCTAAACATGTATTTAAATAAACCAGAGGGATTCCTGAACATGCTCCAACTACGAAATCTCCATCATGCATCTCTATTCCTACTTCTCATGGCAAAAAAAGCAATAAAGCCCTACTTCTCATGCTCTCTAGAAAAGCGGTAAAAGAATGCGATACAAGGAATAGAAAACACCAAACGGATAATAATCCGTTAAGCAAAAGCAAGCAAGAAATACTCCGAAAAACTTCGAGTAAGCTGCCATCAACAAAGCAATAAAATAAAACTGGTGAGCAATGCGCGGAGACACCAAAAACATAATCAGAATGTGTGTCGTACACATCCGAAGCAAATAAACTTGCAAGAAGGTGAAAACCAAGCAATGCAGATAAAGAATGCACACACATGTGTGCAAGATCAAGATATGTGTCCCACATATCCTAATCAACCGAATAAACTTGCAAGAAGGTGAAAACCAAGCAATGCAGATAAAGAATGCACACACATGTGTGCAAGATCAAGATATGTGTCCCTCATATCCTAGTCAACCGAATAAACCTGCAAGAAGGTGAAAACCAAGCAATGCATACAAAGAATGCACACACATTTGTGAAAGATCAAGATATGTGTCCCGAATATCCAAATCAATCGGATAAACCTGCAAGAAGGTGAAAACCAAGCAATGTAGACAAAGAATGAACACACATGTGTGCAATATCAAGATATGTGTCTCACATATCCAAATCTCAAGAATAATGCTTAATGTACCTCGCACATGTAACAAAGTGTTAGAAATAACTAGGAGGCGAGAAGATAGTCACATGCTCACATCGCAAGTCGAAATATGATCCAAATATGAAGAAATAGAATGTGAACATGTATAGCAACATAAGAATGCAAAATCGGGAAGCCATGCACACAATGCAAAATACCCTATGAGCAATATCGAAATCGAGCTAAATCCAACACAATGGTCCTCAAATGAAATGCTGAGCATAGCTAGAGTTCAAGAGAAGTGAGAATCTAAAAATCTACACTAGAATGGCCTAAAACACCTTATTCACAAAGAAATCGGGGCATGAAGTATAACTTCCTAATGGAGGCAACAACTACACATCCTAATACTTACTTAAACATCTCTAAAGATAGAGGAAAATATTGCAAATTAATCATGCAAGAGGAACCTAGAAGAACTATACAAATATCAAACTAGCTCCTAAGAATTATTCCACTAAGGGTTAGCTTCCAAGTTCTACTTATGACACTAAGGTAAGGTTTACATTTAGCTACAATTAATAGGGAGAAATATCCTAAAGTTTCTAAGAAACACATGACATTATAAAAAAAAAAATCGTTTTTACACATATTATCAAAAATCAGTTAAAAACTAATGGAAATTAATTAATGAAAAATTCATAAACATATCAAAAATATCCCAAGACATTAAAAAGTCAAAAACTTATTTTTATGTATTTTTTTTATGAGTCGATAGAATCGAAATCGAAAGCAAAATTGAATATGTGTCAAGATTATGAAATATGGAAACATGGATAATCATTTTGTTGCAATATTAAGCAGCAAGCAAAAAGTAAAGTATTTATTTTTACCGGGTGATATATATCAGTTAGGTTATATCGTATCGTGTCCACAGAGATTGGTTATTGATTCGTCGTTCCATAATTTTACCGTTAATGAGTTTGAGATTAAATGAGTTGAAAATAAAGACAAAAAATAAATGAACAAAAAGTATAAAGGATAGATTGCTTGTCCGGAACGAATGCACACTACCTGTCACAGACTTAAATCTACCACCTATGTCATACTCGGCCTACGATACTCGTCTGTGTCATCGCATACCTCTCACAATCTAAGCTATTTCTAACCCAAATTGAGAATCCTACTGCATCACCTCGATAGCCATGTCTGGTCTACCTTAACAACACCGAAGTCAACCGTGTCACTCGTAACGACTATCTCTAGCTTGAAACTCCTAACACAGAGGCATTAAAAACAGATACTCTAAGTAAATGTCAGCTCTAAACCCATTTCTAGCATTCAGAAACTAACTGATAATCATCCTAGGTAAGAATTCAAGCAATCTATGTCTAGCAAAGCTCAAATCCCTAACACAAGGTAAAAACCTAAGACAATCACCAACACAAATTCGTAAAGCAAACTTTATACAACGCCAAGGGCGACAAATATACATGAGTTAAGAGTAGATATATAAATAAAACCCAACAAAAGAGATTACAAAGAGAAGAGAAGAAGAGGATCCAAACATTTCTTGGTTTGTCAACACCAATCGACGATAGATTCGACTCTGGATCATCCAAATGCAAGCTCCAATGTTGTTTTCTAAGCTCTCTAGACCAAAAAATGTTGTATGATGGATTGGGGTTCAAAAATTCCCAAAACATAACCTTAAAATGTGTTTTACCTAAATATGTATTTATGTCTGTGCAGTTTCGCCCGACGACCGAAAAGCTTCACCTGACGCTTTAAAACGCATTTTTTCACGCTATTAGTCGCCTCTGAGTCGCCCGATGACCATGGGGCGACAACCTGCAGTAAGTTGAAAACATCAAAACTGTTTTGGCCATAACTTGAGAATCGTAACTCGGATTTGCGCACGGTCGGAAGCGTTGGAAAACTTATTCAATGACCTATCTAATCATGACAAAATATCATCCAAATAGATGATTTTTTATTCTTTGATTTTGAGCTTAACTCGTTGATGAGTTGCTCAAAATTGGGCGTTTGAAGCTGTGTCTTCGACACTTTATTGCTCAATGCTCCAATTATTAATGGATACCTACAAAATGATTAGAAAACTATTAAACGGTATAATATGTACACAAAACGCAATAAAACGTATTTACAACAAAAAGTGGGGTTATTCAACGATATTAACAACAAAAGAATAGATAAGTTCCACAAAAGATATATACAAAATAACTACATTTTGGCACTTATCAACTCTCCCCAACTTGACACATTGTTTATCCTCAAACAAAGTCAAGTAAACCTAAAGAAACAATGAATGATAATCAAAGAATCACAAATCAACAAGTTTTTAATACGGAAAACAAATGTATCGTTCAAACAAAAACGTACACAACAAAATACAAACTTACCACTATCCTACAACGATACAAAACAAGCTCAATCATGAATCACACCTAGTAAAAATTCATCGGTAGATGAAGAACACATAAAGGCGAGGGATAAAAAATACTCCTCCACAATCTTGCAAACAAAAGACAAAATTATGCATTCATCCAAAAACTAATATTGAAACTACAAAAGCAAGAATCACAAGGACTTTCAAGGTTGTAATGTGGCTTGGTTAACAAATAAGTGATAAGTCCTAAAACTAAACGAAACAAAAACTTTCCTAAACCTAAGGGAGTGATCAACTCGAAAAGACTCAAGCATAAAATCTCAATCAAAATTATTCTTCATCACAAATTGTAAAATCAAATCACCTCACTTATTAACACAACATTATTCATATTCTTTTTGTTTTTCTTTTTCAAAGTTTTTCTCTTTTTTCTTTATTTTTCTAATCTTTTTCTTTTTCACATTTTTTTCCTTCTTTCTTTTCTTTTTCTTAACCTCATACCAATCACAATATAAACACATAAACATTCCTCTCCCCAACTTGAATTCAACCAACATCATTATGTGAATACTCCCTACTTTCTAAGGTAAGGTAAAAATTCATACAACAACATATAGTTGAGGGTTTAAGAAACAAAGAAATCAACATCCATAAAAAAATGAATTCAACACTCATAGACAAGCATCAAGTTCAAATAAAAATGGACATTGATATGAATTCAACGCTCATAGACAAGCATCAAGTTCAAATAAAAATGGACATTGATAAAAGCTCAGATGGGTTAACAAAGGTTCACACACTCACAAGGTGAATTGAATATTTGACCAAGGTAGTTATGCTCAAAATCAAACAAAATGCCTTGATCATTTTGTTGTGATCATACAATAAACACAAAATAAAAGATTAAGCATAATAAAATCCAGTTAAAACAAGAATTGTGGCCTAAAAAAATATGTAAACAATGGAAAGCTTCCTCACATTTATGGGTAAAAAGAGAAACTAAAGTGATTCAATTCATGAGCAAGTAATGCAAAAAGAATGAATAGCATGGTAATTATACAGATGATAAATTTCCTAAACATGTTATGCTATAGAAAGCGATAAACGAGTACCTGACGTGTACCAACTTTGAAAACTATCATTGCCATACATTCGCGAGTTGAAACGATCAAACTCAGAAAATCACCAAATGAAACCTCAAGCTACCAGACCAAAATTGGAATCCAAACAACAACAAAAAGAATTAGAAAAATAAAATTTACAATATTTACAACCAACAAAACTCCTCAAGCTAAACACAACAAGCTTGCGGAAAAACAACAAATTACATAACAAAACAAACAAATAACGATACAAAAACTTGGTGAAAATGAATTAACAAGTTGAAAAGTGAAGATTTAAAATTAAGAGCAAGTCTTATTTCAACTTGTTAAAACACAGGTCACCACACACATAAACAAACATAAACAAACATGTTTGTTTTACGCCGTAAGCTCGACACCTTTATTATGCGAGATAGTAACCTCCCCTCGTCATGACATGATATTGCCACACGACGCAAACCTTAAGAAAGTGTTCTAACATCCACACGACAAACGTTACGATAACGACACAATTCACAACAATACTTGAAAATAAGAAAAAACAAATATGTACAAGTATGGAAAGTAAACACAACATGTACAAGTAATAATATACAAGTTCATATACAAAGTCTATACAACATATATATTAATTACAAAACTAAAAAACAACAGAATTATCGCAATACATAAACAATAAAACCAATCCCCGACAACAACGCCATTTTGTTGTGGTATTAAGCGGCAAGCAAAAAGTAAAGTATTTATTTTTACCTAATTCATTTCCAAAATTTTAGAAAAATTATTAGTGAAATATGGAGTCCGACACCGTGTCGCTACACCTTATCACCCCCAAACAAGTGGGCAGGTAGAAGTTTCAAACCGTGAGATCAAACAAATCCTAGAAAAGACTGTTGCTACATCTAGGAAGGACTGGTCCTTAAAACTCCACGAAGCTTTATGGGCATATAGAACCGCTTACAAGAATCCCATAGGGACTACCCCCTTTAAGCTCGTTTATGGTAAGTCGTGTCACCTTCCGGTAGAGTTAGAACATAAGGCTTACCGGGCCATTAAAAATTTAAACCTAAGTTATACAGCCGCTGGTGAAAAACACATTCTCGATATAAACGAATTAGAAGAACTTAGACAAGATGCGTATGAAAATGCTAAAATTTATAAAGAACGAACAAAGAAGTGGCACGACAAATGCATATCTAGAATTTTTTTTAACAAAGGTGACATCGTATTACTATTTAACTCTAGATTAAAATTATTTCCTGGAAAATTGTGATCTAGGTGGTCAGGCCCTTTTGAAATCACTAATGTTTATCCAAGTGGGGCTGTAGAAATTAAGGGAACATCCATCGAACTTTTTGTAGTAAATAGACAGCACCTAAAACACTACTATTATACCGAAATCGATGAAAATTCACAAACATTAAATCTTTACGAGCCACCCGCTCAATTAAAAGACTAACCCTTAATTCGTATTTGTCGAGCTTACGACATAAAACAAAGTGCTTTGTGGGAGACAAGCCACCATTTTAATTTTAATTTTTATCATTTTATTTCATTCTTATTTCATTTGTTTTAAATTATTATAATTATTTTCTTTTTTTCTCATTTTTTCTCTAAATTCTTCTTTAGCTTATTTTTTATTTATTCAATATTTTTCTTCTATTTTCTTTCTATCGGCATTTGGCCAATGTTGATCTTTTTTTATTTTACTATTCTCTAGGATAATTTTAGTTGCTAATTCTATTCTCACCATGTCTCGCACTGATAATAAGCAAGTCACATTCAGAGGAAGACAACAGATAGGAAGTTTGGAGTTTTAGCCAGGCGAGAAATGTTTCAGACCATTTATCCTCATAATGGTGCTATGGCAGCACTAGGTGTTCGGGATAATGTGCACTTTTTGCTAAACCAAATCGGATGGGATGCTTCACGCCTTATGATTTATTATGCCACCTATCAGAATCTCACCCTAGAATTCCTCAGCTCTTTGACTTACTTACCTAATCATGGCTTGGGTCCACACCGTGGACTCATTATTTTCAGACTTTTTGGGATGAATTATAAGTTTAACCATATGGAACTAGCTGACCTTCTAGGATTTCCTAGTGGAGTAGGAGTCTACCATGAGACTCAGGAGGAGTACCTAGGCTTTAGGGAGCTTGACCACTTTTGGGGGTCCATTTCTGGAATTCTTAACCCTGAGCCAGCTGACTTCCGCTCAGAAAATATCCACAACCCGACATTTAGGTATTTCTATAAGATTCTGGCTCACACCATATTTGGAAAGCCCCAGAACATCACCACAGTATCTCGTGATGAACTCTTCATTATGTTTTGTGCATCACAGAATCGCCCGGTTAATGCGGTCACGTATATGTTACGTAGTTTTGAGCATCTTATTGAGACGGATCACATGCCCATTCAGATGGGTGAACTAGTGACTATGATAGCTAATATTCTTGGACTCAAACAACCTTTCCAAAACCTAAACCCTTTCAGTAGCGTCTGATCCATGAATATTCAGTTCTGTTTCAACACAGGCCTTTCAGTAGCGTTTATTATTTTTACTGCTTCCTTTCCTTTTAATTTGCATTTATCACTGCGGTACTGAGTGCGCTACTGAGTGCATTGATATTCTGAACAACAGTTTTATTATTGTACATGCATTGCTTCTACCCTAAAAAGCATTATAAAATGCATTAAGTACTATTGTCCCCTGGAATATCTTGTACTACTTGGTTTTAATTCACACTGACTGCAAGATTCCCACATGCCACGAGATTCCTATGATGTCATTCTGTCATTCTAAGTGCTTTGATATTATGCATTTTTGACTAAGACTTGCTTGAGACGCTGCCCAAGACGCACACCTTCACTGTTGAGACGCACGCCTTCATTGTCCTTTACTGCCAGAGACGCACGCTACAGACAAGAAATTAATATTCCTAGTTACTTGAGATGGTCGTCTCAGCCATCGAGGCCCCCGCCTCCTCGTTCTTTGCGTGTCTCCTTGTCGTCCTGTCTCATTTCCTCCTTGCGATTTCCCATGCATTTCGTCTGTTTCACACCCCTTCACTACACACCATAACTCTCGTTCAACCCCTTCATTATTATTCCTTTAACCAATATAATTCTTCACCGATTCACACCCCGAAAACACAAATAATTCACCAAAACTTTCATTCCCCACATTTCCACCAACCATTATAAATATCCAACTTCATTTATTTTCTTCCACAACCTTTCCATCTACATCTCACATATTTTCTCTCCACTACTTCATCTTTCCACCATTTTTATTTTTCACTCTTATCTCACTATGCCTCCACGAATTTCTAACCGTCAAGTGAGACCGGAACGATCACCACCCGATTTATCCACCGTGGTGTTCCGTGAGAATGACGAAGGACAACAGCGCGCCAAATATCTTAAGTGCTATGCACGCTCAATTGTACCCACAAAATATGTGGACACTGACTGTTTAGCAACTTTGGGTTTGAATGACAGCATAATCTTCTTGCTTACCAATACAGGCCTGCTACATCTCTGCACTCACCCGTTACCCACTTTTGAACCGCTAGTGTTGGAGTTCCTCAACTCATTTTCCTACACCACTCCTCTCGATGATCCTTTCACTGTAGGAAATGTCACTTTCCGCATGTTTAACCGCGAGTTCAATCTCGATCAAGAGAGAGTGTATGAACTCCTTCACTTCTCACAAGGTCAAAACGTCTACTACAAACCTTTCGATGAAGAAGGGGAGGTACCTTGGGATTTCATCGGTTTCTCATTCTGGCAAGATATCATCGGTCATGCAACGGAAAGTTGGAGAGACCTATACGCCTCTCACATCCAAAATTCAGCTTTGAGGTACTTCCATCGCATTCTTACAAACAAATTTTTTGGGAGAACCAATAACCACAAGTTTAACAAAAATGAAATGTTTTTCCTCTTCTGCGCACTAAATGGTAGCCCAGCGAACGTCGCCCCTTTCATGCTTAACCACTTCCAAACATGTGCCAATGCGGCCGGTACAGATCCTTTCATTTTTGGCGGTATAATCACATCACTAGCCTACGCTTTAGGCTTTGCCGATGAAGTCCTATCTATCAGTCATTTCATGATGCCTTTCCAACTTCTTGATATCACATATTGTTGTGATTCACACTTGGTCTCTCCAAGGCACGGTGGGAGAGGGTTTACCTTGATGGTTAACAAATGTTTGGTCCCAAATGTAATTCTTCCCTGCCTGTGTCGAATTGATGTGCGTAATAATAATAATTGGCGTTTTGATCAAGATGTGCCTGCTCGACAACCTCAACCTGAAATTCCTCAACCTGCTGCACAGCCGCCTCTGGAAAATTTTCCACCACCTGCCACCCTTGACGCGATGTATGCTGATATCTTACGACAAGATCAACGTTTCCAAGCAATGGAACAAAATCAAATCGAAACATTGCGTATGGTTTGAGAGTTATAGAACGATCAGCGAGAATATGCCATTCAAACTAGCCGTAACTTCGAAGCTCTTTCAAATCGAATGGCGGATGCGTTATATCTTCATGATTTCGGTTCTGATAGGCGTAGGCGGCCACGAACTAGAGGACGAGCCAGGGCACACCATCAGCCTGACGAGGAGTAGCTACCTTTTGTACTCTGATCTTCCCGATATTTATCACATTGAGGACAATGCTCATTTCAAGTCTAGGGGAGTCAGAATATATTTTTCCCACTTTATTAGTATTTTCCTTTTCGTTTTATTTCCCTTTATTGTAAAATTTCAATTCAATAAAAGCATGTTTATGCAACTTTAATTCTCTTATGCAAAATTTTCATGTTTATTCGAATTCCTCCACTTTCTTGGGCCATAACAAAAATCTCAAACGCTTATCTCGACGCACTCAAAGAGTATAAAGGTTGCTTATTTTTAAAGATAAGAACTTGAGTGTGATTGAAACAAAATCGTTACCGTCCTAACACTCTAGAACCCCAACACGCTAGATCGGTTTAAGTACCTATTATACCTTAAGACTTAGTTTTAAAGTATCCCTGAGTTGTTTAAATAAGCAGTCGACACCGTCTTAAACAACAAACTACGTGGAGAACCGATGAATATAAGTGATTGATCAAAGATTTTTAAGAGAAAATATTTTTTATTAGGAAATGCACTAACTAAGTTAGATGGTCCTCACTAGATCATTTATCCGAACATTTGCGGACACTATAAATTCTTGCAAGCAATCTATTATGAATTGGTTCAATGGTTCCTGATGCTGAGCTTGGGGCGGACTATGGTCCGAGCCCCCACAATTTATAATTGGATAAAGGAGTACCAAATATAAGTACCAGAACTCCCAGCTAGACTACAAAGATCAAATTCACTAACCGGTTACTCCACTATGTGTGCAAAAAGGCAAAGGGCTTAATGTGATTGCACTCGAATGAAAATGGGCGAAACAAAACATAAGAAATCAAATTAAGCTATAATAGCATGACTAGAACTGGTTTGCAAAAATGGGGTGTCTAGTGTTTTTACGGTAACTTTGGTGCCAAAGTCAAGCTCAAGATATTCAACAAGGAACGTTTGCAATCGAGTACGAATTGATCTGTGTTTATACATGCGTTTGGCTAATGCTTAAAGTTTTCTTTTCTCATATTATTATTTTTTACTTGAGGACAAGCAAAGGCTCAAGTCTAAGGGAATTTGATAACATGAATTTATATAGCATAATTTGATCTAAATAATATAAACAATGTCCGTATTTTCATTTGATTTTATTATTTTATACTCGTATTATGCTGGTATTTCTCTTGTTTCAGGTATTTAAATGCTTGAGAAAAGAAATGGAATTTAAAGAAAATTGATTTAAAAGAAGGCAAAGAAATAGAGAAATGAGGTGTTGTAGCAAAAAGAGGAAGTGAAACAGAAAATAAGATATTTGGAACAAAGCGAAGCCCATCCCAAATTAAAGATCCAGCTGAGACGATGGCCTCAAGCCAATGAGGCGCCTGCCTCTTCCTCTCTTTCCTCAACCCAACGAGGCGCCCACCTCCACCTCTCTGCCACGTGAGCCTCTTATTTGAATGGGTCAAAATCGCCACGTAAGGCGCCCGGCTCCCATTTGCACTTTCCATTCTTACAAGTTATTCTCTTTCAACGAAAATTCTGGACGCGCGTCTCACTTTCCAACTGCCTCCTCCTATATATTTGGTCAACAATATTTACAAAGTGGCGAGAAAGAAGGAAAGGAAGTTATCAAAGCATTATTATAAAGGAACGTACGAGGACCAAAAGGGGGGACCTTTTTTTTCATCGAAAGAATTTGACAGAGAGAGCAAGAGTTTTAGCAGCATTGTTTACATTATAGCTTTATTTCCAGTTTGAGATTTTCTTTGAGTTCTTAGAAGTTATTATTTTTCTCGTAACAATTTCTACACTGGAAATTGTTGCGAACTTTTGCCCAACCTAACCTTACGTTAGATTTGGTCCTTTTTATTCCTTGTTTATTTTCTGCTTTCGGTTCAAGAATTATCAAGTGTACTCCATCAATTTGAGGAACAAGGTTTTATTTCCAGGTTTATAATTTAATTGTCTTAATTTATTTAAAGTATTGTTGCATGACATTTGTTTGTTTGATTATGGAAATGTTTAAGTGTATGAAATACTACCATTTATGCATGTTTGAATTAATTAATATGTCTGGCTAAATCGATTTGATATCGGTATGTAAATTAATCGAACTAAAGGGATCCGAAACAAACTGGCTTAATTTTATTTTGTAAAATAAATAATTTTCTGACTTAGGTATCCAAATTAATTTATTAAAAGGTTTAGAAACCAACAGAGCGAAAGTTTGAGGTTAAATAAACTGGACTAAGGTTAGAAACCAACAGAGCGAGAGTTTGAGGTTTAAAATTGGATAGTGGATATTAGCTATTAATTTTAAAGACTGCGAAAGCGTTTTAAAATTGATTAAACCTTATTTATTTTCAAAAAGTATTTTTGAGTTCAGCGGGATAGCGAGAGGATATGTTAGAATTTAAACATATAATCTGATTCAATAGAGCGAGAGTTTGAGATAGGATTTTTAGATAAGTATTGTTTACTGAAAATGGATTTTTATCAATATGAGAAACAAGCTAGTGGAAAGTCGGATGCCCTAGGTTAGACGAATTACATACCGATATCTGTTTATTATTTCAACGAGATTTAAGTTTACCTACCCAAAAATTGCCCCAATCAATTATTTGATAGCTTTAGCTTTGCACTGTAGTTTTAGATTACGTTAGATCGATTTATAGTCCCTGAGAATTCGATATCTTTTAAAACTACGCGATATGACTGTACACTTACAGTCTCCCGATTAATAGAAGATAAAATCACGATTATCACCTTACCAAAAGTACCTGTCACAACAAAACATCAGCATAATTTCACACTAAGTCACCAACAACATATTACAGCAAAACCATCATCACAACAAAATCATCAACACTTATCACAACAAAGTTATCAACAACGAATCCGTTTATAATGCGACTCTTAACAATGCACATGCATGTGGTACCAGTGGAGTAAAATCCCAACGTAAACAATTGCCAGGTTATCGAAGCACAAGGCATAAGACTTCAATGTAATCATCTTGCCCCCAATGGCCAACGTAATCAATTAGCCAATACAGGTCTTCACGAATACAAATGTATGCGACTCAAATAACATACATCAACATCAAAATCAATTCACGAGGCATGCGCCTATATCATTACTTTGCTGGCGATAGGCCTACAACGTCATCAACATATTCAACAACATATCACAACAATATATTCATCTTCACATCATAAACATCACAACGTCACAACAATCAGTATCAACATAAAACATCGGTTGTAAAACCTATAATTAATAGTGTCCGTAAACCAGACAATTCAACTTACCCAACTGTGCCTGCAATTCCGCATACTCGACACAATTCCCAACAAAATAAATCAATAGAATTCACCTACTAATTTATCTTAGTTACCCTGTAAATTTTCATTAAATTCCGGACAACTAAACATACCGCTTAATTCGGCTAACTCGACCAAACGAGATTGTTTTCCTCTTATTACCTTACTACCAGTTTACACTACAACTATTAATGTTAATATTCTATCACTGGATTATTTTTCTGCTATTAAATCCAACTATTTTCAATTAACAATTGTTCTGCTACTTACTTGCACTGTCAAATTCACTAAACACCACAACATACTAATCTTCCTGTTATCTTCTATTATTCCTGCTGCTAAAAATATACGGAACCACCATTCTCATGAGTTCTATTTCCAGCATCTATTATTTTCTTGCTGCTACATAAATTACCAGAATTAAGTATACTACTACTAGTTGATTTCTCCTGTCATAATGCTCATAATACTCTCCCTGTATTTAATTATCATTCCACAATCCATAACATAGTTACTATAATTATTAATTATAACTATAACACTATTAATAATAATAAGTTTACTAAGTTATTATAATACACAAGAAATCATCTCGCTGTCATCACCTAAGCCACAAAATATAACAAACAAAAATACCAATGAGTGATCCCACGTACAACAAACAAAAGTGACAAAGTGAAAGGGGGGTGGCGCCCGCCCTGGCCTTGGTGGCGTCCGCCCCAGGCCCTCCCCTTCATGTAGGGAGCATGCCCTTGGAAGTGTGGCCTCCTCCACCTCTCCTTCTTCTTCCTCAATCTTTCCCTGCATTCTTCTTCTTTGCGTTTTGTTCTGTGTCTTATATTTCTTCACGCACAGTATAATTGTTCTTCTTATATTTCTTATTTCGATTACCCAAATCAACATAAACTAACATAAATCCAAGGCAATTACATACAAGAATACTTTTCCAGGACAACCCCTTTGTTTTCCATATTCGATTAACAACAGCAACATGAACAAGCTTCATCAATTATTTAAATTTCAACAATAACACAACAGTGAAAATTGACACCCCAAACCCCACATAAAATTCATCATACTCCCATTTATATAACAAGAATCCTACCCTTACCTTGGATTGATGGTCTCTCTAATTTCCGATCGAATTCCGGCTTGGTTTTCCGATCTGCAATTTATCTTCTGACAGCTAATTTTCCAAAGCTCTTGTTCCTCTTTTTCTTTTTTCACGTACAACCACCAATCTACTTTTTTTTTTTCCAACTTAACCTAATTCCTTTTTTTTATTCCAATAACCTAAATAATAATAATAATACTATTATTCTTAATAATACTATTGGGCCTAATATATTGCACCTCCAATTTCCTATTTACCACACAACAATCCAAACCAACTTAAATAGTAAAATAGCCCAATAATAAATAATATTATTCTTAATATTATTCCTCCGATTTAACCGACTAAAATCCGACTTTAACTTAATAATCCAAATACACCTCTTAAAATAATATCGACAAAAATCCAATTTTGACTAAATCCAATAATTGAATCCTTAAATAATTTAATTAACTAATTTAATTAAATTCGGGGCGTTACATCTAGCATCTTGTATGAGACTTGAACATTCTGTATTTTTAATATTCTGAGTAAATAATGTAACCATTAAAAAATTAATTTAATCCCTCGGTTTATTTGAAAACACGAGGGGATAGTTTAACTAACCCCTCGATTTTATTTCAAAACTGCGAGGATATTTAATTCTATTTTTTAATACATAGATTTGTTTATTTCTACAGTTTTCACATACGTTAACAATGCAATCCAAACCCTACTTCATCTATTACATTTCTTAACAAAGTAAACATTAAACATTAGAGACATGCTATAGCTACACAAAAAGCATGACACCGTATACTTACACCGTCGCCTGCAAACTTATTTTTAAGTGTTACTCAAATTATAACTTGAATAAAAATAATAATTAAATGGAACATGTAGATGAAACCGTAAAAAAATACGGTGTATGTGTGAAATTCAGGTGTATGCATATCAATTCTCTAAACATAAAGGAGATAACAAAACATAACATCTTCAAATTTCCATAAAAATTTTTCTGATTTCAATTTGTTCTTTAGTGTCTTGTTCTTCTTCTTTGAATATTCATACATAACCTTCAAATAACCCATAACTTCCACCTCTGACTTCATCATGCTCCCATCTTCATTTCCACCTTTTGCCACCATGTCTTCCTCCCATATGAAAAAATTACATGTCTCTCCACTCCTTCAAAATGGACATCTCCAAAAAAGTATTCCTTGATTTTGTCCCTTCTTGCATTGGTACGAAACCATACGACTATCACACCTAAAGAATGATCCAGATCATGATTTTACATAAGTAGAAGACATAGAAATACCTTTGGATGAGTTTGTCTTCAAAGACGACATTGTTTTAGTTTAGTTAGGCAATACAATATTCCAAAATCGAGATGATAATTAAGTGTTATTTTTCACTGTTTTCAACGGTCCTAAACAATTCTATGTCGTCCATTTAAAGGTTATCAACACTCAAGAATCCGCTTTTAGTGATCCGCGTGAAACCTAAGGGACATCCACTATATAAGTTGTTTTACGATAGGAAATATAACCAAAATGAAACATATGAAGCACTTGAAACCTAAGAACGCTTGGAAAAGTTCTCTACGATGGATTTCAAGCGCATATAATCATTTGAGTTCAAGGTTTGTTTTCTTAAATATTTTTTTATTATTTGATTTTTAGATTATTGTTTTCTCAAATATCACTTACCTTACCTTTTTTTCATTGGAAACCATTGCATAGAACTAACAGAAGATGTTCCCCAAGATTATATTATACGAAGATCTAAATCTACATCTTGAGGGGAAACAAGATACCCTAGGGAATTTGATTTTTATCTTGAACCACCTTGTGAAGTTTGACTTTTATCTTTATTTTCTAGGTAAACAATATAATTCTAGGTATATAATATTCTATGTAAACAATGTAATATTCTAAGTAAAGAATGTAAATGTAACAATTTATATTAAAAAGTCTTATATTCCCCTCGGTTTTTGAAGAAACTGATATGAAAGATACACTTGTTTGGAATATTATAAAGGTGTGGCACCTGGGGTTCAAACTCATGTACTAAATAGTTTTGAAATAAATATGCATGTCAGGTTTGGAAACACCAACGTGTTAAATGGAGACTTTTCATGACGATCTTATTTATCTCGCTTCTGTTGTCGACGTAAAACGTTTTTCACATCCAAAATTAGAAGTGTTATTTGTAATATTTTTAGGTTCATCACCATCATCTTCACTTCTTTGGGGAGTATCAAGTTCATTTGATTCAACACCATAGGCTTCTTGAAAATTAGATACTTTGGTTGGTTCTTGGGTTGAGGAGACTTGGGTTGCATTGTTATTTTCTTGCATAAATGTTTGGCTCAGTACTTCATGTGTCCAATCCCAATCAGATTCAACTAAGTCATCAAATTCACTATCCCCAAATCATCATTCTCGTCTAGCACAAAATCTTCATTTACTTCTTCCCTTTCTTCCATATTTACTTCTTCCATCACTTCCACTTTTGCTTCTTCCCTCTCTTCCACATTTACTTCTTCCCCCTCTTCAACAACATTTACTTCTTCCCTTTCTGCCATATTTACCTCATCCGAATCGAACTCAATTGGATCATGTACAAGTTCAATATACTCTCCTAATTCTTCTTCTAATATAACATCAGGTTCATCTACTATATGCTAAACGTAGATATTTCCAAGGTCGTAAATATTCACGTCTTTCCCGAATTTCAACACATTTGCATCATTGTTAAGAGGTCTAAGCCCACACTCAAATGAAAATTTTGGGTGATGATACCACATGCCCTTGATTCTTACATAACCCAACTTGTTGATAACCTTTATAAAGTCCATATTACACATATAATCCACATCAAATTCCCAATTCATTTCTTCTACCTTTCCATTAACATAGGTCTTGCAAGGATAAAAGACAAAGTAACCCCATGATTAATCTTTAACCTAACTTCATTTTTATCAGCTGGCCTAGAATAAATCAATACAACAAATAATCACAACATAATAAACATGCATGAAGGTTGGAGATTTCAAAACAAGCAAAGTCCCAGTTCACAACATACCTAGAACAATACTTATGATCTTCCTTAGACCTAGAAGAAGGTTGGCCATAAGAGTAAGACATTTTTGCCTATGAAATCAAAATGAAATTTGGGGTTTTTCGTGGATAATAAACAAAGACACAAGCCCGAAGCTTGGGATTACCTGAAAATGAATGAACGTTGTTTGTATCGTCGCCGCTCTTCGTTCTTCCTCGTTGTTTCATCGTTGCTTCTCTGTTCTTCCTTGTCATTTGCATTCAGGGAGATGAATGAATGAACCCGTTATTTGTTTTCACTTTGTTTATGTTTAATTGATTTATTTATTAAACTATTTTATAACATGAAAATTTGGTCTGGAATATAATTAAACACATAAGCGTATTTTAAACACATGAAAATGCCACGTATCTTAAAAAGTGACTACTAATCGTTTTTTGAAGTCAAAGTGGGGATGGAAGATCAAAAATGTTTAAAAATAAAATAGAAAGATTAAAATCGTGAAAAGACTAAAACAAATGGACCAAAGCTATAATTTGACCTAAAATCTAATATATAATGTAGTGGTATATGTATTTTTTTTAAAATAAATTAATATATATTTTAAAATTTGAAAAGATGTCAATGACATTTTAACAAATCTGAATGGAGTTAAGTGTCAATGACATTTTACTAAATCTTTCCAACTTATAGCAGCGCTTTGTCATAAAAGCGGTGCCTTTTTAATGCTGCCAAAAAGACATTTTGGCGTAGCCACTGCTTGCCATCCTACCATTTCATAAAGCCTGTGTTACAAATTGATATAAATTGATATTCAATTCGAGGTAGATGACAAGAACTCGTGTATTCAAATTATGTGTTAGGAAATACTATGTATTCAAATTAAACATGCAAGTTTAATTTAGTAACTTGCTGCTTAATTAATTGACAATAGTTACAACCAATTCTAAACTAATTGATCACTGATGCAACACTACTCCAGTGAGTGAAGAAACAGCTGCATCTAATGCTGCCTTAATAGAAGGATCCTTTATTATAGCTGCAATCACACCATCCATTAAGGGCTCTGAAGGTGTCATGGCATTTGAAAGCTTAGAAGACAAACACAATTCCTCTTGAGATTGATGAGTGTAGTAGTACTGGTTTGGAGAAATAGGCGTTTGGGATTTGAAGTAGTTAGTGGAGGGTTGGGTTAAGTCCAATGTTACAGTGGGACATGATGATGCATATGAATAGAAAGTAGACAAGCTGGAGGTAGAAGAAATAGTAGAAGATGATGATGAGGATGAGGATGATGGAGAGAAGAGGCAAGGATTTGAGAGAGTGTTGCCATGTAAACTGGTGGTCGAGCCAGAAAGAAACATGCTCAATGCTGCTGATGTTACGTTTGCTGTCAACCTGGCTTCTGGTGGAAGTGAGTGATTATGATTTCCTTCATAGGTTGCGATGAAAACTGTCTCATCTACATTACATCTTTGAACCTGTTACAAAGTAATTGTATATATTGTGGTGAAGACTAGCTTGAGATATTAATATGTATTTTATACAGCATTATAAAAGAGTTTACCTCACAGATTTATATGTCAACTTTCTTCAAAATGTTACACAAAACATAATGTGTTGAAAGACACGATAAAATAAAATTAAAAAAAAAACTTGAGAAAAATGTTGCACAAAACATAATGTATTAAAAATTTATTTTCTCAACAAATTTTTTACTTTTGAATTACTTAATATTAACATGTGCTCTTATAATAAAAGTTAATAAAATCCATTTAATTTTTTATTTATAATTGATAGTTGTTCTAAGTCATCTAGAAGACTCAACACTATAATAAATAATATATTCTATAACAAAGTTTTTGTTCCGTTCATTAAATAACATAGGTATATTTATTAGGTGTGCTGTGTTTTTTTCAAATACATTTTATTCCTCGACTTTATTAAACATTGATGAAATAGATCTATTAGATATCTCTTTTTAAAAAAAAATTTAAATTAACGGTTTACAATAAAAAATATTTATACTGATAAATTATTTATTTAAATGTCTCACTATTTTAAATGATCCTTATGTTTCTATTAACTTTTTCATTTTAAATCAATCTATTTCATTAGTTATTTTATCCAACCGAAGAGAAATTATCATTTGAATGAAATTCTCATAATATAGCGTTTATTTTAACTTTAAATTAACATATTATGTCAATTGTTCCTTGTATTTGTCTATTAGAGGATACTTCACTGAATCAGACTCTTAACATTTCATTTACCTTTCAACACTCTTCGTTTCACCTTCACTCTCTTAAAAAAAATCTAGTATTTTTCATCTTCTTCAAAACACCCTGAATTCATTTTCAATCATCTCTTCTAACATCTAGCTAATCACATCAACCTGAGAATCCTCATCACGATGCACCACATTTCACGTGAAACAGTTATAATCATATTTGCTATATAATGAGAAGAATTTAGGTTATAACCCTAAATTCATTTATACTATTTATTATATCTTATTATCTCACTTAGTTAAGAGTTAGAATGTTAATATTATAAATACACATGAAGAAAAACGGCCAACAAAGACTAAAAATTCCACAAGACAAAGATCGACCTAAACCCTATTAAATTAAGAAAAGGAATGTTCCACAACCCAAAAAAGATTAAGAGGACCTTTAAAAATCCCTAAGAACCATTTCTACTACACTCCATCATATCCTTTCTATAAGATACACTTTAATCAATAAAAGTTGATGTATTTGGTTTCATATATTAAACCAAATACTTTAATTTTTGTTGACCCAAATATTTCTTATAAAAAGGAGTCGAGAGAATAATAAGTTACATATATTCACTAATTTCTCAACACACAATCTTTTTAGAAACGATAACATCACTATCATTATGACATTTCTAAATACCGTAGACCAACACATGATTGGTTCAAGCGAGGCCTTTCATATGACAAGGACAACCTTTCAAAAGACATGAAGACTGAAAATAGACACAAAAACAAACAAACAAACATGATGGAATCGCCAACTACAAAACTTGATAGAGTGAACTCATCAAAGGTTATAAAGAAAGAGCACTAACCAAAAAAACTAGTTTTCACACAGCTTCATCGTAAATAATCCTAAGAAAACAGTGCTAACTCGGGTTCTATGATGAGAAAACAACTTTCAAAGATGGACGGTGGATCTAGCACCCAATACCAACTATCCTTCAATGCCGACATACAACACCGACCTAACATATAAGACACAATTCTTCCCAAAAGGTGTTGAAAAAGAACAACAGTGTACTTTTGACTCCATTAAATCAAACAAAAAAAGTGCTTATAAAATGGAGTTACCTGCTTACGAACCGGACATGGTGTTGTTTCTCCCATATTGCAACGATAGTAGGCCCTCGGACATGGATTAACCTTTGATGTTTTTTGTCCATACTTTCTCCATCTACACCCATCACTCATCTGGCAATCAAATTACTATATTATACTGCTAATACACAATCATTCACATCACATGTAGTTGATGATATTTCTCTATATATTTCATCTCTATATACAAATATGCATAAAATGATATATATATTGATGGACACATACATACCATTGAGAAATTTGATGGTGCCCTAATGGACACTCTACCTTTTTTTCTGCAAGAACCTAATTCAGATGATTGATCCTCCTCTATTATTTGTTTATAGATTTTATTAGATGATGTAGAAGATTGTTGCTGCATCAGGGTTAAGTATTGAGTGTGAAGAAGTGCATAGTGTTGAGTTACTTGATTTAACATAGATCTTAAGATCTCATTCTCCTTCTTCATCTCCTCTACCTTCGTTTCCATCCACCCTAACTG
The DNA here is from genome assembly GCA_021764765.1 of Vicia sativa. Taxonomy (NCBI): domain Eukaryota; kingdom Viridiplantae; phylum Streptophyta; class Magnoliopsida; order Fabales; family Fabaceae; genus Vicia; species Vicia sativa. The sequence goes on from CM038796.1 coordinate 238,488,468, forward strand.
AATTAAGTCCACTCACAAAATAAGAAAGATATTGTTAGGTTAGGAAAATCAATTTTTCAATCCAAAATTCGCTAGCAGAATCAGAATAAAATTCTGTATGGACTAATCAAACACAGAGATTGTTTGCAACTATCAGGATTGAAGCATGAGACCGTGAGAGGAACACAGTCTCAAGCCTTCACCAACAGGTCAACCCTAGATTGCAGAGAATTAAAATATCATCATGAAAGAATACTGACTTTGAGTAAGGGGATAGGCTGTTCTTGATTCCGGTGAAGCTCTTCTGAGTTCTTATTGTTATTATTGAGACTCAAACTCAGATCACTGCATCCAGGTCCTATCTGCACAATTATTCAAAATTAATATAACATCTATGAAAGCTATATTATAGACCCGTCTTATAAATTTGTGTCTCAAGTATATTTACAAACAAAAAAAGAAAGGATCAAAATTATGAAGTAAATATATAGGTAGATCGAAACAAAAGGTGAAGGGCTAGTTAGCTATAATAATAGTTACATGAATGAAATGAACTTACAGTATATTTATCATATAGCATCTCTTCAACTTGTAGCAATTTGTTTCGTCCAACTTTTGCTTCCATTTTTGTAGCTAGTAGAAGCATATGAATGATGGATGCAGCCTTCCTACAAAACAATATAATGACTTTGTTTCTCTAGTCTTACAAAATATATATATATATATATATATATATATATATATATATATATATATATATATATATATATATATATATATATATATATATATATATATATATATATATATATATATATATATATAATTTAATTGTTTTATAGTTAAACAATAGTGGCTTTCCTAGAGTACTTTTTGTTTCGACTCAGTGTGAATAGAGTGATAGACTACAGCACTATTGTAGTAACATTTTCATTAGATGTTTTATATAAAAATAAATAAATAATTTTATAGAGAAATATCTAGTGAGCATATTGGTGTTTATTATGATATATCTCTTATTTGTGTTGTAGGTTGAACCATGCATCAATTGTCATGTGATATAATTATAAAAAGCAATTCATTCATCTTTTAAGTCAACCATAGAAGCTGCTACCGTCCTGCACTGTGGACTGACAAAATCAAAGAGTAGAGGTAGACTTCATTTAAATCCTTTCATCAAGTGGAAAGGACAATTAAGGGGAAAAATACAATACTAAACGTTTTATTAAACTATTTTGAAGTATCACGTCAAAAAGAGAGAATAGATTTATAGAAAAAACTTTTAATTCTTATTTTATTAATTTAATTAAAATTAATAACAATCGCACAAGAGAGAATTCAAACTCATCATCTTGAAGTTACAAAGTTAGAGTCTTTTACAAAGTTAACTATCAACTATATATCAACTTAAAGCTAAAAACTAAAATTAGTTTATAAATATATTATGCTATAAAAAAATATTTAAATTAATATATGCAATTTAAATTTTTGAAAAATAATTAAAATCCAATCTAACAATTTTTTTTTAATATTTAAATCTTCAATAATATATGTTAACATGTCAAATTTTATAATATTGAGATTAAAAATAATTTGTAATATTTTTAAAAAGTTTTATAAAATTTATCTTAAAAAAGAATTAAATCTAAAACAAAGAGACCCTTAATCGGTTATATCATGTCACCATGTTAGGTTAATTACGAAGTAGCAGTAGTCTTTTTCTATTGAAATAACACAACAAAAATAAACCCAACAATCTACCACTAAGCCAACCCATTGTTTTTTTATGTAGCATCTACAACCATGCTCCATAAATTGGACGCCACCCAATATAATATATTATTTTATATTTTTCAATTACTTAAATTATTAAATTATATTTTTTTAAATATCCATATCACTCATTTAAAATTCTAAAATAAATTTCATTAAACTTATCATATATTCTAAATTTATATTTTACTTTAATATATAAATATATAATTTAAACAAATTATTTCAACTATATCAAAATATATTAAAAAAGAAACAATATATATTAAAAATAAATTAAAATATCCATAAATAAATAAATAAAAGAAAAATAAAAATACACTGAAAAATTAGTAAACATTAATACAAATTAATAATAAAAAATATACTAAACATGCAAAAAATATATTAAATACTTAAAATGATTTTTAATTATAGTTATTCTCATATATATTTTATTATATTTATTATTTAAAAATTATCTTATAATAAGTTTTACTATGGTGTCAAATAAGACACCCCTTATAACATTTTACTATTCATGCACACTACCATTCTGATTTTACTCACAAAAGGCAAATGAAACTTTGTGCAGCACTCCTCATTCTGATGTTACTTGTATCCTGACTAGCATGTGAACACTTTTTTAATGGAAAATATTATCTTAATAATAAGCTAAAAAACCACCAAGGTACGTAAGGTAGATTATCAAATAATACAACATGTGTCATGTTTTCCATTGAAAAAGAAAAATCCAATAACAAAAATTACTACCTCTCACCCAAATTATAAGTCACTTTATCAAAAATATTTATTCCAAATTATAAATCACTTTAAAATTTCAATACATTATTAATAACATTTTGTTTAATATACCATCTATTATTTATTTCTCTTTTTTATTTTATTTTTTTGATTTTGTTTTTCATATGATTATTGAATGACACATCTGTAAAGTCATACCATTTTTTCATAAAATAATAGTTAAATTTTTTAATTTTTGTGAAATGACTAAAATGTCGTATAATTTGAGATAGAAAAAATAGAAATAGTACTAAAAAACAATAGGTCAACGCCAAAGAACACGTAGAAACCCAAATATCTATAAACCTCATTCTTAGAGTACAGACTAGATCTATAAACTTCATAAAATATTAGTAAACTAAGTTATGTTAATTGATTTTAAATTTAAAAAAATACTTTGGTTGTTCGTGTTATAATATTGAAAGTTTCTACATGATTTTAAAATTTGTGAATATTGGAATTTAAATAGGATAATTATAATTGTGGAGACAATTTAGAATTTAGCAAATACTTGAAATTGGTGCAGTTAAATTAATATTTTAGTTAGGAAGTTGTGATTAGAGAGCACTAGGAATCCTACTATTCAATGTATAATAATGGTAGAGCAAAATTTGTATGGACACAGATATAAATTTTTAAATTTAGGCGCACTCAAATCTTATAAAAATTACTCCATCCGTTCTTTTTTAAGTGTCATTTTAGCATAAAGCTCTTCAACTAAGATAGTGCTATGTTAGAGTTAATTTTTCTATTATACCCTCGTTTATTTTCTCTTTCCTAATAAATTCACTCCTACATTCTTTCTCATTTATTGAGAAAGTAAGGGTATAATTGATAAGTTATGACATTAAATTATAAAACGACACTTAAATAGAAACAAAAATATTCTTCTAAAACGACACTTAAAAAGGAACAGAGGGAGTATAATATTAAATAGTTATTTTAGTAATATTATTGATATAATAATATTTTATATTATTTTGTATGATTTGTGTCTGTATTCAAATAAAAAAATATTTGTAATCATGCAAGTGTTGCTCATAATGGTAACTTTTAAATGGCACGGAATTCTACCATTCATTTCAATTTAAATAATTCAACTAACTATCGGTTTAATTTTTCATTAAATTATGCATTAAATTATTACTTCTGTTGTTTTTCATAAGTGACGGTTTTAAATTCATTGATTATTTAGCCTATAAACAGACTAAATATATTAGTTATTCAATGAATTTAAAAAGTGACTTGTCTCATATAAAAAAAATAAAAATTTAAAAAGTGACTTATCTCATATAAAAAGAATAGAGGTATATTTTTTTCAATTACCATTAAAATTGTGATATTACAGTGTACCATACCGGTATCCGTGTGAGCAAAAATCAGATTAAAATCCGTATGAATCCACATGTAAGACATCATTACCGTGTGAAGGCACGAGTAATCAGGTCAAAATTTATGTGACTTGACACGGGTAACACACCAATACCGTATAAACGCACGTGTAAGCAGATAAAATTGATGTGAGTGCACAGATAACACACCAATACTGTGTGAATGCACGAGTAAACAGATCAAAATTCGTGTGAACATTGTATAATTAAATAAAATAAAAATATATATATTTAAAATAATGTATAATTCAAACACAAGAAAAATATATCATTTTTTATTTATTTAATTTAAATAATATATGAATAATTAAAATATATATACTATTGATGTCTTTCTTTTTAAAAATTTGAAATTGATACAATTTTGTTTCTATTTAAAAATATGTCTTTTATTTAAATATTTATTTTTGATCAACTTAATATATTTATTTTTGATTAATATTTTATTTTTTCTGTTTTATAATTAAATTAATATATTTTTTATTTTATTTGAATTTTAAAATCAAACTAGTGACATATCTAAAGTAAAAAAAATCTTCCATTTTAAGCTACCATTTTAATCATTAAATACTATGGATTTGTCATTCTCTACTAATATGTCAAAGTCTTGGCAAAAATTCGTGAATACATTTTACCATCACTGCTATGTGACAGCATAATGGGTTTAATAAAATTTTATGGGTAGAAAAATAATTTGTTTGTTTTAATCAAATGAATTAATGTATCATATTTCATGTTACAATTTCGTAGTTATCTTATCAACTCATATAATTGTAAGCTCTTATCAGTCTTAATTTTGATGATTGCAAATAATTTTTCTCTATAAGTTTTAAAAAAAAACATAGCACAGAATATTTTAGATATCCAAATTCGAAAAACACATTTTTCTTTAAAAAAAGATTTATTTGGAGAAACATATATAAAAATATTTTTTTTGTTAAAAATAAAATAATTTCAAATATACATCTTTGAAATGAAATTTTAAAAATAAATAGTATGTTTAAAGATATATTTTTAAAACAAAAAAACATTTTTATTATTTCGTCAAAACCACTAAAAAATATAAAAACGTATTAAAAAATTCTCTTATCTCAAACTGCATTTTTATTAATTTTTTATTTTAAGGAGCTAGAAATCTTCTTTTTATTTAAGTGTTATGATCATTGATGTATTCATATTTATCATAATTATAAAATAAAATATATAGAATTAAAAATTATATAAATAATTTGAATTTGCATTAAAAAGTAATAGTTAAACATGAGAAAAAAACAAAAAAGAGAAACGGGCTATAGAAATGAAAGGGAGAGATAGATTCATTGCTTGTAATACGCGGCAATGGCTTGATATTTGAAAAGAGAGTTTACTAATACTAAAGATGAAAGATTGAAAGGGACAAAAGAACATGGACTTGCTTCAAAGTCATACATTTAATCCAATCAATCCATGGAAAAAGAATAAATAAAGAAATGCTGCTGGTCATTTGGTAAAGGAAAGCTGCGATATAGTGGCTACTTTCACATGAGACCAGACCGTTTCAACTTTGACTTTAGACTACAATAACATGACCAAGTCATTCAGGAACAAACAAATCTTGTTTTATTTTTCAATCACAATAATTTTATATGATTTTATTATTTTAATTTTAACTCCAAATTATTGTTGATTACCACTTTCAAACTGTGTTTTAAAAGCTTGGACATTTATATTTATTCTCGTTTGTAATTAAGATTGCATTATACTAGTACAAGTTAATTATGTGGCTCAACTGATAACATTTCATACACGGACTTAGGGATGTCAGTTTGGACCTGTTAATGGGGATCCCCGCGGGGAACGCCCCGTTCGGGGCCCCAAAGATGGGGAATTTTCTCCCGTGGGGGCGGGGATGGGGAGAAAAATTCCCCCGAGAGCATTTCGGGGACGGGGACGGGGAATACACCCCCCGCCCCGCCTATTATTTTAATATAGTTAATTTAATATATATATTTTAGATTAGGTTTTTTAGTCATTTCCTTTATGTTTATTTATAAAAATAAATAAATAAATATTCATGTATTTATTAAGAGAGAGAAATAGAGATATGTTGACTTTTGCTTTTAGTTGACTTATTATGAAGTATTTTTTAGCTTTTCAAGCATACTCATGATGCTAAATTTTATAATTATCCCTTATTAGTTTTGATGAAGTATAGTTTTTTAAACATAATTATGTTGTTGGATTTTTTTAGTTGTTTAGGCATATTGTTACTTTAAAAAGTATTATAGTTCATTTTGTTGAATTTTATAGCATTTTATAGAAATTTATAAAAAAATATTATTATTTTGTGTTCCATTAGTATTTTTAATAAAAAATAATAAATGTCAAATACTAGTATTTTTTAATAACATAATAAATATGTGAATTCTTTGTGCTTTTTATTTTTATAGAAAATATAAACATTTTAAAAAAATAAAATATTAATGAATAAATGTAGGATCTATGGGGATCCCCGCGGAGAACGGGGATCCGCGGAGAACGGGGATGGGGATAGAAATTCCCCCGTGACGGAGATCGGGGACGGGGACGGGGAATGAATTTGATGGCGGGGAAAAAGATGGGGAAGTGTCCCCCCGGCCCCGCCCCCGGCCCCGCCCCGCCCCATTGACATCCCTACACGGACCTCTTGATCCCATGAACTTATCTTTTTAAAATACTTTCAAGTCAATATGCATCTTTCTCCTTCCACTCCTTTTTAATCTCTTATTTCATCGTCACAATTTGACTTTTTATATATTATATCATAAAAATTAATAATTATTCTTACTTTTTAACTATAATTTTTTTTGTCAATAATACTTTTAACTTTTAATTATTTTAATACATATTTTTCTCTCATAATAAATTGTTATGGACAATTTTGACAAAACTATTACAATTATTATATTAAGATTTAAAAACGACAATTAAATATAAATAATTTTTCTCCACAAAAATGACACTTATAAATGAACAAAGACAATAATTATTACTCTATCTCATATTCCAAATTTACTCGTCATAATATTAAGAGTCAAAATTTGATTTACTAGAACTATTGAGTTAATTCACACTGATGTTTAACTTACTTTCGTTTGTTTAAAATTATATTGTTCACATGCATACTAACATTTAAATATATGAGCATTATATAAGAAAAATCAAAGTGGGTTTATAAAATTATTTTCACATTGGGCTAAAGAGGCCCATTAGATTTTGTTAGCCCATGGAGGGGTTTAGTTTTACATAAAATGTAAATATTTTTATTGACTATTTTATCATATTTTGTTTGATTGATCGAAGTCAACACTTTTTAATTATTTTGATTTTGCATTTTTATAATTATTCAGTTTTATTATTTTGTTGCAAAATATATATTATTTGTTTTTGTTAAAGTTGACCCGAGGTCAACATTTTTATACATATATATTATTTCTGATTTGTTTTCTATTTTTGTATCAAAGAAAGGTCGACCAAAGGGTCAACTAGGGTTTGGAAACAGTTTGTCTAAAAGTTGCGCCCATGGGTTGTCTTTAACCCTAAGCTACCAACACAAAGCCCAAATCTGATTTTTTTGCATCAAATCAATTATAATCAGATTGAAAACTAAACTTTATTGATTGATTTACGATTTTGTACTAGATTGAGTCTAGATACATTATAAATCAAAAACCTTAATTCTATTTTGCAATCAAATCTTTCTAATTTACAAATCTAAATCAGTTACAAATCTCCAATCAATCTCAATCAAATTTGTAACAGCAATTAACTTAAAACTAATTTCTTAATTGAACCAATCCTAAAACTATAAATACCTAAGCATAATACTAAGAAGAGGATGGAGAATTGAAGGACATAGTTGGAGAAAAAGAACTTAGAGAATCCGTGCTTCCTTGTTGTGATTCCTTCAAGCCTTGGATACCTACAAGCAGAAAAGAGTGGGATCAGAAGAAGTATGAACAAAGGAATTTATATGAAAAGAATCATTGCAGAAGAGGTAAACACGATGAACTTAGATTAAGTTTGTTGCAATTGTTGTTGTGTTGTTGGATTTTTGGGAAATTTTGGGGATTAGGGTTAGGTTGAGGTTAGGGTATACATGCATAGGTTTTGGGTTAGGGTTCGTGGAGTTTAAAGGGTTAGGCTAGGGTTCTTGTTGGATTATTGGAAAATGCTAAAGTTCCTAGCGAACCTTCATCGTCAACGACGGCCTTCACGGTCGCTCACAATGTTTTTGAGTTAGGGTCTAAGGTTATGGGTCATCGTTGTATACCTAGGGTTCTAAGGGTTGTCCCAGAGTTCTAAGGGATTCTTCAAGGTTTCTAGGTTAGGGTATGAATTTATTGGTTAGGAAGTTTGAAGATAAGAACTATCCGATTGAAGCTCAGCCGAATTTTTTTGTTGGCCCACCTCAACACTCTAATTTGCCTTCACCATGTCCAAACAGACTTCAGACGATTGTATGGGCTTGAGCCTAATGATATACGCACCCCTGATTTGCTAGCCCAATGCTAGCCGCACCCCTAAGTAAATGTTATGGGCTTAACCCATTGTTTGATTAAACCCCTCTGATTACTAAACTGAATTAAAATACACCCCTGCTTATTTCTAAAAACTTAATTTATTTAATTTGTTTATTTTCATAGTTTATTATTTTTACTAAATAACTAAAATATTTTTAATAATTAAGTATAATTATTTTATTTTATTAATTATATATGTTTCAGAAAAATAATAAATTGTTGTCTTTATATCATTAATTATTATTATTATTATTAATTTTAACTTGTTTAATTTATATTATTTTCTAAATATTTTCTAAGTTACTAACCATTTTCTTCAAACTCTAAATTATTTTATTTTACAACAATTTTCTACTAACTTCAAACATCATTTTTTCCAATTAAGCAGTCAATTATTTTCACTTTTATTCTCAAAAATTAAATCAAACATTAAGACAGCCAACAAATTCAAACTTTTTTCACTAACTTAATAAAATCCAATATCATTTTTTTAAAAAAAAATTAATAGCATTGCTTTAAAATTAAAATTAAATTTAAATTGCGTCTACGATCACTCAATTTTCAAAAACAGAAAAGTTCAAAGGAGTATTTGAATTAAATTCTACACATTCATATAAAAAACACTAACCAAACCATTCGAACTACGTAAAATTCTGATTTCTTCCTAAGAAGATATGTAAGCACGCGACTTAAAAACCAAGGCGAGTCCATTAACTAAAAAATTAAATCTTTTCCTTTCTTTATATATATATATATATATATATATATATATATATATATATATATATATATATATATATATATATATATATATATATATATATATATATATATGTGTGTGTGTGTGTGTGTGTGTGATAATAACATAATTATGATATTCCTGTTAAGTTCTATAGCTAAAAGGGGTTCTCTTGAATACAAGAGAGATAAAGGGTGTCTAACACCTTCCTTTTATCTAATAAACTCGCGAACTTAGAAATCTTTGAAAATTTAGGATCTTTTTCGAGTGGTGGCGACTCGTAGTTTTTTACCGATTGCGACACTCCCTCCGTTAAAAAAATGTTGTTTAAGATTGTTACACACATATTAAGAAAAGTAATGATTAAGTCAATAAATGTAACATTTTTACAAAATTACCCTTAATTACTATTGGTTGTTATTTATTGTTATAACTTGAAAAGAGTGTAGATAATGGGTAAAGTTGGTAAAAACATATTAAGAAAAGTAATTATTAAGTCAATAAAGGTAACATTTTTACAAAATTACTCTTAATTACTATTGGTTGTTATATATTATCATAACTTGAAAAGAGTGTAGATGAGAGATAAAGTTGATAAAAACTAATGAATATTGCATTGGAAAAGTAAAGAGACTATTATTTTGAAACAACTTTTCATGGCTAGAATGACATTTATTTTGAGATAAAGGGAGTAATTAATGATATAAATGATTTGGGTAGTTATACGACACGTATCAATTCAGATGTGATTTTAGAGACGATTGTTTTGCTCTAATAACTCTCCAAACCACTACAACGCAACGTGTTCAACTTAAAATGAAAAATTCATATTTAATGAGAAAATTATTTTTAGACATCAAATTTTTGATGTGAAATAAAATATTGAAAATAAAGGAACTTGTGAATTTTTTTGTGTGGGAGTTGAGTCTAAATCGGAATTTTTTTTTTAAAAATTTCTATCACAAATTGTTAGTGGTTAATTTTCTCCAAACACCCTTAAAGTTCTAAGGAATGCTCGGTGATTTATTAATAAGTGTTATCATTTATACAGACACTATTTACAATATCGTTCAACCTCGTATTGCCCAATATCTCAAAATTCCCAACAAACTTATACTCCAATTTTCTGTTATGAATGACAATGACTCTTAATTACTATTTTCTAGACTATGCCCTCAAGTTTTTATTACATTGGAAAACCATATTTTGTATTCCATTCTATTTACTTTTAATTGAGGGAGTTAACATGGTCTTATGAATGAAATGATTGAAAACATTTGATCCTCTTATGGCTGATTTTACAATATCTAAAATCTCACTCACCTATAACAATAAAGAAATCACTACCCGCCCACAAGGTAAAAAAAATGAGGGTTTTTTTCTAAGCAAAAAACAAAACTCCTACTTCAAGGCTCAAAGGGGTTAACGAGGGTTTACCTCCCTTATAACTCCGGTGTTTGGGAATTTGAAACAATGTCTGTACATCGTTAGTAGGGTCCTACTCGAAAGCATACGACCATAGACCTGGCATTTTTCAACTATTGTCATCCTCCCTCCCAATCTTTGCCTAGGCGAAAAACTTGGTAATGTTGGTATCAAAATGCTCGCAAATCAAATAAAGAGTGATAACGAATGGATTGTGTGACAACAAATGAATTACTTTAAGACAAACATACTAATTGCATTAAGATTGAAAAACCAAACAAGTTTCTACATGCAAACAAAGTTTAAACAATTAAACAAGATACAAATGAAAATGCAGTAAAGAAATAAAAAACTATCATTGTTGAGGAAACTTGAGCTTCGTCTTGACTTGTTGGTTCAGATGAATTTAAGTAGTCTTGGTGCTCACTTGAGTATGGGGTTGCCATTCACAAACAAAATCCCTCCTTGAAGAGTCAAGTACTTCTGGTCAATCAACTGTTGAACCTTGGCTTTGTATGCGTTGCATTCCTTTGTAGAGTGTCCTACTGTTCCATTGTGATATCCACGTCGCGCATTATAATCATAACCAAACAGGAATAACTTTGGTGGGTTAAGAAATTTAGGAACCACCAATGAACTTTGAATCAGATATGGAAGAAGTTGAATGTAGGTCACTAGAATTGGATCAAGAGGAGCCTCCCTTATTTCTAGATTAGTCTGAGGTATAGTTTGATTTTGGGAATGCCGACTCTGAAGTTAAAGAGGATCAGACAAAGGTTGCTGATGTAAAGGCTTGAAAGATGATAATGAGGGATAATGAGTCAGCGCTGCGGCTGACTTCCCTTTTCTAGAACTTGAGATATCTTTGATGAAGGATACCAACTTTTTGGAAGTGGCCATTTGGTCTACTTCATTGCTGACACTATTCTTCAGAGTATCAACTCTCTCTTGATAAGCAATTTTCCCAATGAGTTTCGGAAGTCCCTCAAAATTGCTATCATCATAATTTGTAATGAAAATGTCTAAGCTTGAGTCATTCTGTTTGAAAGATAGAATCTTGTCATCAATTATCTCTTGAACTTTGCATTTGAAGGCGAAACAATGATCAGTTTCATGTCCTACAGAATTAGCATGAAAAACACATTTGGCTCTCTCGTCAAACCAAGCTTTAGTAATCCCTGGTACTGGCTTCAACTCCTTTGGTATCACAACACCACTCTGAATTAGGTATGGCAATAGTCGAGAATATGATATTGGGATTGAATGAATATCCTATTGAGCATATCGGTGGTAATGCAGATTGATATGCCAATTTGGTTCCCTCTTATTTGGTCAGGGAGTAAGCAACGACTGTTGTCGAGGAATCTTCGAAGGTGAAGGCCGATGATGATGCCTAGTAGGAGAATTTTGAACTAGAGATTTCGCTACATGTGGATGTCTTTGTAACGCCCCGTTTTAATTAATATTATATTATATTAATATTTTCGAGTTACCGATCGATATTTATTTTGCGACGAGAATATTTATATTAATCGATATATCTATTAATATATTTGGCGACGTTTTGTTCGGTCGGGTTTTTATTCCGTTCGGTTCGGTAAAATATTATTCGGACCGATATTTAATTCTCCAGAATTATTTTAATTAATTGAGTTAATAATATAATTAGATATTATTAGTGTGTTAATTAATAAGAATAGATGGGGGTGTGAGGATTAATTTGGTATAATTGGGTTTACACCTTGGTTGCTAGTAAGAACACCTTTATAAAACACTTTCTCCTCATTTTCTTTCCATTCAAAACACAAAGCCAAACTTAGAAACTTGAGAGAAATAGAGGGTTTTGGAAGGAGAAGAAGAAGAAGAGCAACAAGTGAGAAAGCTTTGGTTGGAAGTGGTAGAGAAATCAAGAAGCTTTGCAAGAACAAGATGAGGTAAGGGGTTTGATTTTCCTTTCCATATAGTTAGGGTTTGATAGGTATATTGTGAATTTGGGATAGAAATTGATGTTGTGGTTTATGAGTTGTATGTGTGATTGTTGAAATGAATTAGAAAGTTTGAGTTAGGAGAATGGATTGTGGGTGTTCTAGGTGCTAGCTTATAGAAACTAGAAGTGTTAAAATGGAAAAAACATAAACTGTGAAAAAACCAGAAAACAAATAGTGCAGGGAAGAAGAAAAGAAAATGGCGTGGAGTGTGTATGAAGGGGGGGCACCCACCTCAAGGTGAGGGGCGGCCATCCCCCACTTCAAGTCCCCCGACTCCTTTCCTAATTAAGCCAGGGACGATCGTCCCTTAGTGGTAGGGAGGGTGCAACGAAATTCTGTTTTCCGGTTTTCTGTATGTTGAAAATTCTGTTTTCTGCAAATTGTTTTCCTGCATAACTGGTAAATAGCCTCTGTTTCATCCAATTTCCTTATTTATTCATAGTAATAGTTTATATTAATAAAATATAACTAGGAAATAAGTCAGCCGACTAAATTTAGAACCCGATTATGTTCCGATTTTCCGATTTCGGTAATTTCGGCGACGGAGCAAGTTGCTCCGAATTCAACGAAAATTGACATGCTAGCTAAGTTCGACGTGTAGAACGTAGTGGTGAGGTTAGTTTTTCGAAATTACGAGTTTTTACGAAACAACCCGAAATAGGCTTAATTACGGTTAAATTGAATCAGATTGCGTTTTAGTCAATTTAAGACACGTATGGACAATCCGATTGCGATGTTGACGATTATGATTAATGCTAGTTATTAGGAATGACTTTCGCGACGATTATATGTATTTGACTATTTTTACGTATTTGGAATTTAGTGAATGAATTGATAATGATGTGGTGTGATTAAACATGATGTTTGCGACGGTGTATTTATTAACGAATACTTGATGATATGCGATGCGATGATATGTTTATCTTGATGTGGATGAATATGGCGACGTGGACTTTATGTCAATTTTGATGAGCGATGATGATGTTTTGTTATGTTGTTTTTATTGTCGAGTCACATACATTGCATTGGCGACGAAGGCTTTTATGCCAAGCGACAAGGGCTATTATGCCAAGCGACGATGGGCTTTATGCCAAGTGTTCCTAATTACGGAAAAAGTGACGGGTACCACATGCATAACATAGTCGTGTCTCATGGAGTCGGTTATGTTTATGTTTGAGTTGTTTGGCGTTGGGTTTTAATTGATGGATGATGTTGAATTGCGATGATATATGATGCTTTGTTTGGTGATGATCTTTATGATGAACATGAAATGAATATGACTTGATAATTTTATGATAACTAGGCGATGAATATAAATGATGAGTTTTGTGATGATTTAACTTTGATGAAATGCTTAATGCAAATATGTTGTGATGATGTTTGTGACGATGGGCTTTTATGCCAAAAGCGACAATAGGCTTTAGCCAATTGGTGATGATTTTATTTATGTTGCTTATGTTATTAGCATTGTTTGATGTTGTTGTTTGATGTTGTTGTTTATGATTGTCGTGTTGATTAGTGACGTATTGACTTGTGATGTTTTTGTGGTGATGAACATTTATGTGTTGTTGTGATGATTTCGTGGTGATGAACGTTTATGTGTTGTTGTGACGATTTATGTCGATGAGGTTATGGCGATAAAGTGTAGATTATACACATTAGAATGACGATTAGAATGAGTGAGTTTTGGATATGTGTTGGAATTGCACTTATTAATCTATACCCTTTAAATTCTGAAACTATTTATATATTTTATCATGCCTTTAATTATATGTTTTGGAGTATCTCACCCTTTACTTGTTTCGCTGTTACCTTTATACTGGTAACGTGCAGGTTATGAAGACGGAGATTATAGCTGCTATTAGTTGAGTCAGTGTCGCTTTGATACGTAGCACTCGGGGGGAATATTTATGTTGTCTTGTTGTTGTTCTTTTGTTGTTATTCCTTTTATGAATAAGAATCATACTTTATGAAAATATGATTTGATGATGAAGTTTAATAAAGAAGATGTTTTGATTTTTAAGAATCAATTTGTGATTTCCGACGATGCTATGTATCAGAGATTTATACTTTAAAGCAAACAGTTTAAAGTAATTTGGTTTTGAAGGTGTGACGCCTCAGTATTGAATTTATGAAATTTTAAATTACTCTGATTTTTGCATATAAAACCTTGGGTAATATTGGGGTGTTACATCCTTGACCCATGGAGACAACAGGCGATATAGTGGTAACCAAGTTTGCGATAATTGGTGCAGTGTTGCACTCTTTCTTCAACACTAACTGCAAGAGATCCTTAACCAGACTCATCTGACTTTTAAAATGATTAACTTCTGCCCTTAACAGTTTCTGACCACGTTGAAGCTCATCTATGGCCCTTTGAGACATCCTTTGAGTTTTGGATGCGTGTCGAATAATCAGTTTAATCTTTCTGGACAGAAGAGATGAAATGAGTTTTTCTGATGAAGATGGAATGCATGGTAATGCATGTGAGAACTAAAATGTAATGTAATGGTAATGCATGTAAGAATGCAATGTGATGCGATCATATTGATGTTATGCGCAAAATCACATGTAAAGTTAAACAGACAGAGGTTTAAAAAGGACGTTCGGACATGGTTTCGACGTCTACCCATTAATTTTGCATATAGGATGGTTCTAATGTTTTTTGCTAAATATTTCTCGGAGTCTCAGATCCCCTTTTAACAAATATTATCATCACGCGAACGGCCTACGTGTTGATAGTATTTCCAAAAGTATACTCCAAGAAATAGTTCTTTAAGGGATACTCAAAATCCTTTATTTGAGCGGTCGATCTCGGTTTGGATATCCTAATACTTAGAGTTATAGGCCATTTGTCAAGAAATTTTTGTCCCGCACTAGCATACGGTGCAATAACCTCCTTAATATGACCAACTCTAAGCTGGGTCTTCACATCGATCCAAGGGACACCGATGTCCAATGGACCTAAGCTATGCAACCACTCTAACTTAATGTTACCTAGAAGCCTGGGTATTGGGCTTATCTATGAATCATAACCAATAAATTCCCAACACAATAATATATATCAACAGGATAATATATAAAGCATACTGGAGTAATAGGAAATGAACAATAAATAAACATCAAGAAGAAAGCAATAAATCAACACACAAACATGCGAAGAACTAAACTAGGGTTGACTCACGTAGTGAAAAAAAGATACCCCCAGCGGAGTCGTCAGCTGGAATGACTGGTTTTTTCATCGGTTATTTTAAAACAATGAAGTATCCACCTAATTTTATTTGTTCATAAAGAACGTGAAAATATAGATAAAATCCACGAAGAAGGATAAGGCGGTCTACAAGACCAAAAGATATGGATTCAGGAGTCGGTTATGCAAGGGGAAGGTATTAACACCCCTCACATCCATCGTACTCGATGGAAACCATTTAGTTCGTGTGTGTTTACGTGTGTTTATTAAATGCTTTATGAGAATAGAAGAAGAAGAAGAAGGGTCTTTATTTATGGGTTTTTGAACTCGCCAAAGACATCGTATCTTGTGCCTATGTACTCCCTCGTGCAATGAGAAAGTCAGAGTTCCGTAGTTCCTCTGGAAAATGTGTAAGTTGGTTGTCTTGATTTTATAAGAAAAATCATGCATTAGACATTTCAAATGCTTGAACTTTGATTTGTTTAGTTTGTTTGAAAAGCTAAGTCTTCATTGATATTTAAAATGACTGTTGCACACTCTCTGTAAGAAAAGAGTTTGATGGTCACATATGAGCGAAAAAAGGATTTGAGTGAGTTGAATTGATTTTAAGTGGGTGAAAAGTACCAAACAATAGGACTAGCATCCTACAATTCAAATACTAGAAACCAGATGAGCTCAATGCTCAATGAGTCGTCTATCATCCCAAAAAGTTTTCTTATGAAAAAAAGTGAGGTGAAACAAAGTTCATATTATTAAGAGTCTTTAAACAATTGGTCTAACATCCAACAATTTAAAGACTCAGATTTCATTTGGCACAAGTTTTTAAACAATTGGTCTAGCAACAAACGATCTAAACACTCGGGGTTTATTATGAAAAAGAATTTTTGAAAAGACACTCGATGTTGGATCGAGGTTTGTAAATTTTAATTATGAAAGTGTTTTGAGGTTTGGTATATGGGAAAATGAGAAATGGAATCGGGTTATGATTAATCAAGTATATGTACTTAATTAATCTCGTGAGGATAAGTGCTCCTACCTCCAACTATGAAACCCTTGTGCATGGACAATTGGTGTATGAAGCAAAATTTATTCGGGTTATGGTTAATCAAAGCAAACTAGGGCTTTGATTAACCTTGTGAGAATGGCCATGGCCATTCTCAACTATGAGACCCTTGAGGAATTTGGCTTATGAGCCAAGAGGATGTAAGAATCCAATTAAAGAGGTAATGAAGTAGGAAAGCAAGCGAGCCCATACAAGGTGGCTATATGTGTGCTCCTAGAAAGTGAGACTAACATGACGCTAGTATTCTAAATGATCGATTGGAACAATCAATCGGATAGTTGTCACTGTAGAAAAGCCCAGGACTAAACTATGAATGTGTGCGAGTGCGCACTTGTATGTATATATGTTCATTGATGAAGAGCCCAAGAGGAGGCTATGTGTTCTAATATGATGACAAACGCGTAATTAAGAAATAATTAGAACACACAAGGAAATAAAATCCTAAACTATTACAAACCATGCGGGGATGGGGGTACAAGTTTATGAATGTGAACACATCAAATCGGGAAGTGCGATAAAAAGCCTAAATAAACAAACAATACAACCAAATCTAATTAATTCAAATAATCAACTAAACTCCATCGCGTGGTGCGAGAAAAAAGCTTCAAGTAAACTTCAAGATCAGATATAGCTTGGCACATCAGATGAATATCAGATAAAGATCCCTACATCAAACGAGATACAAACAAAACCAATGTGGAGAAGCTTACAGAGCTCAAGTATCGATTATTGACCATTGCACTTTATTAGATTAATTAAATTTATAATAGATTCATGTAGGAATCAACTATAAGAATTCAAACAATATATTTGTGTTCATACATATTCGAAAGTCGAATCGAATTCAAAGTTCGAAATTGCAATACGACAAAAATCACTGTAATATAATTTGAATTTATTTACAAATGACTTGAGTAAAGTATAAAATTGAGACTAATAAGTATAATTATATATTTACAATACTAAATATAAGAATAAAAATGCTAAGTATTTTATATATACATTACTAAATAGTAAATCGAAATAGTAATTAAACATTAAAACGCTATGAGCAAGTGTAGATATGCTAATTGAAAGTGAATGCTTTGAACAATCCTTAGATATGTTCACAAATAACAAATTCGTTAGTAGCATAAGTGTGAGTTAAAAATGAAATGAAATGAAATTGCAATAAATTAGAACACGGTTAGTAAGCAAGATTCACAATTAAAATCACTACACATGAATAAACAAGTGATAACAAGAATCGAAATGAAACATGTATGAATGCAACATGAACAAATGAGTATTGCACCATCAAGAATAAAAAATTCATGTTATTATTCAATGTAAAATACAAAAATCAGCATTAAGTACATGGTGCAAAACACATTTAAAATCAAGTATACACAACGGTGGTGAACGTTACTTTCCAATCAAAAATGAAACAAGGATCAAAATTTCAAATTGCAACATTAAGAATCAAATTCAAAACAACATTATGAACCTTGGCTTTGTATGCGTTGCATTCCTTTGTAGAGTGTCCTACTGTTCCATTGTGATATCCACGTCGCGCATTATAATCATAACCAAACAGGAATAACTTTGGTGGGTTAAGAAATTTAGGAACCACCAATGAACTTTGAATCAGATATGGAAGAAGTTGAATGTAGGTCACTAGAATTGGATCAAGAGGAGCCTCCCTTATTTCTAGATTAGTCTGAGGTATAGTTTGATTTTGGGAATGCCGACTCTGAAGTTAAAGAGGATCAGACAAAGGTTGCTGATGTAAAGGCTTGAAAGATGATAATGAGGGATAATGAGTCAGCGCTGCGGCTGACTTCCCTTTTCTAGAACTTGAGATATCTTTGATGAAGGATACCAACTTTTTGGAAGTGGCCATTTGGTCTACTTCATTGCTGACACTATTCTTCAGAGTATCAACTCTCTCTTGATAAGCAATTTTCCCAATGAGTTTCGGAAGTCCCTCAAAATTGCTATCATCATAATTTGTAATGAAAATGTCTAAGCTTGAGTCATTCTGTTTGAAAGATAGAATCTTGTCATCAATTATCTCTTGAACTTTGCATTTGAAGGCGAAACAATGATCAGTTTCATGTCCTACAGAATTAGCATGAAAACACATTTGGCTCTCGTCAAACCAAGCTTTAGTAATCCCTGGTACTGGCTTCAACTCCTTTGGTATCACAACACCACTCTGAATTAGGTATGGCAATAGTCGAGAATATGATATTGGGATTGAATGAATATCCTATTGAGCATATCGGTGGTAATGCAGATTGATATGCCAATTTGGTTCCCTCTTATTTGGTCAGGGAGTAAGCAACGACTGTTGTCGAGGAATCTTCGAAGGTGAAGGCCGATGATGATGCCTAGTAGGAGAATTTTGAACTAGAGATTTCGCTACATGTGGATGTCTTTGTAACGCCCCGTTTTAATTAATATTATATTATATTAATATTTTCGAGTTACCGATCGATATTTATTTTGCGACGAGAATATTTATATTAATCGATATATCTATTAATATATTTGGCGACGTTTTGTTCGGTCGGGTTTTTATTCCGTTCGGTTCGGTAAAATATTATTCGGACCGATATTTAATTCTCCAGAATTATTTTAATTAATTGAGTTAATAATATAATTAGATATTATTAGTGTGTTAATTAATAAGAATAGATGGGGGTGTGAGGATTAATTTGGTATAATTGGGTTTACACCCTTGGTTGCTAGTAAGAACACCTTTATAAAACACTTTCTCCTCATTTTCTTTCCATTCAAAACACAAAAGCCAAACTTAGAAACTTGAGAGAAATAGAGGGTTTTGGAAGGAGAAGAAGAAGAAGAGCAACAAGTGAGAAAGCTTTGGTTGGAAGTGGTAGAGAAATCAAGAAGCTTTGCAAGAACAAGATGAGGTAAGGGGTTTGATTTTCCTTTCCATATAGTTAGGGTTTGATAGGTATATTGTGAATTTGGGATAGAAATTGATGTTGTGGTTTATGAGTTGTATGTGTGATTGTTGAAATGAATTAGAAAGTTTGAGTTAGGAGAATGGATTGTGGGTGTTCTAGGTGCTAGCTTATAGAAACTAGAAGTGTTAAAATGGAAAAAACATAAACTGTGAAAAAACCAGAAAACAAATAGTGCAGGGAAGAAGAAAAGAAAATGGCGTGGAGTGTGTATGAAGGGGGGGCACCCACCTCGGTGAGGCCCATCCCCACTTCAAGTCCCCCGACTCCTTTCCTAATTAAGCCAGGGACGATCGTCCCTTAGTGGTAGGGAGGGTGCAACGAAATTCTGTTTTCCGGTTTTCTGTATGTTGAAAATTCTGTTTTCTGCAAATTGTTTTCCTGCATAACTGGTAAATAGCCTCTGTTTCATCCAATTTCCTTATTTATTCATAGTAATAGTTTATATTAATAAAATATAACTAAGAAATAAGTCAGCCGACTAAATTTAGAACCCGATTATGTTCCGATTTTCCGATTTCGGTAATTTCGGCGACGGAGCAAGTTGCTCCGAATCCTACATGAATAAATTTATAATAGATTCATGTAGGAATCAACTATAAGAATTCAAACAATATATTTGTGTTCATACATATTCGAAAGTCGAATCGAATTCAAAGTTCGAAATTGCAATACGACAAAAATCACTGTAATATAATTTGAATTTATTTACAAATGACTTGAGTAAAGTATAAAATTGAGACTAATAAGTATAATTATATATTTACAATACTAAATATAAGAATAAAAATGCTAAGTATTTTATATATACATTACTAAATAGTAAATCGAAATAGTAATTAAACATTAAAACGCTATGAGCAAGTGTAGATATGCTAATTGAAAGTGAATGCTTTGAACAATCCTTAGATATGTTCACAAATAACAAATTCGTTAGTAGCATAAGTGTGAGTTAAAAATGAAATGAAATGAAATTGCAATAAATTAGAACACGGTTAGTAAGCAAGATTCACAATTAAAATCACTACACATGAATAAACAAATGATAACAAGAATCGAAATGAAACATGTATGAATGCAACATGAACAAATGAGTATTGCACCATCAAGAATAAAAAATTCATGTTATTATTCAATGTAAAATACAAAAATCAGCATTAAGTACATGGTGCAAAACACATTTAAAATCAAGTATACACAACGGTGGTGAACGTTACTTTCCAATCAAAAATGAAACAAGGATCAAAATTTCAAATTGCAACATTAAGAATCAAATTCAAAACAAACTACAAACCCCTAAACAGAATCCCGGGAAGCAGCTGCCTATATCCAATCACTCAAAAACATTACCTCAAACAAGCATTAGATACAAATGGAATTCAAAAGTGTTGCAATTGGTATATCTCATGTGAACTCATCACAAAATCTAACCTAAACAATCCAGCTTAACAAATCAAAAGAAAAACAGGATTTACCGAAGTGTCGAAAATGATGTGAGAGTAACAGTTGTTGTATTGTTGATATTGTTGAGTGTTGAGGAAGATCGAGGATCCTTGTTTGCTGTTGACGCTACCGTCGCCGGTGATGGAGGATGACATAAAAGAGGAGGTTGAAGAGACGCTGGACGTTGCTGTGTCCTTGACACAGTGGCACTTGTTTGAGCCGGAGACATCGTCGGAGTGTTCGTCGTGATTGTGGCATCGTTTTTTAGATGGTGCTGACGAGAGAGGCGGTTTGGACGATTGAAGAGAGTATATTTAGATGTGTGGTTGTATGGAGGAAAGTGGTTTTGATGAGAGAAAGATGAAGAGACGACATGGAGTTGGGTGAAGAGGCGGAGGTTTTGTAACAGAAGGAGTTGGGTTTGGAGGACGATGGTTTTCTGTGGAGATGGGTAATGGATAGTAGAATGAAGGCGGAGGGAGTATATACGATGGAGAGAGTTATGGAGGAAGATGGATGTGAGTGGTTTAATGAAGGGTGGTATAGAGGAAAGAGGGCGGCGAATGTAGGTGGAAGGTGGAGGGTGACGAGATGGAGACGGTGGTTTGTGAAGGGTGATAGATGGAACTTTTCGCAAGATGCGCAACTCTCTGTTTTTTCTCCTCCTTTCCTTACATTCGTCCTCTGCTTTCAAGTGACAAGTTATAACATATATACCAAAAAATTAGGGTAAACTGACTATGATAATACCTAAAATGACCCTAATAATAAATTGGGCTATAAGGCTCAATAGGGTAAAAATTAAACTATCCGAAAATATTTTTGTTTTGATTTTTGGAGATAAAAATTAGACACTTATAATTGTCAAAAACGATATAAATTCGAACACTAAATTATCTGAAAAAAATAAAATGATTACATTAAAATAAACTATGGGTCTCAAAGGTTAAAGAAAAATTATCGAAATGTTTAAAATTGAAATAAAATGATAAATAAATAATACCCGGCTGTAAAACACTTACGGTTAAAAACGAGATTTCAAAATGTATCAAAAAATTAGAGAGAGCACATTTTCATGATCTACGCGACACGTAGATTCATAAAGCAGTGAGTTAAAGGTGAAAACTTGAAATGTTTTCCTACTAATTTTCTGCACAATGTCGAATCGCTTTTAACGATCTGTTTATAAAACCGAAAATTCAATATTATCGACCTATAATCAACTTAAAACGATGCAAGAAATAGATAGGGAGATAAAAATGCATGAATTAAAATAACGACTATTTTACAACTACAAAATAATGCGAACTTTGGTTTAAATTGACTTTCGATCAACCTAAACGCAACTAGCGATGCAAATGTGATGAATGGATAACTGTTTAATGCCGATGACATAATGGAAGCGTATGCAGGTGAATGTGAAACCTAAGTCAGATAAATTAAAGTTAGGAGGGAAAATTTTGGGGTATGACACCTTCGTATCGGTTTTATCTGGGATAAGCATTTGTCAGGACGTGGATAATTTTCCCGTCTTGTTTCGGGTATTAATCCGTAGGTTGCTGTTTGATGGTAAACCTATCTGGTTTCGAGAATTCATACCGTTTGAGTGTGTAGATTAGTCGCCCCGCCTTATTTTGGGAATTGATCAACAAGTCGGTTTGTTTGGTACACCCGTCTGGTCTCGGGTCTTCCTACTGTTATGGTTGTACATATAGTTTTCCCGTCTTATTTCAGACATTAATCTTTTGACCTTTTGTCTAGAAGTTTGTGAATAATTTTCGTCTGTTTGAGAATTTAACCTGAAAGAATGAGGTTAGTATTATGCATGTCATGATGCATCCGATGTGTAATGTTGCTCGTGAATGATATATGCATATGTTATGATTTTTATGAATAATGTATGAATGTAGATGTTGTGGTATTTCAAAAAATATCTATCTTGAAGAAGACAGGAATGTTCTGCTGGAGATCTTCGACTATTGCTTGGGGATATAGTTGTTGGATACCCTGACTAGGGAATAAGAGAGATGTGGATTCCTCTGATGCACTATTTGACCAAGTTTCAGGTCTGGATATTGACGTTGTTGGAAGATGATAATCCTTGAGAGATACTTAGCTGGGGATGACTATCTTGTGTTAACCCTTGCTGGGAGATGATGTGGTTTTGAATAGCCTATTGCTGCTCGGAGATTGACATAATAGGTTGGTTAGCGATTTGTTACTGTTCGGGGACCAAAGTAACAAAGTTGACGTTCACTGCGCGAGACTGATGTGACAATTTGATGATCACTACTCGGGGACTAACGTGATGAGTTAAGACGATCACTGCTCGGGGGATATGTCATACCCCAAATTTTGACCTAATATACCACCTTACATTTGCATCATCGCATAACTAACAGCTCAGACAGCATTAATCGGGTGTGGATTTCACAGGTCGAGATTAGGGTTTCATCAGATTTTCATCTGATTCAAGAGACAACCAATTAGGGTTTGAGTTTTTCTCACCTCATTTGATCTATCTTGATCAAATATCAACCTTCAATCTTCAGATATCCATTTTTTCTCACAGATCAATCAAGGATCGACCAATTAGGGTTTTGATCGAGCATGAGTTTTCTCTGACTTTTTGAGCAAGAAATGACTTTTTTGGATAGAGATTGGTCATTATATCTTAGATACAACATCTTGACCTAATTTCTGGATTCAAAACATCACAGAAGTTCACAGACTTCACCAGTCAATTTCAGAAACATCTGATGAAATTTCATCTGCACTGAAAAGTCAAACTTTGACTTTTGGTCAACTTTTTTAAAACAAAACTTTTTCAATCATCAAAATACTTCAAATGATCCATCATGATCATAAAAAATCAAAGAATTTGAAAAAGTCAACAAAAAGTCAAAAGTTTTCATACTTGGAAAATTTTCTAAGTGTTGAAATTTCTTATTTTTTCCAAACTTCATGCCATTTTTTCACCTAGTTCCAATTTGAATTGGAAAAAACTCAAAACATGAAAGTTGTAGCTTGTGAAACAAGTTTTCCAAAATGTCCAAGAACTCACAAATCCATGGAGTCTAGCTATACTTTTGAAATTGAAACATAAGGCTCCATGAACTTGATTTTCAAAATCCAAAACATCAAATTATAGGTCATTTTGAGATTTCTTCATCTAGAAGCTTTGCAACCTTGCCAAATGGATCATTGAGCTGATAAATATCAACTAGATATAATTGAGATGGGATAGGATCAAATTGAAGATTTTTCACACATGGTAAAAAGAGGAAACTTCCTTTTTCTTTTGAAAAGTCATTCTTACCCCTTAAGGCATCTTTGATTTTCCAATTGCCATATAATTGTGCCTAACAATTTCAGAACCTTTGGCCTATAAATGGATCCCAATTTCAAGCTAAAACCACACCAAAGCAATGCAAATCCATGCTTTCTCTCTTCTTACTTGAAAATCAAGAAACATAGTGATGTTGGAGAAACTTTGCATTTTTGAAAAATTGTGAATAAACATAAGATCTTTGGTGTCAAATACATTCCATAACCAATTTTAAACTTGTTTGAATCATAAAACCAGCACAAGAACAAGTAAAAATCAGAAATCACTTTTCACTTTTCCAAACTTGTACAAACTGCCATAACCATCGAATTGTTAGTTTGGCTTAAGCAATTGGTGTTCTAATGATTCAAACATCATCTATGTACCTCATGTATATGATCCAGATCATTGGCAAGCAACTGTAACAGGTTTTACATCAAAATCGAGCTTCCATTTTTGAACTGTGCAGGTGAACTTGTGTAGCATAATCCAGGCAAGCTCAAAGCAAGCAGACCATTCATTTAGCTTCCATACATGCTGATGGTGCTGTAGCAATCAAGAAACAAGTTCTGGAAACGCGTTTACACCTTCTTCGATCTCCACTTGAACAGGTATGAACATGAACTTGGATATCCTAATTCTTTGAACTTAAACAAAAAAACTCTTGGCCAATCTCTTTCTGCACCTAACACGATCATAAACCCTCAAGAAAACTGAAAAATCATTAACTACACATCATTTAATTTGAAAAACTCAGTTTTAGGGTTCATCACGATTTCCAGAAATTCAAGCATGTTAGCTTGAATTTTTGAAACTGAAAATCAAAATGAAGAACAAGCTTCGCGCGTGTTCTTGAGTTTTTTTTCAAATTCAAATATTCCAATATCATGTTTACACGTGTTTCTGATCCACTAACACCAAAAGCGTTTGTCGGTGGTAGCTTGCCTTTAAGTCTCCTTGCCACGTCTGATACCCAATGGTCATGGGTTCAATCCCTCTCAAGACCATTTCTTTTTTCAAACTTTCATATTTTTTCATGTTTTTTTTTACAAAACTTCACAATTTTTTTAACCAATCAAAACTCCTCATTTTGAGGTGATTTTTTGAACACTTGTCAATAAATGTATTTATTTTATGATAGTGCAAAAATTTTTAGAAAAAACTTTCATCTGATTATATTTTAATCGAGCCGAAAACGACGTTCTGAGAACTTTTTCAAAACACCTTTTAAAGGTGAAATTTTCAAGTTTTCGACTTCCGATTCTTTTCAAAACTTTTCATAAATGAACCTCACATTTCAAAACATTTTCAAAATCATTTTTCAAAACATTTCATCAAACTTACATCTTTTACCATGATCGATCCGATTTAAACGATAAAACTGAATTCGTTTTCTCTCGAATTTCTCAATCGATCATGGGCCTCCCTTACGGTGTAAGTCCCAATACTTTTTGGACATATTTAATTTTACTTGTACATACTCAAATCATCATTGTCAATATTCAAACATAAACAAATTTCTTTCGTTTGTTTTCATTTGTTTGTTTATACACCGATACCATTGGTATTGAAAGGAGAAGAATTATTACTGATGAAACTTCTTTTAAACCAATGGGCCTCCCTCACGGTGTAAGTCCCATAACATTCTTTTGTGTACATAATATTTCTTTGTACATATCAAATCATTTCCAAATATATACAAAATTTTCATCTATACATAACACAGATACTTTTTATACTCAAGTACAGACAAACCTCGATCGTTTGTTTTTCACTTCACTTGTGTATACACAAACCAACATTCTTTATGTACATACCTTTTCCTTGTACATATCAAATTCTTTTCATACAAACTTTCATCTGTACATAATACAGATACTTTTTACAGATAAAACTTCGATCGTTCATTTCTGTTTCGTCCGTATATACACTGAATACCATTGGTATTGAAAGGAGCATTATTCCCTGTGAAACTGCTTTCAAACCAATGGGCCTCCCTTATGGTGTAAGTCCCAACCCCCTATGTACATCCATCTTTCTCTGTACATAAATACTAGTTCGTGTACATATTCACTTTCTTGTACACAGTTCAAACTTGTAAATAACCAAGTTACGCTCGTTTTAAACGTTCGTTTCACAGACACTTGTTTATATTTCATAAACTTCTGTAAATAAACATCATTGCATTGTTTATATTTCCTTCATAAACTCCTGTGAATACATATCACACACACACACACACACACACTTGTTTATACAACTGTCTAATTATAACATAACAATTAGTCTAACCAATAGGTTCCCCACAGTTGTAGCCTCCGCTTGGGCTTTATACAAGATAATTCATCTCCAGCGTGAGTTTAGCCTCCGCTTGGACTTTATACAAGATAACTCTACCCACAGAGTCAGCCTCCTCTTAGGCTTCATATAAGAAAACTCATTCATCTGAGTTTAGCCTCCGCTTAGGCTTCATATAAGACAACACTCCCCTGTTGAGTCAGCCTCCTCTTGGGCTTCGTTCAAAAGAGCTCCTCATTGAGTTTAGCCTTCTCTTGGGCATCATACAATGAAAGAGACAAAATCTCTTAATGACCTCCTATTGGGCTTCCAATACAAAGAATCACCAGCTAAGATAGAACCCGAAAGGATGGTTTCCCGGTGAAATCACTTTCAAAATCCCCAGAGAGTAAAATTTCCCGGTGAAATTGCTCTTAATTCCAAAAGGATGGTTTCTCGGTGAAATCCCTTTTAAAACAAAGCCAGCCATACCCTATAGCTTCCTCTTGAGCTTCATACAAGGACCCTCGATGACCCTCGATGACCCTCGGAATGCCTCCTATTGGGCTAACAATACAAGGACCCATGGGCTTCTTAAAAGCATCCCTTTAATCCAATCAATTTCTCCTCGAGATTTAGACATCTATCATCTCTATAGAAGAAGTATCTCATCTATCATATCACATACAGTCAAAAAAATTTCAAACTCTTTTCAAACAAAAACATCTCTTAATTGTAAGTGGTAACGCTTGTACACGCAAGCAAAACACCCAATACTTACAGTTAAAAGATTCAATCTTTTTCAAGCATCTTTCTTAAACATGTAAGTGGTAACGCTTGTACACTCAAGCAAAACACCCAATATTTACAGTTAAAAGATTCAATCTTTTTCAAGCATCTTTCTTAAACATGTAAGTGGTAGCGCTTGTACACTCAAGCAAAACACCTGTAACTTACGACGAAAGATTTTAATCAATCAAACTTTTCAAAATGTATGTGATGAAATAGATTAGATACATTTTTTCATTAAGATGACATTTGTCTGTCTCTTACTAACATCCCGTTGCTTCCACTAGCATAAGTGGGAACTACGATTGCTCTGACTTTCTCAACATCCTTTTGAGAATACGTAGGCACAAGGTCTCATCCTTGCCGAGCAAATTTCTTTCTCCCTCAGACCAAACAAACCATAGATCCTCAGATCCGAGCTACAAATGCTCTGATTCCCACTAAGGGATATGTATGCAGAAGATCCACAGATCTTTGCGAGCACAATAATAACAAACATTAGGATCCCACATAATCTATCTTTCTTAAAAATCCCAAAGGAGAAACTTTCCCAATCATAGAAATAACAATTAAAACACACAAACATATCAAACATATTCATATATAAAGCTATAGATAACTATATATATTTAGGGTGCTCCATCTATTCCCTTTATATAACAATCCCCCTTACTCAGAATCTCCCCAATGCGTTGTGTCTAGTTTGCGCTAGTCATTACGCATATCAATATCAATTGAGGGTATTTCAGCTTTCCCCTTTTTCATAATCATTAAATCATCTTTCTTGTGTTGAAAATAATAAAGCTTGATGCTCGCGGCATCTTTATAAACAAATCAAAAGAGTAAATCGTTTCGAGCCAGAGAATCTGAATTCACGTTCAAATACTTTAGCACGTCACCTTTTAACGCGAACAGGATAATGTGATGAGTTTAGACGATCTCTTCTCGGGGACTAATGTGATGAGTTAAGACGATCACTGGTCGGAGACTAAAGTGATGAGTTGATATGATCACTGCTCGGGAACTAATGTGATGAGTTGATATGACCACTGCTCGGGGACTAATATGATGAGTTGAGACGATCACTGCTCGGGGGCTAATGTGATGAGTTGAGATGATCCCTGCTCGGGGACTAACGTGATGAGTTGAGACGATCACTGCCCGGGGACTAACGTGATGAGTTGATATGACCACTACTCGGGAACTAATGTGATGAGTTGATATGATCACTGCTCGGGGACTAATGTGATGAGTTGAGACGATCACTGCTTGGGGACTAACGTGATGAGATGAAAATTGTCTTGCTACTGCTCGGGGATTAATGTAACAAGCAGAAATGTGGACGCTGTTGAAAGGGGATGATCTTGCTGAGGATATGATAAAGTGGTAATCTTGTTGGGAAATCTTCCTTTGTCAAGGGAGCGATGGCTCTGTGGGGATTGTAGAGATTATTTTGTAGGAATATTTCTGTGAAGCTGACTCTGCGAGGATGTGTTGGTGACTCGAGTTGTCATCTCAATTCCTAGAGCCTGTAGTAATTGCTGTTTCTGTTTGCTTTTTGTGTATTTGTGAACATATATTTATTGTCTGATGCATATAATCATTCAAAGAAATCATTGGACTTATGCAAACAAAACAGATGAAAGTAAAAAGTTTGAAATTGGAAAAGTAGGCCTATAGACAAGTAGTTCGTGTACAGAAGAGACAAATATCCTAGTAAGAGGAAACTGTCGAAAGAATTGGAAAATAGTAAAAGTTATATGGAACCAATCTCGTCGAGTTTCAACTATGCTATTGCTCTGTGCCAGAAGAGGGTGATTGGATTGATCTGTGCCATTTGAAGCTGATAGTTGTGTAGTTTGTAAGTAGATAATCTTAACGAGACATAGTCATACGTTTTAATCCCTAACGTTTACCTAGAATGCCTTTTCAGGTTTTCAGTATACTAGGATACCGTTTTTTCCCCAAGTCACCTTTGCAGGTTTTTGACTTGCCAGGTGTACATTTTTTATATATGTCCTTAATTTTTGCTCGAACCTTTTTGGTTCGTTGGGACGCCCTTATTTTTTCATAGTCCAGTCGACCTAACGGGTCTCGTTTATGTGTAGTATTTTTTGACTATGTTTGTGTTTATAGGGTGCAGGAAATCTTCTCCATCCATAGTGCTTATTATCATGGCTTCGCCGGAAAATATTGTCTTGAATACAAATGGTCCCTCATAGGTGGGAGTAAACTTTCCCCTAATCTGACTAATTACCAAAGCTGAGTCTCCATATACTTGCAAGAATTTGATCCTTAAGTCAATAGCAGCTTTGATACCCATAATGCACGCTTCGTATTCAGCCATATTGTTGGTGCAGTCGAAACATAATCTGGCGGTGAAAGGTGTATGGCTGCCCTTAGGAGATATAATCACAGAACCAATACCATTGCCAAGTGCGTTAGAAGCTCCATCAAAGACCATGGTCCATCGGGATCCTGGCTCGGGTCCTTCATCCGGTCCAGGTTATTCATAATTGGTGACTAACATAATATCCTCATCTGGGTACTCGAAATGCGTAGACTGGTAGTCATCTACGGCTTAATGAGCCAAATGATCAGCTACCACACTTCCTTTAATAGCTTTCTGAGTAGTATACTGAATGTCGTATTCGGTCAAGATCATTTGCCATCTTGCTATTCTTCCGGAGAGAGCAGGTTTCTCAAATATGTATTTTATCGGATCAATTTTAGAGATCAATAAGGTAGTGCTAGTCAACATATATTATCTTAGTCGGCGAGCAACCCAAGCCAAATTGCTGCAAGTTTTCTCGAGCTGTGAGTATCTTGTTTCACAGTCGGTAAACTTTTTGCTAAGGTAGTATATTGCATACTCTTTTCGACCAGACTCGTCATGTTGCCCCAACACACACCCCATTGAATTCTCTAATACTGTTAAATACACAATTATAGGTCTTCCTTCAACTAGTGACATTAGGATAGGAAGATTTTGTAGGTACTCCTTGACTTTGTCAAAAGCTATCTGGCAATCGTCATTCCATTCTAATACTTGTTCTTTCTTCAGTAACTTAAAGATTGACTCACAAGTAACAGTTAGATGTGCAATGAATCTGTGACATTATGAAAGGGTCATACTCTTTGTATCTCCGGTTCATTTGAATCTCAACAGTACCATATGACTTGTCTATTTTTGTGCCTCTAGTTAGATCATATCATTCACAATAAAACAAGACAACTTTATTTTTCAAGTCCAAGTAATTATATACCAACTCGTAGATATGTTTAACAAATCCATATAAGTCATCTTCACCGCCATTTGTAACTCCTTTTACAAATATACCACTGTTTATAGTTTTTTTCCCTTCGGTCCATGCCTCAGTGTGAAATTTATATCCATTCACGAAGTATGTGTGCCATTCATTTGCGCTTCGGATAGGGCCTTCTGACAAGTTTCTCAAATGGAGTATTTCTGGAGTCTGTGGAACAATGCTAAACACTCTCTCCTTGAACCATGAGGGAAATTGAGCATGAATGACACCAGATGTTGACTGTACACCAGTACTATGAAAATAGGCATCGTTAAATTCCCTACAAAACAAACACCATAAGTTTAATAAGTTTGGTATACACACATTGTCAACAAAGTTTAAAAAATTTGAGCAAACTTATGCAAGATATGGTTTAACTTCAACGCAATTGATCAAGACATGGACATGTGCAAATTACATTTCTTTTTGGGTCAACCAATGCACACCCTTCTTTCCAGAGGGTCGACCTGGAATCCCGAAGACTGATAAGGTGAATTGACTTCTCTGGTTGACATTTATGATTCTAGGAGTTAACATCAAGTGATTAAAATAGTGACTGCAAAAATGTGATGTTTCCTGATGCAAGTAATATGCATACATAGATCCTTCAACTGTAGCTTTATTTTTCACTGATCGCTTTGAATCACCCATGAAACTTTCAAACAGGTACATCCACCTATATTGAACAGGTCCACTAAGATAAGATTCATATGCAAGATGCACGGGTAAATGCTCCATGGAGTCAAAGGAACTGGGCGGAATACTTGTTCCAACTTACAAAGAATGATTGCAATGTTTTGGTCCAACTTAATGATGTCATCCACTCTTAAGGCTGACGTACAAATATCTCTAAAAAATTGACTAATTTCAGTTAGTGGATTAACAACATGTTTGGGTAGTGATCCAAATACAATTGGTAGCAATTGTTCCATAAAAATGTGGCAATCATGACTTTTCACACCATGCAACTTCCCAGTGTTAGGGTCAACACCCCTTGCTAAATTTTAAGAATACCCATCGGGCATTCTCAAATCTTTTACCCATCGACAAAGTGCTTTAGCTTCTTGGGAAGTCAGATTGATACAAGCCTTGGGTTTTAATAACTTTCCATTCGGTTGAGGCTTCAACTCCAACTCTTTTCGATTACACCAATATTCCATGTCTTGTCTAGCCTTCTCATTATCTTTTGTTTTGCTTGTCACACCCATCATTGTGTTAAATACATTATCAAAAAAATTCTTCTCAATATGCATTACATCAAGATTATGGCGCAACAAATTATCTTCCCAATACGGGAGGTCCCAAAATATACTTCCTTTTGTCCAATTGTGCGTGACTCTGTATCCTTCAATTCTACATGCTTTTCCAATATCTGTAAATTTTGGTAGTTCACAAACTTGGTTCCATATAGCACCTGGTGACAATCGAGGCAAATTTGTCACTGGTTTATCTTTTTTGAAATTTGTATTGTTTCTTCTATATGGATGATTTGTTGGTAGGAATCAGCGGTGACAATCAAACCACATGCTTTTCCCCCCTTTATCCAACGTAAATGCTTTGGTGTATCCCATGCAATGCAGACAACCCATTTTGCCATGCGTACCCCAACCAAACAACATACCATATGATGGAAAGTCGTTAATGGTCCACATCAATGCAGCTCATAATGTAAAGTTTTGTTTACGGGATATATCATAAGTCCATTCTCTAATCCACAACCACTTCAAATCATCAATTAAAGGTTATAAGTACACATCAATTCCGACTTTTGAACTGGACAGGTCTGAAATGACGCACGTCAAAAACACGTATGGTTTTGTCATCCACGTCTTAGGAGGGAGGTTGTAAGGGGTTACAATAACTGGCCAACAAGAATACGCATTTCCCAACGCTTGCACGTATGGGGCAAAACCATCAGAGCATATCCAAGCCTGACATTTCTAGGTTCTGCAGCAAAATCAGGATGTGTCCGATCAAAATGCTTTCATGCCTCACCATCAGATGGATATCGCATAGTGCCTAAACTTGTTTAGTTTGTATGATGCCATGTTATTTGACTTGCATTGTGCAATGAAGCAAACATTCTTTTTAACCTTGGTATTATCAGAAAATAAAACATGGATTTTACTACTACACGCTTTTGCTTGTTGTTAATGGCTCTATTGCGAACTTGATATCTTGGACTATTACAAAACTTACACTCCTCTAACGATCCATCTTGAGTACCAAACTCATTGTTATAAAATATCATGCAACCGTTAATGCAACAATGAATCTTTCTTACTTTTAAACCCAACTTCGAAACCCACTTCTTTGCATCATAATAACTTGTAGGCAAGTTGTCTTTCGTTGCATTGGAGTCCAAGATCATTTTTGCGAAATGTTCCACACACCGGTCAGGAACATTTTAATTTGACTTGGCGGCCAATAATCTCACACACATTGGTAGCTTTGAGTCCGACAACCCCTCAAACAACGACGTATTCATATCATTCAACAACTGATAAAATCTACGCGCTTCCTCATTCGGCAACTCTTCTCCGTCAAAATCTCCAGGTTCATCATATGTCACGTTCACACCAAAAGCATCCTCAACCATCTAATCTATCAGATTAATGTTCTCCTCATATTCCATAGGTGGTCGGCTACTTGAAGCATGTGCGTTTCTAGTCTCTAATACGTTACTCGACAGTACTTCACCATTATACGTCCAAACCCAACAATTTTCAATGAAACCCCTTCTATACAAATGACTTGTTACTTCCTCTGGGTTACTAATTATTGGTCTATATTCACATTTAAGACAGAAACACCTAACTCCTCCTTCGCTTCGACAATATTCTTGAGCAAACGCCCACTTGATAAACCCATCTACTCCTTCTATAAAATTGGATTTAAGGGCACGTCTTTCGAAATATATTCTATCGTACATCCAACTACGATAATACCGATAATATTCCATATTGCATATTTATACAATCATTGTCTTTTTATTAAAATATAAATAAACATTTAACTATAATATTAACTGTAATTAATTTTATAACTATTTTGAATAAACATGAATATATATATATATATATATATATATATATATATATATATATATATATATATATATATATATATATATATATATATATATATATATATATATATATATATATATATATATATATATATATATACTACTAAAGTTCATTAAAATAATTAATTTATAGTTCACATATATTATGTTATGTTTTGTTCTCATATTAAAAATAATATTTTTATTTAAAAATATAACTTTTATTAAATATATAATATTTTCTACTTAAAGAATGTAAATTTATAATATTTTATTTATAATTTTATTTTTAAAATATTCATAATATTTTTATACATAACTATTATATTCATTAAGATAAATATTTATATTAGTTTTATTAGTAAATACTATTTTTAAAAACAATAATAGAAACTATGTATTTTATTTTATTATAAATATGTTTTTATAATATATATAAATAAATGTAAATAAATAAATATATATACATATATATATATATATATATATATATATATTTATATTTATATATATTATATATATTTATATATATATATATATATATATATATATATATATATATATATATATATATATATATATATATATATAAATATAAATATAATATATAAATATATATATTATATATATATAAATATAAATATAAATATATATATATATATATATATATATAAATATAAATATATATATATATATATATATATATATATATATATATATATATATATATATATATATATATATATATATATATATATATATATATATATATATATATATATATATATATATATATATATATATATATATATATATATATATTACAGTATATTTTATTATAATTTTGTTTTATAAAACTAATTTTATAAAATATATACAAAAATGATGTTTTTTAATTATAGTTTGTTTATATTTTTATTTTTCAAAAATATAATTTAGTTTTTATTATATACATAATTTAATTCTGTTATTAAAATTTTTAATATAAACATAAAAATCTATTTTCAATACGTAAAGATATTTTGTTTTTAATAATCTATTTTCATAATATAAAAATATTCTGTTTTTATATACATAAAATAGTTTGTTTTTAATTTATAAAAATATAATTTTTTGTTTTTAATTATGTTTAATATATTTTATATTCTGTTATATATATATATATATATATATATATATATATATATATATATATATATATATATATATATATATATATATATATATATATATATATATATCTTGTTTTCTTTTTTAATTAACATATATTTAATAAAAATATAATATATGAATATAATAATATTCTGTTTTAATAAATTTATATTCTATATTATGTTTTTAATATGATAAATTTAATAAATATAATAAATATTCTATTTTTTATTCTATATTTGATTTTCAAAATATAATAAATTTATATAACATATATTTGTAATA
The DNA here is from genome assembly GCA_021764765.1 of Vicia sativa. Taxonomy (NCBI): domain Eukaryota; kingdom Viridiplantae; phylum Streptophyta; class Magnoliopsida; order Fabales; family Fabaceae; genus Vicia; species Vicia sativa. The sequence goes on from CM038796.1 coordinate 238,523,958, forward strand.
TATTTTATATACTGTTTTAAAATAGATATATTTTTTTTATCTATTTATAAAAATTATAATATTAATTAAATTAAACCATTATATATAATAAAAATAAAAATAAAATTAAATCTAAATAACAAACAAAAAAATCAGAATATATATCAAATTAATTTTTTTTACTAAAATACTTCTACTTCAATCTCCTTCGATCTTCTAGTTTAGAAAAAATTTCTTTTTCACTATTCTTCAATCTTCTTCCAAACAATATCTTAAAAAAAATACCCTAAATTAAAATCAGAAAATTATTTCAAACTAAATTATAAAATTAAAATTAAATAGCATAATTAATTTAATTACTTTTTAGATTTAAAGTGTAAATTTTGAGGAGAGTATAGAGATTAGTTGCAGGAAATTTGCAGAGAAGAAGAACAATGAAAATCTTTGAAAAAATATAATGGCATGTAGTTCAGTAGAACGAGAAAATATATAAAGCAATCAGCGATGTGGTTTTCACGTTGCAACCTTGTCACGTGAGAAACATGTCGTTATATTCTAATGGTCATAAAATTAACTATGACTCTGTAAAGAGACCATGTCAACGTCAATGCAATATTTATTTCTCTCCTAAAATGTTGCGACGTGACATTCACGTCGCAACACGAAATTTAAAAAATTCAAACTTTCTACCGTGTGCTAACGTTATAACTTTTTGATATTTTATTTATTTACTTAGTTGCGATGTGACTTCCACGTCGCTATGTTTATTAAAAAGCAGATTCCTTGACTCACCATGTGCTAACGTTTGTTTTTAATTTTTATTAAAAAATAATGCAGCGATGTGTTAAACGTCGCATCGTCCCTTTTTTTGCCACATACTAATCACTTTTGCAACCCTATTTTGCTAGGAGTACATTTCTTGCGGTGAAAATCATAAAATATCAAAATGTAACATGTCTTGCATATTAAAAACAAAACCATAAAGCATCTAAGACAATGTCATAGCTTCTAAAGATCATAAAAAAATTGATTAAAAAAAGTGAATTCTTATACATTCAACTCAAAAAGTTGGGTAATGTAACTTCAACCAATCATAATATAAAATGTTTTGCAAACAACTAACAATTATACTATTTTATAAATAAATAAATATATTAAAATTAAATGGTATCATGTGATTGGTTAAAGGTAAGTTACTCAATTTTTTATAATGAATAGAAGTTGTCCTCTAAAAAAATTATAAACAAAATATGTAAATCTGAGATGATGACCTCCTTGTTTGCATCTTAGACCTTATTTCTGGTGAAGAAGTTTCAACTTCTAAAAGATATTTTCTTTGAAGATGTATTCGCCTCTATTGGATTAGAATGTGATGAAGCAACTTGTGTTAAAAAAGAATATTGTTTGTTTTGGCAAATAAAATTTCAAACAATGAGGGAACCTTAAGTTGTATTAGTTCAAATGAGGATTTATTCAAAGTTGATACTGCAAGTAAACATGCATGGACCAGTTCATAGTAAACATTTCATAGAGTAGTTCAAACTTATGTTTAGATTCAAAAGGATATAAAGAGAAACATTTATTCATAAGCAAGTATACTATAATCAAGATGAACAATTTATCAGATGATTTATTGATAGAGATTTGGAGTCGTGTTCCAAACAAAACAGTCGTGAGAAGCAAATCCATCTCAAAGCGATTCTTAGCTTTAATCTCACAACTTCAATTTATTGAAAGATTCATTCTTCATCACCATACTATATTTCAACAAGTGGAAGATGAGGAAAACCAGAAAAAATGGAACTTCAATTTCATCTCAAACCGTAAACTCCTCATATCTTTCAACCCCTCAATACCAAATTTCCTTGAGTTTTCTTGGCCGAAAATTCGACACGAAACTCGACAATGTAATAAGAAAAAAACATCTCTTATATTCAAGAATTGTTGGATTTTCCAATGGCTTGTTTCTCTGCAAGAAAACCACACGTGGTAGAGTCTACCATGTCTGCAACATCCTCACAAAAGATTGTATCAAACTTCCACTCCCTCCACCGCCACGAACAGGTCACAACAAACGCGACCGTGTACTCGAAGGCTTTGTTTGCGAACCTTATTATCGTGTTGAAGAAAACACAAAGAAAGTCACTTTGAACCATCACAGATTTAGGGTGGTTCGTTTTCCTTGCTTTGAAGGAACAAAGAGTGAGATTCTTTGGGGTATAACAAAGACGGAATTCAAAATAGCGATTTTCTCATCAGAAACAGGAAAATGGAGGGGAAAAAATGTGTCATGCAAAAATGGTTTTAGTTTTACTCAATCTGCAGCTTTGCTTCCCGTAGTTGCACATGAAGGGATTTTGTATTTCACGGGAAAAACTAGTCTGCTAAAGTATGATCCTTTCGACAGAGATGAGCAATGCGACATCATTCATTTTCCTAGTGATACTTCTGCTCATGATATTCTATTTGGAGGTCATATTGGACTGTGCTGTGGAAAAATTCGAATGTCTTGTTTTTGTACTTTTCGAGCATGTGTGAAGGTGTGGGAGTTGGAAAAGGATCATAGTTGGCATTTGTTGCATGTTGCTTGTTTTCCTCTACAACATGTGAGGGATTGTGTTGTGGATGAGATGTTGATGCCGGAGAGAAGAGGTGAAATTGTTGATACCGGGATGCAAGTGAGAGCTTTTCATCCTTATGATGGGGATGTTGTGTTCTTACAACGTGCTCATAGAATTTTTGTTGGAGACTTGAAGACTAACGAGATTGAAGGGGTTGGTTATGGGATTCATGGGTTTCAATCATTGCAAATGGTTTCAGTTGATCTTCCATTGTGGCCAACTCCAATTCCATCCATAACAAATCATGGGTTATCCAGAATTAGTGTTTGAGGAGTTTTGATACCACAAACTGGATTATTTTGCACAGAATTCTTTGGAAAACATGCTTTCACGATTCTGTATGCAAGTTTTCAATCTTCAATCATGTCAGGCCAAAGCTTTTAAGTTCCTAACATGTACATGAAATAAATTTCAAAGGAGGACAAAGCTATAAGCATCTAATGGGTTTTCAAAATGAAGTTGAAATCATATGGATCAATTGACAAACACAAAACAAGGTTAGTAGCAAGAGGATTTCTACAAAAACTTAGCTAAAATTACTTTGAAGTGTTTGTGTCTGTAGTTAGACATGTAACAATCAGATTGGTGATTGCTATAGTTGCGAATATGAATTGGCCTTTGATACATCTAAATGTGAAGTCTGCATTTCTAAATGGTCAAGTTTATGAAAAATGACCAGGGATGAATGGTGTACAAGTCGCATAAAACCTTGTATGGATTAAAGCAAACTCCCAGAGTTTGGAAATTGTATATTGATTTATTTTTCATGAAGCAGGGATTTCAGAAGTGTGTGATAAAGTATGGTGTTTATGTGCAACATTCTTCTAGAGGCAATATAATTCTGGTGTCTCTTTATGTTGATGACATATTGCTAACAGAAAGTTGTCTAGAAGAAGTAGTGAAGTTCAAGAAAGTACTAATGAATGAGTTTGAAATGACTGACTTAGGAAAGTTGATATACTTTCTATGGACGGAGGTACTGTACTCTGAGAAGGGTATAATTTTGCATCAGTTGAAGTATGAACTTGAGCTTCTAAAGATATTTGAGCTAACAAATTGCAAGACTGCAATCACACATGCTGAAATGAATCACAAGTTGGATTATGATGTTGAGGGTGATGATGTAGATGCTACACCTTTCAAGTATTTGGTTGACTCATTTAGATATGTGTGTAAAACCAGACCTGATGTTTGTTATGCGGCTGAAATGGTGAGTAGTTTTATGAATAAATCAAAATGGTCACATTACCAAGTTGTTGTCAAGATTCTTAGGTACATTAACATTACTAAATTGTCGTCAGGATTCTTAGGAACATTAAAGGGATTATGATGTATGGAGTGTTGTTCCCTTATGATATTAAATCATATGCATAGTTGATATGCTATTCAGACTCTGATTGGTATGGAGACAGAGTTGGCAGAAGAAGTACTTTTGGATATTTTTTCAAATATCTCGGAAGTCCCATTTCTTGGGGCTCCAAGAAGAAACATATGGTTGCGTTGTCAACTTGTGAAGCTTAATATATTGCAGGTGTTTTGACTGCGTATCACGCTGTATGGCTGATGAATTTGTTGCAGGCTTTGAAAATCAAGGTGAGCAAACATGTGAAGTTGATGATTGACAACAAATCCACTATAAGACTTGCCACAAATTCGGTGTTGCATGGAAAAATCAACCACATTAACACGAAATTCCATTTTCTTAGAAGTCAAGTCCAAAATGGAGTGTTAGAAGTTGCACATTGTAACACCCAAAAGTAACTTCCAGATGTTCTGACGAAAGCTGTCAAAACTGAACACTTTATACGTTTGAGGGATAAAATTGGTGTTGTAGAATTTAATTAGCTGAATATGAATTAAGGAATGATGTTAGAAGTAATTCATATTCAGAAGGTATTTGTGTTAACCAGAAGCAGAAGCTTATGAGGTTGCATCCTAGAAGCATGTCTAACTTTTGAGTCCTAATTTGCTTGTTAACTTAGTTATTATGTTTATTTTTGTTAGGACCACGTGGTAGTTTATTTTGTGTATATAAACAAATTTGTAACTAGGATTTTAGTAAGATTTTAATATACAATTTCTTTCTCAATAAGTTTATTGTATTAACTGTCATTTCCTTCTCTCTCCTCTTCCATCTTCATTTCTTCATCTTTAATATTTTGTGCACCACAATCAATAGGAAATAGAGGAATCATAACAATATCTTAGGATAGTATAATACTCCACTTGTGACATATGTTGGCCTAACCGATCAATGTGAATAGCAAAGAGAAATTCTTGAGCATATGCGGCTTGTAAACAACCAACAACTGCCTTTTGTCTTGTGGTCATGTCAAACTTTACATCCATGTCATTAATAGTTTTACTAAAAATGGAATTCGCTAAAACATGTTGTGCTTTAGGATAGAAGGCATACTTGCTAGTAAAATTTCTAAGGTAAAAAACTGGAATCGTAACACTAAGACCATCCAAAGCTCTGTCAAAATCTAAGTTCATACCATACAATATTCCATTGTCTCTCAATATATGTTTCTCTAACACTCAATATTGGACCCTAGAAGTCATAAAAGTGTATGAGGTAGTCTCTACTGTTGAGTACAAACCCAAACCTCCAACTCTGATGGGTTAAGAAGCCATCCTTCATTGAAGGTCCCCGAAAAAATGACCTCCACCAATCACGATGTCTTTCATATTTTAGATTAATTTTATATTTTTAAATATATTTTAATTCTTTAAATATTTTAAACTTTATTAAATTTTTTAGTAAAAATAGTCTTCTTAAAAATTTAAATTTTAACTGCAATTTAACGACGATTTTTACAATTTAATAGCGGTTTTAGAGACAGAATTAAAGATAATTTTAACAATAATTTTATCATGAAAGACAAAATATGTAAATTAAAAATTTTAAGAGACCATTCTTTAAAATAAAATTTTAGTAAAACTTAAAATAAAATTTGAAATATTTAGAGTTTTCGTACTTAACTCTTCTTAAAATTACGTTTTTAGCTAGCATACCCTTAATATATTGAGGCTATATTTTCTCACCATCATAAAAATGCAAACTTTCAAAATAATATGTATATATTTTTTAAATAATATTTTTCCATTTGGACACATACCAAAGTTACCTAATAAACACGCATACGATTGGACGGTTGAGAACGTGTATAACGACCGCGTCTGAGTCACAAGATGACATCTCGCACATGCATCACATCAATTTATTTTCTCACCAACAACATCACTACCTTTTATTTTAATCATTAATCATACCTTTATTTTTTTCATTTTCGCATTCAAACTTACATGGCCAATTATAGTATTTAATTTTGAAAAGTTAACTTTTTTAAAAAAAAATTAATATAAATAAGTGACATATCATAAATTCAAATTTAAGTTGTACAAAGGAGTTGGCAAAACAAACTCTTGAATTATTTATAATTATTATTTATTTCCTTATCTGTCATTCGGTTATTATTATACTATTTAATAATTTTCGTGGACTCTATTTTCTTCACCATCCTATTTTTGTTTTTCTTCATCGTTCTTCTTTCTAAATTCTAACACAACAATTTTCCGATTCGAACGCTACCATGGAAGAAGTTAACGGTACAACACTATCACGAATTTCTATCTTCCGATTTTCATTTCAACGCATAATTCATTTTTTTTCCCTTTAATTTTAACTTTTTATGATTATGATGTTTGTTTTTCAATTATCGTTTATTTGTATAATTGATTTTAATGCGCAAGCTATGGTATTGAAAAAGTGATTACTGATTTTGGAATTTTCGTTCAGTACATTTTTGTAGAACCTTGATTATACCCTAGGGTATTTTGGATTTGTTTTGGAAGTGATTATTGATTAATTAAGTGTATAAGTTGTGGATGATGATTTTTCGTGCTTTGTTTGGATCCTTGAAATTTCTATATAGCTCTACAAATTTTGTGTAGAAACTTTCAGAATTTTTTATTCTGGTGTAGTATGTTTGATTGTGTTTTATTGATTGTTGTAGTTGTTGAAACCAAGGATGGAACCGTTTCAGTAGCTACTGCGTTTGCTGGTCATCAGGAAGGTAATGCTTCTGCATAATGCTTATGGAACCTACTTTCTGAATTGTGAATCAAATGTTAGAATGAATCTTAAAACAAATGATATAGCAAATTTATAAGCTAATATATCATATACTAACCTCAAAATGATTCAAAATTCAAATCATAAATTGAATTACAAAACAAGAGTGTCCCGGCTATACAAAATTGGAAAAAAAGATTGACTTACTACCAGATCCATCTTAAGTTTTCAGAGGCCTTCTGTAGGTTAACCACAGTTTAATTGTGACAAAACAAGTATGGGTCCTATTTTGCTAAAGTTTAATTGTGATGAATATTTTATGAGATCTTGTCTAGCCACATTTTAATTGTGTCCAATTTTGGGCTCTGTGCGGTAGTCCTCCTTGCTCACCCTTAAAGACAGGCTTACTTACCATCACACTAAGTTTATGTTGTCATTCATTTGGATAAATTGAGATTCGTCATAGTATAACATGGAAGTTAAGTTCTAAATAGATAAGATCTTCATATCAATTGGATTTAGTTTTGCATCGAATTGAGATATGACTTGCATGTATAGTAAGATGTTGATAACCATGTTCAAAGTCTTACTCTTGTCATTTGATTACTACAATCCTGAAAATTATTATTCAAATTGGTAAACAATTGTCTTGATAAGAAAAAGACACATAGTATATCATAAGATGTTGATAATCACGTTGCAGAGTCTTACTCATCATGTCATTTCATCAATACAATCCTGAAAATTATGATTCAAATTGGCAAATATTTGGCTTGATGACAAAAATACATGCAGTGTTGTCGATGGCGGATGGCGGCAGTCCATGGCAGAGAGCCAAAATCCCGCCATACCAGCCGCTGTGTGGCGCCGCAATATCGGCCGATATTCACCATTGCGGTGAGCCCAAAAACTGCCATGTATAATAGCCATTGCTGCCATGGCGCCGCTATTCGATAACACTAAATATATGTATTATTTTTTCTATTGTTCATGGTCTATGTAGCACTGACACCAATAAAAAAAGGCGCGTCCGTGTCAGTATCAGACACCTGCCCCAACACTTGCGATTATGTTTAATTTATTCATTTTTTAAAATTATTACTAGTGTCGCCGTGTCAGTGTCGGGGTCATATTCGGAGTGTTTGTGCTTCATAGTTCATGGTTGAAAACAACAATAGGGAGTTTTATTTTATCTGCATGGATTGTGCTGGCCTCTTATCACACTTGTTTTCTGGTGTTTTCGTTGGTCAATCAGCTGTGCAGGGTAGAGACCACACATTTTTGAGAAAAGCAGTCGAAGAAGCATATAAAGGGGTCGATTGTGGAGATGGAGGCCCTTTTGGTGCTGTTATTGTTCATAATGACGAAGTAGTTGCTAGTTGTCACAACATGGTTCTGAATTACACTGATCCAACTGCTCATGCAGAGGTCACAGCAATCAGAGAGGTTAGACTATAAACAACAAAAAGAATTTTCTCATACAGCATGGAAAATTGAGATTTTTTCTATTAGGAAATATTGGTATTCTTTGTTACATTACATTTGTGTTTTCTGATTGAATTATACATCCTGTCGTACTTGATAATTAATTGGTTCAAAGCAGTTTTATTTCGTGTACATGTTAGGAACTTAAAAGCTTTGGCCTGACATGATTGAAGATTGAAAACTTGCATACAGAATCGTGAAAGCATGTTTTCCAAAGAATTCTGTGCAAAATAATCCAGTTTGTGGTAGCTATTTTAATATTTTAACTTAGGAGATCTATGGATTAAGAACTTAAAAGTTTTGATCTGATATGACCGAAAGATTAAAGACAATCTTTGGTCAACTCTGTTAGTTTTAAGCTTATTGAGAACAAATTTTTAGCCACTAATTATGATGATTTTTGCCTATCTTTTTTATTCTCACAAACAATATGTGAAATGATCAATTTGAAGATGACATTGGTCAAAAAAGGGTTTTCGACATGTTAGGTTTGATATATGCAAGAAATGCAAAAGGGGTTTTATTCTTGATACTCAATTGTGAGATCCGATGCATGTATAACATGATCCATATCTTGTAGGCACTATTATCCTATAGTTTCAGTAAACTCTTGCTGGAAAGTGGAAATAACTCTTTTAATTGTTGAATTTATTAGACATGAAACTAGTTTGTTTTAATTGTCAAATATGCTTTGAAATATTTGACATGAAACTATAGGATAATAAATTGATTGATACAGTGCTTTAAATTCACAGGCTTGTAAGAAGCTTAAGCAGATAGAACTTTCAGATTGTGAAATATATGCTTCTTGTGAACCCTGCCCCATGTGCTTTGGTGCAATCCACCTCTCGCGAATTAAGGTATGTTAGAACTTAGAATTACCTGCTTTTCCTATATTTCTCATTTGTATCAACTTGTCCCGTGTTGAACATGACTTATTACCATATTCTACTTAAACAGAGACTGGTTTATGGAGCAAAGGCAGAGGCAGCAATCGCTATTGGGTTTGATGATTTTATTGCAGATGCATTGCGAGGTACTGGATTCTACCAGAAAGCAGCTTTGGAAATTAAAAGAGCTGATGGTAATGAGGCCATGATTGCGGAAGAGGTTTTTGAGAAAACAAAGGCAAAATTCCAAATGTACTGATATGGATTCTTTTCACACATAATGACAATCAACCATAACTGTTTGGCTTCATTTAGATTACTGTTAATAGGGGATTGATCTCATTTCAGTATGACAAAGTATTTGCTACAATTCGGATTGATTCAGATAATCACTATCTGATTGTCAATCTGTTCTAATTCACATTTCATATGGGAGAATATCAAATGCATTCCCTTCTTTATCATGTAATTGCCATTTGCCTCTGATGTTAAATGAAGCCTTTTATCTTTTTTACTGAAGTTACATTTTCATGACGTTCAAACATTCATTGGGAGTGGATTATGTACTTCCCAAATTTCTAATATTTTATCAGAGTGATTCTACTTCTAGCATTGAAATTGCATCGATTGATTTGATACAGGTCTAAGAAGCTACACTACATTTGTTATGCTCTCAATTTCAGCAATAGTTTGTTTTAATCTCAGTCTAATTTTCTTCTACTCTCTAGTTTGAACTCAAAAAATAAAATCTTTACGGCTCCTTCTTTATGAAAAATATTTTCTTATTATATAATAGCTACGTAACACACATTACTAGTGCAAAAAAAAAAATACAATTAGATAATCAATAATTCTTAATCATTTAATTCAACAAAACATGATGCTGAAAAACTATTTGAATACCAAACAAATCAATGTTGTAAACAATAGTGATTTTATAAAATATTTGTATTAGTAATTAAAAGGGCCAAGTAAGCACATGATTCACTGCAACTAATTTAAAATTTGCTCCACCACTTGGGTATGACCCAGACTAGCACCCTCCAAACCACAAGGTAAAATGAACAATGAAAGATGGAGAGAACGAGAGAATTAAAGAAATTTAAGGTGAAACAATAATTATTATATCATTAATGAATAAATATGAGTATTTATACATCAATAAAAAAATGTAGCTAACCAATTAATTGTTAGAATAATAACGCGAATGAGTGGAAACAATAGTTTTACATTGGATAATAGGAATTTGATAGACTTGAAAATATATAAGTGAAAAAATTCACTCACCTATCACGTTAAAGTTTAAGATAGATAACTAGTATGTCTCTCACAAATGTATATAGTCCTCCCATGTGTATCAATGCTCGGTATCAAAACTCCTCAAATACTAATTCTTGATAACCCATGATTTGTTATGGATGGAATTGGAGTTGGCCACAATGGAAGATCAACTGAAACCATTTGCAATGATTGAAACCCATGAATCCCATAACCAACACCTTCAATCTCGTTAGTCTTCAAGTCTCCAATAAAAATTCTATGGGCACGTTGTAAGAACACAACATCCCCGTCATAAGGATGAAAAGCTCTCACTTGCATCCCGATATCAACAATTTCACCTCTTCTCTCCGGCATCAACATCTCATCCACAACACAATCCCTCACATGTTGTAGAGGAAAACAAGCAACATGCAACAAACGCCAACTGTAATCCTTTTCCAACTCCCACACCTTCACACACGCTCGAAAAGTACAAAAACAAGACATTCGGATTTTTCCATAACACACTCCAACATGACCATTAAAAAGAATACTATTAACAGAAACATCACTAGGAAAATCAATGATGTCACATTGTTCATCATTGTTGAAAGGGTCATATTTTAGAAGACTAGTTCTCCCCATGAAATATAGAATCCCTTCATGTGCAACTACGGGAAGCAAAACTGGAGATTGTATAAAACTAAAACCATTTTTGCATGACACGTTTATTTCCCTCCATTTTCCTGTTTCTGATGAGAAAATCGCCATTTCGAATACCGTCTTTGTTATACCCCAAAGAATCTCAATCGTTGTTCCTTCAAAGCGAGGAAAACGAACCACCCTAAATCTGTGATGCTTCAAAGTGACTTTCTTTGTGTTTTCTTCAACGCGATAATAAGGTTCACAAACAAAGCCTTCGAGTACACGGTCGCGTTTGTTGTGACCTGTTCGTGGCGGTGGAGGGAGTGGAAGTTTGATCCAATCTTTTGTGAGGATGTTGCAGACATGGTAGACTCTACCACGTGTGGTTTTCTTGCAGAGAAACAAGCCATTTGAAAATCCAACAATTCTTGAATATAAGATATGTTTTTTTCTTATTATGTTGTCGAGTTTCGTGTCGAATTTCCGGCCAAGAAAAGACAAAGAAATTTGGTTTTGCGGGGTTGAAAGATTGAGGTAAGGATAGAAAGATATTAGAAGTTTACGGTCTGAGATGAAATTGAAGTTCCATTTTTTCTGATTCTCCTCATCTTTCATTTGTTGAAAGAGAGTATGGTGATGAAGAATGAATCGTTCAATGAATTGAAGTTGTGAGATTAAAGCTAAGAACCGCTTTGAGATGGATTTGCCTCTCACAACTGTTTTGTATGGAACACGACACCAAATCTCTATCAATAAATCATCTGATAAATTGTTCATGTTGATTTTAGTATACTTGCTTATGAATAAATGTTTCTCTTTATATCCTTTTGAATCTAAACATTAGTTTGAACTAGCCTATGAAATGTTTACTATGAACTGGTCCATGCATGTTTACTTGTAGTATCAACTTTGAATAAATCCTCATTTGAACTATACAACTTAAGGTTCCCCCATTGTTTGAAAATTTATTTGCCAAAATAAACAATGTTGTCTTTTAACATAAATTGCTTCATCTCATTCTAATCCAATAGAGGCAAGTACATCTTCAAAGAAAATATCTTTTAGAAGTTGAAACTTCTTCACCAGAAATAAGGTCTAAAGATGCAAACAAGGAGGTCAACATCTTAGATTTAAATATTTTGCTTATGATTCTTTTAATCAACTTTTTATGATCTTTAGATGCTACGACATTGTCTTAGATGCTTTATGGTTTTGTTTTTGAATGTGTAAGTGTAAGACACGTTACGTTTTGATATTTTATGATTTTAAATATGAAAGACTTATCTTGATGTATTTTTTTTTTAGAGTAAATAGATATTTGTCCCATGTTATATGCACCAATTTTGTAAATAAAAAAAAGGTTTGGATTCTATCTACAACGAAGATTTATATGAAGATTTTTTATTTTATTTTTGGTCTTTTATTAAACTCAGTTAGCATAATTTTTGACAATCTACAATATTTTATTATTTTTCAATTAAAACAAAATCTAAGTGGCATTTGTTTGTTAAAATAAAATCTAGGTGGCATTCGTTTGTTGCTAATACGTAATTTTTTTTATAAATAACACTAATTAATCATAATAAAATCACTAATTTTTTCAAAGATTTACGGTGTGAATAAAGAAACCTTAATTGAAGAATCATCTTTCTCGTTTTCTTTAGGTACCACTCGTTCATCACCTCTCACCCACCAACTTCATCGTTTTTTTCTGGAACTAATCATTCATCAACTCTCATCCAACATACGTTTTGTGTTACAGTTTCATCTTCCACTATTTCTATTTGTTCCATTTTCATAAAAATAACAACAGCCTCAAACTCAAGCATGCTTTAAAATAAAAGAACCACTCCCAAATATTGACATGTTCTTTCTATGAATTTTTTGTTTCAAAGTCTAGTGCAAACCCGGGGAGAAAATACTCGAAATGCAAGTACTAGGGGTTAGATATCTTATATTTTACTTTTATTCTTCTCTTTGATTTCTACCAATTATCCTTCAATTTGTAGTGTGCAGAAAAGAGAAAGTGTGAGTTCTTTCACTGAAATGATGAATATTTTAGAATAGTTGAAAGAAAAACAAATCTGAAAAATGAATATGGATGCACTAGGTGTGACACGATGATAAAAGTAAATATAAGATATCTAAAACAGTCACCTACACACGTGAGAGAGACACCACATATTCATCTAAAACCTTAAGGTGATAAGTGTTTGAGTCTTCTCACTTATAAAGTGCTAACCTCCAATTTTCTAATCAATATGTGACTTCCGACTCACACTCATGCACAACAATATCCTCTTTAACTATGAGTCCATCTACTATGTCCCCCCTCATGCAGAAACTCTTTAATCCACATACTTATTTCTCAACAACATTCCCCTCAAATGTGTGTCCATCTACTATGACCCCCCTCAACTAGAAGCTTTTTCATTCACATACTTGTACCGTCGTTGGGACATTTCAATAGGACGCGTCGCCTGACCACAACCATGTTAGGAAGAGTTTTTTATACAAAGAGTTGATCCCTTACTCAAACTATCGGCTCTGATACCTCTATTGGGTCATCACGAGGTGGAAGCATTCACATTGAATCAAACATTCACCTAAAGATCAAAGACTCATCCAAACAAGTGAGAGAGACATCACATATTCACCTAAACCTTAAGGTGATCAATGTATGGGTCCTCTGGCTTATAAAGTGCTCAACCTCCAGTTTTAAGTAATGTGGGACTTCTAACTCACACTTGTGCACAATAATGTTCTGGTTCAACTTTTGATGGTTAAGGATTTTGGATGTTTTCAAATTAGTTTCAAATTGCTATAAAGTTATATAGGTTGAAATTATGCAGGTTTCATCATGCATGCCACTTGGACATTATGCAGGTGAATCATACATGTTTTTTCCAATTTATGATGGATCAATTTGTTAGTATTATAAAGTTGTGCATCATACATGCCAACAAGGCATTATACATGTTCGTCATACAAGCCACTTGGACATTATGCAGTATATTTGACAGAATATATGACAAAAATTTGACATAAAACATTAGATAATAAGCACTAATAATTAACTAGTTTAATCATTCAATTGGTGCAAGACAAGTTGTTACAAAAGGAACAATTTGGTGCAATACAGGTTGTTCCATAAAAGGCACACTTGTGCATTACAACATAATAACCTAACAAAATAAAAAACAACAATTGGGACCATCACTGGGGCATTTGCTTAGAAATTTCTTCCCATGACTTCATTTTTCTCACACAAGAATCTAAATTGGGTCTTGATTCGAAGGACCAGGAGATTCATAAACAATGTTATCAACTTCTAATGGTGTAGATGCACTTGATCATAGGTCAACATTGTTCCCAGATCTCCATATTATCTTTAATCTCTCACAAGTTTTCTTATGGGCCATGTGTTTCTCTTTATTTTTTGCAACCTTTGTCTTCTTTGGCATTGTTTTCTTTGGTGCTATGGGTTTAGGAACTGGTATTGGATTTAATACTTATGATTGTTGATCTTGGGACGATTGCTCATCATAAAAGGCCATTATTTCTTCAACAAATGCATCTAATTTAGAGTCATTCCACCCTTGTTTAACACATTCATCTTCATTTTCAGCAGCATCAGTAGCTATACCTACATAATCACTTCTAATAGCAGTCTTACCGATACCTACATCCTCATTTCTAGCAACCGTTTTACCATAACCTACATCATTATTTCCAACAACGCTTTTACCCTTGGTTCTTGAGATTTTTCTATGAAAAACACACTATTGATGTTCAATATCAAAAGTAAGTATTTGTTTTATCGTATCTACAGGGACTGGAGCAATATCAAAATCGTTCAAAATTTAAAGATTAAATTTTTTGCAAGATAGTTGATTTATAAGTTACCTAATGTAAAACATATAATTAATAAAGATAGTTTCAGAGGAATAAGCTTGTTGGGATTGGATTTCATCCATAATTAAATATGAAAATCACTGATCAGTTATACACAATCTAAACATGCATCAATATCAACAAGTATCGCTCACAAATAGAGTTTATGTCTAAACATCTGATGAGGTTTTTACGTTATGGTTTAATAGAAGATTTCACAGCCTATTAAATAATAAGGCAACATTAAAAGTCAATACTTACGGTGAATATTAAACCTAAATCTATGTATAACATTCAGAGTTTAATAGATGATTATCTTGGATCAAGATTCAAACCATATTTGACAATATCAATTCAAATCCATGTAACCAAACAATGAGACAAAGATAACATTGATATGGATTCATAAATAGATTGCATATAACACCATGATCAATAATAATACATACTATTTTGGTGAACTATAGTCAATCCCACCGAGAAAGGGATTTAGCTACTCATGGTAGCTTGATGCACAACGAAAGAATGAAGATGAACGAGCATCAACGATGATTTCCTGACTGTTGATGCGTATCCTGTAACACCTGATTATTTAATTAATTATTTAATTAATTAATTAATTAATTATTTAATTAAGTATTTTCGATTAAATTGTGAATTTATTTGTTGAAGTTGTGTTGTGATATGTGGTATGCCAGTATTAGTTGCGTTATGTTGCTAAGTTGATTATTTAGTTGATTAATTTTTGAATAGTCGGTCGATTAATATTAATAATAATATTAGTTGGTTATTGATAATAATAATAAAAGTAGAATAATGTTGTTAGGTTTGTTTTGGTGGTGGTATGTAGTAAAGTGGGAGCGTGAGGATTAGGCCCAAGAAGACAAATAGAGTTAATAGAAATATAAGTTAAGTATTATAAGAATTAGGTTATTCATAAAAGTTGGAGAAAAAGTCAGAACGTGAGAGCAAGTGGCAAGAAAAGAGGAATAAGGAGAAAAAGAGCAGAACGAGGCTGAACTAGGATTCCAACCGGTAAACCCTAGAGAAATCTTCAATCCAAGGTAAGGGTGGGGTCTTGACCTTATAATCGGGAATATGATGAATTGTATGAGGGGATTAATCTGTAGAAAATTACTTCTGTGTGTAATTGTTGTTGTTTGTGATGATATTTCCATTGTTAGTTTGTTTCTAACAAATTGCAGTGATTAAGTCGATGGATTTGATGTTGAAAAATTATTCCATAATTGATATAATTATTAGGTTGTAGTATAATCCATGTAACTGTGGCTAGAAGTATAATTGATAAAATTATTTGAGGTTCTGCACAATTGAAACAGAGGAGAAACAAAGAAATCTGCATGAAAACAAGTGTGCTGAGGGGCACACAAATTGTGCCGTACGACACTGGAAAAAATTAGCACATGCCAAGGGGCATGGGAGGGGTTCCGGTTAGCACCTATAGATGAAAATAATATATGTTATGTATATATTGTAGTGAAAATAATTTAGTAACATAATTGACTAAATAAAGTGCAGGTAATTATATTGTTTTAGTTAAGTCAATAACTGAATGGAAATTAAACACCTACAATTGTATTATTTTAGTAGTAGTTAATAGCAGAGCTAGCATTAACAAAGTAGAATTAATTTAAGTAGCAAGTGAAGTATTAATTTCATTAGATTTAATAATAGTGAAGTTAGGAGTAGATTTGCATAATAAGATTCAGTAGCTGAGTAGTTAATAGAAGTGACTGTTGATAATTTAACAAAGTTAATAAGTACTTTAGCACAAAGTAGAAATAATAGAATTTTTAGCCGATAATTAATTGACTGGAAATAGTCGAAATAGTCCGAATAATTATGTGGGTTTTTTTGTAGCTTATTTTGGTTAATTCAATGTGCTATATATTTGTCGTAAATTGTGAATTTGCAGGTGATGAATATATATGTTGTAATGCCTTTATTGATTTGGAAGAGTTAAGTTGTAGGCTTATGCCAACGTATAATTGTTGTTAAGTTGCAGGTTTATGGCCAGTGTTGAATTGTGATTAAGTTGTTGTCGATTTGATGTTGCGTTGTTGTTGTTATCATTGTGGTTGTAGTTCATACAATTGTTGTATACATAGCATGACATGTTGGGGGATTATGCTTTGTTAAGTTGGTCTGGATTGGCACCACGTTGAAGTTGAAGGCTTATGCCTTGTTGGTGCATCTATTAATTGGCATATTATTATGTTGGGAGTTTTGCTCCATTTTTACGTTGGGAGTTTTGCTCCATTGGTACCACATGCATGTGCATTATAATAAGTTGCATCTCATGTTGCATATTTGCGTTGTTGATGATGAATCTTTTGGTAGCTTATGTTGATGTTTGTGTAATATTAAACGTTGTTTGCAGTGGAGAAGTGGTGATTTTACTTGATATGATTTTAGTATACTATTTATCATACACTCAATTATATTGTTAGATATATCACTCCTTCTGTTGTTATGTTTCCTCTATATGGGTAATGTGCAGGTAATTCAGAGTAAAGGCTGTCTACCTTCATTAGTTCGATTCGGTGTCGTTGCTTTGATACGTAACACTCGAGGGGGAGGGGGATAACACATGTTTTATTTATTGTTGCCTTTTATTATGTTGTTGGATTTTTAAGCTGCTTTCATTGAAGACTTGTTATTTGGAAGTTGTTTTGAGTTGAACATGATGTCATGGTATTTTTAGTTGAAATTTTGAATTCGTTGCATAATAATAAAAGTTGTTTTATTTTAAAGACTAAACAGAGGTTGTTATCGGTTCACTCGAAATTATGTGTTATGTATCTGAACTACAAGTGATTTAATGTCATTGTTTTAAGCTGAAAGTGTAGCATTCCATTTGTTTGTTGGAAATTTTGTAACTTTGATTTTATATTATTCGTTGGTTAGAAATGGGGCGTTACATATCCAACTCCTCTTCCTTACTTCCTTTCTCCTATATCGTATTCTCTAATTACATTACAAAGTATGGTACAAGATATTACAAGATTATATGATATTATTTTTAACTGAACTGAGCTGATCCCTTTTTATGGAAGCTCTAGCCGCCTGAGTTTGCTAAGCGAAGTGAGGTTTGATTAGCGAAGTGTATTTTACTTCTTCCATAAGTTTTTAATTCACTATGTCAAACAAGGGATCAGACAGCACTTTTTTAGGCCTTTAACAACGCTGCTAAAATCACCGTTGCTAAAGGTATAGACAACGCTTAGGTTACGGTAAAAGCGCTGCTATAGATACCCTTTAGGCAGCGCTTTTTCCTGAAAAGCGCTGCTATAGGTATCATCTTTAGCAGCGCTTTCACTATAGACAGCGCTTGGTAAAAGCGCTGCTATAGATACCCTTTAGGAGCGCTTTTTCCTGAAAAGCACTGCTATAGATACCCTCTTTAGCCGCACTTTACTTTATACAGCACTTTTTTATTTACCATTTAGCAACGCTTTTCTATTGCCCCCTATAGCAACGCTTTTTCATCCACTTTAGACAACGCTTCTCATTAAAAGTGTTGTCTATTCCCCTTTAGCAGCGCTTTCCCTAATTAATTTTTTAATATAATTTTTTTTCATTTAAAACAAAATACTGCCTATCAGATTTAATTTCACCGTTTTTGCACCAGAATTTGTAGCTTCAGTATAACATTTTAAACAACAACAACATCAATATACAACAATGAAACAATATTACAACAACATCAATATACATCAATATACATCTTCAATCCTTTTTTGCACAATATATACAACAATGAAACAAAAACAACATTAATATATACAACAATGAAACAAAATCAACAATGAATTACAAAATAACTATATCTTCTACATCGATCTGCATCTATATAACCTTAAATAAAATCAAAAAATCGAAATTCATACAAGTTACCAAATAACAACAACAAAAACAATAATATTGTAACACAACTATAACGACATATATTATATTCTTAAAACTCAAAGTTATATCTTATAATAAAATTCTCAACTCCATAACAAATTGACACCAATCCTCCATAAGTTCATCCAATTGATCTTTTGAGTAATAAGCACACTTGAATGCATCAAAGTACTACATAATAATATAACATAGTATGATTTACTTAAAACACTAAGTCATTTTATGAGAAATATTAAAATAATTCCTAAGTTAGAAATTCATATCGTGGATGGAATCTCTAATCGGTCCAAAAGAAGAGTTTCTTTAATAAACCTCAATATAAAATAACCGCAATCTACACAATTGCGCTGACGAGGACACTAAACATGGAAAGAAAATACAGATATACATCAAGATATACACCTAAACTTGTTTTATCAAGTATCATCGCTATATAATCAAAATTGTAAAAATATATACCTCCACTTTGATCCAAGAAATATTGTTGACTCTACTCCTTGGTACTTGAATATCTCTTTGTGCTCGAAAACTTTGTAGAATGCTATAATAAAATAATAACAAATATTTAGAACTATCGCACATAAATAATTAAATATACACAGGAATATTTTAGAACAATCTCACTTACGTGTCAATCGTCTTCTTCATATCTGGGTATGTTGTCCAATCATTGCCCAATGAATCCAGATAATATACAATTTCTCTCACAGGATTAATCGCAATCAATAACCAGTGTCCACTGTAATATTAAACAAAGGATAGATGGAAACTTTCTACACAACGTCAAAAAACAAAAAAAATATAATAAAGGAAATTTAGAATGAAAATCTTACTTGTGGATAGTATTATATGGTAAAAAGAACAATTTTTCTGTATCTTTGTTGGCCATAAATAAACGGAGTACAAACGCTATTACTTCATCTGGTTTTGAGATGATTGACCCTGTGTGGACAAAGTTGGGATTTATGAAAGCGAATATGGATTCCAATCCACGCGGGCGAATCAACTTGTCATACAGAAACCTTAAATAAAAACATCATTAACATTAATTATTCATTGAAATGATTAAATAAATTCTTCAATTAATTAAACAAAGTTGATTGGAGTATACCTGATGTATGTATTGATAACAACGATGCCTAATGTCAAGTGTCCAAAAACTTGTTCCAAATCCTCCTTACCAATTGTTGTCATGCCTTCAGAACCATAAATCCCTTCATCCAGGGGTATAAGACTAGTACCTCCTTGCGAAATAGTTGTGAAGCTTATACATGTCTGAAGGCACGACCTATACTGTGAAGTAGTTTTCTTTCTAGTCCCGGTCCTCTTAGCAACACTCTTTATTTCTGTGGGAATGTTGCTAATTACAGGCTCATTATCCCTACTCACAACTTCAATATCTTTAGCAGGAATAATCTAAATATCATAAAATTAGAGTGGTCAAGTATAGGATGACAAATTAACATTATCTAAGCATAAATATCATATAATTATGTTGTACCTGTTTTTTGATGCCACTGACTCGATTGGCCGCGTAATCCCCTTATCTTTTGGTTTGAGTTTTGTAGGAGTCTAACATTACCATGCAAAAAAAATGTAAGTAAAATGAACGTAAAAAATTTGAGTACTCAAAGGTTCATAATGGTTTTAAGTATACCTCATCATCTATGCGAATGAGTCTTGACAGCCATGCAACATACACTCCTATTGCCTCTCCCGCCAATATTGCATCTGAAACTTCGTCTGGGATTGGTAATAACGCACCCTTCTCTAAAGCATTATCAATTAACACTTTCAAATATCCAAAAGGGAGCGGTTTATAATGAAGTACTTCTTCGAGAGTGTTATGGACTTTTCCCTTGCCAACCATGCGATAAGTCGTCTCTAAAAAGAGTTGACAAGGTGAAATGCCCTAAAATCAATAATAAATATGACATCGTTAATGTGTATATATGTCCGTTAAATAAATTACACTAATTTAATTTCATAATAATATATGTAATTACCTCAGGAATACTCGGTTGAACTGCACAATTGACACTAGCTATGTCACTAGTTTCTTTAACACCCAAAGCTTCCCTTTCTGATTGGTGTATTGCTTTTTCCTTCCTCAATTTAAGAACTTAAGCTTCTAATGCATCCAACCTTGCATGCAGTTCTTTATTGCTAGAAAATTTTGTCTTTGGATTGTTCTTTTTCAAGGATGTTGGAGTAACCCCATGTCCTTTACCCCTCACCCGACCAGAATACTCACGAACATCTAATGCTCGACTAAGTATGCTCCTGCAATCATCTGGTGGAGATGTAGACTGAGACAGAATCTCCTGAAATTCATATGAATATCGAAAAAACATGAATATTATATGTTAATAAAATTTTGATTTAATTAGAATTAATGTTATACTTACGTATTTTTCAAAAATTTGTTGTACATCTTCTTTAAGAACTCCATCCTTACCCACACGGGCAGCCTTCCACAAAACATGTTCCGGAAGAGATGTTTCAGAACTATTCTCCTCTTTTAACTACACATTAACACAAAAAATAAGATCAATTATAACTCTTGATGAACAAGTATGTCATTGCAATTTATAAATACTTACAATTTTTTGTTCTAATCGTGTATATCCCAAACGCCCTTTTTAGTATGGATACGCGGGAGATGATGCTCTTTGGCGATTTACGTCACTTACACTCTAAAATTTTGGGGTTTTTCGTTTGGCTTTAAAAACATCCCATTCTTTAAGTGAAATCACATCTGCATATTCTGTTGGACGCTCTGCATCAACAAAAAAAATTTCGGCATCTTTAAGATATTTTCTGTTTAAATATGTTCTAAACCCTCTTAGTATTTTGCCGGTCAATCTAAGACAATAATCTTTTCTTGTGTCATCAATGTTGAAAGACCTCTACAAAAAACATACACAGAGCACGTTAGTATAAGTAATTTAAATACATAATCGTAATTTAAAGACATAATTTAAATTACTTGTATCTCACTCCAGATTTTGTTTTTAGCGTCATCCAACTTATCATCTCTCCACTCATCACAAGTTATTGGAATTTCTCTCCTTACAACTGTACCAATGTAACTTGTCAATTTAGAATCGTTAGACTCAATTAATTGGTCACTTGGACTCAAATGCACATCGTATTTTATGCCTCTATCTCTATCACGAATGATATTCTTCATAGTAGTTTTTCCTCGTTTAATTTCTTTTTCCACTCCCTTAGCGAATTTGCCTCCATCATTAATAGAATCATCGTGTGGGTGATACTCGTTACTAGCCATCTAACCTGTAATAAAGAAAAACATTAGTATCTAATGACAAATATTTAATTCCAAATATATAATTCCAAATATCTAATTCCATAATCAATTAAGTATATAAAATGACAAATATATAATTTTATTGAAAATGACAGAATATATAACATTTTACTATATTACCTCTTTCACTAACATTTCTTTCTTTTCTTGGTTGGATTGCGAATTACTTGTCTCTTAAGAACGCGGACGGAGGGATTAATCCAAATTCCCTCATCATGATCTTTTCTGATATATGATTCATCCGCTGTAGTATTTTCATCTCGATCGTTTCTAATATACGACTCATTCTCAACATCAACATCACGTTGGTCTAATGTCTGAGGAGTAACCTTCTGAAACTTTAACTTAACTTAGAAACTTACACAATATTTTCTTTTCCTTTCTAGATAGAGCATAAGCAACAAGTGGTAGATATGTTCGTCTTCCTTTCTTCATGGGTCCTAATTCAGTTCTTATTCCCATCTCTACCATGTCCTCCCTTGCTTTAAGGCCATCCATAAACTTTCCTTTTATATTGAGTAACGTACCAATAACACTTTAAAATACATTTTTTTTCAATATGCATAACATCAAGAAAATGTCTTATGTACAAAGATTTCCAATATGGCAATTAAAAAAAAAATTGACCTCTTCATCCACCCGCTTGTGACAACTTTATGTGTAAAAGGCTTGCCAAACTGAATACTCACATCTTTCACCTTTTCAAAAATTTGATCACCTGTCAATCCAGGTGGAGCTCTACGTTATTCGGTATCTCCATTGAACGCTTTTATCCATCCACGATATTGATGTTTATAATTTAAGAATCTACGATGATCGAGAAAGACATTCTTCTAACAAAGTTTCAATCGCGTCGTATCGGTTCCATCTTCACAGACAGTACACGCCTTTTCACCTTTAATGCTATACCCGAATAGATTTCTATATGCTGGAAAATCGTTAATTCTGCCAAACAAAATCGCCCTCAAATTGAAACTTTCTTTCATATATCCATCATAAACCTGCACACCGTTCTCCCAAAAAATCTTCAAATCTTCGATTTAAGGTTTCAAGTATACATCTATGTCATTCCCTAGTTGTTTAGGCCCAGAAATTAACATAGATAACATCATGTACTTGCGCTTCATACATAGACATGGAGGTAGGTTATAAATCATAAGAATCACATGCCATGTGGAATGTGAGATACTTTGAAGACCATGCGGGTTCATTCCATCTGTAGATAATTCCAAGCGAAGGTTTCTTGTTTCTCCTCCAAAATCAGGATAATCATTATCAATTTTCTTGCACTGTGGTGCATTTTCCGGATGTCGAAACTTTCCATCGATAATTCTTTCATTTGCATGCCAAGTCAAGTGTCTAGCATCAGTTTCACTACAAAACATGCGTCTAAATCTCAGAATAATAGGAAAATACCATAAGACTTTTGCTGGAGAAGTTATAATAGTAAAAAATGAGAAGTTACATCACATGAGAAGTTACATGATAGTAAAAAATGCGAGAAATTTAAACCCTAGCTGTTCCAACCTGTGGGCAACTTATAATAATCAGAAAAAGATATCGCGGGAAGGATTGCATTGTAAATAAGAGAAAATAATGTTAGTAAAAAAAAGATTTTTTATGTTAGAAAAAAGTTTTTGGGTTAGTAAACCTAATTAAATGAAGAAAATATTTTTGGGAATTTTCTGGATTAATTTTGACATGGAAAAAGTAATTAAAAGTTAATTTTCGATTAATTAACAATTAATTAAAATAAGAGTGAAAAATAATACTTTTTTGATGAAAAAATTAAAGTAAAGTTTTTCTAACCTAATTTTGAAAAGAAATATTTTTTTTGTGATTTTTTATTGTATTTAAAAAATGTTTTGGAAAGTAATTAAATAAAATAAGAAAATATGAAGAAAATAGGAAAAAGGTTAGTAAAACAAATGCCAAAAAAATAGTTGGGGTAGCCAGGGATCGAACCCATGCCCCTGAGGTTACACGCGCGCGCCTCCTGCCGACTGAGCTATGATGTTTTGCTGTTAGTATAATGAAATAATATGTATATAAGCGAAAACAAGAATTTGAAAATTATTTAAAACGAAAAACGCGCGTTGGCCTTTATCTTCTTCCTTGAGACACAGACCTATACCAACGGTTTGTGTCTGTTACTATAGCCACATTTTTTTCCGTAGCCATAGTTCCTGCAAATCATACAATTTAAAATACGCAAAGGAAATTAATTGTAAGACTATAGATCGATTGGAATCGATCTCCTAAGCACAACCATGCCCTCAATTTCGTCTGATTTTGTCTAATTGTAAAGCCCTAAATTGGAGTTTCAAACCCTAGCAATGGCAAATTTGTATACCTGTACTCAAACTCGAATTAAACTACACAGAAAGCTTCGAAATAGCATTATGAACACAAATATGCAAACAAATCACATGAAATATGCGTGAATTATAGAAATCAAAATTGGAAGAGATGTATGCAAACCGTGATCATGAATTTACGATTCTGGATGTTTTTGCGATCTGTGAACGTCTGGGAAGGATCAGTGGACACCCATGAAGCGATTGAGAGGCTTGGAATTGCTTGAATCGGAGCAAAAACCTGGCTGCTAGTGACTTGTAATGCACAGGTTTTTTGAGTTAGGTTAGGGTTCTTGGAGCATCAATTTTCGTCCTTTGGGCATCTTGAATTCATATGTATATATAATAGACTAAATTAGGTCAAGAATTGATGAGAAAATATATCTCATTCAATGAGAAAATATTTGATTTGTCAATCTCTTCAATTTCCATCAAATGCTTCCAATCTTGTACCAATCTCATGCCAATCATATATTTTTGAAATTTTGGCTATTTAATGAGTATCTTGGACCTCAAGAATGTCAAATATCCAGCCTTGCATTAATTGATTTAATTTTGCTATTTTATTTTAATTAAATTGACTTTAAATGAATAAAAAATCAAAATAAATAAAATAAAAAGCTCAAGGGCGTGGCATTGGGCTTGGAGGTTCTAATTGAGATTAGAAACAAGTTTGAATCAAGAAAAGTTAGGCCCATTTAGAAAAAAAAAAAGATTTTTCAAGTATTTCTATTCATGCACCTCCTCAAAAATGCCCAACTTGTATCTTGCTCAATTTTCAACATTTTTTAGTATTCTTGGACTTTTTAGAAAGATCAAGATGTCCTTTAAACACTATTTTTGGTTTCATCTACATTGAAGTTTTCATGTTCATGAACACTTCTTTGCAAAACGATGACTTTTTGTTGACTTTTAAAAGGACCTATAATATTTTGATCCATAACTTCCAAATGAAGCATTTTTGGCCAAAGCTTATGAGACATGAAGTTGTAGAGAATTGAAATCCCTTCAAAATGGGCTTTGATGGAAAAATTTCTGATAAAGTATGTGAAAGTTATGTTTGGTCAAAGTTCTGTTGACTTTTGTCTAAAAAACCCTAATTTAGAAACTTTGACTTTTGATCAAATCTTGACTTTCCTTGAGGAATCATGGTCAACCCTTTATCAAATGATGAATATTACTTCAAAATATTGATGTTAACCAAAAATTATGAAGTTTGACTGTATGTTGACCATAGTTGACTTTTTGTCCAATACAATTGATTTTCAACCATCTGAGCAATTGGATGAGCAAATTTGACTTATAAGGCTTGAAACTTAACATGGTGATCCCTTGAAGCATATGATGAGGTATGATGACAACTTGGAGCCTTGGAAATTCATTCTGAATTGAGAGAATCAAAACCCTAGTTTGGATTGATTGCTTAGAAGAGGGTTTGTTTGGTCAACCCTTGTGAAATCCTTAAGTATGGAGATGCGAATTGTCTTGATAAGTAGGAGAGAAAATTTTGGGATATAACAGAGGGTAATGAGAGTGAGGTCGTCGTGCCTTCGTGGTTCCGTCGAGGGTTTCTGTTTAGAGGAATTCTAGAAGAAGAATAGTATCCGCGTAATAGAGAATATAATAGTGAGAGCGAGGGTTTTCTGATTTTAGGAATTTTAGAAAATTTTTAATCACCTAAGGCAGCGCTTTTTAAAAACGCTGGCATAGCTCTGGTCTTTAGCAGCGCTTTTAGAATAATGCCTTTAGCAGTGCTTTTGGAAAGCGTTGTCTAAAGTATAACCTTTAGCAACGCTTTTGTCTTTAGCAGCGCTTTCTAGAATAATGCCTTTAGCAGCACTTTTAGAAAGCGTTGTCTAAAGTAAGCCTTTAGCAACGCTTATTCTAAATTTTTTATTTTTTTTTTCATTTTTAAATTAATAGCAGCGCTTATGGAAAAAAGTGTTGCCTATGTATAAGGTCTATAGTAACGCTTATATGAAGTGCTGTCTAAAGTATACCTTCAGCAGCGCTTCTGTTTAAATTTTTAAATTTTTTTTTAGAACATATAGCAGCGCTTTGGGCATAAGCGTCGTCTAAAGTCAATTTTGGCATAGTGATTCAAATCTTCTTCAGAAAATCGCCAAATTTGCTAAGCGAAGTTTGACTCGCTTAGTGAAGTTTCTTTATTCAGCCTTAAGTCTTTTATTAATATCTTTTAGAAACCTCCAATGTTTGCTAAGAGAAGTTTAGTTCGCTAAGCGAACTTTCCTTCGTTGCTATCTCGCTGCTAGCAAAACTAGGTGAAAATTTTCTACCTTCACTTTGCTTTCCGCTTCACTGATGTTTGCTTAGAGAATCATTCACTGCAAGTTTTTCTTAGTGAATTATATGTTTCCTGCTTTTTTATTAAAGGCGTTAACCTGCACAAATGTAAACCAAACCACAGTTAACTTGCACAGGACTACTTTTGTTCATTACTTGAGGTTTTCATGTTAGAATATTGTACATTAAATAAGATAAATGTCATGTTTTATGTGATATTTCATTATGAATCTAACGGTTATCAAACTCTCACAAACTTGAATCTTTGGTTGTCCTCAATCAAAGAAATTTAAAGGTTTGAAATCAAGAGTTTCTATACCACCTTTCACATGATCAACCAAATTTTTCAATGAAGTAATCAAGGTACATGATTCCATATTGAATTCCTCATCCAAGTTGTTATGCTTTACCACTTTCCTAATATTTAGAAATATTTATGAAACAAGTCTTCCACATAAAGTTTTTGTTAAACAATCCAAAACAATAAACATGTCTATCATGAATCACACCTATCACACTTTTTTATAAATAAAAATCACAAGGGTTTTGAGCTCTTATCTAATAAATTTGCTAATATATAGATCAATTCATGCATTCACCTAAACAAATCATGTTGATATGCAAAACATAGATCACTAAGGTCTTTTCATGGTTGTAATGTGGTCAGGATACCAAGGAAGGGACATTTCTATGGATAATGGAAACAAAGTGGTTTTTGATTTTTTTTCTTTCTTTAGAAGGCCATTCACAAGATTTGATGTTTTTCACATGCTACTTATCCAAAGCTTTTATTGTTCCCACTTTGAATACATTCTTCTTGGTATTTGTTGCCTTTATTTTGTTCATTTTTCTCATCTTTCTTTTTCTATCATTTTTTCCAATTCTTTTCTTTGTATTCCTTCATCTTTCTTATTTTTGAAAAGGCCTTTTCATTTCTCCCCAACTTTGAACACAATCTTACTTTTTCTTTGAATGCTCTTTAAAATTGGGCAAATGATATCAGTATGATGTTAAAGTTTTAATTTCAAGAACAATAGAATTTATCATAGATGAACTTTTATAATTTTTAAAGATATAGAACAATATCCACTAAGTGGTTTACTTAATGAATTTGTTCAGTTCGTAAATGATAAGTTCATGCTATTTGGCTCCAAAGGTGTTTCAAATTCTCACTCACTTATAAGGGACAATGATGCCACATTTGATTTAATGGTTTTTCACAATTTCAAAGAAGTGCCTTGATCCTTTCTATGCTTCTACAAATATCAACATGAATGCAAGATTAAAAATGAATTGAACGAGTTAAAACAATAATTTATCAGTCTCCTGAGCATATGGTAAACAACTGAAGGCTACCTCACTTTTCTAGTTTTAAAACTAAGTGATTCACACATGAAACGAGCTATTGCATAAGATTGTATAAACTAATTTTATGTATACTACTCATTTTATATTCATGCTAAATTCTATGAAAGCAATAAACACTTACTTTGGGTTGTGCAATTCTTTTAAATTTGTCTCATTACCATTGATTCATGTGACTTGATCTTTCACTCCTTGCTTTTAACTCAATTATAGGACAAAACCATCATGGATTGGACATAAGACACCCACATGTAACTACTGAAAAACTCTCACAAAACACTTAAAGTAAAGAAAATGACATGATTTGGGGTGGCTTTTGATCTGACATGTTGTGGTTTGGACGATTTGGAAATCTCATAATGATATATTGTTCTTAGGTAAAGCAATGGCAAAGAAGGACGTTGAAGACATTAATGAGAATTAGTTTGACTTGAAAATGGTATCTTATTAGGTCTATGGGGAACACATGTGCTTTCTCGATCTGACTCAAAAACCCTATATGGCATCTGAGCAAATAGCAACACAAGTTCCTTCAGCCTCTTGTGGGTGTGTTCTTACTATTCAGTGGAGATTTATGTCTTTTTTGCAAGTTCTTGGTCAGGGAGATCTAGTCAAGGATCTTCTAGTACTCTATGTTTTTTGTCTTTTCACGACTATTTTCTTTGTATTGGTTTTTCCATTCTATTAACTTTATATTTGATCGTATTGGTTGCTTTCATAGTCTTTGCGCTGCTTTTCAGTTTCTCACATTGTACTCTAGACATGCCTTTAGTGCTTATTATATTATATTATATTTACAAAAAAAATTAGATAGACACAAATCTTACACATAATTAATTATAATTTTTATTAATTAAAAAATAAAAATTAAATATTCTCTCTCCTCCATTATGACAATCACCCTATGATTCTAATTAAAAAATTTAAATTTAAATTTAAATTTTATTTTAAATTTTATTTCTCTCTATTAATTGTTTTAAAGAAAATAGATTTAAGTTCATTTTCATACAAGTATTTATCAGATAGAGAAATTCTTAATTCTACTTGCTTTTAAAATATATATATATATATATATATATATATATATATATATATATATATATATATATATATATATATATATATATATATATATATATATATATATATAATTAATCATAAAATTAATTTAAAAAATATGTAATTCAATTATGTAATTAATCAATATTGATATGTGATGGGAAGCATATCATCAAATCTGAAGAACCAAACATAATCTTAAACCATCAATTATTTGCTGAAGATTACCAAATCGCAAGTGGCTTTTTAAAGGATTATTATACACAGTTCCACACCAACAGTATCTAACTTTTTAACTTTAAGACAAGATTAACAAAAAGAAAACAATATAACAAATAGTATGATGAGTTATTAAGACCAATAAAACACCTTTAACAATGATTAAGAGTAAAGATATCATATAATAATGCCTTGTATTTGATCAAGTTCAAGTGTACAAAATATACGTATACCAACTGTACCCTCTTTGTAGATCCTTAAGAATTAAGATCTCATAAAGCTAGACAGACAGCTTGATAGCACAAATATCACCACTCACGGTTAGGGCTAGCTGCCTCTGCATGAAAACATAATCTAATCCTAAATACATAATACTATATAATATACTAATTAAAGCTTAAAAAAGAACTCTTAAAGCTTCATTTGGAATTTTCTTTATCACTTCTGAATCTTTACCTTTATCCTTTTTGATAAAATCTATACGGTCCAATGTACGAAGTACACGGTCCAACTTTACATGTTCAAAAGAGTTTGATTTAAAGTAATATTATAAGCACATTTTTTAATACTTCTTAGGCATAGTTGCATTAAATTCTAGCTAAGATTAAATTCTCCCCTATTTCAAACATCTTATATGTGAACAGAATAATGGCAGAGAATTGGTGTAGGGCTGTACACAACCTTCGTTGGACTACAACAAATAAGCAAAATATTATTTCCTAAATTCATGTATTAATAGACATTGTGAATTTTATTCGAATATTTGAGTTTTCTTTATAATTTTTTTAAATTGTTTGATTGGAAATGAAAGTAAGTAGCGAGGCCTAGTTGCATTGGATGCCTAAGAAATATAAGCACACATTCATTCAAAGATAAGTTAGGTAAAAGCATTGCGTGCAAATTAGAAAACTTATGGAAAATATTGGCTCTAGAATCTTATGTTTGGCAACAAAGGTAAAACGCTAGGAATCAAATAATACTTGTACGGATAATATATTATTGTAATATCTCATTTATTGATAGTTTGATCCAATATTGATCAATAATAAATAAAAGGATTTTGAAATTGATTATAAATTATCTTAGAGTGGGTTTGGATGAGGTAATTAGAAATTTTAAAGGAATTTAAAATTCTAAGCAATTCAATTTTAAATTATTTTGTTGGATGAAGTATTGAAATGACTCATTGTTAAACTTTTAGAGTCATTATCATAAATTTTTAAATTTTTGGGTCAAATTTAAAATATGAAAAATAGGGGTCAATTTGAATATTTTAAAAATTATTTAGGAAAATTATTTTGGAGCAATCTCATTATTTATTTTTTTGGTGTCATTTGAAATTTCTTAAATTTGACTTGAATAAAATGGTTTATAAATTTACATCATTTTAACGATTCTCCATATTTTGAATTCTCTAAAAAAAATTATTTTTCTTCATTAAAATGCTTCATTCAAACATATTCTTAGAGTTTGTACGCAAGAATATCCAGAAAAATTTAGCATATACTCGAGTTTGCACAAGATTGGTGAAAACTCGAATGTAGAGAAGATAAAATCCAGAATTTTGTGTGAAGATGATAAACTTTTCTAATGAATTTTTATGATCTGAAATGTTCAATTTATAGTCCAAATTGGTGTTGTTTCACAAGGTTGTGACCTTTGATGAAACTCACATGTTCAATAACACTTTTATCAAATGTTATATTGTTTCACCTACAACAACAATTTTCAAACATTGCATTTTTTTCATACAACAATAGTTTTCAAAGGTTGTACTGTACATTATGCAACATTTCACGAAGTATTGCATATTTCTTAATTCTAAATATAAAGTGTCTACTTCAAGACATCACGAAGCATTTCCTATATTCAAATTCAAAATATAAACTTTATATTGCAACACTTCACAAGTGTTTCCTATTTTTGAATTAAAAATTAACCTTCATTTGCCTACAACAATAGTTTTCAAATGTTGTACTGTTTCTCATTCTTTCACGAAGTG
Organism: Vicia sativa; assembly: GCA_021764765.1. Lineage (NCBI taxonomy): Eukaryota > Viridiplantae > Streptophyta > Magnoliopsida > Fabales > Fabaceae > Vicia > Vicia sativa. The sequence goes on from CM038796.1 coordinate 238,555,377, forward strand.
TTGTATATTTCTTAATTCTAAATATAAATTGTCTGCTACAAGAGTACATATTCATGAAGCATTTCCTAATTTCAAATTCAAAATATAAACTTTCTACTTCAACACTTCACAAGTGTTTCCTATTTTTGAATTAAAAAATTACCCTTCACTTGCATACAACAATAGTTTTCAAAGGTTGTACTGTTTCACATTCTGCAACATTTCACGAAGTGTTGCATATTTCTAAATTCTAAATATAACCTGCCTACTGCAAGATATCACAAAGCATTTCCTATTTTCGAATTCAAAATATAAACTTTCTATTGCAACAATTCACAAGTGTTTCCTATTTCTGAATTCAAAAATTAACATTCACTTGCATATTTTCTTGTCATTTTAGAAGATACTCGAGATTGTTAATTGTTAATAATTTACAACAACCCCCTCATTTGTTCTAATAACGACAAGATCAGTTTTGGAAAATATGCTTTGAATTGTTATCCCTTGTGATTAAATCAACAATACATTACACACAGTCTTTAATGGTTCTTCGCCCGTACCTCTCACCTAACACTATTTATGGCCATGTGCTTTTCATTTTTTTGAATTATTTAGTGAGATAAACTCTTGTTCTCATTTTGAGACGACACCTTCTCAAATTCACATAGGTGAAGTTCATATTGTATCTATTTTTTTTAGATACATACTCTCAACATTGAACTTCATTAATAGTTAGAAAAACTCAATCCTCAATTTGTAATAGTCTGTATTATTACATAATATCGTACAAACATTCAAATCAACGACTTATTGTTACCCATTGAATCTTAGGTTAAGGTTTTCTTAACTTTAAATTTGGTTGTTACCGTTGCTGGAACTCTTATTCAAGGAGTTTCAATCTCATACCTCTCGAGGTAGTCTTTACTAAATCTCTGTCCAGCGGTTTAATAAATGGATCAACCAATTTATAGCTCAATTGCATATATGTGAGTGAAATGATTTCATTTTTAATCAATTTTCTTACGAAAGAATGTCTAAGTCTTATATGCCTAGACTTTTAATTATACACTTCGCTGAATGCTCTAGATAAATTGGTTTGGCTATCATAGTGTATCAACACCTTTAAAATATTTACTTTTGCCAATAGAACTTTTAACACAAGGTCCCTCAACCATCCAACTTCTTGACTAGCAGAAACAAGAGCCAGAAACTCTGATTCCTTGGTCAAAAGATTAATACATGTTTATTTTTTTCTTCCAAGAAATTGCACATCCAGCTAGTAAAAATATCCACTATGTTATAAAATTTATGATCACCAACACTCAATATCCAACACGCATTGGTATATCCTTCTAATATGGTAGGAAACCTACAATAATGGAGGTCAAGATTTTAGTTTTTAAAAGATGATATAAAAATCCCTGTGATGGCCTTCCAATGTTCACCATTTAGATTGCTAGTAAATTTACTCATTTACTAATTGTAAATGCCATGTCGGATATAATATATTCACTACAACAAATAACGCTTTTCACGACAGAACATTTCAACCCACCCAACAAAAATATGAAGTGTAAACTATATATAGATGCATCACATTTATTTTTTTAAAATAAAAAATACCATATATTCTCTCAGTTTTGCTGGAAATCGAGGGGGAAAATATTTAGAGGGCGCGTCTTCGAATCCCAGCAACTACACTTTATCACTTTTAAATTTCTTTTAACTTATTAAATAGGACTTTACCCCTCGATTTTTGTTAAAAACTGAGGTAAAAAGTAGCGCAATTTTGAAAAAAAGTACAGATGTTAGAGATCGATCCCATGACCAATATTACCTTTTAATTTATTAATTTTTTTTATGACCTATTATCTTGGTTTTACTAAAAAGTGAGAGGTAAATAATAGTATTTTATTATTTTAATTTATGATCAATTTGATAAAAAAAATAAATAATGAATCTTTTCGTCCATTTATAAAGTAACAATGGTCAAAACATTGTCAACTCATCAAACCACGTGAAACATTAGTGATCCACATGAAACTCTTACTAGCCAATCAAAATGTGAATGCCACAACTATGCATCTTTGATGCAAAGTGTTGAAATTAACATATTGAATGTAGAAGTTAGAAATCTCTTGATTTCTAAAATTTGATTCATCTTGTTACTAATGATCAATCATATAATCAACATGGAGACAAAGGAATATCACAATATTCTCACACAATTTTGTGTACAAACATTATTCACAAGAATTAGAGGAATCAAAATTGTAGATGATCATGTATGATGTTGCAAGTAGGTTTTAAATTAAGTGAGAGATGAAATTCTGAAAAATTTAAAATAGTATAGTATGAATTACATAAGTACCTTAGTTGTGTTCACTTCTCTTAAATCTATGTGAATTTTAAAATAGTATATATATTAGATATTGACTTGCTCAGAACCAACTATTTATCGGTGCAACAAGTGCTATAGACCAGGCTCCAAAATTTCGGGGGTCATTTTTTTAATTATTAAAACAATACCTTTTACACCTATTGTTTTAAAACTAGGTGTTAAGACAATTTGTTTTCAAATTCTAGTTTACACGCATTTTCTAATAATAGCTGTAAAATCATAATTTATTTTTAAAATCTACATTTTATATCGTTTTTTAAATTTAGTAAATTTTCATAATTTTTTAGACTTATTTTTAAAATTTGTATAGGGCGCCCGAATTGATTGGATTGTGCTCGAAGAGTAAGTTTTTTAATTTACTCTAAATCATAGCCTCTAAATTGAATATAATTTAGTGATTAATTAATATTTTTACTTAAATAATCATTAGATTAGATTCAATTTAAAATATATGATTTGAAAAATATTCAAAAAACTTACTCTTGAAATAAGTTGTAGCTAACTCAGAATTACCCATCAATTTAGCTGTTTAGAAACTAAAAAATTCCCCATTACCAAGCTTTCCTTTAATGTTGTCAAAAACTTGAAAAAGTGATCGATTGATCATTTCCAAGATAAATCCCTCAACCAAATTTAATTTCTCCTACATATTACAAAAGGGAGCCCTCGGTAACCTTAGATGAGACGTTACCATATCTACACGATAGAATACCATGCTAAATAGGTTCTTTCTCACTTAAAATTTTCTACTTCCATTAATTCTTAAGAGCTTTGTTAAAAGTTTTACATTGTTTCACTCCTTAGCCTCTATCCCCCATATCGCGATGCACCTTTTCCCACTCAGCCAGTCTATCCCCCACCTTCACTCCCCTTCCCATAATAAATTTCTTTGCAACTTAATGATCTCCTTAATCACCCCTTTTGGAGCCTTAAAGGCGAAAAAGAAGTGAATGCACATATTATTGAGGACCACATTCATCAACGTAACCCGATCACCTATAGAAAGCTTCATTCCCCTCCACAAAGAAAGTTTCCTATGGAACTTATTAAGAATATAATTCCATGTAGACTTCCTTATTGGGTTACTTCCAATATACATAAGAACCTAAAAGGTAGGCTTCCTATTCCACAAGAAAGGAAACACGAAGTTGCCTCCAAAAAAAACTAGTCATCAATTAATTCCAAAAGCTTACTCTTAGAAAATTTACACATAACCCTGAAAAAAATTCAAACCCCTTCATGATTGCTTTAATAATCCACAAATTATCGCAAAAACCTTCTCCAATAATTATTGTATTAGTTGCAAATTGCAAAATTTTGAAGTGAATATCCTGATTCAATCTAAAAGAACATTTGGCCTCCATTTTTAATTGGTTCAGGTGAAAACTTTGTAATGAGATATATTATTTATAGTAGAGAATACTAAAAATAATATGGATGAGTTGCGGGAGATCTTAAGCAAGATAGATGGAACCCACGATTATAAATAGGAGGGATGAGCTCATTTAATCTTAAGGTTGACCCCGAGGTCAGGAGAGAAGCTCAAACTCCATGACCAACAATGAGTCATGAAACAGTCAGAATGATAAACTTTAAAAATATTAAGAGACTAAGATAAATATGTAAACACGCAAAAGAGACAAAAGACTCATTTATTCACAATTCACTTATATGGAGACTTTAATAGTTCCACAACTAATAGAGTTACTTATGGTGTATTATTTGCAAGTACAAAACTAAAATGATTTCAATAGATAATAGTAATCTCATTACTACTACGGAAAACACCTTTGATAACATAATATTACTACTCCGATTAATCCACCATAGTCATATCACATTTTTTGCGCGCATAAATATTTTTTATTTTACTAAAAAACTTTTCACCACAGTTCCTATTAAGAATTGTCGTCATATATTATGGGTGACAAGCTTCGAATCTCAACCTCAACATTTTTTCATCTACTATTCTACTATCTAACATATACTAAAAGATTGTCCAAACTACCTAAACTACCATTTTCTAAAATATATTTTACAATACACTTTGGACATTTTAGTAACTAACAAAATAACTCTTAATTTTTTTCCAACTTTTCTCATTTCATGCACCAATTGTCAACTTCTCATTGGTCCAATTAAAATATTATTTTTCTTATCTTACACTACTTTCTCTTCTCTCTCTCTCTCTCTCTCTCTCTCTCTCTCTCTCTCTCTCTCTCTCTCTACAATTAATTCATTTACAATTAAATATCTCATTTTAAACTTACATTTTAGGACATATTTTATCTTTTCTATTTGTTTATTATAATTGAAAATACTAATTAATCTATTATTTAACTTTAATAAAATTAAAAATATATTTTATGAAATTAAGTAATACTACATATCATTCACACAACAAACTTTTTATATTTATTTTCAAATTATTACCATTATTTTCAAATGTTCATTTATTTTCTTTCTCCATGTCACAATTTTTTTTTAAAATTACTTAGTACATTGAGTTTATTTTAATATTACGTAATTCAATTTAAATTCACATGTGTATCTAAATACATTATTTGTCCAGTTTACCATTATATTTTGTATAATCATATTATTTGTTGTAATATTTTGATTTCAGAATTTTTCATTGTACTTTCCCATTAAATACTACTTAATCTATTATTTAACTTTAATAAAATTAAAAATATATTTTATGAAATTGAATAATACTACATATCATTCACACAACCAACTTTTTATCTTACGGGTCACTATCAAATTATTACCATTATTTTCAGATGTTATTTTTTTCTTTCTCCATATCACAAGTTTTTTTTTAATTATTTAATACATTGAGTTTATTTTAACATTACGTAATTCAATTTAAATTCACATGTGTATCTAAATACATCAGTTGTCAAATTTACTATTATATTTTGCATAATCATATTATTTGTTGTAATATTTGATTTCATAATTTTTTATTGTACTTTCTCAATAAATATGAATTTTTTATATGTATATCAAAAAAAATTATTTTGTCAATATTAAAATAAATTCACCCGTGCGGGAGCACGGGTCTCTGGCTAGTTTTTACAGTAAAAATAAGTGTGCGTCCCGTAACATTTTTTATTTAAAAATTGAAGGTATACAACTACATTGTTATATTCAACCGTGATAATACGTTTCATATATCACTACAGTTGACGCTTTCAACCGTCGTGAATTTTTTCCGCACAATATTAAAACATTGTAGGTACTTTTTTTGTTCATAACACGCAGGGGTAGTGATAGTTAATGTCATTTTTGGAAACGAAATCTTCACCATCCTCTTCCAATATTATTTTTACAAGCAAAATCTTCATTATCCTTTTCGAGTATCATTTCTCGAACGTTACCATTATCTCTCTCTGACGCTTATGAATGTTTATGGTTTCTTTAATTAATCAATGGCTTATGAATGTTTATGATTTAGGTTTTGGGGTTGGATATGCATATGCTTTTGATTTTGTGTTTGAATCATTAATGTGTCATTCACATTTTCTTTATTTTTATTTTGTTGCAATTGTGTTTTTGTTTTATTCAGATTTTGTATCTTATAACCATATTATGTAGTGTGTAGCATATAACCATAATATGTAGTATGTAGCATATGATCTTATATTAGTGTGTATGAGAAATAGTTAAATTACTTGAAACTAAGAGTTAAATTTGAACTATGTGTAGCGTATAATCTTAGATCTGTGGATTACAAAAAAATCATTAATTTTTTTATTGATCATATCAAAACCCTTTGGTTAAGATAAAGTTTGACCATTGCCAACTTGCTTCATCATCATTATCATTATAATCGATGATGACTTGCATTTTTGCCCTTCTTTTTCTTGACCTCATCTTCTTGGAAGCTCTCTTGGGCCTTAAAGGTTCGGTAGCAGGGCCTCTTGTTGCGACTTGAACCTCTTCTTGGACCTCTACAACAACAACAACTTTTGTTCTCTCAACAGCTTCTTGGACCTCTTCTTTGACCTCTTCAACAACACAATACTCATTATTCTTCTTCGTCTCTAATTTCTTTGAATCAAGTTCTTTTTGTGTTTTGGTTCAAAGAGGAATTCCGCTTTTATATTGGTTTGATGATTCTTCTTCTTCCTCTTCTCTGATCTTGAAAGTCTAAAAGGCAAAAGATTTCACGCAAGATCTTTAATTCTCTATGTTTTCTTCTTTTGGAAGTTGGAAAGATCTCTTTGTCTTTTTAAATTTCTTTTTCTCGAGTTGTTGAATGATTACATCTCTTTGTCTTTTCAATTTTTCTCATTCTTTGAAAGTTTTGATAGCATAATTTAATGTAATGATGTGAACATTGTATGTTGTTTGGTTCCTAATGGAACTATGTCATTGATGTAATACAAGTTTTCATACTCAATTTACAATAGGGTGTATTGATGTTTCTGATATGATACGATTAAGAATTATTCAGAAATAATATTCAACAACTGTTGTGTCCTACAATTGTAATTATAAATAGTGCGCTATATTATTTATAACAATAGTCACATGCCTGTCGTGATAACCAACATACATACAATCACATGCTATTTAACAACAGATATGTCACCGTCATTATATATGTTTCACAACTTTTATTGTATGCATTTTCCGTAGTAACGTTTCTTCGGACATGGAGCAACAACACAATAGCAAACTCAATAGTAACTATCCCGTTAATAGTATATTATGTTAGCAACTTAAATTTAAACTCTGAATTTCCTTCTTAAATGTGTTAGGTCTATTCAACCCGTTTCTTGGTGATTAAGTTACATATAATATCACAAAGCTAATTGTTGAAAATTTCATCGAAACTATCACATTTATTATTAACAAAGACCTCCTAATCTTGTAGTTGAAGCAGTTACTCTCAGGTTCCAAGAAAGAGGAAAACAGAAAAGTAGAAGATAAAGCCCACAGAAATTTGAGAGGAAAAGTCACAACACATTCAACAAATAAAAGTTAGGAGTAGACGCATTAATCTACTTCTGTAGGCATTATTTAAGTAAAGAAAGCATCTTTTGTGGAAGAACCGCAAAAGGGTCAGTCAATACAAGATGAAAGGACAACAACACTTGTGCTTTCTTTTCTTTTTTCCTGTGTCTCAAGTTTTACAACCATCATAACCATTTTTATTAGTCATTTCAAAGAATCATGACCCTCCTTTTGGCTGTAAAAGAGACAACAATAAACAAAATTGTCTACCAAGAAAAATATATTTTCTAAAATATTTTTCAAATCACCTTCTAATTTATTGGAGATGATAAACAATCTTCAACACTTAGTATTTAGATAGATTAAAGAATAAAAAATTACTAGAGATTAGAGACCATAATATTATGTAGCATTTATATATTTATCATTATTAAACATATAAATTAGATGATAATAGTTTGAGACTGATACACATAATATTAATTAAGTGATTAAAATAACAATAATATTATATAAAAATTGCAAAACAATATTCACTTTAGAATATTTATCTGGTATATGGGAAAATAAAATATATACATATCAATAACAATATATTACTAGAAAATACAAAAATATTGCTATTAAAATTTAAACTCTAGACCAACATCTTGCATCCCATTTAGTTCAAGTAGAAAATATAAAATATGTATATTAATCTAAAGATATTTTATAAAATAGTATGAGTATTTTTGTTGCATGTGACATTCACTTTATGTAGGCTATAAATATGAGTCCTTCTATTCAATGCTATCTACTTCCAAGTTCCAACTAAAAGAAGAGACATAACATAACCTATAAGTTAGCTTAGAGGTGAAGTTTCCTTGATAAAATGAGAGGCAAGAAGTCATCTTCATTCTCATTTTGTGGAATGTTCAAATCATGTTTCTCAAGTGAAAGCAAAAATGATTACTATTATGAAGGGAGTAGCAGCAGGATGTTTACAAGTGATGAAGACAGAGGTCGTTGGGTTGCTGAGCCTGGTATTGACAGGAAAGCATCTGCTTTCATTGCTAGATTCTATGCAAACCGAGTCACAGATTCTGAACAACAAGTTGCTTCTTGAAATTTCATCTTCAATTCATGTTTTCTTTTATGCTTTTTAAATAATTCAATCCAGGGTTTTAAAAAACGTTCGCGATTGCTTAAAAGATTTTGCAATTTCGATTGATACAGATGTCGCGGTACTGATTGTGGCTTTTTCAATCACAATTTCGATTGATACACTATCATCATCTGTCAATAATATTTTGTTGTGGCCGTTTTCGCATTCCGGAATGTTTTTTAAAGCCCTGAATCAAACCAATTTCTTTCACGCCACAGTAGTATAAAGTTTTATAATTTCATGTATGGATTTAGACTTGCTAGTGTAATAATGTGTGTTGCTATTATTATTATTATTATTATTATTATTATTATTATTATTATTATTATTATTATTATTATTATTAAATAATGTAAAAATTTATTCATTGGTTGTTTGATTTATTTATGTGGTAATTCTTAGTAAGCACATGAATTAAACTTTGCAGTTAAATATTGGCTAGATGATTTGGTGTCTACCTTATAATTTTCTAGTTGTCTTGTGAGAATTTTTAGCTTTGGTAACTAAAGAAAAACAATAGCCTCTTCCTGAATCTTTAAGCTTTAGAGCATTGTCAATGGTGCTACTAGTTTTTGAGTTCTTTGTGAGATCCACTAAATTATGTCATTTTGAAACAATTTATCATATTTTTACTCTAATGGTGCAACTTTAAAGAACTCATATTAAAATCCACAATTTTATTTTATATATTAATATTTTATTTGTATTAAATTTTATTTAATTTAAAATAATTATTTAAATTATTTAAATTATTTAAATTAAAATTAATATAAAATAAATCAAATTCAAATTTAATTTAAATTTTAAAATGCTAATAAAAATTAATTTTAAATACATGACATAATTAAAAATAATAAAAATAAATAAATCAAATATAATTTGAAGTAAAAAAAATAAAATTTGAATAACTATATTAATTAAAAGCTAATAAGATGAATATAATTTTTTTATTTGTTCATATTTATAAGTAACTAAATTATTAAAAAAAATAAGGAAGAAAATAAAGAAGTGTCATTGTTGAAGAGTGTTATGTACTTTTTTTACTTTTTATTGCAATGCTACGTCGCATTACAGTGCAACGTTAGACACCATGGCGAACTATAGAAGAAATCAACCGCTGGAGGTGCTCTGGGACTACTGTAACACAAACTGTTTTCGTATTTAGCCCACTATTTACTATGCAGTGGAAGGAAAAAGTTAGTAAACTTTTTTATTTACGGACGACAGTGTTCATGTATGGACGACAGTAGTCATTAAATTTGGTTATTGCAGTGTAAAAATTTGGCTAATTCTGTAATGAAGTTGGTTAATGCAACATTCAAGTATTAAAAATATTTTTTAGCAGTTACCAAATTTGATTAATGCAATGTAAAAACTTGGTTAATTCAATAATAAAGTTGGTTAATGCAACATCTAGGTATTAAAAATAATTTTTAGCAGTCACTGAACTTGATTAATGCTGTGTAAAAAATTTGCGCATGCATGTTCAATTCAAGAAGTAGTGACAGAAATTCAAACTAACCTTAGTGGTTTCGCCAGCATCGTCGTCGTTGTCAACCATAACCATTTCTTCGTCTTCTCCGACACTTATCGTCTTCTTCGTTTGTGGTTTTTAAATGTGAACCCTAACATTTCACGGGGTGTAAATAGGAAAGAACAAAACACATATTTTTTATTTTATTTTTTATTTAATTATGACTTGGCTATTCATTTAATCCAATCAGTAAGTAAACAATTGACAACAAGACTGTTTGTTATGCCCAATCAGCAAAACATGAGAATAGGGATTAGTGAAAACGAAATCTATGTTTTATAAGAAGGGAATCTAAAAAAAATTAACAGGGGATAAACCAAAACTCGCAAGGGACACCAGATAATTATTCCAACAAAAATAACTATATGAATATCAAGCAAAGCATGTGAATGGAACCTTGCAGTCAAATATTAGCTAGATGATTCGGTACCTATCTTACAATTTTCAAGTTTTCTTGTGTGAATATGTAACTTTAGTACACGTACAGAAAAAAAAGAAGTAGAATTTCATCCTTTGCGTCAATTTTTCAGCTTTTGGGACAATCGTAACACTCACTATTTATGTAGTTATCAAGTTATCTGCTATGCAGCATAACAAGCTTATCTAACTGTACAACAAAGGGAAAGAAAAGTTAATAGTCTCTTTTATTTGGAGTAGGTATCAACACACCAAAAATCTTAAGAGTAGTTCGTGGGAAATATTTTTAAACAATTTTAAACTTATAAATATACATGAGAATATATTCTTGTGTTGTTTGTGATAAGCATATGGTAAATAACTATATTCACATTTTGGACATAAAACATGTATATTTGCTAAATTTGTTTTTGAAGCCCTCATTAGAAATCTTAATAATGAGGGAGCAATAAAAGTGTGGTGTAGTGTGAGTGCCAAATATTACACATTTCTCTTGCATTCTTTGGAAACCTTTGGCAAAGGTTGAGTGAAATCATAAAAAAATGTACAATGACAGATACCATTCTAGCATCTTGCTCATCAACCAATGTTTAATCCTTTGAATTTAAGGGCTTCTAAGTACAATAAAGCTACTTTTGAGGGTCGGGAACCCTACTCAATTTTATGTCACTTCTTGGTTCTTCTAAGTTACAATATGTTATATGCTTGGTATACTTTAGTACGTACATATAACCAACAATTCGCTTTTTCCTCAAATGGCATGAATTTTTACTACTTTTATTGCAAACTTTTGAGAGGTGTAGTTCTCTTGCAAAACCTTTAAATTCTAACTTAGCATGATCGAATAATTTGGATATATTAAATAAATATGCTGATGAAATAATACTGATACAAACTTAATTTTATAAAAAAGTAAAGTGTTATTACCATTTTATCTATGTTATATAGATGATTTTTTATTTTCCTCTTTGTAAATTTCATTTTGTAAAAATATTTTTGTCATCTCAAAATATTAATAATTTAGTCTTAAAATTAAAATATACAGATAAATTCAAAAAAAAATTAAAAAAAATCTACGAATTTTAATTTTAAAGATTAAATTGTTAGTATTTTAAAATAATAATAATGTTTTTCAAAAAAAAAATTAGAAGGGAGAAAATCAGAAGCAGAGAGACAGCTATTCACATTGAAGAGTGGGCCTATGCCCCACTAACCTTCAATTATCTACTATATACTATATATATCATTTAATACTATTATATAAATAGCTTAATTAAAATAGGTTTCATAGTAGGATTACACTATACAGTTCTAACATTTGTTACACCGTATCAATAACAAACAAGTAACAATGATATTACTTTATTACATAGTACATACTTAATTGATTGTCTCAAAATCTTTTTAAATGTTGATACACATGATATTACTTTATTACATAGTACATATTTAATTGATTGTCTCAAATCATTTTAAATGTTGATACACATGTTATAGTAACACATATGCATATGAACATAAAAAAAAATTGCCAATTAATTTAAAGAGTTTAATAGATATAGTATATTTTACATTATTATCATATGAAAATTCATCATTCTCATATTAGTAATTTAAATTTTTTATTTATTTTACGGGATATACGATTATCATTGATTGATATTATAAAATTAATTTACACATTCAAGACATATTCTATTTTCTCTAAAATATAAAAAGTTTTACTTGTTTTTAAATATGAATTATTTATAAAATAATTATGATGTATATTTATATTTATGATTTATGATGAACATCATTACGATGCTGATTTAGAGCAACAAAACTTTCAGAATCTATTTACATCTCTAACAGGTATTTGCTCATTCTTTAAATCAATGATGTTTTCATTAAACTCCAATATAATGATTCTTTCAATTTGAATGTTAAGATGAACAACGTGCAATCTTTGAAACCATAATGGACGTTGTCAACAAACAAAACGGAGGGGTGTTTTTTTTACATGGATACGGCGGAACCGGTAAAACTTTTATGTGGAGGACATTATCAAGTGCGCTTCGTTCAGAGAAAAAAACTGTTCTGGTTGTTGCTTCAAGTGGCATAACTTCTTTATTATTGCCAGGTGGTAGAACAGCCCATTCAAAGTTCAAAATACCCGTTCCAACCCTTGACAACTCTACTTGCAATGTTGACAAAGACTCTGAACATTCACAGTTATTCGAAGCTACTGATGTCATAATATGGGACGAAGCGTCCATGGCTCATAAGAATTGTTTTGAGGCCTTGGATAAGACCCTTAAGGATGTCATGAGCAATAAGGGTTTTGCAAATACAATTTTTGGTGGTAAGGTAGTTATATTTGGAGGAGATTTCCGTCAGATACTTCCAATTGTTCCAAGAGCAGGGCGTTCTGATATTGTTCATGCTTCCATTTCTTCATCTTATGTATGGGACTATTGCCAAGTCCTAACACTAACCAAAAACATGAGACTACGGAACGGAAGGGACAGTACAACTTCTAATGAACTTGCAGAATTCTCTAAATGGATATTAGATGTTGGTGATGGTAAAATATGTGAACCTAATGATGGATTAGCTGATATAGAAATTCCTCCGGATTTGTTAATTTCCAATTTTGAGGATCCAATAAGAGCTATAGTTGAAAGCACATACCCAAATTTGGTTGCCGAGTTTCAAAATGTAGAATTTCTACAAGGAAAAGCAATACTTGCTTCAACCATTGAAGTTGTTGATAAAATTAATCATTACGTATTGGACATGATACCAGGTAAAGTAAAGTTTGTTTTAATCTATATTTTCATATAAATGTTTCGTTATTAAATTATTCTTGAATAATATATTGGATTGATTTCGTGTATTTGCGTTTGTTAGGTGAGGACAAAGAGTATTTGAGTTTTGATTCAATTGATTGAATTGATACAAGTTACACCGAAGCCTATGAATGTCTTGCTCCAGAGTTTCTTAGCAAACTAAGGACTTCAGGTATTCCAAATCACAAACTCAAATTGAAGGTTGGTACACCAATAATGCTAATGAGGAATTTGGACCAAAACGATGGTTTGTGCAACGGAACTAGACTAATTATTACAAGGTTGACAAATCATATTATTGAGGCAAAAATCATGTCTGGAAAGAATGTAGGTAACATCTTTTACATCCCTCGAATGTCTATGTCACCTTCCGAGTCACTGTGGCCATTTAAGTTGATTAGGAGACAATTCTCAATTATTGTGTCATACGGAATGACAATTAATAAGTCTCAAGGCCAATCACTTGATACCGTTGGATTGTATTTGCCTACTCCTGTATTTAGTCATGGCCAATTGTATGTAGCTATTTCAAGAGTTACAAGCAAAAGTGGTCTTAAGATCTTAATACATGATAATGAGAATGTATCAACATCTATCACTACAAATGTTGTATACAAGGAAGTTTTCCAATCTCTTTGTTGATGGGTAAGTACATGATAACAAATATTTTATTTACTATAATTTGTTTGCATAATTGTTGTCTGATTTTTGTATAATTTATCATGCAGGTCAATTAGTTGAAAACATGGATTGTAACCAGCTTGCGTTGTATCTGAAGTTCAAATACGATACTGTTACCATTAATATGCTTAGATCCGAATTTTGAAGACTCGTGACAGTTTCTTATTTTGTTAGACAATGAAGTTTTCAGTTAACATTTTTTAATGTTCTCAAATTAATTTGATACACTAAGTTTTTCCGAATTAAATAAACTTTAATTGAATTAGATACAAACGAATGTTCTATTACATGACAAAGTTAGTTCCATATTATATGAAATCTCGACCGGATCCGTACGACAACACGAATTATTTACTATGAGCTTAATTAAAATAGGTTTCATATATTATGAGTAGGATTACACTATACAGTTCTAACATTTGTTACACCGTATCAATAACAAACAAGTAACAATGATGTTACTTTATTCCATAGTACATATTTAATTGATTGATTGTCTCAAAATCATTTTAAATGTTGGTACACATGTTATAGTAACACATATGCATATGAACATAAAAAAAAAATTGCCATTTAATTTAAAGAGTTTACTAGATATAGTATATTTTACATTATTATCATATGAAAATTCATCATTCTCATATTAGTAATTTAATTTTTTTTATTTATTTTACAGGATATACGATTATCATTGATATTATAAAATTAATTTACACATTCAAGACGTATTCTATTTTCTCTAAAATAAAAAAAGTTTTAATTGTTTTTAAATATAAAAAGTTGTTAATTATTTTTAAATATGAATTATTTATAGAATAATTATGATGTATATTTATATTTTGAAAATAAATACTATATTATTTAAAGCTGTAAATTTATATATATTCCTCCACTATTTAATATTTCTGACTCCATCCTTGATCAGAAGTCGCCTATATGATAAGGATAAAATGGTATTAATCAAAAAATAAATTAGGATAAAATCTATTTAAGAGTTTGTTTTCCGAGAATTTTAAAAGGAAATATTTTGAAGGCCTACATCTCTTAAAATGTGTGTTATATTTTTAAAAAAATTTAAAAATAACATACTAGCATATAAAATTATATTATTTTTAAATTTTTAAAAATATCAAACATATTTAATCTCCAAAATCTTCCTCTTCAAAATCCTCTGAAAACCAACTTTCAAACGGATACCCTTCTGATAATGGTCAAGTGGTAATTAATTCTAGAAACTTTCAGGTTGACATGTTGGCAGTGTGTGCCCCTTGCAATAAAATTTGGGCCAACCAGAAAAATAGGCATCGACACATTGAGATATTTTATTCTGCCACTCCCGTTATATTTGACACTCTTTAAATATTGTGCTTTTACTATATTACTGTTACATATTAAAAAAATTATTTCACTATTTAATTAGAATATTCAATTTTTTAAAAAAGGTTTGTGTCTCAACAAATTTTTCGACCAACTATCAAATTTTTTCAAGTATACAATTTTACTGGCAATTTAAGTATTATATGTATTTTTGTAAAATTAAAAAGATTCAATTTTATCCGTATTATTTAAATGTCCGGTTAAAACTCATGGTTCTCATGCATTTTTTCGGATATTTTAAAAAACCCGGTAAATAATCATGTTTCTAATGTATTTTTACCAAATATTTTAAAAAATTCTTTAAAATACATGCATTTATATCAGTTATTTTGATAAATACAATAAAATCGCATACAGGCATACATAATTTTTCAAAAAGACAGGTAGAATAAAATGTTGAGATCATTAACCAAATATTTCAAAAAATCCTAAAGCTATGTTGATTTCCAAAATTTTAAAAGATACGATAGTTCATCGTTTTTTATACAATGAGGACTAGAGGCCTTGGTTGATATGTAGGTGACTCTTTTGGCAAGTACAGAGGTTACTACATAGGCATATAATAAGACATTTGCTACGGGTGATATAAAGGTTACTCCGAAGACTGGTCTTGAGTTGAATGCTCTAGCTTCGACAGAGTCGTCTGTACACACGGATGAAGGGTTTCTTGGAGGGTCTAGTGGTCGTTCTATGCTCACCAAATTTTTTGATTAAGTGGAAACAAGTTTATGGCAATGTGATGTAAATATATGTTATTTTGAACTTGTTTTTATTGATTATTAATACGTTAAAAATAACTGGTGATTTTTACTTTATTTATTATAGGACTATCCGTCATTGAAGATGCCCGCCCACAGGACGATGCTATAGAATTTCTTAGACGTCTCGATGCCTACGGAGGTCAGGGAGATTATCAATGATTGTAGTATTCTTTCACTGGTGTACTATTTGTTTGCTCGACAATGCACTATTGTCAGCCTTTGTACAAGGAGACATTTCCTTTCATCTTCTATTTGATGAGACAACGATTATTGTTAGATGACAACAAGGTATCTAAAGGGGGTGGATAGATACCTACTAAAAAAATCCAGAAATTCTAGTTTTGAAAATTTATTTTTCAAAGAGTGTGAGCAGAAGGATTTAAAAATAAGTCGTTAATACGAACTGTTATTGGAACTCAGATATGCAAATTGATTAAAAATATACTATGGAGTCAACTTGATAATTTGAATTAATATGCTTACACAAATAAAAGCTTATTCAACATTTATAGAAAGTTACTAGTAATGCTATTTCTAATGTTAACAAGAAAAAGAAGATGCTGAACAATTTGTCGAACACTTGGTGTGCAACACAGTTTTCAGAATTTTCTTTTGATTTAAGCAAGCTACACAATTTGTCAAATACCTGGAGTGCAATCAAAGTTTCATAATTTCCTTTGAATTATGTCGATATGAAAAAACTCTTAAAATAAAAAATGAATATAAGCTAATCAACACACAATCTAAAACCAAAAACAGTTTTGTAAAATTCCTACACGTTGATAGATAACTCAATGCTATTTGACAAATCGATATATGAAAAGTAAAACAAGTAAAGAAATAAAATTAAGGAGACACAAGGATTTTTCTTCAAAGTTCCCCACTTTTGTCCTCGCGTGTGGTTACGTCTGCGCCTAATTCCAATGGAATTGGGATAATTCTTACTAAGCAAGAGTTGATACAAGAGAAATGTTCAAGAGCAACTCCACAAATCCTAATTCTTATTATTGATTAAACTCATTTTCTTCCTTTGATCTTAAGAAAGACTATGACACAATAGTTACAAATTGATTATCTAGATCTTGCTACTCATTTGTGTACTTTAACTCCAAAGCTTTCACACACCGTCAATTTCATCTATTGTAACACAAGAATTCAATTTTGATATGATGTTCTCTCGCTACTTCCTTGGTGTTCTTTATCTTCAAAGGGTTTCACTTGGCCGCAATCTTCTTTTGATAGTATTTCACAACCCCTCCCCCAAATCAATCAACGATCTTGAGGACAAACCCGAGGTTTTTCCGGATGAAGATCCCTACAAATCTCAACCCAATTTTCTCGGCTACACAGGAACCTAATTAGACATTATCAATCCTCGTCTTGATGGAACCCTGACAAAAAATTGTTTCAATGGTTTGTCAGTGTGTATGCATAGATTGAAGATTGAAGATGATGAGCAAATGCCGACTAATTTTATGGTATCATCAAGTTGAAATGATGCATGAAGGATGTATTTATAGTTATGAAAATATTAGGGTAAAAGAGAGAAATAATGAATTAAAAGAAAATAAAAAAATTCTCATGAAATAGTATGAGTCGGCCTATAGCTTGGATGAGTCGATTCATAGTGTTAATTTTAACATGACTTGGCCTGAAATGGCCTATGAGCCGACCTGAACCAAACAGAAGAGAATAACGTATCTAGGACAGTATAGGAGTCGGTCTGAAATGGCCTATGAGTCGGCCTGAACCAAACAAAAGCAATTAGATTTTCCATAACAATATAGGTGTCAGCCTGAAATGGCTTATTAGTCGGTCTGTAAGTGTAATTTTTGTGCAGAAAACGATTTTGTGAGACTGGTTTAGTTTTGACCATGTTTTTAATGATTCCTAAGACCTCTAAGTGTGTAGGGTGCAAACCAAACTCAGAGATACCTCACAATACAGAGAAATTCTATATTATTGTAGTTTTTAATCATGCAAAACGTATCTTGATGAAGGTTGCACTCACAATTACTTTGGATGATATCTCCTTCATGTTCCATCTCCCTTCCAGGTAGTATACTCAATGATCCTCTCTTAACTAGGAGCTTATATGTATTACTGTTATACAAGACTTGGGGGTTACTAAGATGCAAGTGAGAAACGATTTTAAGGCTAACATGGTGTTATACCCCAAAATTTTCCCTCCTATGTTTCAAGACAATACACATCTCCATACTCAATAGTTCCTCAAGGGTTGACCATATGGACCCTCTCCTAAGCAATCAACCCATAACTAAGGTTTTGATTCTCTCAAAGTCAAAGATGGTTTCTATTGCCTGAAGTGAGCATAATGCCTCCTCATATGTCTCAAGGTATCACCATGTCAAGTTTCAAGCCTCACAGCTCAAGTTTGCTCAATCAATTGCTCAGATGGTTGAAAATCAGTTGTATTGGACAAAAAGTCAATTATGGTCAACATACAGTCAAACTTCATCATTTTGGTCAACATTAAGATTTTGAAGTCAAATTCATCATTTGATCAAGGATTGATCATGATTCATCAAGAAAATTAAAGAATTGATTAAAAGTCAAAGTTTCTAAATTAGGGTTTTTTGATAAAAAGTCAACAGAATTTTGACCAGGCATAACTTTCACATACTTCATCAGAAATTTTTCCACCAAATCTCATTTTAAAGGGAATTCAAGTCTCTACAACTTTGTGTCTCACAAGCTTTTTCCAAAAATGCTTCATTTGAGAGTTATAGGTCAAGACATTATAGGTTCTTCTAAAAGTCAACAAAAAATCATCTTTTTCCAAAGAAGTGTACATGAGCATGGAAGCTTCAATAAAGATGAAACCAAAAGGAGAATTTATAGTACATCTTAAGCTTTCTAAAAATTCCAAGAATACTTCCAAATGATAAAAGTTGAGCAAGTTATGGCTTGGGTAAAAATGGAAATTTTGAAGAAATGCATGAAGAAAATATTGACCAAACTTGAAAATTTTCCAAATAGGCCTATATTTCTTTGATTCAAACTTGTTTCTAATGTTGCCAAGAGCCTCCAAGCCCATCCACACGCCATGGTTTCATTTATTTTAGGATTAATTCACTTTAAATCAAATTTAATTAAAATAAAATATGAAATTAAATAAAACAATTGCAAGGCTGTAAATTCAAATTGCTTGAGGTCCAAGATACTCATGGAAAGATGGAAATTTCGAAATATCTTTGATTGGTATGAGATTGGTGCAAGATTGAAGGAAAAATCAAGTTTTAATGTAAATTGGAAATCAAATATTTTTCTCATGAATGCAATATATTCTCTACACAATTGTTGACCTAAATCTTTCCTCTATAAGTACACGAGACATTCAGATCACAAGGACACGTAATCTTTGCCTCCAAGAACCCTAACCTAGCTTGAAAAACTATGACATCCAAGAAACTTGCAGGCCAAGAATTCAGTTAATTCAAGCCATTCCAAGGTTTCTAATCGATTCCTTGGTGCTCTCTAAATCGTTCCAAACCTTCATAATCAACCAAAGCATCCAGAATTATTCAATCCCGATCACGGTTCACCTTATATTTTTGAATTTCAATTTTTTACATACATGCATATTTAATTGAATTTAACCATATATTTGTGTTTTTGATGAAGTTTCGATGCTTTCTATAAGGTTTAATTAGAGTTTGAGTGCAGGTATGTGAATCCACCATTGTTAGGGTTTGAAGCTCCGATTTGGGGTTTTTTTTGTTTAGGCAAAATTAGACAAAACGATGAGTACCATCGTGCTCAGGATGTCAATTGCAATCGAACCATGGTCTCACAAGTAATTTATATTGCTTGTATTTGATTTTTGAAAATTGCAGGTGTTATAGTGACAGAAGCGACCGTAGGTAAAAGGTTTACCCACATATTGGTCGTCGGTAAAGGTTTCAGAAATTTGAATCGGGGACAAAGCCCCTTGCGCGCGTGTTTTTGTTTTATATATTTTAAAATTTATTTTTATTATATATATTTTTCCTTCCATTACACTAACACCATGTGCAGGTGGCTCAGATGACAAGGTTTTGTGTCAATGACTTCAAGGGCGTGGGTTCAAGCCCTGCTAGGGCCATTCTATTTTTTTAACACTAATTCTCTTGCATTTTTTTTCTATTTTCTTTAAATTTTCCTTTTGTTTTTAATTTCTTTCATAAATTATTTTTAAATACAATAAAAAACCCTAAAAAAATTATTTTAGATTTAGGTTAATAAAATGTTTAATTAATTTTAGACACAAAAATATTTTATTTTTCCTTTCATTTAAAATTATTTTCTTAATTAAATGCTAATTAATTAGAAATAGGGTTTTTCTTAATTAAAATCAATTCCAAAAAAATATTTTTCCTTTCAATTAGGGTTTAGGACACTTATGTCTCCATTCAAACATTTTTCTCATTATTTATTTATTGCTTTTTCGCATTTAAAATTCTAGAAATAGATGTATAGGTCGCAAGGATATTTTTGTAATAACGTAGATTTAATTTCTCGTACTTTACTTTCCGCACCTCCAATAATGTAACTGACCCAAAGCCTTGTAATAGCGTAGGGTTTATTTTCCGCAGTTTTACTTTCTGCACTCTCTTATAAACTGTCTATAAACTTCCTAGATGTATGCTAATAGGATTGTATGGAAAGACTAATCAATAAGTCTTAGAATAACCTAATCTCCATGATAAAATAACTGAATTGAACACACTTATCACACTTGCACCCCCTTAGAGTATCCTCTCTTGTTGCCTTACGAATAACAATGGTCATGTCCCTCGAACATAGGGATATCATTAGCTAAGACGCTTACGAATAATATCATCACAAAGATCATAGTCCCTTAATGACCCTCAATGTTGGCTACGAATATATGATCTCGTCCCTCAGTTGTTGCCTACGAATAAGTGATGATCGTCCCTACGAATGCTAAGGTATCCTTACATGTTGCCTTCAATGACCATACCATGATCCTACGTCTGTCCCTTCACATCCAACAGATAGAGTTACCTACCAACTAATGGTATGGATAGCCCTATCCTAAAGGAGAAGGAAAATAACAAGAACGATCCTTCCTGAGTGGGTAATAAGACTTTTAATTGCTTGCTCCAATCCAATCAAATATAATTTAAACACCTCACACTCTTCTCAAAAACTATTTTCCAAAAAAACACTTTGTATACATTCCAAAGAGAATCATTACAAAGTTACATTTTTTTCAAACGAACATTTCCAAACACTTCGTATGCATTCTTGAAGACTGATACAATAATCATTACAAAGTCAAAGCGAAATACTTTTCAAATAATTTTCAAAATACTTTCCCTTCCCTTTTCATAATTACCTACCGTACTCAGAATCTAACAGAGGTCTTTCCTGTTCTTTTCACCTTTCCTTTATAAGATAAAAGAAAAGTCGGTGACGAATCTTTCTATCCGCAACATTTGTGATAAAACGCAAAACAAACAAGTCAGTTTTCCCACCGTGTTACAGAACTGGCAACTCTGCTGGGAAAAACATCCAAAGAGAGGTTACCTTAGGTCTATATATCACTTTTATCGCTTTTTGTTTACTTTGTATGCTTTAATTTTAAGGTTTGCTTGGGTATTATATTTGTGGGTGGATCCTACACCCGGATCCAGGTTTCCTTAGGTAAGTAGAAATAGATCATCGTAATTGTCCGGTGTAGACCGAAATGGTTAAAATGATGTCTACGGTTAGTGTGACACTTTGGATGTCCTGATGTTCCTCATGTTCAGTTGAGGAAATATTTGGCATCTGCGTGGTGTCATCGAGCACTAACTAAACTTTTAGAACCCTAATTGACCCATCTTTCCCATTAGAAGGTAGTGAGATAGTCGACTTCGATGCAGACTGAGGTTGGTTTATACTCGATGCTACGCTCATTGAGATTCGACTTTCAGGATGTTTCGGTCAACCATTTGGTAGTCGTACTGAAATAAAGTTTGCGAGAAAGATTCGTGATATGAGATTCCTAGAACCCGGTTACTATTGTAGGACAGGTTGAACCAACTTAAACTCCGATAGGGTAGACACCTATACCTCATGCAAGCCTTAAACCTAGGGTTATTGTGTGAATTGCTTGTGTGTGTTATTTAAACATGACATCATAACATCATAACATTTCTAACCATTTCAAGGACCTAGGGATTTATCTTTTCTCTTTTTTGTAGGGTTATGGCCTCCAGGAAGACTATCTAAATCAACTTCATGTTTATACCTTCTCAACTCAAGGAGTTAGTCTCACAAGTTCCCAATCACGCTCAATTCATCAAAAGGCATGGTTATCTACTCGACTTGGTTATCTCCGGTTTTGAAGAAGATATGACGAGCGTCGTATTCTAGTTCTTTGATTCGAAAAATCACTCCTTTACATTCCTAAATTATTAGTTGGTACCTACAATGGAAGAATTTTCTAAGCTACTTGGGATACCTATCCTTGATCAAATACCTTTCACCGGTTCAAAAAAAGTTCTGAGGTTTGAAGACATTGCAACAGCTTTACATCTAAAATGGTCAGACATTGAAGCTAATTGGGAAACAAGAAGTGGAGTTAAGGGTTTGCTTGCTAAGTTTCTGATAAAAAAAGCTCGAGAATTCTTAAAGGCTATGAGTTTCCACGTTTTCGAAGATATTTTGGCTTTACTAATCTATGTCTTGGTGCTATTTTGTAATCCAGATTAATTCATAGATTTGAACGCCATTAAGATATTCCCCACTCATAATCTTGTGCCTACCTTACTCGGAGATATTCTGCATTCTCTTTACACTTGTACCATGAAAAGACAAGGAACTCTCATGTGTTGCATACCGTTATTATCCAGGTGGTTTATTTCGCACCTTCCTCGATCAATGATGAAGAATTAACAAGGTATGAAGTGGTATCAAAGGTTGATGTTACTCTCTCATTCAGATATTCGTTGGTGTCTCTACTCTAAAAAAGACTTCACTTTCATTGAGCTTTGACGAGAATTCCCTAACGTACCACTCTTTGGCATAAGAGGAGGTATCACTTACAATCCTTCTCTAGCGCTACGATAGTTTGGTTATGCTCGAAGAGATGGTCCTCATGATATACTTATCCAAGGCATTATGTTTGACTACGACAACGATCTCCAAGGTTACCGTAGAAGATTTGTGCACACTTAGGGCATGGTGAAGAAGATTGATACCAAGACATTGGGGCATAAAAATTCTATTCCTTGGGAACCTTACCTCAAACGGGTGCGAGCTCATGCTTAAAATCTCATGATGCCATATGCTTCTACTCTTCCAATAATTATGGAACCTGTTTCCGAAGGCAATGAATCTTACCCCATTCTTCACCCAGATATGCCTACCGATTTCGAAGAATTGAAGAGATCTTGGACTCAACTCAAATAAGAAAGGGATACGTTTAAAGCTCAGTGATATGCAAGCGAGAAAAGAGTATTGGAGCTGACGAAGCTACTTCCCGAGGAACAGAGCATTAATACCTACGTCAACACAAAGAGGAAACGTCCATAGGACGCCTAAACACTAGGAGTTTTACTTTTGTACTTGAGATTTCTTTTGTATTTACTAATTAGACTAATAAAAAGTTTATTCTTGCTTGTTGACCAAATTTAAATTCCTAAGGTCCTTGAAAACATTGCATAACATTGCATATCATAGCATAACAGGTACTCTAAAGACCAGTTTTTCATTCTCTCGCTGTTTATTTCAGCAGAAATGGCTCACGAACAAACTGTCAGAGATCTCCAAGCTCAGAACGCTCAGTTCCAAGAGATGTTCACCAACTTAGCCCAAGGGAAGAAAGATTTGAAAGAACTCATCACCAAGAAGAAGAAGAAAGCACATGGCGTCCTCAACTTGGGAAGAAGGTTCATAGGACCAGTCAAGACAGTCAGACAACTTGAATTCTCAGAAAAGACCGGCGAAACTGAAGGAAGTGTCAAGGATAATGAATTAAGCCATCATGGGTCTCAAGAAGAAGAAGGAGAAGACTATATGAGTGAGCAGTATAAGCAACTTGAAGACCATCTGAATGCTGTGGAAAATCAGAAAATATCAGGATTGAATTTTGATGATTTATGTCTGGTTCCTGGAGTGGTCATTCCCCGCAAGTTCAAAGGGCCTACTTTTGCTAAGTAAGATGGAATTTCTTGTCCGAAGCTTCATCTGAAGTCCTATGTTTAGAAGATTCAACCACACACGGCTAACAAGAAGTTGTGGATGCATTTCTTTCAAGAGAGACTTTCTGGAGCACAGTTAGAATGCTACTATCAGCTAGAGAATACTCACGTTCATACCCGGAATGATTTGGCAGATGTTTTCTACAAACAGTACCAGTACAATGCTAAATTGGCACCAAACTGCATGGAACTACAGAGTATGTCTATGGGCCACGATGAGAAGTTCAAAGAATACGCCCAAAAATGAAGAGATCTAGCAGGAAGAGTCCAGCCACCCTTGTCTAATAGGGAATTGGTTGACATGTTCATGGGAACGCTAACAAGTCTATTCTTCAATCATCTAATTGGAAATTACTCATCCGGATTCACCGAGCTGATATTGACGGGAGAACATATTGAAGCTGGAATCAAGAGTGGAAAGATTCAAGTCGAGACATCTTTAAATGCTGGGAAGAGATCTTTTGGTGGGAAGAAAGAAGTCAATGTTGTGTATGGTCAAAAGAATAGTGACAAAGCTGATCGCAACTAATCTGTGGGGGCAGTCTTGATCTCCAATCCCAAACCAGTGCAACCTCAACAAGACAACACACGTAGACAAAACACGCCAAGAAGACAGTTTACAAAGATAAACATGCCATTATCTCAAGCATTACAACACATGTTGAAAGCAGAGCTGATTACTTTGAGAGATCCTCCTCAGCATGTCAACACATCTTCTCTGAAGTACAATCCCAATGCAAGGTGTGCATACCACTCCAATAGCCCTGAACACGACACCAACAACTGTTGGGCCCTGAAGAACAAGATCCAAGACATGATTGAAGCTCAGGAAATTGAATTCGATCCTCCTATCGAAACCCCAAATGTGATTAACGCACCAATGCCCGAGCATGGCAAGAGTGGAAACGCCATTGATAATGACTCTTATGTCTTTGTTGTGAATGAGTTAACCACTCCCTTGATGACTGTCAAGAAGAATCTACTACAAGTCAACTTATTTCCAGGATGTTTTGACAATTGCCGTTACTGCGCAACCGAAACCAATGGATGTGCCTGGTTGGAGAGAGGTGTTCAGCGTCTGATAGACAACCAGGAAGTGCTATTCCTGAAAACTCTGTCTGTAGAGAGTTTGTGCGAAGATGTTTCCAAAAGCTTGAAAATCAAAGATGTAAGTGAAGCTATACTAGAAGTATGGGATACCTTGGTTAAGCCAAGCGGAAAGTTTGATTTCATGGTGAAATATACCGCCCTTGAAAGCTACAAGATTTCAATTGAAGACATCAAAGCAACCGGATGGGGAGATGATGACTATCCCGAAGAATATGTGGATGTGAACACAATAAGGATCACCTTTGTCGACCCTGCACCTAGAGTGGTACCTCTGAGTATTACATCACCCAGACCAGTTCCATATTCCTCTAACAAAGCTATACCTTGGAATTATGGAGCTGAAGTTTACTACTATGGCGTCAAGCAAGAACCATTGGCCATCGAAGACAACACAATTGAAGTTTCTAATCCTAATATCAACAATATCACCGGATCAACCAAAGTAACCAGAACCGGAAAAGTGTTTTCTCCAGATATCTCTCATCCGAATGACATTGTTGCACCAGTTCCCATTCCTGTTGTTGAACCAACTCCCGAGGCTCGAGGAAAAGAGAAAGTGACTCAACTTTCTCAGACAAAAATACCAAAAGAAGTTGTTGACAACACCTCCAAGCAAGAGATAGAGGAAATTCTGAAGATCATTAAGAAGAGCGATTACAATGTAGTGGAGCAGTTGGGACAAACCCAATCCAAGATTTCCATGCTAGCTCTATTGCTGTGCTCCGAGGCTCACGCTAAAGCCTTGGTGAAGTTTCTGAAGAATTCTCACATACCACAGACACCTCTGCTGACCAATTCAAAAGTTGTATTGCTAGCCTAACCGTAAATAATGGTTTGGCCTTTTCTGATGCTGATTTGACTCCTGCCGGAAGAAAACATAACAAAGCCTTGCACATTTCTATAGGGTGTAAGGGCACTACGTTGTCTCATCTATTGGTGGACATTGGCTCTGCTCTAAATGTCTTGGCAAGAATGCTCTCGACAGACTTGATGCTGAAGAAGTGGTCATGAAACCCAACGTGAGAGCTTTTGATGGTTTGAAGAGAAAAGTACTAGGAGAGCTCAACCTGCCGATCAAAGTGGGTTCCCAGACTTTTGACTCTACTTTTTTTGTGATGGATATTCGTCCAGCTTATTCTTGCCTGCTCGAACGCCCTTGGAAACATGGGGAAGGCGCTGTTACATTTACCTTGCATCAGAAGTTAAAGTACCCTATGAAGGGGAAGATCGTTACAGTGTGTAGAGAAGAAGAGTATACAGTAAGCCATTTGTAGTCATTCTGATACATCGAAAAGAAGGGGAATTTATCGAGACTCCATATTAAGCTTCCGAAGTAGTTCCAAGAGTCATGCCTGTCGATTCTCCTGTCACTCCTAATAGTACTAGAGTTGCACCGAAGATGGCCTCGCTGAAGGACACCAGAGTCGTAGTAGAAGAATGAGATTGTACTGTTTGGGGTCATCTACCCGAGTTTCCATTCAAATTTGATAAGACTGGTTTATGCTTCAATTCTAAAGGACAAAAGATGGTACGTCGTGAACTTACCGGTGGACCTCTGTTCCGCATCAACAAGAATGGAGTTCATGCTATAGAAGACGATGATGGTGACTTCGACATCAACAATTAGATCTTCCTAACTCCTGACAATGGACTCAATAATTGGACGACTAAGGATGTTATGCAAATCTCCTTTAGACAGGAGTAATTTTTTTCTGTTTTATGATTTTATGCTTTATGCTTTCGAATAAAAAGATTCTAAGCCTAGTGCCTTGTCCGGGGAACAATGGATCATTTATAAGGGTTATTATTTGTCATTTGCATATTTTTATTCAATAGATCATTGGACTTTTGCATTCAAATATTGTGTTCTCTGTCTTTCTTTTTACTTTATCACCTTTTCAAAAGCTACGTGTTCTTACACACACCCACGTAATAAACTACAGATCCACATTCACTCCGGATCAGGTCGATAACGACTCTTCTATTGCTAAATATGACTTTTATAATCCGATCTACCAAGTCGAAGATGAAGGTGAGGAAGATTATGAAGTTCTAGGAGAACTTGTCGGATTACTATAGCAAGAAGAAAAGACTATACAGCTGCACGAAGAACCAATCGAGGTTGTGAATCTAGGTACTGACGAAGACAGAAAAGAAATCAAGATAGGAGCGGATCTAGAAAACAATGTGAAGGAAAGATTGATCCAGATGCTGCGAGATTACATCGAGATTTTTTCTTGGTCCTACGAAGACATGCCTGGTTTAGATATAGACATTGTGGTACACCGGCTACCAACAAAAGAAGGTTTTCTCCCTGTGAAGCAGAAAAATCGTCGTATGCGTCCTGAGATGTCCGAGAAAATTAAGGCCGAAGTTATGAAGCAATTCAATGTCGGTTTCTTAGCCGTTACTTCTTATCCACAGTGGGTTGCAAACATGGTGCCCGTACCTAAGAAGGATGGCAAGGTACGTATGTGTGTGGACTACCGAGATCTGAATAAGGCGAGCCCGAAAGATGATTTCCCGCTTCCACATATTGATGTTTTGATTGACAATACCGCTCAGGATAAAGTTTTCTCTTTCATGAATGGTTTCTCCGGTTACAATCAGATTAAGATGGCACCTGAAGACATGGAAAAGACTACTTTCGTTACACAGTGGGGCACTTTCTGTTACAAGGTTATGTCGTTTGGGTTGAAGAATATGGGCGCAACATATCAGTGTGCTATAGTAGCTTTATTCCATGATATGATCCATCGCAAAATAGACGTCTACGTCGACAACATGAAAGCTCGATCACAAACCAAAGAAGAACATCTTGATCATTTGTGTAAGATGTTTTATAGACTGAAGAAATACAGTTTGAGGCTTAATCCAAGCAAATGCACATTTGGAGTCAGATCCGGCAAAATCTTAGGTTTCGTTGTCAATGGTAAAGGTATCGAAGTTGACCCCGCTAAGGTTAAAGTTATTCAAGAAATGTCAGCTCTCTGTACCGAGAAGGAAGTTAGATGTTTCTTAGGACGACTGAATTACATTGCCAAATTTATTGCGCATCTGACTGCTACTTATAAGCCAATCTTCAAATTACTAAAAAAAGATCAAGTAGTGGAACGAAACGACGATTCCCAGACAGCTTTTGACAAAATCAAGGAGTATCTACAAGAACCTCACATTTTGATGCCAACAGTTGAAGGAAGACCTCTGATCATGTACTTAACAGTATTAAAGAATTCAATGGGGTGTGTGTTAGGGAAACATGACAAGTCTGGTCGAAAAGAGTATATGCAATATACTACCTAAGCAAAAAGTTTACCGATTGTGAAACAAGATACTCACAGCTCGAGAAAACTTGTAGCGTTTTGGCTTGGGTTGCTCGCCGACTAAGACAGTATATGTTGACTCACACTACCTTATTGATCTCTAAAATGGATTCGATAAAATACATATTCGAGAAACCTGCTTTCTTCGGAAGAATAGCAAGATGGTAAATGATCTTGACCGAATACAACATTTAATACACTACTCAGAAGAAGATCAAGGGAAGTGTAGTAGATGATCATTTGGATCATCAAGCCATAAATGACTACCAGTCTATGCATTTCGAGTTCCCGGACGAGGATATTATGTTAGTCACCAATTACGAAGAGCCTAGACCAGATGAAGGACCTGATCCAGGATCCCTGTGGACCATGGTCTTTGATGGAGCTTCCAACGCACTTGGCAATGGTATTGGCATTGTGGTCATATCTCCCAAAGGAATTTATACACCTTTCATCGCCAGGTTATGTTTCGACTGTACCAACAATATGGCTGAATATGAAGCGTGCATCATAGGTATCAAAGCTGATATTGACTTGAGGATCAAATTCTGGCAAGTATACGGAGACTCGACTTTGGTGATTAGTCAGATTAAGGGAGAATGGGACACAAAGCATCCAAATCTCATTCCATATCAAGAACATGTGTTGAATCTGATCCCCTACTTTGAAGAAATCACTTTCAAGCACATTCCACGAGAAGAGAATCCGCTGGCAGAAGCGTTAGCTACCATGTCATCCATGTTCAAAGTCAGATGGGACAACGAGGCTCCTTATATTACTATTGAAAGACTAGACGAACCAGCATATTATTGTGAACTTGATACATAAGGAGTAGAGGAGAAACCTTAGTTCTACGCAGTGAAGAGGTATCTTGAGGCTCAAGAATACCCTGAGGGGGCATCTGTCAACGATAAGAAGTTTCTAAGAAGATTCACTGTCAAATTCTTTCTTAGTAACGACATCTTATACAAACACAACCATGACTTTGCCTTACTCTGGTGTGTAGACCAGAAGACAACTAAATGAATTTTGGAAGAGTTGCATAAAGGCGCTTTTGGTACTCACTCCAGTGGACATACAATGGATAAGAAGATTCTGAGAGCAGGTTACTACTGGTCCACTACAGAAGCTGATTGTTATCGATATTCCCGATCTTGTCACAAATGTCAGATATACGTAGATAAAGTGCATGTGCCTCCGGTCCCGTTGAATGTTCTGACCGCTCTGTGGCCTTTTGCAATGTGGGGCATTGATATGATTGGAGAAATCAAGTCGACCGCTTCTAATGGACACCGTTTCATCCTTGTTGTTATCGATTACTTTACCAAATGGGTAGAAGCAGCCTCATTTGCATCTGTTACCAAGAATGTTCTGGCTCGATTCATCAAGCATAATATCATCTTCTGATACGGTGTCCCTGAAAGGATTATCACAGATAATAGTACCAATCTCAATAACAAAATGGTTACCGAACTCTACACGCAGTTCAAGATAAAGCATCACAACTCTTCTCCACATCGGCCAAAGATGAATGGAGCAGTGGAATCCGCCAATAAGAATCTCAATAAGATCATACAGAAGATGATAGTGACGTATAAGGATTGGTATGAGATGTTTCCATTTGCTCTCCAGGTTATCGTACTTCAGAACGAACATCTACAGGGGCAACCCCATTCTCTCTTATGTATGGTATGGAAGTAGTTTTACCCATCGAGGTTCAGATACCCTCACTCAGAGTATTGAAGGATGCACAATTAGACGAAGACGAATGGGTCTAAACTCGACTTGACCAGATAAACTTGATTGATGAGAAAAGACTCACAGCCATCTGCCATGGGCAGATATATCAAAAATGCATGATCAAAGCTTTTAACAAGAAAGTCAAGCATCGAGTGTACCAAGTTGGTGATCTAGTAGTCAAGTGTATCATCATACCACAAGGTGATCCCAGGGGAAAATGGACTCCCACCTATGAAGGACCATTTGTAGTCAAGACAATATTTTCCGGTGGAGCCATGATACTGAGTACTATGGATAGAGAATTCCTCTCGCACTCTGTGAATGCATACATAGTTAAAAAATACTACGCATAAACGAGACCCGCTAGGTTAACTGGCCTAGGAAAAAATAAGGGCGTCCTGGAGAACCAAAAGGGTTCGGGAAAAAATTAGGGACCATATTAAAAAAATGTACACCCGACAAGTCGAAAACCTGCAAAGGTGGCTTTGGCAAAAAGGGGTATCCCGATAGATTGAAAACCTGAAAGGGCGGTCTAGGAAAAAGTTAGGGATTGAAGCGTATGACTATGTCTCGTCAAAGATCATCTACTTACAGACTTCACTACTATCAACTTCAAGTTCAAATGGCACAAATCAATCCAATCACCTTCTTCTGCCAGCAAGGAGATGAGATAGTCGAAAATATATGAGCAATAGCAGAGTTAAAACTCGTTGGGATTATTCCCACATAGCTTTTACTATTTTCCAAATATTTTCGACAATTTCCTCTTACTAGGATATTTGTCTCTTTGTACACGAACTACCTGTCTATAGGCTTACTTTTCAAATTAATATAATTCTTCCTTTCTAGTTCCAAACCTTTTATTTTTATCTGTTTTGTTTGCATAAATCCAATGATTTCTTTGAATGATTATATGCATCTGACAATAAATACATATTCACAATACACAAAAAGCGAACAGAAACAGAAATTACTACAGGCCCTGGGAATTAAGATGACAACCTAAGACACCAACACATCCCCGCAGAGTAAGTTTCACAGAAATATCCCTACAGAACAATCTCTACAATCCCCACGGAGCCATCACTCCCTTAACAAAGACATAATTCCCCAAAAAAATTATTAATCTATCATCTCCTATCAATAGTGTCCAACGCTTCTGTTTATCACGTTATTCCCCGAGCAGTGGTCATATCAACTCATCACGTTAGCCCCGAGCAGTGATCGTCTCAACTCATCACGTTAGTCCCTGAGCAGTGATCATCTACATTGTCACGTTAGTTCCCGAGCAGTGATCATCTCAACATTGTCACGTTAGTCCCTAAGCAGTGATCTTCTCAAATTAATCATGTTAGTCCCTGAGCAGTGATCGTCTCAAATTCATCACGTTAGTCCCCGAGCAGTGATCGTCTTGACTCATTAGGTTAGTCCCCGAGCAGTGATCGTCTCAACACATCACATTAGTCCCCGAGAAGTGATCGTCTCAACTCATCACATTAGTCCCTAAGTTGTGATCATATCAACTCATCACATTAGTCCCCGAGCAGTGATTGTCTTAACTCATCACATTAGTCCCTGAGCAGTGATTGTCTCAACTCATCACGTTAGTCCCCGAGCAGTGACCATCTACACATCAGTCCCCACACAATGAACATCAACTTTGTTACATTGGTCCCCGAGCATTAACATATCATCAACTTATTATGTTAGTCTTCGAGCAGTAATAAGCTATTCAAAACCACATCATTCCCTAGAAAGGGTTATACACAAGATATTCATCCCTAGCTGAGTATCACTCAAGGATTATCATCTTCCAACAACATCAGTATCTAGACCCAAAACTTGGTCAGATAGTGCATCAGAGGAATCCACATATCTCTTATCCCCCAGTCAGGGTCTCCAACAACTATATCCCCAAGCAGAAGTCAAAGATCTCCAGAAGAATATTCCCATCTTCTTCAAGATGGATATGTTTTGAAATACCACAACATCTACATTTATACATCATTCATAAAAATCATAACATGTGCATACATAATTCAAGAGCATCATTACATACGTGCATGCATCATAATATGCATAAAACTAACCTCGTTCTTTTAGGTTAAATTCTCAAACATGCGAAAATTATTCACAAACTTCTAGTTGAAAGGTCACGAGATTAATGCCCGAAACAAGACGGGAAAAATGTTTGTACGACCATAACGGTAGGAAGTCCCGAGACCAGACGGGTGTACCAAACAAAACAACTTGTAGATCAATTCCCAAAACAAGACGGGTCGACTAATCTACACAATCAAACAGTATGAACTCCTGAAACCATACGAGTTTACCAACAAACTGCAGACTATGGACTAATACCCGAAACAAGACGAGGAAATTATCTACGTCCTGACAAATACTCATCTCAGATAAAACCGATAGGAAGGTTTATTCTAACTCTCCCATCATCAGTATCTCTAGATGGAATCTTTAAGCCCATCTCCGACTACACATTGTTATCTCTACACCTGTAGAATGTTGCATATCTAGTTAAAAATCAATGCATACTAATAACTTCATTCAAAGACGAGCATGGAGTCTAACGTATGACTTACTCCCCAGCATCATCTTATCCAAATGGAATCTATAAGCCTATTCCAGTACATCGTCAACCCACTATCTCATTCCATACACCATCGTGTGCAAATTTCAGGGGCACTCGAGTGTTCAATCATCTTCTACCTTCAGGTCACGAAAGACAAGTATATCAATCTAACCCCTCAGGTACAAGAAGATTGAACAGGGGAAACTGTTATACCCCAAAATTTTCCCTCATATTTTTCAAGACAATACACATCTCCATACTCAAGAGTTCCTCAAGGGTTGACTAGATGGACCCTCTCCTAAGAAATCAACCCATAACTAGGGTTTTGATTCTCTCAAAGTCAAAGATGGTTTCTATTGCCTCAAGTGAGCATCATTCCTACTAATGTGTCTCAAGGTATCACCATGTCAAGTTTCAAGCCTCACAACTCAAGTTTTCTCAGTCAATTGCTCAGATGGTTGAAAATCAGTTGTATTGGACAAAAAGTTAATTGTGGTCAACATACAGTCAAACTTCATCATTTTTGGTCAACATCAAGATTTTGAAGTCAAATTCATCATTTGATCAAGGATTGATCATGATTCATCAAGAAAATTAAAGTATTGATCAAAAGTCAAAGTTTCTAATTTAGGGTTTTTTGATAAAAGGTCAACAGAAGTTTGACCAGGCATAACTTTCTCATACTTCATCAGAAATTTTTCCACCAAATCTCATTTTAAAGAGAACTCAATTCTATACAACTTTGTGTCTCACAAGCTTTGCCCAAAAATGCTTCATTTGAGATTTATATGTCAAGACATTATAGGTCCTTCTAAAAGTCAACAAAAGCCATCTTTTTCCAAAGAAGTGTACATGAGCATGGACGCTTCAATAAAGATGAAACCAAAAGGATCATTTAGAGAACATCTTAAGCTTTCTAAAAAGTCTAAGAACACTTCCAAATGATAAATGTTTAGCAAGTTATGGCTTGGGTAAAAATGGAAATTTTAAAGAAATGCAAGAAGAAAATATTGACCAAACTTGAAATTTTTCCAAATGGGTCTATATTTCTTTGATTCAAACTTGTTTCTAGTGTTGCCAAGATCCTTCAAGCCCATCCACACGCCATGGTTTCATTTATTTTTGGATTAATTCACTTTAATTCAAATTTAATTAAAATAAAATATGAAATTAAATAAAACAAGTGCAAGGCTGTAAATTCAAATTGCTTGAGGTCCAAGATACTCATGGAGAGCTGGCAATTTCGAAATATCTTTGATTGGTATTAGATTGGTGCAAGATTGAAGGAAAAATCAAGTTTTAATGAAAATTGGAAATCAAATATTTTTCTCATGAATGCAAGATATTCTCTACACAATTGTTGACCTAAATCCTTCCTTTATAAGTACACAAGACATTCAGATCACAAGGACACGAAATCTTTGCCTCCAAGAACCCTAACCTAGCTTGAAAATCCGTGACATCCAAGAAACTTGCAGGCCAAGAATTCAGTCGATTCAAGCCATTCCAAGGTTGCCAATCGATTCCTGGGTGCTCTCTAAATCGTTCCTGACCTTCACAATCGACCAAAGAATCCAGAATTATTCAATCCCGATCACGGTTCACCTCAGATTTTTGAATTTCAATTTCTTACACACATGCATATTTAATTTAATTTAACCATATATTTGTGTTTGTGATGAAGTTTCGATGCTTTCTGTATGGTTTAATTAGAGTTTGAGTGCATGTGAATCCACCATTGCTAGGGTTTGAAGCTCCGATTTGGGGTTTTCTTGTTTAGGAAAAATTAGACAAAACGATGAGTACCATCGTGCTTAGGATGTCAATTGCAATCGAACCATGGTATCACAAGTAATTCATATTGCTTATATTTGATTTTTGAAAATTGCAGGTGCTATAGTGACAGACACGACCGTGGGTAAAAGGTTTACCCACAGATTGACTGTCGGTAAAGGTTTCAGAAATTTGAATCGGGGACGACGCCCCTTGCGCGCGCGTTTTTCTTTTATATATTTTAAATTTTATTTTTATTATATATATTTTTCCTTCTATTACACTAACACCATGTGCAGGTGGCTCAAATGGCAAGGTTTTGTGTCGATGACTTCAAGGGCATGGGTTCAAGCTGATAACACGAATTTATATAACATATTTGACGTAATTTTCATAGATAATATTACTATTTTTATTTAATTATTCTATTTTATTTCCGTATTATGTTGGTATTTCTTTCGTTTCAGGAATTTGCATTAAAAAAAGATTTATTGAGCAAAGGAATAAAATCGAGGAAAAATCGGATTAAAAAGATAAAGAAATGAAGCAAAGGGGTAACAATAGTAAAAGGATGGGTAAAAGAAGGAGAAAACAATTATACAAGCCAAAAGAGCAAAGCCCAAAAGAGAAAAGCCCTTCAGTCCACTAGTTGTGACGGTCGTCAGCCATCTGCCACGACCGTAAGACATCCATGAAGCGCGTGACGACCGTAACACCATGGCCACGACCGTAACACGGGAAAACATGAAACCTGCTCGTAACGCACTTGTGACGACCGTAATGCGCCTAATATCAGTTACAGAACAAGTGCAGAACGTGGAAAAGCTTCAGCAGAGAAACTTCTCAACCACCCACTCATGCCACGTTCAACCCACTTCTCCCACTTTCTTCTTTCTCTCCCATGTTCTCCCACGTTTTGGCAGTTTACCCATGATCTCCATTACTCTTCGTATGAAATTGGAAAAGGGTAGTTACTAACAAAGGCTATAAATACAGCTTCAAAGCTTCAGAGCAAGGGTCGGCGATTTCTTCCCGAACAATCGTTCTTCCATTTCCGCATTTTTATTTTTCAGTTTTGTATTTTTATTCAGTTTGTACTTTCATTTTATTTTTCCAGTTTCTTAGTTTTTGATTTTCTATTTTAATTTCTTTGTTTCTATAATTTTCTCACAACAATTTCTACACCGGAAATTGTTGTGTAATTTTCACTGATCTAACCTTACGTTAGATCTAGTGCTTTTTATTTCCTTGTTGCAATTTTCTTTTCGATTCAAGTGAAGAACAAGATTATTCAAGTGTTATTATTTCCAGGTTCTTAATATAATTATTTTATTTTGTTTTAAATATTGTTGCTTGATATTTATTTATTTAATTATGGGAATGTTTAAATATATTGAACCTTATTATTTAGGCAAATCCGAATTAATAAATATGTCCGGCTAAATCGTTTAGGTGTCGGTAAGTAATAGTAGTAAAAGTAGGAATTGAATTGTTTCTAAGCTAAGATATTAATTAACATAATTTCTGGTTATAACTTTTTATAATTAAAATCCATCTTTTCGTTACGAAAGTAAGATAAGTAGAATAGGTTAGGATCGAGATCACGAAAGTGTGAGGTTTTAACCGGATAGCTAAAGTTAGGCATTTGATTTAAATACAGTGAAAGCGCTTTAAAACAAATTAGAATTAATTAAGTTTCCAAAAAGTATGTTCTAAACACTTATAGGCTAGCGAAAGCAGGTATAGGGCTTTAGACGTGTAATCCGAGATAAGACCACGAAAGTGTGAGTTGAGGGTTTTTAAACTGATTAATTCTACAAATAAATTAAGTTAACCATCTTTATACGCTTAGGTTCAATTTAATCCGCTTAGGTTCACTACGTTACGTACCGATATCCGTTTTATTTATATTTCTATTTTTCCTTAAACCAAAATCTAAAAGAATTATTCGCCTTAGTATACGTAACTTAGGATAACAATATATCGATTTATAGTCTCTGTGGGTTCGATATCTTTTTAAAACTACGCGATAGGACTGTGCACTTGCGGTCTCCCGATTCATAGACGATAAAGTCCTGCGATCACAAGCCCTGCTAGGGCCATTCTATTTTTTTTAACACTAATTCTCTTGCATTTTTTTTCTATTTTATTTTAATTTTCCTTTTGTTTTTAATTTCTTTCATAAATTATTTTTAAATACAATAAAAAACCCTAAAAAATATTTTATTTTAGATTTAGGTTCATAAAATGTTTAATTAATTTTAGACACAAAAATATTTTATTTTTCCTTTCATTTAAAATTATTTTCTTAATTAAATGCTAATTAATTAGAAATGGGGTTTTTCTTAATTAAAATCAACTCCAAAAAATACCAAAAAAATATTTTTCCTTTCAATTAGGGTTTAGGACACTTATGTCTCCATTCAAACATTTTTCTTATTATTTATTTCTTGCTTTTTCGCATTTAAAATTATAGAAATCGATGTATAGGTCGCAAGGATATTTTTGTAATAGCGTATATTTAATTTCTCGCACTTAACTTTTTGCACCTCCAATAATGTAACTGCCCCAAAGCATTATAATAGCATAGGGTTTATTTTCCATAATTTTACTTTCTGCACTCTCTTATAAACTGTCTATAAACTGCCTAGATGTATGCTAATAGGATTGTATGACAAGACTAATCAATCAATCTTAGAATAACCTAATCTCCAAGATAAAATAACTAAATTGAACACACTTATCACACTTGCATCCCCCTTAGGGTATCCTCTCTTGTATCTTTACGAATAACAATGGTCATGTCCCTCAAACGTAGGGATACCATTAGCAAAGACGCTTACAAATAATATCATCACAAAGATTATAGTCCCTCGATGACCCTCGATCTTGCCTACGAATATATGATCTCACCCCTCGATTATTGCCTATGAATAAGTGATGATCGTCCCTACGAATGCTAAGGTATCCTTACATGTTGCCTTCAATGACCATACGATGACCCTACGCCTGTCCCTTCACATCCAACGGATAGAGTTACCTATCAAATAATGGTATGGATAGCCCTATCCTAAAGGAGAAGGAAAATAACAAGAACGACCCTTCCTGAGTAGGTAATAAGACTTTTAATTGCTTGCTCCAATCCAATCAAATATAATTTTCACACCTCACACTCTTTTCAAAAACTATTTTTCAAATAAACACTATGTATACATTCCAACGAGAATCATTACAAAGTTACATTTTTTTCAAACGAACATTTCCAAACACTTCGTATGCATTCTTGAGGACTGATACAAGAATCACTACGAAGTTAAAGCGAAATACTTTTCAAATAATTTTCAAAATACTTTTCAAATCACACACACACATAAAGCAAGTTTTCAAACAAAAAAGTGAGCTAAGCAATTAAGAGCCTGTAGATAACTACAGGTGGAAAAGGTGCTAATACCTTCCCTTTTCATAATTACCTCCCGTACTTAGAATCTATCAAAGGTTTTTCCTATTATTTTCACCTTTCCTTTATTGGATAAAAAAAAGTCGGTGGCAACTCTTGCTATCTGCAAAATTTTCCATAAAATGCAAAACAAATAAGTCAGTTCTCCCACCGTGTTACACATGGGTACTGACTTTTGCCTATCTTGGCTCCGAGATAGGTATGTAGAGCTAGTGCAGTAGTCTATGTATGAGGCAAATGGTAGGGTGTACATGTTACAACTTGTAGGATAAACTATCTTAACATATAATTCTCACATATATATAGATGTGATGTACACGATTATATTTACTATCATTGACCATGTGATCTAGGTATGGGGTGTGTTGCATTAAATGGGATATATTATTAACTTGGAGAGACAGGGCAGTTTGCCGGTTATATGAGTCTATTTCAGGTATATAAATTGTTATTTCTTATTAATTTAGCTCTTATTTATGACATTTGTTGATCTACTTATGTTTTTTAGTAGTGTTGAATATATGAGCACTTCCCGTCCTTTTGTGATAAGCGGGTTACTCCTACCACTATTGGCTCCACACAATCCAACATATGGAAGGCTAGCCATGCACTCTTTGGAGTACTAGAAGAGGATTGATGCACTGACTATAGAAGATGTCATATGGACACCCAATCCATCGAGAGTTTGACGACACTCTCCTTTTCTACTTTTCTGTGATAGGGACCTTAGTGGCTAGACACTTACCAGAGAGGTGTATGTGCCAGTTTTGGTATGTCCATAACATCCCTTGACCACTCTTAGTTGTGCCAGTTGAGGACATTAATATATGGTTTGTGGGTAGCATTGCCATCTCTTCCAGATGGTGATGCTTATGTTTTGGCATCGCAGGCAGTACACATAGCCCGTGGGGGACATGTCTAGATTTTTTTTGCATTATTCATATATTATTTGTATATTTACTCAAACATTTGAATCGTATAGTTTATTAGATAACAATATATCACTTTTATTATTGTGGGACTAACATTACTTAACATTTGACAATTAACATAACTTAACACGTGAC
Source organism: Vicia sativa (assembly GCA_021764765.1). NCBI lineage: Eukaryota > Viridiplantae > Streptophyta > Magnoliopsida > Fabales > Fabaceae > Vicia > Vicia sativa. The sequence goes on from CM038796.1 coordinate 238,594,740, forward strand.
AATTAACATAACTTAACATAGACAATTACATAACTTAATAAAACAATAATAAATAACAAATGTTAGACACTACTAGATCATTTTGAGTGTTTCAATATCTTGATTTTATTGTCGATATTTCTATAAATTTTGGCATCAAACTCGACTGATCCTTTTGTTTTCTTATGGTGATATGTTATCCATATAACTTTCAAATATTCAGCTTAATTATGACATATTTCAGATTTTCTTTAGTTTCAATCTATACTGCACAAATTCAATCTTAACCACTTATCTATTTCTAGCATGTGTTAACAGATTATCTAATAAGGATCTCAGAACAATGAGACTGGTGGTGTCATCGGGTAGTAAAACATTATAAGGAGGTTTCATACTGTCGAAGGAGACAACTGCCATAAATGAATATTGGGACATTCTAAGATGTTTTTAAAATTCACATGATCTCAATTTATACAAGTTTGGATTCATTATAGACCACACATTATTGTCGATGCAATCACAACCGTAATAAACTGTAGGCAAAATTTTAATCGTTGAAATTTAAACTATCAAACTTTTGTAACCCATCTAAAAGTATGGTAAATGCATGTGGTTTTTTTTTATAAAAAAAGGTGATTTTACACTATTGGATTTTACAGAAATTTGGAAAAAACTGATAATCTACGATGTTTTTAAAAAAACATTATGTTTTTTACGCGTCGTTTATTTTGAAAACTCAATAAAAATTCATACCAGATTTTTAAAATAAAATATCAAAATTTTAATTTACACTACCAAATTTTTAACTTACACTATTAGATTTTTGTGCACTTTGTTTTTATAGAAAATTATGACAAAATCGTGAGGTTTTAACATGACACTCCTCAAATTTAACCTGGCACCACCCAATTTTCAAAATTCCAGAAATATCTTTGGTGAGATGGGAAAACTTTCTAACGAAATTTTCGATAAGTGTATTGAAATTTCGGGTATATAGCAAATTTCTAGTAGGACCTTGCAAAATTTCCGAATCTTTAAAATTTACGGTAGTACATTTGAAATTTTCAGTATTCCGGAAATTTCTAATTTACCAGATAGTACCGGAAATTTGAAAAATACATAAATTTTTGATAGTTCATTTATTCAAGTTTTTTTGACGACCATGATTTTTTCGATGTCTTTGGAGAATTATGATTGCACCGACAAACTTGTGTGGTCTAGAATGCATCACCATTTATATAAATAGGGTATTTAGGATTTAGAGAAAGACATCTTAAAAAATACCTCTTCCTCAATTTATGATTAAAGCGGAAGTGTGTTTCAACGGAAACAACTCTCCTGTTGAATCACAGAAGCAGTCACATTCACAAGAGCAGGTGCCTCCATGGGATCATGTACCTCATCGGCAGTAGAAACTCTGGCAGTCTGTCATCGGAGTGCGTGAAATTGCGCATGCTGCTTAGCCAATTGTTTTCGGTGAGATCCGATCATAGCATGTTGTCATGCCTGTGGCTCGAATGCATATGCCTCATCAGCCAGGGCTTGAGCTTCCGCTCTAACAAAGTGTCTGCCCGCAAAGATATCGTCTCTGCCTCTGGTCCTCACTGAAACAAAGAAAAAGGAAGAAAAAATAGTAAAATAAATTGTAAAAAAATGAACTACCGTAAATTTCAAAATTTTCTGTATTATAAGTGAACATCCGAAAATTTTAAAATTTCTAGTATAAAAGTATTCACAGTAATCGAAATTTTGAAATTTCCTGTTAAAATATATTAGAAATTTAAAAATTTCCGTACAAATTACTTGATATCTGATATGCACTTGAAATCTCCGATATCGTCTTTGGAAATTTAGAATTTTTTATGTTGTATTGAAAATTTGAAAAATTTAAGAATTTTTGATTGAGATATTTTTTAATCTTTTCATACACTTTGGAAGTGTTATTATGTACAATTGAATGGCATGTTAAAACCTAAAAAATAAACATCTTACATATCAGCAACGCAAGATTTTATTGCGTGCCCTTACAATAAAGTTCAATAAAATTTGAGCCTGATTTTTGGCCCAATCCAATACCAGCTTGCTTATTTTATATGTTGATAAAATCTGAAATCTAAACCCACAAAAAATGACTCAAAACCAAACAAAACCAAAAAGGAGAATAAATAAAGAATAAAATCAATAAGAGTGAGCATTTATAGTGGAGGAATACATTTTTGTTTATTTTTGGTGTGACAAAAATTGTAGAGTACCATGTTGTTCACCAATGTGTTCTGTCCCGTTTTAAGACACTGTTTGGCACATTGAGAAGGACTATAACTTGTTCTATTTTATCTCTTCAGTTTCATCCTTTTAAGTGAAACTATATTGTACGATTTTTTCTTTATGATTTGTCCTGTCCTATTCTATTTTAACACACATCAAAATATAAAACAGAATTCATTCAATTCACGTGTTCTGTCCTATCCTTTTCTCGTTGACAAGATGTCCTGTTCTTATTCTGTCTATCAATTATTGGAATTTTTCTTTTTTTTAATTTTTACCTTCAAACCTCATTGTATCGTTTTTATTAATGATTTTTTCATTCATTAAATCTCAACTACTGGTTTTTTTATATTTTAAATAACAGTAAGAGCATGTTATACATATTTTAAAATTGGGAAAATTACATCAGATCTATTAAATTTTTAAATATACAGATATCTTCTTTTACACTGTGTTTATTTCAATACATAGATAGAGGAAAGAAAGCCAAGGGAAAGAAAGATGAAAGAAAGATTAAACTTCATTTATTTGGATCAACAGAAAAACCAGAAGGTAAGAAGTGGCAGCTGGGACCCACACCAAAAACCTTTCCTCCCACATATGGACGAAAAGTATGTATTGAACTTGTTTTTATAGTGAAATGACAAAAAAAAACCAACTTATATTTGTAATTATTCTTATTCTTTTCACTTTTTTTCTTCTTTCATATGGACTATATTTAATTTCACTTTTAACATTATTTGATGTAGGGCAACACTGTAATTTTTTTTTTTGAGGTAACGTTGCAATTGTAATGTTGAAGAATTATCATTTGTTACTTTTTTTTGTTGTTGTTCATGTTAATTGATTTACATTTTATTTATTTTAAAATAGAAAAAAATATTATTAATTAATTTAAAGTTATATTATTTATTAAAGATGCAAAACAATAATAAAACAAAATAAATTAATACCTTTTTAAAATTTAAATTATTATAATGTTTTGTTATATTAAATTTTATTGAAGGTAATTAACAAGATATTACACAACATACAGTTTATGAATTGGAATTTATTTTGCATGTAAAAAAATTTAAATTATGTGTTCATATATATATATATATATATATATATATATATATATATATATATATATATATATATATATATATATATATATATATATATATATATATATATATATATATATATATATATATATATATATATGAGAAAAAATTATATAAGAATGTGAGTTAAAACTGAATTGTCAAAATTAAATTATTATTTTCATTAAATCATGAGTCATTAATAGAAAAAAGAAATTATTAATTAAATTTAAAAAAAATATTTAAATTTCAATTATTTATTTTCAAATCTAATGGTGCATATTCATTTTCGTATTCTCATATATATATATATTTTAAAAAGAATGGTTGAGATTAAATTGTGATCTTCACTAAATCATGTGTCATTAATAGAAAAAAGATTTAGTAAAAATCTCAATTTAATCTCAATCTTTCGTTTTTAAATCCAACGGTTGTTATTCATTCTCACATTCTCATATAAGTTATCAATTTTCATATGATATGCCCTCATATATATATATATATATATATATATATATATATATATATATATATGACTAAATATCCATATTAGTCCCTTATCTCTATCACTGGGTTCATTTTGGTCCCTCAACTTTTAAAAAGACCAATTTCATCCCTTATCTCTCTAAAACGCTCCATGTTGGTCTCATCCTTTAATTTGGCTCAAACGAGTTAATATTTGCACTTGTGACAGTTGGCTTGGCACTGGATGATCATCTTCTTCGTTTTATAGTTTATGAAAATATTTTTTTTCATAATTTATAAATCCATATTCATTTAACCTTAAAACTATAAAGATTAATTCTAACTAAAAATCATAGTTTATCTAAAACTGTATGAACTTTAACACCAATTTCTCAAGACTAAAATAATTAACCCCAAAATCAGTTCCACCGCCGATCAAGTACCCATTTTTATAAGTTAATATTGGAAAAACAAAACCGAAAAAGCAAAGATCTAAGACTCTGAAAATATGATAAACTACAATAAATAAAATCATGAACGATAACCATGGAGTGTGAAATCACTTCTTCTTGGCTGAAGCTTTGGTGACCTTGGCTCTAGTTGGGTCATTCTTCTCCACACTCTTGATGACTCCAAGAGCAACAATCTGTCTCATGTTCTTTGCTATTATAAACTAAAAATTATTCAAGACCCAATTTTTTTCTTCAACACAGATTGAAAATCCCTTTCCTTCATCACCAAAAGAAATCGCAAAAATGATTTTCAATTGGGAGAGATCACAAACCCAGATCTAAAATCACAGATCAAAAAATGATTTTCACATACACAGCTTGTCGTCGCCAGCTTGTCGTAATCAGTGTGGTCCTTTATCCCATCACCACACTTATTTTCATCTCTACTTCCCGTGCAACAATCAGCGGCATTGAAGGTTGAATTGAAAATGGTGAGTTTAGGGTTTTTGGATTTTTCCAAAAAAAATGGATTTTTGGAGTTTAGTTTAGATGAAATGGATAAATAAGATAATTAGATTTTTCATTTATTTTTGGAAAATTGCATTAATTTTTTTATTTTCTTTGCTTTTTTTAATAAATTTTATTTATTATGTTTCATAAACTTGATAATTTTAATTTATTCCTATAAGACATGATAATTTTAATTTATTCCTATAAGACAATTCACATATTTAATTGGCAAAGTAATTAAGAAAAATGTTAACTGGCCCAGTGGTAGTCCATCTTGCCCATCAAAGGATGAGTTCTTGGTTCGATTTCAAGGAAATGCAAGTTTTTTGGAATATTTGTTAGAATTTTGATGACCTAATGAGTATATGCCACATCACTTCCAGGTGTATGCTAAAGTGGATCTTTATTTTGACTTTGACTAACAAACTTAATGGAAAGGACTAACCTGACACTATTTAAAGACATAAGGGATCAAATCGGTCTTTTTTAAAGGTAAGAGACTAAAATGAACCCCAAAATAAAGATAAGGGATCAAAAAAGATATAAAATTAAGGAAATAAATCGGTATATATATATATATATATATATATATATATATATATATATATATATATATATATATATATATATATATATATATATATATATATATATATATATATATATATATATATATATATATATATATATATATATATCATCAAATTTGTGTAAAAACATATATAAAGATTAATGTCAAATTTTCTTAATAAATAATTTAATAAAAAACAAACAAAAGTATTAGGAATATTTTTGTCATTATGTAAATATATCTATTATTTTTTCCTCATTTTTTAGTTTTCTTTCGTTTCACAAACAATTAAATAATCATTCTATTTTGCACTCTCTTTCTTTCCTTTCATTTTCTCTTCTCATCCAAACATACCATTAGTTTTAAAATATACATTGACTTGTTTTAAATTTTTATATATTAAAGAAATATTTTAGTGGCAAGAAAAAAATTATATATATATATATATATATATATATATATATATATATATATATATATATATATTACTGTGTCGATTGTTTCACTACGTATCTATTTTGAAAGGAATCAAACTCTAAAAAAAAGATAATTTCTCCATCTTAGAATTTTTTTTTTCTTTTTTCTACTTTATTTAATATTCTCTACCAATCTATTTTTTTAGGTTTAGTATCGAGACGAATTTAATTCTATTACAATAGAAATTCTAATGTTTTTTTTTCTAGAACATGAAAATGTAAAAACAACGACATAATCATATGGTTCAAATTAATTGTGCAGTTGGAAAAAAATAAAGAACTAAATAATCTTGTTCATAACATGTGATTGACTAATTTTACGGTACACGAAATTCTCTAAATAGAGTCGAAAAAACTAGAAAGAACCATTAGAAATTTATTAACAAAAATGAAGTTCTTTTTACTAGTCTAATATGTTGATAAATTGACATTCCTAAAAATTCATTTCAGACAATTGAATAGCTTTCTCAAATTATTTTTTTAAGAATAAAAAAATTTGTGCCAAAATATTAGATACCAATCTAATAAATCTAATGAAAGATTATATGTATTTTCCCTTTGAAATTTAAATGCATTTGTTTAGTAAAACAGGATATAGTATTTGATGGTTAATGCATTCAAACAATTGTATAATGCACTAAATAAAATCATATAGTTTTTACTGTAATATTAATAAATTACATAAAGAAAATATAAGAGAGAAAGATGAATTGTATAGAGTTTATATGGGAGAGATATAGGAAAGGTACTAATTAAAGTACATCTAATACAAAATTAACTAATACTATCGTTACATGACCGTGACAATATTTCTTAGGATAAAACACATTAATGACATGAACAATCATATAGAGCCCGGGAAGAGTAAAAGCAACGTGACTGTCTCATACTATATTTGAAGGAAATTTGAGTAAAAGGAAAAGTAACAATAATGGAATCAATCACTATCAACAACAACTCATATGAAATTTCTTTACAATCCATATCTCAAGGATCTTACAATTTCTTCACCTTTCTAACTTTACTTTCTTCTCAGTAATAAAGTTTTGGTTTTTTAATGGAGCCATATAACTATATTGTGTAGAGTGGAGCACATAAAGCTAAAGGAGATAGCAAGTAAAGCTAAAATGATAGGTACTGGAATAACATTTGCAAGAAAATAGCTAATGGCATTATACAGTTAAAGTGGAACATTTGTTGCAACTAAATACATTTGCTGCAATTAAATAACAACAGTTAAAGTGGAACATTTGTTGAAAGAATTCCTTGGGAGGGTTATATCTTTGTTTTTTAAGTGAACTATTGAATTTTTCAAATTAATTTTCAAATTTATAATTAATGTTTTAAAAGATATAATTAATTTCACAATTGTTATTATGATAAAAATTTAATATAATTTATTTTACGTGTTTTAAACTAATTTTAAATTCATCTTCCCATCAGCTACTTGCTCTCGAAGATAATGGAACCTCATTTCGATGTGCTTGCTTCGACCATGAGCTATCAGATTCTTTGCTAGGTTGATAGATGACATGTTGTCGATCTTCGACCAAGTTCATCATCCAAGTTGCTTGACATGCACAAAGAGAAGCAATTATGTATTCTACTTCGCATGATGATAATGTCACAACTAGTTCCTTTCTAGAACTCCAAGCAACTGGAGCACCACCTAACATAAACACATATCCTGCTTTGGATTTTCGATCCTCAACATCACTACACCAGCTCGAATCTGTATACCACACTAACTTGCATTATTTTCCTTTATCAGCTGCTGAAAATAAAGTTCCATAGTCGAGAGTTCCTTTCAAATACCTCAATATTCTTTTTGTTGCTGCTAGGTGTGATACCTTTGGCTTTTGCATGAATCTACTCACCATACCCACATTGTATGCTAAGTCAGGCCTTATATGACAAATGTATATTAAGGACCCAATAAGTCTTCTATATTGGGTTGGGTCGACATCATCTTCTTTAGAGTCTTTCGACAGTTGCAGTCTTGTTTCTGCAGGTGTCGAAGTCGAATTGCATTCCTCCATCTCAAATCTCTTGAGAGTTTCTCCTGCATATCTTCTTTGATACATCATCAAACCTCCACTAGTCCTTTAGAATTAGATGCAAAGGAAATATGAAATATCACCCAAATTAGACATTTCGAACTCCTTGCTGAGATCACCTTTGAAGTCTTCGATCTCCTTCTTACAACTGCTTATGATCAACAAATCATCAATATTGAGACATAGTATAAGCAATTCACTATTGCTTCTTCTTACATATACTCCATGTTCAGTTGTGCACTTCACAAATTCCTTCTCCCTTAGAAAACCATCATTCTTCTTGTTCCAAGCTCTTGAAGCTTGTTTCAATCCATACAGGGCTTTATGAAGCCTGTACACCTTTCTCTCCTTGTTATGTTTCACAAATCTAACTGGTTGTTTAACATAAACCTTTTGGTCTAAGGGTCCATCCAGGAATGCACACTTCACGTCCATCTGACATATGTGCCAACAGTTTATTTTTGCTAGGCCGACAACCAACCTGATTGTTTCGATCCTAGACACAGGTGCAAAAACTTCACCGAAGTCAATTCCTTCCTTCTGGAAAAATCCTTTCGCCACTTGCCTTGCTTTTTGTCGAGTTACTTCCCCTTTAGGATTCATCTTCACTTTGTATACCCACATGATATCAATTTCCTTCTTGCCTTGAGGCAATTAGACAAGTGACCAAGTGTTGTTGTCTTCGATGGACTTCACTTCTTCGTTCATTGCTTTCACCCACTTCGAATGTTTCAATGCTTTATCTGCATTGACAGGTTTGACATCTGCATAGAAAGCATAATGTACCATCTCTCCTTTGTTATCAACTACATCATCTTATGGGACCACACAATCTTCCGACCTTGCAGGCATGCGTCTTGCTCTCTGAGGTTGGCTTGTGCTTGGTTGATCTATAACTGCTGGTTTCTCTTGTCGAACTTCTCTTTCGACTTGAGTTTCTGGTTCTTTAAGTAAAATTTTAACAGAATATTTCTTGACATTTCGGATCTAGTCTCACTCTTTAAGCTCGTCTATGATCACGTCCCTGCTGATCACAATCTGCTTGTTCATTAGGTTGAATAAATTGTAACCTCCTGTAGAATGATATCCCACTAGAATCATTTGACTCAACTTGTCATCAAGTTTTCTTCTCAACTGATCTGGCACATGTTTATGTGCAATAGATCCAAATACCTTCAGATTACCCAAGCTAGGTTTTACACCAGACCAACATTCTTCTTGAGTAATTCCTTCCAGCTTCTTTGTCGGACATTTGTTCAAAATATATGTTGCAGTCGACACAACTTAACCCCAAAACTCTTTAGGTAAATTTTTGCCTTTCAACATACTTCGAACCATATTCATGATAGTTCAATTATTCCTTTATGCAATCCCATTCTACTGTGGAGTGTAGGGTGGCACCACCTCATGCACAATCCCTTCTTTTACACATATCCTGTCGAAATATTTCGACACATACTCTCCACCACCATCAGTTCTCAAAAATTTGAGCTTTCAATTGCTTTGTCTTTCGACGATAGACTTGAATTTGGAAAATACCGTGATCACTTCACTTTTCTTCTTGATCATGTTAGTCCACAGTTTTCGACTAAAATCATCTATGAACATAACAAAGTATTTATTAACTCCAAACGAATCTACCTAGATTGGTCCATATACATCAGAGTATATGACTTCGAGAATAACCTTCAACTTGCTTCATGCACCCTTGCTGAAGCTATTCTTGTGTTGCTTCGCTTGCACACATTCTTCACACACTTCGTTTGGATTGTCGATTTATGGCAATCTTGAAACCATATTCTTTCTCTTTAAATTTTTGATGTCTTTGAAGTTGAGATGGCCTAGTCGATAGTTCCATATCAATTCGTCTCTGCTAGCTACAGTCGAAAGGCACTTGTGCTCCATTACATTAAGTTCGATCTTGAAGGTTCTATTCTGGGACATAGGAGCCTTCAAGATTAGCCTTCCATTCGCGTCGACAACTCTCATCATCTTGTCTTCGACAGTTACTTTGTAATTCTTTTCGACCAACTTCCCTATACTAAGAAAGTTGCTCTTCATGCCTGGAATGTATAGTACGTTCGAAATTACTGCCCTTTTGCCACCTTTCCTCATGATCATAACATCTCCAATACCTTCAGCTGCTAGAGTATTGTCATTTGCAAATTTCACCATGTTCTTCATTGAGGGCTTTAGATTGACAAACCAATCTTTTCTTCCAGACATGTGTGATGAGCATCCTGAACCCAAGTACCATTGATCCTTGAATTTCTCTTCATCTCTTGTTGTGACCATCATCAACGTCTCTTCTTCTTCATGCTTTGCGAACTTTGCATCACTTTCTTGATTCTTTCACTTCTCTGGACAATCACTCGAATAGTGACCATAATTTTGACAATTCTAACATTGAATGTGACTCTTGTCAAGCTTTAAACCACCACCTCTTACTCTATTTGCAACACCACCTCTTTGGTATCCTTGGTATGGTCTTCTTTGATTCGACACGTTTCCTTTGTTCTGGTTTCCTCTACCAGTCGAATTGTTGTAGCTACCTCTACCGCTGTCGAAGCACTTTCCTTTGCCTTTGGTTTCTTTTGTTGAATTTGCCTGAAAAGCCACATCACTCTTTGTCTTGCCTGCAGCTCTTTCATTCATCCTTTGTTCATGAGATTCAAGTGTCCCTTGAAGCTCTTCCTTTGTCAATTTCAACAAATATTTCCATTCTTCGATAGCCACCACCACGTGGTCGAACTTAAGAGCCAAAGATCTCAAAATATTTGAAACAACAGCTCTTGTTGTTAATTATTCTCCATATATCTTGATTTGATTCACTAGTTTTGTAACTCTAGTAAAGAAATCAGATATGCTTTCACTATCTTCCATATGAAGCAATTCATACGTTCTCTTATGAGTTTATAACCTCACCTCTTTCACCTTTTTTGCGCCTCCAAATGATTTCTCAAGAATATCCCAAGCTTCTTTTGTAGATTCTGTATCACTAACCTTTTCGAAGTTGTCTAGACTCAGACATTGAAGAATTATAAAGAGAGCTTTATAACTCTTCCTCTTTGATTCTGTATGTTCTTTATTTTCTTCTTATGTAGCATCATCTTCAAGCTCTTTAACTCCATCCTTTACAAGATCCCATATACCTTGACAACAGAATAAAATCTTCATCTGCTTGCACCAATTCTCATAGCTATCTACTTTCATAATTGGAAGACTTGCTGGATAATTTGCATTCCCATAACTCACTGCCATCGTGAATTCTTCTTCCACGATCGTTCTTGATCGTTCTTGATCTTCCCTTAAATCGATCAACTGGAGCTCTTGATACCAGATGTTGGAAATCCACCACAATCTATGATGAATTTCTATCAATCTTGATGAACAAGATTGATATCACCACACAATAGCAATGGACAATTAAAGAAAAGAAGAAGAAGAAGGAAATATTTTCTGCAGAGTTTCTCTCTGTCCACAAATTGTGGAGAATTTCTTATTCACTTTGCAATTGCAAAATTCTATGAATGACTTCTTGATTGATTACAAAGATTGGGGTTACTCCCTCTATTTATAGATTTAGTTTAGCTTGCTCCCTAAGCTAAGGCCCAAAATTATAAAAGTCCAAAATATCTATTTGGAACTAAATCCAATATAATCTATTCTAAATTTAAATCAAAACTAAATCTAAATCTAAAACAAACTTATTATGTCGAATTCTGAACAACCTATTCGGCCACAAGCTCTTCGACTGGGTCGACTTCCCTTCGACACACACAATTTCAACACACATAAATTACTTTCAACACCTTCATCAGTTTGATGTCTGGTCCGGTTTTAAAACACTATCTTTCAATTAAAAATCAATTTATAACATGCATTAATATACATTATTTATGATATTTATTTGTAAGTTAATATCAATTAATAAAATAGAAATAATTATATTTAAATATATTAATTAACTAGAAATTAATATATTTTAAAAAATTGGACATTAATTAGAATAAATTAAACTAAAAATTAATATAAAATATATTTACTAATTATATTAAAGTGAAAATAAATTAATGTTATTATATATATTAAATTGGAAATAAATTAAAATTATTATATATATTAAAATGGAAATAAGTATATTTTAAAATTTTAATATTCATTAAGAATAAACTGAAAATAAAAATATATCTAATTAATTAATTAATTAAAAGTAAATAATAAACTGAAAGTAAAAATATATCTAATTCATGTTTTAGCATAATATTTGAGTTTAATATATTTCAGTTTAACAATATTTTAATTTATTTTATATACTTTCTGTTTAATTTAAAGGGTTAAATAAGTTTTTGATCCCTATAAATATTGCAATTTCATTTTTAGTCCCTCCTGGATTTTGACAACAGTTTTTTTTTTTTTTGTAAAAACCGTTGCCTAAAGGCAGAGAGGGACTAAAAATAAAAGCTGTAATATTTATAGGGATCAAAAACTTATTTAACCCTAATTTAAATAACAAATAAATATTTAAATCTTATAAATGATTTAACGATTATATTTGATATTTAATGACAAGGTTTAAGGACAATTATAATTTTAATTTAAATATTTGAATAAATTTATTATATAATAAACTGAAAGTAAATAAAATATATTTAATAAATTGAAAGTAAATAAAGTAAATATTTAAATATTTGAATAAATTTATTATATAATAAACTGAATAATTTATTATGTTGAATAAATTTATTTTTTAATAATAAATTGAACGTAAATAAAATTAGGCTAAATTATCCCTAGGATTCTTTAAGTTACTTAATTGTAACAGATTGATCATTTATATTATTTTCGCTACATGTGAGTCCTGTATGCTAACTAAGACTTGCATCGCTGAGCTTTATATTGTTTTATTTTGTTATATTAATTTTATTTTAACTTCTAAAATTCATATTAAATTCGTTTTTGGTCCAAAAATTATGAAAATATTCCTTATCGTTTTACACTTCGTGTAATTTTCTGTGAATTTTAATTTTTGTTTATTTTTTTTCTTTTCGTGCATTTTAATTAGTTTAAAAATACTTTTATGCACTAAAAAATTTTAAAATTTTATTATATGATCCAATGATGGTCTCTAACCTATGTTAAGTGACATATCCATATCATTAGTGTCACTTCACCTTTTCTAGAAAGGAGTTTGGGAAAAAGGTCAATGATACAAACATTAGTTAATATAAATGACCCATATGTAGCAAAAACAATATAAATGACCAATCTATTATAATTAAATAACTTAAAAGACCACGTGGTTAATTTAGCCATAAAACTAATATTAATAAACTGAAAATAAAGTGAAAGTAAATTTTTTTTTTAATAAACTAAAAGATAAAATTATTTTAATATTTATTAATAACAAATTTAAAGTAAAAATTTATCTAATTAATGAATTGAAAGTAAATATATCTATAATATCGCTTTGATATAAGAGTAGGATTGTTCTTTGAGTTGTAAGTTTTGTCCTCATTCATAAGCTTTTTACCATCGAATGACATTTTGTTTTTGAAGTGTGTCTTAGAAACTTGCTTTTGAATTATATTATTGTCATTGTTTTTTATTGAAGGAATTTGATAAGAGAGTCATACCTAGGTGAGTCTTAGGTAGAAGTTAAGCATGTGAGTGATTAAGTGAGTAGATTATAAAGTAGGGAGAATTTGATGTGGGTCTAAAAATTAATATTATATAGTTGATTTCATCCCTAGCTTGGTAACCCCGACGTAGGTGTGTTTCACCGAACTGGGTAAATAATTTTGTGCATTATTTTCTTTTTGCACTGTTATATTGTGCTGTGCATTGTTCATTGTATTGTATTCAGAGATCAGTGTCTCGGTATCTCTTAGGACATCTGAGATTTGATTGCCATAATTTCAAACTTACATTCTTTGAAGTCTTCTGGATCTAGGGTATGAATTCTTATAAGGGGTCGATTGGAAACGTGTTGAAAGAATCTTACATCTTTTTGTTTGGGTGTGAAGACATCAGAGAAGAGGCTGGAGGAAAAACTCAATCTTTTGGGATTCATGAAGATTTAGTATGAATTATCTAACACTCATAGGTTTGAATAGAAAATATGTAATGCAAAAGAGTGAGAAGGGAACACATATTTAAAGCGTCCCATTTGAAGATTTGATCATGTATTTTTGCAAGCATTCAATGCAGATTGTGTTGATCGAAAACCAAATAAACATATTTCCTATTTGAGTCTGATAAATGATTGGCCAAGGGATCTAATCGATTAGATTTCTAGATTTTTTCAGGATTTTGTGAGATATTGATTAATGCTGGGACTTGATTGGCTTGAGGCATAAGTTAAGCTTAGATTTAATTTGAAAGTATTTGTTCCAGGATTTTCTAATTGGTTATCACTATGTGCTAATCAATTGGGCTTACACAATTCAGCCACCTCGAAGCATGTTGGGCCTTGTGCTGGATATGGCACTTTAGTGCACCGTTATTTATTATTATCCCCCCACCCCGTTTTCTATAAAATACTAGAATACTCATCTTTTTGGTTAGAAAATTAATTTATGGAGATGATCAAAATTTAAATTCATTATTTTAAGGGGTTAATTAGAGTTTCTTGATTATTTCAACTTTAAAATAATGTATACCTCATTTATAGAAAATTATTGGTATATATTTCCCCAAAAAAGGGAACGACAAAAATATTATGGTGTGTACTTCTCTACGTATTGTTAGATGTGAGAGTTGGTAAAATAAAAAGTCTTTTATTGACATATTCATACAGTTGATCACTAAGTATCACAACCCTTAAGATATTCTCAAATAATTTTCTTCAACCATGACAATTGATATCTTCCATCATCATCTATCCTTAGAGGAGAGACTTCATAAAAGTTGTATACATTAGAATTATACTTTTTTATTTGCACGGCTCCATTTATATTTCTTTTAAATATTCGAGCTACAAACTACACCTGCGAAATAGTTAGGGATTCAACTTTGGTGCCTACATCTTCTTGGGCACAGGTACACTAGTTTTAGAAGATCTAAGGTTGTTACCTTTAGATCTTTTCAATTTATCAAAAATAAAAGGTTTTAAGTGTCATGTTCTTTTACAATGAGTGCGTTTATAAATTATACACTTCTTTTCTTCACGATCTATATATTTCCTAGGTTTTCTATATGTTAATTCTCTATTTTTAGGATTGACATTAATTTTTATAAAACAAATAAGAGCTGCAATATGTTAGGTAACATGTGTTATCTTGATGAGAAGGACATGTTGAGCAAGAAGTCATATCTTATGTTGAGACATGTTGAGTTGAAGTGTTTTAACATCTAGAGTAACATGTTGGATAAGATGTCCTAAGCAGGTTTATTCGACATCGCGCTTGAGTTGAACTGATTTGTTTATTCCGTTAAGTCACAATGATATAATATATTTTAAGGATATTATATTATCCTATGTGGCGTTGTTTTATAGGTCGAAAAGAATCAAGAAGAATATTGAAGAATATGCAATTTTTAATTATGGATATAAATTATGAAGATTTGTTTGAAGACCTATTATTATGGAGAATCTTCTGCAGAATTGTAATAGCTGATGAGCTACGATTGAAGGACCAAATCATTTTGGGATATAGGTTATAAATAGAAATCTTTGTAACCTAATAAAGACACCACCTGAAATTAGAAAAGATGTAATCATTAGGGCTGAGTATGTACCACTCTCTAGGAGAGTTGGTTGTGTAATCCACTCGACATATGAGTAGGATTTGTTATAGAGTTGTGTTCTCTGTTATTATTCTCCTCGAAGTTGTGAAGCAAGAGTGATTATTGTTCTTGGAGGAAGCATGTAAGCAACTCCAAGTTTTGTTCTTAGTCAAGAGTCTTGGCTAGGTATTTTCATGGAGGTGAGTCTTTCGTTTTGCTGTCATGAAAGTGTGTATTCTTCTGTTTGTATTTAATTGATGTATGTGATTAATGAGGGATTGAGGAGGGCCTCATATCTAGGTGGGTCTTAGATAAAAATTTAGCACGGGTAGTGATTAAGTGACAAGTTTTAAACTTCAGAATAGTTTAGCTTCGAATTGATACTATTATAGTGGAATTTATTGATGGCTTGGTATGCCCCCAAATGTAGGAGAGTTTCTTTGAATTGGGTTAACAATTCTGATGTGTTGTTTACTTTTCATTATTGTTGTGTATGCGTTTATGCCTGGTCAATTTGTTTATGTCGGATTTAGATGTCTCAACATGTCATAGAACATCCGAAGTTTGTTTTACCTGAATTTCACTATCTTTATTAAACCCTATTCCATTTTTATTTATGGAGAATCTTTGACTTGATGGGATCGGGTCAAGCTTTTTTTTTCCATTGAGAGAACTTTCCTAGGGTTTCAAGTAAATTATCTACTTATTTTAGGAGGGATTCACATTATTTACATTCGTCTCTCAAATTTTATAATCTTTGTTATTAATATCTTGAATGAGTTATTTATTTCTTTAAGATGTCATGGTGATTCTTTAAGACCTAAGATACATTCTCTTAGTTTTTCATTTTATTCTACTAACTGAACTTTAATTTTAAATAGATGAGGATAAAATGGTTTGATACCTGGAATAATATTTGCCCCGTAGGATACCCTTGAGTAGATTTCATCTTCTTTATTGGAAGAGGATTCTTTCATATTTCTCCCCTAGGTATATTTTTCCTCGTCTTCATCGATCGAGTATCGAAGAATCTACTTCTTCTTATTTTTCATTCCTTGAAAAACATGGATCCTTCAATTGATGTTGAGTAT
The DNA here is from genome assembly GCA_021764765.1 of Vicia sativa. NCBI lineage: Eukaryota > Viridiplantae > Streptophyta > Magnoliopsida > Fabales > Fabaceae > Vicia > Vicia sativa. Next base: position 238,611,422 of record CM038796.1, read on the forward strand.
TTTGAGGAACGTTCAACTACTGAGTATGATCTTGTTATGGGCTGCACATGAGTTGTATGATAGGAGTATGATGAAGATGATGATTTTTTTTTATTTGTATTCCTTCATCTTTGAGAATTTTTGAATTGGTTCATTCAACTTCTCTATAATTTCATTCTTTCTTGATTTTCCCTGAAATTCATGAAGGCTCCCATTTTTTACTTAAGAGTTAGATTAAACTTCTAATTATTAATTCTTAGATTTTTGTTAGTGATACAATTTCCAATATTTCTTAGCCTTGAAAATAATCTACGAATGGTATTTTCTTCTTTTTCTCCTCATGTGTTCATCTTCTCTAGTTTTATATTTAGAGAAGCTCCATATATCATTTCAAGAGTATCCCACATTTCCTTGACGGTATTGCAATGATGTATATAGTAAAATTTGGTATCATCTAGAGACATTGTTATAAGGCTTTTTGCTTTGAAATTTATTTCAAATTTTATCTTTTCCTCTTAGTCCAAAGGAAATCGGGTTTATCTACTACTTCATGATTTACATGACGAGTAAGGATAAACGAACCATTTACTAATGTTTCCCACAATTCATGATTTATGCTTTGAAGAAAAATTATAAACCTAGCTTCCCAAATATCAAATTTGTTATCATTGGAGAGTGGTGGTGTGTTTAGAAAAGATCTCTTATCAAAAGTCATCTTCCTCCTGAGAAGATTAATCCTTAAACAAGAGTTAGACTTTGATTACCACATGTTAGACTTGAGACTTCACATACATCAGGGGATGAATTATGTGGTTGAGAAAAAGTGATTTGAAAAACTTTGTAGAACAAAAATAGAGTTTAAAAACATTTTAAATATTAATCAGTGGAAAGCATAATTTTCTGAAAATAAATTGTAGAAAAGTAAAGAGTTTAGTGAAAGAGAAGACACCGACATTTATAGAGGTTTAGTCAAAACAAAGGGACCTACTCCTATATCCAAGAATTTATCTTTAGGGTATCCAATAAACTTGAGGGATTTTAATAGGTTGTACCTCTTCTTAGTGTGAATCAAAATGGTTAGTCCTCTTTTCACACACAGTGGATTAACACGGTTAGTCTTCTCTCCACAAATAGTAGATTAAAGTTGTTAGTCTTCTCTCCACAAAATTTGCAAGCATTGAAACAAATGAGCTCACCAACCTTTAATCCTGGTTTTATACTGAGATAACTGATAACCTGAGAGATTTTAGATCCATACTAATCTTGAACTTTTCCAAGCTTTTAAGAACAAGTTGAGCTTTAACTTATCTTGGTTTTATATCAGTGAAGCAACTCGATTTTCAAAAATCATTTAATTTTCCAAAATAAGTGAAATCGCCACCTAATTTTATTTGTTCCAAAAGGAACGGGAAAATATAGATAAAACCCCACAGATTCGGATAAGGCGGTCTACGACCAAAAACATGGAATCGGGAGTCGGTTATGTAAGAGGAAGGTATTAGCACCTCTTACATCCATCGTACTCGATGGAACCCATTTAGTTCTAAGTGTGTGTGTATATTCGCTAATTTCTAAGTTATATTCGAAAGATAAACGAAACGGAATTTGTTTATTATTATTTTGAGTTTGGCACGGTTTCGAAACCATGTGTCTACGTATTCCCTTGTGCAATGGGAAATTTAAAACTCCGTAGTTCCTCTTAAAAAAGTTTTTATTGGTTGTGTTGATTTTATAAAAAAAATATCGTGCATTAAACATTTCAAATGCTCGAATTTAGACTTGTTTAGTTTGTTTGAAAAGCTTAAGTCTTTATTCGTATTTGAAATGGCTATTGCACACTCTTTATAAGAAAAGAGTTTGGATGATCGCGTATGAGCGATAAAAGAATTTGAGTGAGTTGAGTTGATTTTAAGTTGTGGATGACAAATATTGAAACATTAGGCTATCATCTAATGATTCAAGTATTCGAAATTGGCGAGCAAGTTCAACCAATCATCTCTCATCCAAAATATTTATTATGAAAACAATGAAGTGAAACAAAGTTCACATTTATTTAGTGTGCGAATAAAAGTATTTACATCATTAGGCTATCGTCTAACGATCAAAATACTTTAAATTTGATTAAACCGTCGGGCTATCATCCAACAATTTAACCGAATGTCACAACACTAAGTTTTTTATTTATTAAAACATGGGTAGAAGTTTTTTGACTTATTAGGCTATCACCTAACAACCTAAAAAACTTCCAATTTGTTTAAACCATTAGGCTAACATCTAACGATTTAAACAAACCCCATCTAAATGTTTTTTTTTGAAAATTAATTTTAGGAAAACAAGTTCGATTAAGTAATTTGATCCTTAAAAGTGTTTTAAGATTCGATTCGTAGAAGAGAGATGGAATCGGGTTATGATTAATTAAGTATATGGACTTAATTAATCTCGTGAGGATAGGTGCTGCTATCCCCAACTATGAGACCCTGGTGCATGGAAAATTGGTATATAGACCAATGTTATTTTCGGGTTATGATTAACTAAAGCAACAAGGGCTTTAATTAACCTCGTGAGGATGGCCATGCCCATCCCCAACTATGAGACCCTTTAAGAAATCGGCTTATGAGCCAATCAAAGGAAAATCAGATTAATTTTAATGTTGGTTGTGTGCGAAGTGTACAATGGTGAATAAATACCGAATGAGCGAATAAATAGACAATTATCACACAATACAATCGGAAATTTAAATAATTATTAGAAATGATTTTTTCTGTTTGATGAAAAATCAACTAATAGTTTAATCGATAAATCATCAAATAAAAACTATCATAACTAATTTTTATTTAGTACATCGCACAAAAATTAAATCATTTATAAAAATAAAATAATTTAAAAGATGAGAGTTTAGGATTAGCCTGTATGAAGCAATTTGGGAGATGTGAAAAGAAATCCAGAGATAACACTCTTGAGCCCAAATAAAGGGCCCAATAAGCCTTCAGAAAAATCCCGCATGGAGTACCAGGAGAAAACGCGTCATAGGAATTTAGATCTGACCGCTTGATCAGGAGACCAATAAAAACTTTGAGGCAAGCGGACGGCGAGATGGCAGGGGCATCAAGAAGATAACATATTAACAATAAAAAATAATTTCTTACCTAAGGGTGGTGACAAGTGTCACCACCATGACTAACCAAAAAAAAAAAACTTAAGCTAAATCTCTTATTAAGCCATATATTAACCAATTACTATTTGCTAATTAACTAACAAAATATACTAATCCTAAAAATAGTTTAAAATAACACTAAACTATATTTTTCTTTAAAATAAATTAATTAAAAAAAATAAAAATAGTTTGAACTAAATCCTAAAACTAATATTAACTTAAAAAGATTAAACATGATTAAAAAGAAAAAAACAACCAGAAACCAATCGGCCTCTCTCTCGATTCCTCACCTTCTCACGTTATCTCTCTCGACCTCTCATCATCTCTCTCGCGACCTCTCTCACTCACAGAGAAACTCCCGCTCACAGAAACACTCTCTGCTCTCATCTCTCTCGTTCAGAAATGAAGCATGTCGGAGGAAAGAAAAAAGGAAAACCCACTGCGCCGAAAATTGCCCCGCGGCGGTGGTGACGACGGTGGGGGTCCAAAAGGGCCCCGATTTTGATTTTCTTACATGTTTCTTGTTCGTTTCTTGGTTCTGACTCTTGATTTGGCTTTGGATTTTGTAGATGGTTACCGGTTTGCTATAGATCTTGAAGGGGGTTTGGAAACCCTAGATGTTGGATTCGGCCTCCTTCGGGACTTCTCATTGCCTTTCGGGTGAGACCGCTCTAAACTTCTCTCCTCTTCTTCTTTCTAGTTCAGAACTTAAATTTTTGAAAAAAATAATTTCTGAAGGGTTTAGTTTAGGGAAAGTGATGTTAGAGTTAGGGTTTCATGTTCTGTTTGTAGCTTGCTGGGTCAATACCTTTCTGGTTTTGATTGTGGTTGGCTTTGGAACAATGGTTTTGCTGAAAAATGGTTATTGGCTTCTGGTATCTTAGAACAATGTTATGTTGATGCTAGGTTTTTCGTTCTTGTTGGTTTTCTGTGGCTTTTGGTTTTTTCGAACAAGTGAGTTGCTTGGTTTTTTCAGTTTCTTGCTTCTGGTTTTTTGGAACAGATGAGTTGCTTGGTTTTTTCGGTTTCTGCCCCCTTTTGGAACCATGTTTTGGAACTAGCATCCTGCTTTTCTAGTACTAGCTCTGTTGCCCTGTTGCCTATGTTGGTTGTTCTTAATCATAAACCTGTTGTGCTTTTCCAAATGGCTTTATTGTCTTGGCATTTTTGGCTTTTTTTCTCTGCTCCTGCTGCTCTCTGTTGCCTTCTGCTATGCTGATAACTATGCTGCCTGCTGCCTATTGCTTGTGATAATCTGTTTATTGGGATGAACCTTTACTTTGCTTGCTGCCTTGGAAAATATGATGTTATTTTCTGATTTTCCTCTTCACACCTCCTTTTGTGAACCAAACCTTGTTTGTGATTTGCAATAGGAGGTTGTGGCCGATGAAACAACTTTAAAGTTCTGAGGCTTTGTCGCTTGAACATGATTAAAACTCTTAAAACCTGATTCCTTAAACTTAACCCTAATATGAGCCTTGAAATGATGAGCCTCTTAACCCTAATCCACTGCCCTCTTGTGCTTGCAAATAAAATTGAAATCCAGATATTGCTCCTTGATCTTCCACTTTGAGCTCAAATAAAGAGCTTTGTGTTGGAGAAAACCCAGAAAAATGCTTGCTTCAAGAATTTGAGAGAAATTGCAAAATTAGGGTTTTTGGTGAGATTGTTCAAAGCTGCGAATGTGTGACTGAAAGGAGGCAAGGGTATGCTTATATAGGCCCCAAGAATGATGGTAGAGTGATCATTACAAGCTAAGAGACGTTGGAGGGTGTTTTGGGAAGAAATGGCCAAAGTATGGCTTGGTGACCAAGGTTGCATTTTGTGAAGAGATGGAGAGGCCTTTTGGTCGTTTTGTACAGCTCATATATGCAGTATTATGTGCTCAAAAGATGGTACCAGTTAGTGGAGTGTGGAGAGAAAAAAACAAGAAAATGGCTCCTTTGGGTAAAAAATGAAGTTTTTGTACAAAATTAATTCAAATGTATGCATAAGTGTAAAAGAAAAGTATAATTCTCTTATTCACAACCCAAATAGCGCATGGGCCTAATTGGAGTCCCAAAGAATGGTCATATTTGAAGAACTTGAGAATTTGCAAAATTGGTCTTTTGGGTAAATTCACTACAATGCAGCCCCAACAGAAAGGGCATAACTCTCTCAATATTTGGAGTTTTATAACAAACTTTAATTTTTTGGAAAGGTCTTGAGATGTTCTACAACTTTCATTTGAATCCATTAATGTCACCAAAATTGGCCATGAAAATTCGAATTTTTAAGAAATGACCCATAACTTAACAAAATGATCTATAATCTTCATTTGCATAACTTTTTCTCCTTGCCTCTTTTGAACTTGAATCCAAAAGCAAAGTTTTAGATCTTATTTATCTCTTTCCAAGAATGCAAGGCTTGCTCAAAAATAAATGCAAAAGAGGGAGTTGTAATTTTTCAAAGTTTTGTGCATGAACCTTAAAATTTCCTAAGTTACAAAAGTAACTTATTTGCCTAGTCATCTTTGAACTCATCGTTTCTCCTCATTTTCTTCCATAAATGATCATTCAACATGAAAACATGGATTTTGGCCTCTTGGTTGACCAAAAGTTCCCTTAGTCAACAGTTAACTTTTATCAAAACGAATGTTTTAACTCCAACTTATCAATTGAACCACTCTCAATCAAAATTTATGATCAATCCTTCAATCATAGGTGCTCATAGACATGTAGAGAATCATGGAATCAAGCCTGTCCCAAAAAATTCAGAGATTTTCTGATTAGATCCAAAATCCCAATTTTGGTCCCTTGTGTTAGGAGGTGGCGATCCAGTCTTAAAACCCTCATTTATTTGAACATGTTGAGAATTTTCTTGCACAATGATGTTTCATATGATGATAGGAAGATAATACTTCCAAGAAATGGCAAGTACAAACACCAAGCACTTCATCTGGCCAAAATTCTAATCTCGAGAGATGCATATGAGATCAATGATTTTACTTAAACCTTTGCAATCTTAAATCCTCTGACGAACCAAAGAGGCAAATGAGGTGCCGTTAAGTATAAGAAATCTTGTATCATGGATGATCCAAATATTGAGGGCATGAGATTCCCCTAGAACCAATTGCTAACACAGTCAACCTCCATAGCTTGTAGAGGGCTTGAGAACCAAAGAATATTGATCCTATCACAATGTATGAACACAATGCAATATGATGTTTATGATGAAACCTAAGTCTAAATCAAGAGGGTAAATTTTTGGGTGCAACAGTCACTCACAGCAAAAACATAAGAATCGTCATTAATATCATTGGCACTCTTGTCATGATTAGGCATGGGTGCAGTAATCACATTTGGAGTTTCAGGAGCGTCAAATTCAATCTTCTTGGCCTCAATCATTTCTTGGATCTTGTTCTTCAGAGCCCAACAGTTGTTCGTTTCAAGTCCAGGACTGTTAGAATGGTATGCGTACCTCAAATTTGGATTGTATCAAGGAGAGGATGTATCAACATTCTGTGAAGGATCTCTCAAAGTAATCAGCTCTGCCTTCAACATATATTGCAATGCTTAAGACAACGGCATGTTGATACATGTGAACTATCTTCTTGGCGTGTCTTGTCTATGCGTATTGTTTTGCTGAGGTTGGGTTGGCGCAAAATTGGAGATCAGAACTTCCGTCACAGATTGCTGGCGATCACCTTTATCACGACCCTACTGGCCGTACATAGCATTGGTTTCTTTCTTCCCACCAAAAGGCTTCTTCATAGTTGAATATGCCTCAACCTGAATCTTCTCACTCTTAATTATAGCTTCGATATGTTCTCCTGTTAATATCAGCTCCATAAACCCGGATGCAGAGCTTCCAATCCGATGATTGAAAACAGACCTGTCAATGTACCCATGAACATGTCAATCAATTCCCTGCTAGACAAAGGAGGCTGAACTCTTCCATATAGATCTCTCCACCTTTGGGCATACTCTTTGAACTTCTCATCATGGCCCATGGACATGCCTTGTAATTGCATTTGGGTCGGCACTAGCTCAGCGTTGTACTGATATTGCTTGTAGAAAGCGTCTTCCAGATCATTCCATGTACGAATATGGGTATTCTATAGTTGATAATACCACTCTAACTGTGCTCCAGACAAACTCTCTTGAAATAAATGGATCCATAATTTCCTGTCAACAGTGTGCGGTTGAATCTTTTGAACATAAGACTTCAGGTGAAGCTTCAATCAAGAAATACCATCGTACTTCACAAAAGCAGGAACTTTGAACTTGTGGGGAATCACCACTCCTAGAACCAAACCCAAATCGTCAAATTTCATCCCTTACATCTTCAGATTTTCTACAACATTCAAGTGATCTTCAAGTTGCTTATACTTCTCATTAGTTGGAGGATATTGGTTATCCAGATAGTCTTCTTCTTATTCCTCTTTAGACTCATGGGTTCTTTCATTATCAGCCTTGACACTTCCATCATCTTCTGGGAACTCATGTTCTCTGACCACCTTAGTCGGACCTCTGTATCTTTTTCCCATGTTAAGAATACCAGATGCTTTCTTTGATTTCTTATTCTCTTTCTTGGTGAGGAGCTCCTTCAGATCTTCTTGCGCCTTGGCCAAGTTGATGAACATCTCTTGGAACTGAGCATTCTGAGCTTGGAGATCTTTGACAGTTTGTTTGAGAGCCATTTCTCTGCTGAAATATACAGCGAGAAGATGAGAGAACGATCTTTGGAGTACCTGTTATGAAATGATATGATATGATATGCCTATGCAGTGTTTTTAAGGACCTTGCGAGATTTAAATTTGGTAAACAAAAAGAACAAACTTTTATTAGTTAAAAAAATAACTCCTTGAGCTTGGAAGATATCCCCACGAGGTTGATTCAAATAATATTCCTGCGAGAGAAAGCCATAACCCTACAACAAATAGCAAAGATAAATCCCAATGTCCTTGAAATGGTTAGTGAAATGTTATGATGGTATGATGTCATGATATCATGCTCAAATAAATAGAAAAAACACATAATTCACACAATGGACTTAGGTTTAAAGGCTTGCATGTGTTCCATAGGTGTATACCCTTTACTAAGGTTAAGTTGGTTCAACATGTCTTATAATAGTAACCGGGTTCGAGGAATCTCATATCACGGATCTTTCTTGCAGACTTTATTTCAGTGTGGCACCCAGGTGGCCAACCAAAACATCCCAAACATCGAATCTCAATGAGCGTAGCCTCGAGTATCAACCAGCTTCAGTCAGCACCAAAGTCGGCTATGTCGCTACCTTCTAATGGCTAAGATGGGTCAATTAGGGTTCTAAAAGTCTGGTTAGTGTTGATGACACCATGCAGATGCCAAATGTTTCCTCAAGTAGACTTAAGAAACATCAGGACATCCAAAGTGTCACACTAACCGTAGCCATCATTTTAATCGTGTCAGTCTATGTTGTACAGTCTCGATGATCTATTGCTACTTACCTAAGGAAACCTGAATCCGAGTCTAGGATCCCCCACAAGTAATAATACCCAAGTATGAACCCTTAAAGTAAATTGGACAAAGCAAACAATAAGAGCAAGTAAAGGTGATCTAAACCCTACGGTAACCCCTCTTTAGGTATTGTCCCCAACAGAGTCTCTAGTTCTGTAATATGGTGGGAGAACTGACTTAGCTATTTTACATTTTATCGCAAATGTTGCGGTTAGCAAGATTCACCACCGACTTTTCTTTTATCCAATAAGGAAAGGTGAAAAAAATAGGAAATACCTTTGATAGATTCTGAGTTCGGATGTAAGTTATGAAAAGGGAAGGTGTTAGAACCCTTTTCATCTGTAGCTATCTAGGAGCTCTTAATTTCTTAGCTCACTTTTGAAAACTTGCTTTTGTGTGTGTGATTTGTTTGAAAATATTTTGATTTAACTTCCCAAAATGAATCTTGTATCAGTCCTCAAGAATTCATACGAAGTGTTTGAAAATATTTGTTTGAAAAAGTGAGGTGTGAAAAATATTTTGTCTATGAGCAAGCAATTCAGAGTTATTACTCACTCAAAGGTCGTTCTTGTTATTTTCCTTCTCCGTTAGGGATAGTGTTATCCATACCATTAGTTGGTAGGTAGCCCTATCCATTGGATTTGAAGGGACAGACGTAGGGTCATCGTATGATCATTGAAGGCAACATGTAAGGATACCTTAGCAATTCGAATGGACTATCATCATTTATTTGTAGGCAACATCGAGGGACAAGATCATATATTCTTAGGAAACTTGGAGGGTCATCGAGGGACTATGATCTTTATATCGAAGGGACTATGATGATGTTATTCGTAGGCAACTTTGCTAAGATATCCCTACATTCGAGGGACATGACCATTGTGTAAGGAAACAATAGAGGATACCCTAAGGATGCAAGTGTGAAGAGTGTGTTGTTTTCAGTTATTTATCTTTTGAATTAGTGTTTTTCTAGTGTTGATTTTAGATCTTTCCATACAATCTTATTATCATACATCTAGCAGTTAAAATATACAAAAATTAAAGTGCGGGAATTTAAACCTAAGACATTACATGGCTTTTAGGCAGATACATAATAATAAAATGCGAGGAAATCAAAGCTACGCTTTTACAAAAATACTCGGGCAACCTATACATCGATTTTTAGAATTTAAAAGACAAAGGCATAAATAGAAAAAAGTTTTAATAGGGGTAAAAATATTATAAAAACCTAAATATTAAAAAAACATATTTTTTTTGTATTTTATGATTTAATTTAATAAGAAAATAAATTAATTGATTGATTACAATTTAATTAAGAAAATTGTTAGTTCTATTGATTGGCAGCAATTTGGTAAAACATTCTGCTCAGAAAATGCCATAAAAAATACTGAAGTAGCAGATGTCACAACAGATGTCCTGACATGTAAAACTGACATAATTGGTTTAAGTTTAGAATTCTTAGGAAGTCAATTTGTTTGGTATTGTATGCTTCGATTAAGGAAGCTTGAGAACGTCTTCAACATTATTCTTGGGGATCTTATGCCCTGCTTTTGTGGAGAAAATGTAGGAAGCATTAAAGACTTGTGAGTAAAGAAACGCTAGTTGCTGTTACTCTATTTAAAGGTTGCAAACATTATTTTGCAGTTCGGCCGTTCCAAATTTAAAAACTTAGTATTTTAATTGTTGGTTGTTCATTGTTTTATTGTGAGCCTCTCTTGTATTCATACTTGAGTAGGACGTTTGTTGAGTTATAATTTGTCAATAACCATAAGCTTTGAAGCAAGTGTGATTGTGTGTCTTTGAAGAGTGTCTTCAGTTTTAGTTTTGTTGATAGTCATTGCGTGTGACATAGGGTGTTAGCGGAGGTTCTCATATCTAAGTGAGATATCTTAGGTAGAAGGGTCATTGGATAGGGATTAAGTGAGGAGTATAAACAGGGAGGTTTAACTCTGAATTAATAATGTTGATAGTGAACTTTATCCCTATCTTGGAAGCCCCCAGACGTAGGTTGGTTGGAACCGAACTAGGTTAACAATTCTGGTGTTTTTTTATTGTTTTCTGCACTTTACAATTCTGTACTGTTAGTTGTGTTTAAAAAAGATATCAGTGTCGTGACATTACCTTCGACATCTCATATCTGGTACCAGAATTTCAAAAATAATTTTAAACCTAATTAAAAAAAATATTTTTGTGTCAAAAATTAAGTAAAGATATATTTATTCTAAAACTAAAAATAAAATGTTTTTTTGTAATTTTTTAAAGTATTTAAAAAAGGATTTTTAAAAGAAATTAAAATAAAATAGAAAATTAAAAAAGGGAAATAGAAAATAAGAAAACAAGTTGTTAAAAAATAGGTTTTGTGGCTGGGGAGTGTTGAACTCGTGACCTTGCAGTCACAGGTTCAAAAACTTGCCACTGAGCCACATGCTTGTGGTATCATCAAAGTGATCCTTGAATAATATATGTGTAACCTGCAAAATAAACAGAAAATATGGGGGGTGAAAGGACTAAGTGCGCGCGTTTAACCACTAAGGTGGTTATACATCCAATGATTTAACTGGTTTCATATATATATATATATATATATATATATATATATGCAATTTTAATTTCCAGAAATCCCAATTAAAACACAAACGCGCCAAGGTGGACCCCAGGATTTGAATGGGCCAATCGCTCCTCGCCACGCCATGGTCAAAGATTCAGAGTGACGGAGAAGCGTCGGAGCCCTAGCTTCGGTCATCTTCTCCGACGAGTTGATTTTTCAACCTGCAAAAATAGCAAAATTAAAGGCAAAAAGAGGACCCTATCCCCCCAATTCGAAGGCTGTAAGTCCAATGATGGTGTTCATTTGGCCTGAAAGTCATTGTATTGTGAGGTTCAAAGGTTTTAGTTTGTGATTCCCTAACAATGGCATCCTATGATTTAAGCACCAAAGCTCACATGTAAAACGATAAACATGTTCTAATTCGAATATTAAATAAATGGGAATTTAATTATTTATTTAATTAAAGTCTTAAGTATTTATATTTTTGGATTTAATTGGATTAATTGAAGAAAGGAAGGTTGGAGGTGTGAGGTGTAATTAGGGGTGTAAGGAGTAAATTACTCTACTCTTACTAATTACCACTTATTGTATTTTATTGGAATAAATAAAGGAGAATTAAAAGGACTATAAAAAGGAAAAGAAGGAAAAATGAGGTCTTTTTGGAGAAAAGCTATTTCACGTAGAATTGAAGAAGAGAAGAGAAGAGAGGAAAAGCCGACGCCGAAGAAATCGAGAATCATCGCGAGGTAAGGGGCGATTTTATTCGGTTAATATGCCTTATGGGTTTTGGGAATCAACCGGGTAATTGGGTATGTTAGGAAATTGATTATAGGTTTGTAGAATGGAACCCTATTTTGTGTCGGTGTATGGAATTAGGATCATTAGTGTGTCGAATAAATAATAGGAATGATGAAACTATGTTGTTTGATGTTATAATGGTGTAAAGTGGTTGTAAATTGGTGTTCATAATGTCACAATTCATATTAGGATGTTTGGAAGTGAAAAGGAATGCTTAATGCTGTAAAAATAGCGTAATTTGTCATTGTCGGGAACCGGTTCCCCGTGGGAGGAACCGGTTCAGTAATTTTTCAAAACTGGGGAAATTTGTACTCAGGAACCGGTTCCTGTATGTGTCGGAACTGGGTTCCCATATAAATTCCAGGGAGCGAGATTTTTAAACTTCACAGGAACCGGTTCCTGTATATGTAGGAACCGGGTTCCACTGTGTATTTTTTAAAAATACTTAAACTTCAAAAATTCATATTTTCTAAACCGTAACTCCGATTCGAGTGCCGTTTTCGGCGTTATTTCTTAAATTTAAAATACTATCTTTTAGAAAGGAAAAATATTATTTTCTCCAAAATTATTTTAAAAGAGTCGAGCTCCCGATTTTGAAAAGTATGGATAATTAAGGATAACGGGAAATTAATGCAAATGGTCTAAGTTACCGGATGAGAACTAATGCGTACAATGTTGTATTTTGATATTCATTATGATTGAATGTGATACATTGGTGAATTGACATTATGTGGATTATATTGATATTATGATCTGTGAAATGATGTTGCATGCTTTTATGATGCATGCATGAGCATTTGTTTAATTGGTTCATTCCCATTGTGCGGAAGTGAACTGGCAGAGCCAATAGACTTACCCGGATGTAGAGGTAGTGAGGCTAGATTCTTGACCCAATGGTTGTGGGCGAATCATGGATTACACTGTCTTTCCACATGTAAACGGAGCAGTGGGTGAACTCGGTTCACGTTTTGGTACCACATGCATAGAGTCTGCATTGCATATGGGATTGTAACATGCTAGGATGGTTTCCAGTGTTACAATTTCCATTGTTTGTTGTATACATGTTCATTGTGTGAACTGCCTTGTGAATTGACTATGATTTTTGGTGTTTGGTTAATGGATTAATGTATCCGATTATTCTGTTGTATCTAGAAACGTATAATGCATGTTATATTGAATTGAAATCTCACCCTTACTTTAACGATTTCAGATCCGAAGTGACTAGCTGCTTGGAGTTGGTGAGGATAGCTCTAGAGTCGAGTCAGTTAGTTAATCCGCGTGTCAGTGTCGTGCTCTGGTAGATGTAACACTGGGGAAACGTTGTTTTGAGAATCCTTTAATGGATATATTTAATGGTTTTGAATTGTGTCTTGATTTATTATCCTGGAATAACTATGAACGACGTATTCGGGATTTTGTTATGTTTCATTTCCGCTGTTAAACATAACTTTAAGTATGATTTATTCTTCAGTGAAAGCATGACAACTGTTTGGTCAATTTGAATTATTTAAATTGTGACGCCTCTCTTAATTGTGAATAAAACTCTGATTATTATTTCTATAAAACGCTGGTAATTAGAAGGGGTGTTACAATAGTGGTATCAGAGCATAGTCGGTCTTGTCTTAGTGTCGTTATCCCTTTTAGTATGCGACTAGTGTAAGTAACATTGTCGATACTTGTGTGCTGATGTAGATTATTTTGTAATGTTATAGAACAATGGCTGGAAGAGGTAACGGAAGGAATGATGATGCTATTGCTGAGGCTTTGGGAATGTTAGCTGGAGTGCTCGGAGGGAATCAGCAGGGAGCTGTGATTGGTGCCGACAGACAATTAGGGAATTTTCAGAGGAATAATCCTCCGTTGTTCAAGGGTGCACATGATCCCGAGGGTGCTCAGAAGTGGTTGAAGGAGATCGAGAGGATCTTCAGGGTGATTGATTGTGCTGAGGGGCTAAAGGTGAGGTATGGTACTCACATGTTGGCAGAGGAAGCTGATGACTGATGGGTTGCTACCAGGACTGAAATGGAAGAAGATGGAATTGCATTGACTTGGGCTGTGTTCAGGAGAGCTTTTCTGAGGAGGTACTTTCCTGAAGACATTCGGGGAAAGAAAGAGATTGAATTTCTGGAGCTCAAGCAAGGCAACAAGTCTGTGAGTGAGTATGCAACGAAGTTTACTGAGTTAGCAAAGTATTATGCTAATTACCCTAACGATGCAGATGGAGAATTTTCCAAATGTATCAAGTTTGAGAATGGACTGCGTGATGAGATCAAGCAGGGTATAAGGTATCAGTGTATTAGAAGGTTTCCTGATTTAGTTGACTGTAGTAGGATTCTGGAAGAAGATCTTGCTATTACTAAGTTGAATGCTCAGAGTTATGCTGATCGTAAGGGAAAGAGACAGATGGGTCGTGGTAAGCCATATGATAGGAATAATCAGAAATCTGGAGGTTGGAAGAAGCCTAGTGGGGGAGACTCTGGTTCTTCTGGTTCTTCCGGTTCTTCCGTAAGGTGCTACAGATGTGGTGAATTGGGTCACCGAGCTCCTGAATGCAAGAATGATGCGAGGAAGTGCAACAATTGTGGAAGATTTGGTCATTTAGCTGCTAAGTGCCGATCCCGAAGGATAACTTGTTACAACTGTGGCGAGGAAGGACACACTCGTTCGCAGTGTACTAAGCCAAAGAAAGAGCAAGCTGGTGGGAAAGTGTTTGCTTTGTCAGGATCAGATGTTAAGCCAGATGATCGGTTGATTAAAGGTACATGTTTTATTAATGGCATACCTTTAATTGCAATTATTGATACTGGAGCGACGCATTCTTTTATTGCTTTGGATTGTGCTAAAAGATTAAATCTGGAAATTTCTAATTTGGATGGAAGTATGGTTATTGACACTCCTGCGTCGGGTTCAGTGACTACTTCGTATGTGTGTAGGAATTGTCCTATCGTTATTTTCGATAGAGGTTTCGGTATGGATTTAGTGTGCCTACCTTTAGAACAACTTGATATTATCCTTGGAATGAACTGGTTGGTCTTCAACCAGGTTCATATCAATTGTTTTGAGAAGACGGTCATATTTCCTGAGGTAGCTAAAGTTGAAGATGTGACTATGTCAGTTAAGCAGATGAATTCAGTTGTTAGAGATGGTGTTGTGGTGTTTATGTTATACTCTTCGACGGAAGTGAAAGGAAAGGCTAAGAGTGGAAAATTACCTGTTGTGAATGAGTTTCCAGAAGTGTTTCCGGAAGATGTTAGTGAGCTACCACCTGAGAGAGAAGTGGAGTTTACTATCTAGTTAATTCCTGGAACTAGTCCGGTGTCGATGGCGCCTTATCGCATGTCGGCATCTGAGTTGTCTGAGCTGAAGAAACAATTAGAAGAGTTATTGGAGAAGAAGTTTATTCGGCCTAGTGTTTCGCCGTGGGGTGCGCCGGTGTTGTTGGTTAAGAAGAAGGAAGGTACGATGAGACTATGTGTTGACTACAGGCAATTGAATAAAGTGACAATCAAGAATCGGTATCCGTTGCCGAGGATTTATGATTTGATGGATCAGTTGGTCGGAGCTTGTGTATTTAGCAAAATTGATCTGAGGTCTGGATATCATCAGATTCGTGTTAAGACGGAAGATATTCAGAAGACTGCGTTTAGAACGAGGTATGGGCATTATGAATATTCTGTTATGCCATTTGGAGTTACTAATGCACCTGGTGTGTTTATGGAGTATATGAACAGGATATTTCATCCGTATCTTGACAAGTTTGTGGTGGTGTTTATTGACGACATTTTGATCTATTCAAAGAATGACGAAGAGCATGCAAAACATCTTAGGATTGTATTGGAATTGTTGAAGGAGAAGAAGCTCTATGCGAAGCTGTCGAAATGTGAGTTTTGGTTAAGTGAAGTGAGTTTTCTTGGACATGTAATTTCCAAGAATGGAATTGCTGTGGATCCTACGAAGGTAGAAGCGGTATCTCAGTGGGAAGCGCCGAAGAATGCTTCTGAGATTCGTAGCTTTCTTGGTCTTGCAGGTTACTACAGGAAGTTCATTGAAGAATTTTCGAAGTTAACTTTACCGTTAACTAAGTTGACAAGGAAAGATCAAGTGTTTATTTGGGATGCAGATTGTGAGAAAGGATTCCAGGAATTGAAGAGGAGGTTGACTAGTGCTCCGATTCTGATTTTGCCGAATCCGGAAGAATCTTTCATGGTGTATTGTGATGCGTCCTTGATGGGTTTGGGAGGTGTTTTGATGCAAGATAGGCAAGTCGTGGCTTATGCTTCAAGACAGTTGAAGACTCATGAAAGGAATTACCCGACTCATGATTTGGAATTGGCAGCTGTTGTATTTGTTGAAGTTATGGAGGCATTATCTATATGGTTCACGGTTTGAAGTGTTCAGTGATCATAAGAGTCTGAAGTATCTTTTTGACCAGAAGGAGTTGAATATGAGGCAGAGAAGATGGTTAGAATTTCTCAAGGATTACGATTTCGGTTTGAATTACCACCCTGGTAAGGCAAACGTTGTGGCAGATGCGTTGAGCAGGAAGTCCTTGCATATGTCAATGTTAATGGTTCGTGAATTGGATTTAGTGGAACAATTCAGAGACTTAAGTTTAGTATGTGAAACTACTCCGGATAGTGTGAAGTTGGGCATGTTGAAGCTGACTAGTGGTATTTTGGAAGAGATTCGAAATGGGCAGAAGTCTGATGTTGGTTTAGTGGACAAACTGACATTGATTAACCAAGGTCAAGGAGGTGAGTTCCGAATTGATGAGAATGGCGTTATGAGATTTGGTGATAGAGTGTGTGTTCCGGATGTTGCTGAGATCAGAAAGAGTATTTTGGAAGAAGGACATCGTAGTGGATTGAGTATTCATCCTGGTGCTACTAAGATGTACCATGATTTGAAGAAATTATTTTGGTGGCCTGGAATGAAGAAGGGAATTGCCGAGTTTGTGTATGCGTGTTTGGTTTGTCAGAAATCAAAGATTGAATATCAGAAACTGTCAGGATTGATGGAACCGTTGTTTGTTCCGGAGTGGAAATGGGATGGCATTTCTATGGATTTTGTATCTGGGTTGCCTAGGACAGAGAAGAACTGTGATTCTATTTGGGTTATTGTCGACCGATTGACAAAGTCTGCTCACTTTATTCCGATAAGAATGGATTATCCGATGGAGAGGTTGACAGAATTGTATGTTGAGAAGATTGTAAGTTTGCATGGTATTCCGTCTAGCATTGTGTCGGATAGAGATCCGAGGTTTACTTCTAAGTTCTGGACAGGATTGCAAGAAGCTTTGGGTACTAAGTTACGATTGAGTTCCGCGTATCATCCACAGACATATGGTCAGACGGAGAGAACGATTCAGTCGTTAGAAGATTTGTTGAGGGCGTGTGTGTTAGAGAAAGGTGGAGCTTGGGATAGCTACTTACCATTGATAGAATTTACCTACAACAACAGTTTCCATTTGAGCATTGGTATGGCTCCGTTTGAGGCATTGTATAGTAGAAGATGTCGGACACCGTTGTGTTGGTACGAATCTGGAGAAAGTGTTGTGATTGGATCAGAGATTGTTCAACAAACTTCAGAAAAGATCAAGATGATTCAGGAGAAGATGAGGACTTCTCAAAGTCGTCAGAAAAGTTATCATGATAAGAGGAGGAAAGATCTTGAGTTTAGTGAAGGAGATCATGTGTTCATGCGAGTTACTCCGATGACTGATATTGGTCGAGCTTTGAAGTCAAAGAAGTTGACTCCGCGCTTTATTGTTCCGTTTCAGATTACCAAGAGAGTTGGGAAGGTTTCTTATCGATTGCTATCACACTTGAATTTGCATGATGTTTTCCATGTATCTCATTGAGGAGGTACATCATGGATCCGTCTCATGAGATTCAAGTAGATGATGTTCAAGTGCGGGATAATTTGATCGTTGAAGCAGACCTGAAAGTGAGGCATCGAAAGAGATAACTGCAAGTAGCTTGAGAAAAATGTCACTTGGGAACCGGAGTCGATGAAGGACTCGATCCCGAACTTTTCGTCTAAGGTATGTTTTCGAGGACGAAAAATCTTTTAGTGGGGGAGAGTTGTGACATCCCGATTTAATTCGAATATTAAATAAATGGGAATTTAATTATTTATTTAATTAAAGTCTTAAGTATTTATATTTTTGGATTTAATTGGATTAATTGAAGAAAAGAAGGTTGGAGGTGTGAGGTGTAATTAGGGGTGTGAGGAGTAAATTACTCTACTCTTACTAATTACCACTTATTGTATTTTATTGGAATAAATAAAGGAGAATTAAAAGGACTATAAAAAGGAAAAGAAGGAAAAAAGAAGTCTTTTTGGAGAAAAGCTATTTCACGTAGAATTGGAGAAGAGAAGAGAAGAGAGGAAAAGCCGACGCCGAAGAAATCGAGAATCATCGCGAGGTAAGGGGTGATTTTATTCGGTTAATATGCCTTATGGGTTTTGGGAATCAACCGGGTAATTGGGTATGTTAGGAAATTGATTATAGGTTTGTAGAATGGAACCCTATTTTGTGTCGGTGTATGGAATTAGGATCATTAGTGTGTCGAATAAATAATAGGAATGATGAAACCATGTTGTTTGATGTTATAATGGTGTAAAGTGGTTGTAAATTGGTGTTCCTAATGTCACAATTCGTATTAGGATGTTTGGAAGTGAAAAGGAATGCTTAATGCTGTAAAAAATAGCAGAATTTGTTGTTGCAGGTCGTGGGAACCGGTTCCCTGTGGGGAGGAACCGGGTTCCCAGTGTAATTTTTCAAAACTGGGGAAATTTGTACTCGAACCGTTCCTATGTGTCGGAACCGGGTTCCCATATAAATTCCAGGGAGCGAGATTTTTAAACTTCACAGGAACCGGTTCCTGTATATGTAGGAACCGGGTTCCACTGTGTATTTTTCAAAAATACTTAAACTTCAAAAATTCATATTTTCTAAACCGTCTCGATTCGAGTTTTCGCGTTATTTCTTAAATTTAAAATACTATCTTTTAGAAAGGAAAATATTATTTTCTCCAAAATTATTTTAAAAGAGTCGAGCTCCGATTTTGAAAAGTATGGATAATTATGATAACGGAAATTAATGCAAATGGTCTAAGTTACCGGATGAGAACTAATGCGTACAATGTTGTATTTTGATATTCATTATGATTGAATGTGATACATTGGTGAATTGGCATTATGTGGATTATATTGATATTATGATCTGTGAAGTGATGTTGCATGCTTTTATGATGCATGCATGAGCATTTGTTTAATTGGTTCATTCCCATCGGAAGTGAATCGGCAGAATAGACTTACCCGGATGTAGAGGTAGTGAGGCTAGATTCTTGACCCAATGGCGAATCATGGATTACAATCGCCTTCCACATGTAAACGGAGCAGGGTGAACTCACGTTCCACATGCATAGAGTCTGCATTGCATATGGGATTGTAACATGCTAGGATAGTTTCCAGTGTTACAATTTACATTGTTTGTTGTATACATGTTCATTGTGTGAACTGCCTTGTGAATTGACTATGATTTTTGGTGTTTGGTTAATGGATTAATGTATCTGATTATTCTGTTGTATCTAGAAACGTATAATGCATGTTATATTGAATTGAAATCTCACCCTTACTTTAACGATTTCAGATCCGAAGTGACTAGCTGCTTGAAGTTGGTGAGGATAGCTCTAGAGTCGAGTCAGTTAGTTAATCCGCGTGTCAGTGTCGTGCTCTGGTAGATGTAACACTGCGGAAACGTTGTTTTGAGAATCCTTTAATGGATATCTTTAATGGTTTTGAATTGTGTCTTGATTTATTATCCTGGAATAACTATGAACGACGTATTCGGGATTTTGTTATGTTTCATTTCCGCTGTTAAACATAACTTTAAGTATGATTTATTCTTCAGTGAAAGCATGACAACTGTTTGGTCAATTTGAATTATTTAAATTGTGACGCCTCTTAATTGTGAATAAAACTCTGATTATTATTTCTATAAAACGCGGGTAATTAGAAGGGGTGTTACAGCAATCCGTGTCCTCTGGCTTGTGGTCTTGCTCTTGTATTTATAAGGAGTGTATTGAGTCAAGAAATATGAAGAAAATATATGGCATTCAATGTGAAAATATTTGATTTCTAATTTGCTTTAAAACTTGATTTTTGCTTCAATCACGCACCAATCTCATGCCAATCAATCTTGCACGTTTTTTCCAGCTATTTTGGAGTTGTTTGGACCTCAAACAATTTAGAATCAAGGCCGCACACGCTTCACACATTAATGTTATATTTATCTAATTTAATTTTGAATTTAAATGAATAAAATAAAAAAATAAATAGAATAAATATTAATATAATGCATGGATGGGCTTAGAGGTTCTTGACAATGTTAGAAACATGTTTCAAACCTTAAAACATAGGCCCATTTGACAAAAAGATTTCTCAATTTTCACTTCACGCACTTCTCAAAAATTGTCAAACTTGCACCAATCATATCTTGCTCAATTCTCAACATTTGAGGATGATCTTGGACTTTTTAGAAAGCTGAATATGTCCTCTAAAACCTCTCTTTGTTTTCATTTCAATTGAAGCTTCCATGTTCATTTACACTTCTTTGAGAAAAGATGACTTTTGTTGAGTTTTGAAAGGACCTATATTGTATTGGTCCATATCTCTCAAATGAAGAATTTTTGGGAAAAATCTATAAGAGACAAAGTTGTAGAGAATTGAATTTCCTTTAAAAGGAGCTTTATTTGAGGAATTCATGATGAAATACGTGAAAGTTATGCTTGGTCAAAGTTTAGTTGACTTCTCCTTAAGAAAACCCTAATTTAGTAACTTTTGACTTTTGATGAATCTTGAGTTTTCTTGATGAATCCTGATCAACCCTTGATCAAATGATGAATATAACTTCAAAATATTGACGTTGGCCAAAGATGACGAAGTTTGATTGTATGTTGACCACAACTGACTTTTTGTCCAATACAATTGATTTTCAACCATTTGAGCAATTGATTGAGCAAACTTGCACTGTAAGGCTTGAAACTTGACATGGAGATAGTTTGAGAAATATGAGGAGGCATGGAGTCCACTTGAGGCATTAGAACTCATATTTACTTTGAGAAAAACAAAACCCTAATTGAAGGTCCACTGCTTAGGAGTGGGTTTGTCTTGATCAATCCTTGAGTAGTTCTTGAGCATGAGGATGTTTCTTGAATTACTTGACTTTTAAAATGGGAGGACAAATTTTTTGGTACAACATTAAGACATCTGACTCAACATCTGTCTGAAATACATGACAACCGAACTTGTCATGACATTTGGTTAAAATGTCATGACATCTTGCTCAATATCAGGCTGTGATACATTTTTTTTCCAAATGAAACATGTTTTACCAAAATTGTTGCCAATCATAAAATCACAGACATAATAATAGGATTCATGGGAGAGGGTGATCCAGTTTAGGACTTCCACAAGTATAACACTATATCATTGATGTGGAAACTACTTAAGTCCATATAAACTATTTTACAATCGACATACAAAGTCTTCTTTTCCTTTGTCTTCGAATCCCTTTAGTTGCTCCATGTGAATTTCTTCTATCTAAACGGACGTGAAGAAATGTAGTCTTCACATCTATCTGCTCTACATCAAAATTCAAATTTCATTCAAACCAAAAATTATCCAAAATGATGGCATCTTTAGCATAGATGAAAAAAATTTCTTCAAGGTCAATGCCTTTCTTTTGGCTAAAGCCTTTCACAATTAATCTTTCCTTGTATCTAGGTTGCGATTATTCTCCTCAATATTCTAATTATACATCCATTTATTTCTTAGTGATTTCTCACCTTTAACAAAATCTACCAACTTATATGTCATGTTCTTGTGCAAGGATTGCATGGCGTTCAACCACTCCTAATAAGACTTTGGTTCTCCCTAATAAGTAAGCAACAAAAATTCCATTGCAAGATATTTAGTAAATTGTTTAGGTATCCTTATCGATCATATTAATTAAAGCTCCCTAAACATGTATTGTATCTTCTATTTTATCTCCCCTACTTCTATTTCAATTTGTCACTTATTCAATTGGATCATTATCAATTTGAAGTTAATTTCCTATGTCTTCCATTTCTTTTATTTCACATCCCTTTTATTTTTCTAGAAGAGGAATTAAATTAAGGTTGATTGAATGTTCTTTAAAAATAACATGCTTAACTTTATTCTAAGTATTTTCAATATTATAATCTTAAAAGAAGACAACATCTTTTTGTCTACAGGGTCCCATAAAAGTTCAAGGACTCACTTGAGGGGGAAATTGTTGGTTATATCAAGCGATTATA
This sequence comes from Vicia sativa, assembly GCA_021764765.1. NCBI lineage: Eukaryota > Viridiplantae > Streptophyta > Magnoliopsida > Fabales > Fabaceae > Vicia > Vicia sativa. The sequence goes on from CM038796.1 coordinate 238,633,727, forward strand.
ATTTATAAATATTGGATGAAAAAGTGAGGCTGGACACTTTAGTAAGAGGGATTGTAGATCTAATGTCTTAGATTTTGTTTGAGAATTTTAAAGGGAAAAGAGGGGAGTATTTATTGGTGATTTTAGTATCACCAATGTATTTTAGTAGTAATGTGATTTACTAAAGACCGATGCAATTATACGTTAAGTTCGAAAATGAGTTAGGGAAGTGCGGAGTGCACGCTCGTCGAGCCAATGTATAATTGAAACGGGGTTCCAAGGGGCGGAGTGCGGGGCAGCGCCCCGTTCGAAAATTTTGAACCCTTTTCGCCAACAGACATAACCGTTGCTCCGAACAGGTGTGTCTTTTCGGTTTCAGTTTTTGATCTCCTATATAAGGAGTCATTTGGCCTCGGTTTTGCACATAGAAAAACGATTTTCCTCTCTAAATTCGTAATCAATTTCTATTGCCAAAAAATAGATTGTTCTTCAAGAATTATCCCCACAAAGATTTCGTGAACCCAGGCAAGAATAAGGTCAAAATACTTTGTTCGGAAAGTGTACGAACACGATTCTTCGAAGTTATCCAAGATTATCATACCCAAATTTCTAACAAACGAACAAAGTATTCTCTGATAATCATGGCTGGAGGAATCACCATCAAGGAGATGACTACAAACTTCGAAAAATTGGACAAGTTTCAAGGACAAGACTTCAGGCGTTGGCAGAAGAAGATGCATTTCATGTTGACAACGTTGAAGGTGGTACACGTCCTGTCTACACCGATTCCAGAATTGCTGGAGAATGACTCAGTCGAAAATATGAGACGCAGATCAAAGTGGGAGAACGGCGACTACATATGCAGAGGGAACATTCTTAACGGTATGTCTAATTCCTTATTTGATATTTACCAAAACGTGGAATCTGCAAAGGAATTGTGGGATGTCCTTGAATCCAAGTACATGGCAGAGGACTCATCCAGTAAAAAGTTTCTGGTAACCGATTTCAACAATTACAAAATGGTTGAATCGAGGTCTGTCATGGAACAATTCAATGAACTCCTCTGAATCCTTGGACAGTTCACACAACACGGATTGAATATGGATGAAACAATATTTGTCTCAAGCATCATAGACAAGTTGCCTCCTTCGTGGAAGGATTTCAAACACAATCTGAAACATGGAAAAGACGAACTGTCTTTGATCCAACTTGGAAGTCATTTCAGAAGAAGAAAGAGCGCAGGAAGATGACAAAGGAAAGGGCAAAGAAATTGCTGGACCCTCGGTTAATATGGTCGAAGAGGGTGGTAAGAACGATTACAACAAAAACAAAGGAAAGAAGCGTGCCTTCAAGAACAAAAAGCGCTGTGCTAACAAGAAACCGAAACTAGAATGCCGGAACTGTGGCAAAACAACTTCAAGAAGGACCGTCGCAAAAAGCACGACAACGCGAATGCAAGTGGTTCAGGAAAGGGGTCTAAGGACCGCTCCGAAAACCAAGGTCAGAAATCAATTCGTGATTTGAATAGTTTGATTAAATATTCGGTTTCACTAAATTCTGAAGCATTTTATGTGCAGGATGATGCTGTCACGTGGTGGATTGATTCTGGTGCCACAACACATGTTTGCAAGGATCGTTTCTGGTTCAAGACTCTTGTTCCAGTGGAAGATGGTTCTGTCCTCTACATAGGAGATGATCACTTCGCTCCCGTTGAAGGCAAAAGAATCGTGGTGCTAGAATTCAGTTCTGGAAAGACTATTACTTTGTTTAATGTTTTGTATGTTCCTAAATTACGTAAGAATTTAATTTCTGGTCCTGTATTAAATAAGCTTGGATATAAGCAAGTGTGTGAATCTGATAAATATGTTTTATCAAAGTGTGGTGTGTTTGTAGGGTTTGGATATTATAATAATGGTATGTTTATGATGAATTTGAATGGAGTTCCTAATGATTCTGGTTCTGTATTTATGTCCTCGTTGAATGTTATCAATTTTTCGTTATGGCATGCTCGTCTAGGACATGTACATTATAAAATAATGCATGAAATGTCTAAAGATGATTTAATTCCTAGTTTTAATGATAATGTAGAAAAGTGTAAAACTTGCATGTTAACAAAGATCACTAGGCAACCTTTTAAAAGTATAACAAGGAAATCTATCATTCTTGAATTGATACATAGTGATTTATGTGATTTGCATGCTACTCCATCATTAGGGCATAAAAAATATTTTATCACTTTCATAGATGATGTGTCTAGATTCTGCTATGGATGTTTGTACACTAAGGAAAGCTTTAGATAAATTTAAAATCTATAAAATTGTTGATTAAAACATTACGCATGTGATAGAGGTGGTGAATATTATGATCTTGTGTTTTTCCAGTCCGTAGGAATCATTCATGAAACTACGGCACCTTATACACCTCAACAAAATGGTGTGGCTGAAAGGAAAAATAGAGTTCTTAAAGAAATGGTGAACGCCATGTTATCCTACTGTCCGAGTGGGGTTTTGGGGAGAAGCTATGTTAACGGCTTGCTATTTGTTAAATAGGGTTCCTAATAAAAGGAACAAGACTACCCCATATGAACTTTGGTATAAGAAACGACTCAACTTAACATTTCTACGTGTTTGGGGTTGTAGGGCCGTCGTTAGACTCCCGGACCCAAAAAGGAAAACTTTGGGTGAAAAGGGTATAGCGTGCATCTTTGTTGGATATGTTGAGCACTCCAAGGCCTATAGGTTTTATGTTATAGAACCTAATAACTCGATTTCTATTAACACGATAATAGAATCGAGAGCTGCCATATTTGATGAGAATTGTTTCTCTTCTATACCTAGACCAAAGATTTCTATACCTAATTCAGATGAATCTTTAAGGGATGATCATTCAAATGATGTGCCAAGTGAGACACTTGAACCTCGTAGGAGCAAAAGAGCTAGAAAACCTAGAACTTATGGATCTGATTTTCAATTATATTTGGTTGAGGGATCAAAGGATCAGATTGATGCTCAATACTATTATTGCTATAGTATAGAGGAGGATCCAAGAACATATGATGAAGCTGTGAAATCTCAAGACTCTGGTTTTTGGAAAGAAGCAATTGATGAAGAGATTGGTTCTATCATGGAAAATAATACTTGGGTATTTATTTACCACCGGTTGCAAACCATTGGTTGCAAATGGATCTTCAAAAGAAGATGAAAGTCGATGGTACAATTGACAAGTTTAAAGCTAGATTAGTTATCCAAGGCTTCAGACAAAAGGAAGGGATCGATTATTTCGATACCTATGCTCCAGTTGCCCGTATCACTACTATTAGATTGTTGTTTGCCTTGGCGGCTATACATAATCTAGTGATTCATCAAATGGATGTCAAAACAGCATTTCTGAATGGTGATTTGGAAGAAGAAGTGTATATGAAGCAACCTGAAGGATTTGTGATGCCTGGTAATGAGCATAAAGTGTGTAAGCTAGTTAAGTCGTTATATGGGCTGAAACAAGCTCCGAAGCAGTGGCATCAAAAGTTTGATGAGGTTGTTTTGTCTAATGGTTTCATTCTAAACCAAGCTGACAAATGTGTATATAGCAAATTTGATGCATCCGGTAAAGGAGTTTTCATCTGTCTGTATGTTGATGACATGTTGATCTTTGGCACCGACCAAAATCAAATTGATAAAACGAAGAACTTTCTATCATCAAAGTTCTCCATGAAGGATATGGGAGAAGCGAACGTTATTCTTGGTATTAAGATTAAACGGGAGAATAAGGGGATTGTAATTACTCAATCCCATTACATTGAGAAAATACTCAAGAAGTTCAATTATGAAAGTTGTTCTCCAGTAAGTACTCCCATGGATCCGGGAGAAAAACTCATGCCAAATACAGGTAAACCTGTGGATCAACTCGAATACTCAAGAGCTATAGGCTCTTTGATGTATGCTATGATTAGCACTAGACCGGATATTGCTTATGCGGTTGGAAAGTTGAGCAGATTTACTAGTAATCCTAGTAGACACCATTGGCATACGATAACAAGGTTATTCAAGTACTTGAAGGGTACTATGAATTATGGATTGTCATATATGAGATTTTCTTCGGTGTTAGAAGGTTATTCAGATGCTAGTTGGATAAATAATGCTGAAGATTCATCCTTTACAAGTGAACGGGTGTTCTTGCTTGGGGGAGGTGCCATTTCATGGGCTTCCAAGAAGCAAACATGTATAACTAGTTCCACAATGGAATCTGAGTTTGTGGCATTAGCTGCTGTTGGTAAAGAAGCGGAATGGCTAAGGAACTTGGTATATGAGATTCCGATGTGGCCTAAACCAATATCACCAATTTCTATCTGTTGTGATAGTACTGCCACACTGGCTAAAGCTTATAGTCAAATATACAATGGGAAGTCTAGACATTTGGGTGTTAGACATAGTATGATTAGGGAATTAATCATGAATGGGGTGATATCTATTGATTTTGTTCGGTCGCAACAAAACTTAGCTGACCACTTGACAAAGGGGTTAGCTAGAGACTTAGTGAAGAAGTCGGTAATTGGGATGGGATTAAAGTCCATTTAAATCTATTAGCCATGGTATACCCAATTCCTTCTAATACAACGTTAGAAGCAGAATTCAATGTGGAAAGATCATAGTTAAAGATTGGAGCAATTGTGTTTATCTTCCCAAGGTATGTGCTCGACCGCAAGTAATGGCTAGGTTGAAGTATATCTTCTTAATGGTTCTCTTTGAAAAATTGCAAATGTGCAAGATTAAAAGGATCACCTATGTGAGCATGAAGTTTTACGCTTGTGAAGCTTGGACTTGGCTTCCTATATGCTTATTAATGGATAAGGACACATGGCTTGTAAAAGTGTCAAGAATGAATAGTAGAGTATTGTAAGAAACATATGTGTATTGTATCTTCAGATATTCAAATGGATTGACGGGTTCAATCGATATGACACCCCGATTTTCGAGTATTTGGAATGTGTATTTGTACTAAGATGAAAATTCAATCGCAAGACATTTTCGTTTATGCATTTGTTTGATCGTTATACATGTAGGTTGTACCCTTGTATATATTTTGTATATACTGAGTGAATCAAGGATTACACTAAAATGGGGGGGGGGGATTTGTTGGTGATTTTAGTATCACCAATGTATTTTAGTAGTAATGTGATTTACTAAAGGCCGATGCAATTATACGTTAAGTTCGGAAATGAGTTAGGGAAGTGCGGAGTGCATGCTCGTCGAGCCAATGTATAATTGAATACGAATAATTGAAACGGGGTTCCAAGGCGAGCCTCGGGTGCGGCGCCTGCTCGAAAATTTTGAACCCTTTTCGCCAATGTAACCGCTGTTCAACAGTGTGTTTTTTTGCTTTTGATCTCCTATATAAGGAATCATTTGGCCTCGGTTTCGCACATAGAAAAAAAATTTTCCTCTCTACATTCGTAATCAATTTCTATTGCCAGAAAACAGATTGTTCTTCAAGAATTATCCCCACAAAGATTTCGTGAACCCAGACAAGAATAGGGTCGAAATACTTTGTTCGGAAAGTGTACGAACACGATTCTTCGAAGTTATCCAAAATTATCATACCTAAATTTCTAACCGTACTTTGAAAGAAAAAAATATAAATTGGAAAGACTAATTTTGGTTGGGAGGATGGGAGGATTTATTTGTATTTATAACATAAAATTATATATATATAATTTAGTATTTTTTGGTAGATTGATAAAAAGTTGCCTATTAGTTAAGTTTAGTAAAGGAAAATTAATGCTTTGATAATGTCTCTAACTATTTCTTTTGTCTAATTATACGATCAATATTTAAATCAAATAGAGTATATTAAAAATTGACATGTTGATACTCTTGTATTGTAATACAACCTCAAATATTTCAATTGTTCATATAAGTTAACGAGTTTTTGTTTTTTTTTCCTTGTATTTACTTTTAAAAATAATTTTTGAATGTTAAAATTATTTTGATATTCGTCTCTTATGTTCAGTTTTATTTTAAAAAATGTTAGATGGCAATAGTTTTGACACTTAACACTAGTGACGTGATTTTTGAAATCTAAATGAATAATAAAATCTTATAAAAAAAATATTCAAATATTCAAATTTATGCTCCATTTTATTTTTTATAATGGAGACTCACAATAGACGACGAAGACTTGCTTCAACGTGCAAATATAAAAGTTAGAGAGGAGGAAAAATGAATGGAATAGAGAATGCTGGAGCAATAAAATCAAAGAGATTTGAGAATTTGTTTTATTCTTTTTTAGATTTATACTTCATTTTATTGCATCAAACTTTAGTATTCATATCACTAGACTGAAGTGTCAAAACATTTGTCACGCAACAATTATTAAAATAGAACATAACATTAGGAACATATACCAAAACAATTTTAACTCTCAAGAATTATTTTAAAGGGACAAAATTAAAAGCTCTACCTTTTAATCAATCAAACACATAAGCTTTATTCAAATATTCATTGTTTTCCGTTATTTCCAACATAAGTTGACATATTTAGAGAGACTTTTTCCTCACATATTATTTGTGAATTGAGCTCAAACATAGAGTTTCTTTACTACTATTAATTATGCATAAATTCCAGAGTAAAATATCATTGATATTGGTGGTTCATTATAGCTTTCTGGTTGAAAGTGGAGACTCCATTAAATACTCCACATTCAATTTTTTTTGTCTCTGGAGCCTATCTGTGGCTGGGTTTTAAAGATGAAAAAAAATGATTGGAAGTGCAGACTCCATTATAAATTATCAACCAAATTTTACAACAAATATTTATCCTCGACAAATACTTAAAAGTTGTATCATGGTTTGAGGGACAAATGCACGTATAGTTTTATAATTGTACTTTTTCCTCTAAGGACTAATATGAAATATCTTGGTTTAAAGTAGTACATTTCCAATCAAATAAACAAAATGGAACTGTTCATAAAAGCAATGATGAATGAGAATGAATATGATGCTACGTACATAACTAAGAAAATGGACATTAGAAAAACGTGATGTGGGTACACATTTCTCAATCCTTAAGGGACAAGATCGACATAATCATGTTCTGAGACTCAGATTTTATTAGAAAAGGAGAAACATGAAATAAATAATGGAATAGAACAAGGAAAAATAATTGATTTTTTGTGGTTTCTTGAGTGCTTTGTGATTGGGGCATTGTGTCTGTAGAAATAGATTGGAGCACATTGTACGGCATCTCATAATGCATTTTGCCAACCCTCCTTTCGGACCCTTTCTTTATGCTTCTTTGACCCATTATAATAATGTTTGGGCCCATCTTTAGGCTCATTCAAGAAATGTGCCATAAACTATTATGCACCAGAAATTTATACCTATTAAGATTTTTACATTTGAAATAAAAAATAATTCCTCAAACTATTTTTATAAGAAATTAAATATAATCATAAAAAAACAACAACATTGAAATTGATTAATTATTTATCTTTATAAGAATTTAATTTACATAAAATTAAAAAAGATTGACTCAGTTGATAATAAATTGGCCCACACATCAAGAGATTGTAGATTCATCTCTCGATATCTATATAAGCGTTCATTAAATTTTGGGTCTATCCTGACTTTGGTGAGTCTTCGGATATCAATTATTTTTACTTACTAACATACTATCTAACTTAGGTCTTAGTGTATCTTTTATAAGTATTATGTTCATATCAAAAGAAGTAGTGGCAATATAAATAAAATAGGAAATCACAAATATATGAAATACCACATTCTCAGATGAACCATATAGTAAGAAAGCTTATATTACCTACTCAGCTGATCCATCTAGTACGCTTATATATGAAATTAACATATATTGTTAAGTCTGTTAAAAACTACACAGGGTTCAATATCCCATTAATATGGTGGTCACTAGAAGTAACGCTCTCATGGAACTAAGAGTGGTAAAACGGGTCTGGCTCGCCAGGCCCTTGTTTCGCACATAATTTTTAGTCGGTCGAGTTACGATTTTTAGCCCGCACCCTGTCCCGACCTAGTTTTTCGCATATGCAAGTATTTACCGGAAAGTCATGGCTTTTTTTTCACTTTTAGACTTTAAGAATACAAGTTTGTCAACCTGCCCCGCTTTTTTATAGGGCGAGTCAAAATTTCAATATCTCACCCTCTACTTTATTCGCCTCATCCGCATTTTTGGCATGCTTTTCTAGAGCGGCTTAAATGGAACGGACTTGTCCGTTTTTCACCCCTACATGATCACGTGAGACTTTTTGGAAATTGGTGCCTTTTATTGATGATGTTTTTTTAACATTTGACTTTTTTTGCACCATTCACCATAAATTTCTCACTTTTTGATTCGTTTTTTTAATTTCTTCTTCGTTAGTTGATGTTTATGATTTTTTATTTTGTTCTCTTTATCATCTTCAAAACCTTTGATATAACACTTCAAAATAAATATAACGACATTCTCCTCATTTTTCTTGGTGAAAACAAATCTCTCGACGAGGTGGCTAAAATAAAAGTTAAGAAGAAAATAAAAGTTTGGAATGTTAACCCCCTAATGAAAAATAAAGTATATTCCACTAATAATACGATTAAATCTTGTTGGGTAAAGAATATAGAGTAAGAAAACAATATAAAAGCATCTATAGCCCCTAATTTTATAATTGACAAATCTGAAGGAGATAATAAAGTTGCTCAAACCTTCTCTCTTACCTGAATAGGTTCTTCATTTTGTTCATTCTTGTATCCTGAAGTTTCTTGTGCTAAATCATTTGCCTCTCGACTTTCTTGTCGAGGAATGTGTCAAAGACTCACTTGTTCGAATTGCTTAAGCAATCTAACGGTAATCACAAAGCACACGATTAAATTCTCTTTAACAAATCTATACTCCTTTGAGACTTGTTTAATCACCCATAATTTCGATGTTCCTTGCCCCCAATTCTAGCAGTAGTTCAAGTCCAGTTATTAAAGACTCGTATTCTACTTCATTATTAGTGCAAATGTCGTTGATTGTGTACTTGAACTCTGCTGGAATTCCATTGGGAGAAATTACGATTCCTCTTATTCCAGTGCCATCTTTATGGCTAGAACCGTCGAAGTACAACTTCCATGGCACTAAACTGACATAATTTTGGAGCATAGCAACCATTGAATGGTCTACAAGAAAGACTGCCACTATTTGCCCTTTCATTGCTTTTAAAGGAAAATACGTTAGGGAATATTCTGTCAGCGCGAGTGCCCATTTACCAATTCGACTGTGCAAAAGTGGTTTAGACAACATATGTTTAATAATATCGAAATGAGAAGATACATACACATCAACTGGATTTATATATTGATTCAGTTTAATACAAGAGAAATACAAAGGCATACATAGCATTCGACTAAGGTAATATACAGGTCTTTCAAACCATTTTCATCTTCTTTGACAAACATCCTTCCTATAGTCGTATCTGAGGCTGCAATATACAACCTCATAGGCCTATTTCCAACAGGAGGCGCTAAGATTGGAGGCTTCACTAAATATTCTTTGATCTTGTCAAAAGCCTCTTGACGTTCCTTTTTCCAAATAAAGTCTTCATTTTTCAGTCGAAGTAGTGGTGAAAAGGCTCTGGTCTTCCCACTTAAGTTGGATATGAACCTCCTCAGGAAATTTATTTTACCCACCAAAGACTGAAGCTCTTTTTTGGTCGATGGAGGTTTGACGTCCATGATGACTTTGGTTTTGCTTTGATTTACTTCTATGCCTTTTTGTGCACTACAAAGCCAAGAAAATCACCTGCCCTTTGATATGTTGCTCCGACATTTTTCAAGCCGAATGGCATGACTACCCAATCATATGTTCCTAATTCTCCTGGGAAACGAAATGTCGTCTTCAAGACATCTTCATCTGCTATAAAAATTTGGTTATAACCAGCATAACCATCAAGCATACTTAAATATTCGAAACCAGCGGCCAAATCGACCAACATTTCTGCCACAGGAATAGCATATCCATCTTAAGGAGTCGCAACATTTAAATCTCTAAAATCAATGCACACTCTTAATTTTCCATTTTTCTTCATGACTGGCACAATATTTGCCACCCATTCGACGTACCTTGCGGTTCATATAAACCTGCTCTTGAGGATCCTTTCAACTTCCTCCTTGATCTTCGACATTATTGCTAGAGCAAAATGTCGAGGTGTTTGCTTCACTGGTTTCTTTCCATCTTTTATTGGAAGTTTTAATTCAACCAAATTCATGCTTAAACTAGGCATTTCATTATAGTCCCAAGCAAAACAATCTTTAAATTCTTTTAATAAAGATATTACCTCAGAATTTAGTGTTTGGTCGATGTTGGCGCTGATATAAGTTGGTCGTTTCTCCCCCATCTTCGGCAAGATTTATTTCTTCTAAGGGATCTTGTGGCTGCATCTTTTCAGGCACCATAGGATCCTTTTCAAAGCCCAAAGGCTCATCGTCATATGTGCAGTCGAAACGCTGCTTATTGACGTATTCTTTGATTTCTTTATTCTTATATGGTGGTTTTGGCTAAGTAGACAAAATGACATCTCCCTCCAGAATTTGTGTTTTATTGGCTTCGACAACAATATTTTCTTCAGCTTCTAGTTCCGAATTTATCTTGTTTTCGACAATATATGCCAAAATATTTCTTAGAGCTTCAAGCTCAAACATCATTATCATTGATGTCACCCTAACCTGTTGGCCGATCATCAGCATATGGATCCTCTAAGGGTTCCACATCTCATATGAAACCATGGGTTTCATGAAATTTCAAGGAAACAAATGCCTCGTCTAAATTGGCATATAGTTCCTCTGTAGGTTGGCAAGGAGAAATATTAGCCAATTTTTTGTCGAATTCCTTTCCGACATTATTTACATCGGCCATGAAGTACCCTTGATCGGCCTCAATACTATACACTATACCATCTTCCCTCCAGATTATTAGACGATGATGCATGGAAGACGGCACAGCTCCTATTCCATGAAGTCATTCTCTGCCAACCAGCAGATTATAACTTGGCTTTCCTTGAATTACCATAAATATAGTTGTCCTTGTCACTGAGCCGACAATTATGTTTACCTATATCACTCCCATATTGTTCTTGGTTAAGAACTTTTGGCAACAGGTGGATTAACAAATTCTTTGATTTGTTCTTTGACAGTAGGGTCGAATTTCACCCTGTACTGTTTCTAGTTGATCACTTTATTTGTGGAAACTTGTCTAGTAGCAGTTGCAGCTTGTCTTTCAGCTTGCTTCTTGCGTTGGAAACGCCTCCACTGAGTTATGCTCATGAGATTATTTCCCAGATAATTCTCAGATATGTGGCTCTTCCTCTCTGATGTGAATTCATGTGGGTAACTCATAGTCGACTTTCCCTTTGGATCTCTTACAGCAGTATCACCATTTGGTGCCCCCATTTTCCCTTGAGGCTTAATCCATGTGCCTCTAGGAGCAGCAGTAGAAGGGATGAAACTCTTTAGCTTTGCTTGAGAGTTCCATATGTTTCTCCTAGGATCCCTTGGGTTAGGGAACCTATGGTTATGGACTTTGGCTTTGCACTTCCCTAATTGCAGCTTTTGAAAATTCTCAGCAGCAACGTTGTCAACCAGAGCCCCACACCTAGGGCACAAACAAACTATCGAACCCTTGTTTTTGCAGTGGTATAGGAAATCTATCAAGTCCTCATATGGCCTGAGGTAGACATCAACATTCTCCCCTCTACTCTCTCCAACCATGTTATCTGGAAATTCAGTAATCTCGACCATATTGATCTTGATAGGTTCAGCGAACAGAGCTTCCTCCTGCCTAAGAGGATCAGTGTCGATCTTCATCTTTCTGGCAGTGAATTTCAGATGACCCTCTTGCAGCGATTTCTGAACAAGATCCCTGAAAAGAAAACATTAAGAGGTTGTGTGACCAAGATAGTTATGATATTTACAAAAAACCTCTTTTATGTCGTTGTTCTAATGGTGGCATTTTAGCATTAGGAGATACTAAAATTTGACCATCTTTAACTAACAAATCAAAAATTTCTTCACATTTAGAAACATCAAATGTATAAGTTTTTGCAGGAAATTTAGAATTGTTTTTGACAGAAGTATTTTTCCCTTTAGAAGGAAACAAAGATTTACATTCATACGCAGGTTTTGGCTTTATTTTAGCCACATCGACATCTGCCTCAGTCGGCGAGATATAGTCAGCCTCGTATATGGGATCTATATCATCATAATCTATATAGGCTACTTTTTATTTCTTAGCCTTAGCCTTAGTATGCCTAACCTTCTCTAGCCGTAAACGCTCAAGGTGTCGAATCCTATCAGCTAGTTGTGACATACTCTTAACAAAAGTTGGGTCGATTTTCTTTCTAATAGAATAATTTAATCCTCCAGCAGCCATTTGAACAAGTTCATGTTATGGAACTTGGGTAAAACATCTCGCCTTTAATGACCTAAATCAATTCAGATAATCATATATGGTCTCACCAAATCTCCTCTTGATGTTTGATAACTCGATCAAACTAATTTTCGAATGTCCTTCATAAAATTGTTCATGAAAAAGGTTTTCCAACTTAGTCCATGAATCAATTGAATTAGGAGGTAATGTAGTAAACCACGTAAATGCTACCTTAGTGAGAGATGAAGGAAAATGCTTTACCCTTAAACTTTCATTATTCTCCATATCACCATATTCTGTTAAATACCTAGCAATATGTTCGACTGTCGATTCACCAGACTCGCCCCCGAACTTAATATATTTAGGAATTTTCCATCCTCTAGCGTTTTTAATTTGTAAAATATACTCAGACAAAGGGGACGAATATGTTGGCCTCTGGAGTTTGGTATTCATATTGTTCCTAGACATAATTCTCTCGACAATGGTAGTTAGATTATTTTCGACAGCTAAATCTTCTTGTCGAATTTGATCAAGAATTTGATCAGCCTCTTGTTATTAATTAACGAATACCCTAGGGGGTTCGACAATAACATTTCTATGAGGCCCTACAACTTGTCCTTGATGGACAGCTTCAACTTCTATTTCCCCATATCTACTTGACCAGGAGGATTTAATCGAACATGTGGTGCATGTCGAACAGGAACTGGGGGGAGCACCCAAAAAATTACACAGACGTGTTAATTGGGCAATCACTTGTCGATTTGTTTCAGCGGACTGTCTATTAGTCTCAGCCGGCTCTTGCACTATGGGGTTAAATACATTACCCATTTGGTTAGTCAACATATTAACTAACTTATGATTGCTATCATCTATTTGTTGCCTCAACGCTGCCACCGAAGTATTAGTTAGATGCGACACTAGTTGTTGCGTGGGCATTCCTCTATTTCCCCCTGTTGTAGATCCGTGTAAAGGAGAATTCATATTTTGCATGTTATCTGACACCACTGCTGCCCTTAAAGTCGACTGATATCCCGACATTAAGGAATACGACATTCCATAAGGGGGTTAGAAGTACCAAATTGAGGTATCGTTGTGTTCGAAATGGCACTCGTAGCCACCAAAGGCCCTGGACTCACAAGTGTGGTCTGGGGAATAGGTACTGATACTGATGCAGTTGATCTTGATACAGTTATGTTATTTAGTAGGGAAATGGCGCATCTTGAGTAACTACTGGGTCAGATGTACCCAAAGTTCGTGATGGAATTTCCTCCACGTTCGAAGTAGTGTTTGACATCCTAGATGTAAGTCTCCTAGAGGGTGATCTATTATACTCTTGAGTTAGTCTTCCACTTCTAAGTCTCATACACATATGACATCTAATAATAAAAACTTAGCACTTGTCCCACTAGGTGTGCCAATTTGTTTACTGTGGAAAATGGTAAACAACCACTAGTCCTCCCAAAGTCCTAAAACTAAGGGTCACTCGTAAGATCGACCAGTTGATCCTAAGACATATTCTAAGATTTGTGAAATTGTACTGACTATGTCGAAATCCTTGCCTAAGAAACGGTTTCCTAAGACTAAGGGAATAAGTACAACGACTTTCCACACAATAGTTTAGGTTCGACAGACAGGTAACTCGTGACCGACAGAGACAAAACCTAAATAACTTGACAAATCTGAGTATTCACTATATTTTGACCTACTATGGTGACTCGTGACCGACAAAAGGTTGTGAATTCAGGTCTGTTCTAAACAAAATAAGGGTCGAACGACTCTTTTGTCAACTCGAAACTTGTAACAAAGAGAACATCAACATACACGAAAACACAAAGTGATTGCTGAAAAGTAAATAGAATGCAAGTAAAAGTTTCAAAGAAAACAACTGAAATGTAAAGGTTTTGCATTAAAATAAAGGTGGTGATTCACGTACATCAAATACTTTCGCAACTCTTTCTTCCTGACGCTCGAAATTGTGAAGAGTTTTTGTAAGTACTTTGAGTATACAAGTGAACACACTAATTTTTACATTGACATGAATTATTTAAAATTTTTACAAAGTAACTGCCAAAAAAAATCTACGGCTGATATGCAAAACTTGAATAAACCGCTTCACAGGATTTCGCCACCTCTTTGGCGCTTAAACAACACATGGAGCTTTTGATAACTGCCTACGATCTTGACTTTTGAACCTTTCCCGCTTCTGGATTCTAAGAGTAAACCGCTCCCAACTTCAACGCTTTCCTTCAACGATAGCAAAATAATGAAATTTCTCTAAGTCCAGAATCCTCCATAATCGACTGGGCTCAGCTTCGACTACTCCTTCAATGTTCAACATTTGGTCGAATTGACCAATTTCTACGTTTTATTCCTCTGGTCTACGTACCTCTTTTTCGACATCCTTGTCTTAGCATTTTTCTTGGTCATAAATTACAATCTTCTGAAGGATCCTTATCTTTAAGGATCGACCTTTAGCTCACAAGGACATCTGCATTTAATATGCACCTTTGAATACCTTAAGAAGTTTCAGGGTAACAGGGGGTTTTGGAGAAATAATGAGAAAATGAAAATAAAAACGAAATGGATTTTCAAAATAAGTGTGACCCTTCAGATGTGATTCGAATCCTGTGCAAAACTTGATTCAGATTACAAACTTTATTTTTTTTAAAGATAAGGAATTTTAATACGAATGAAGCGCAATATTTGATTTGAATCAAATTGAGTAGCCCCAAATTGATTCAGGTCTCAAGAATTTGATTCTAATAAAATGTATAGGCAAGACTTTATGATTCAGATCACAGGACCGATATTTAAATTTTTAGTTAAAATTAGATTTTTCAAATCAAATTCATTTCAATGATGGAAAGTAACTTTAATGTAAATGAATGAATGGTTAAGGCATATGTGTCACACCCAAAAAATTTCTCTCCTAACTTCAAGTTATATGACTTAGACTTCGCATTCATATGCATACGTTTCCATTAGGTCATTGGCATTGAATTGTAATTTATTCATCACATTTCCATCACTAGTTGTGTTTAGGTTGACCGAAAGTCAATTTAAACCAAAATTCGCATAGTTTTGTAGTTATAAAATACCCTTTATTTCACTTCATGCATTTTTATCTCTCTACATGTTTCTTGCATCGTGTTAAGTTGTTTATATGTGGATGATATTGATATTTCGGTTTTATAAACAGACCGTTAAAAGCTATTCGACATTGTGCGGAAAATTAGCAGGAAAAATATTTCAAGTTTTCGCCTTTAACTCATTGCTTTATGATTCTACGTGTCGCGTATATCATAAAAATATGCTCTCTCTAATTTTTCGATACATTTTGAAGTCTCATTTTTAACCGTGAGCGTTTTAAAGCCGGGTATTCTTTATTATCATTTTATTTCAATTTTAAACATTTTGATAATTTTTCTTTAATCTTTGAGACCCGTAGTTAATTTAATGTGCTCATTTCTTTTTTTCTGATAATTTATTGCCCAAATTTTATAATTTTTGACAATTTTAAGTGTCCATTTTTTATCTCCAAAAATCAAAACAAAAATATTTTGGGATAGTTTAATTTTTACTCTTTTGAGCTTAGTAGCCAATTTTATCATTAGGGTCATTTTAGGAATTTTTAAAATTACCTAAACCTAGTTGTTTGTGTGTATATATATATATATATATATATATATATATATATATTAACATCGTTACTGTTCGAAAAAGGGGGGAAATGTAAATGAAGGAGGAAAAAGTGAGCCGGAGGCAGATCTAACTAAAGCTATTTCCTCTTCATCTTCATCACTCCCACCATACTCCCTTGTCATCGTCTCAAACCGCCACTGTTCCTTCGACCCTTCAACACTCTCATTCTCTCCATCACAACCTCCCGCCGCCTTTCATCTCCTTCACGTTCTCACCCTCCCCAGACCATCGTTCTGCAACCCTTCATACTCCCTCTGTAGCCATCAAACCGAGCTCACCCTCCATCCAAATCCTCCCGCTGTGGCTCTCTTCATCCACACATTTGCCTTTTGATATGCGGAAACAACCCTCGTCTCCTTATCGTATCGCCACCATTCTTCAAGCCTACTCCAATGCAAAGCTTCACCAGCCAGCTGCGATATTCTCCGATACAGCTCCCTATTTCGAAACTCTGACACATTTTTGGGTAACTTCACTTTCTTTTCTTTCTTTTTTTACTCGACTCAAATTCTATTTTGGTGATGTTACTGGTGATGAAAATTGTGTTGAAATTATTAAGTTTTTTTAGTTTGGTATGAATGACAGATTTGTTTTGTTATTTTTTTTAGTCTTGTTTTGAGTAATGTAACCTTGATATTTGGGATGTTTTGATTATGAATTTAATTGATTAGATTCGAATTAGTAATTGAGGCTTATTGGTGTCAAGCCTGTGAGGAGATGGTGATTAACATGTTATTTAAATTTAGGTTTGAAGTTGATTGTATGGTGTAATTTTGAATGATAAGTTTGATTTTACTATGATGTCTGTGTGTTTTAAACTCATTTGAAATTGTGATTAGTCGAATTGGTGACATTGTGTGGTCTTATCTTGAATTAATTTAAAAGGGGTGATCGACATTTAAGTTGAATTCAAATGAGATAAGTTTGTTCGTAATTTGATATGTCTTTGTGAGGTTTTGTTCATTATTGAGTCGACTTTTATTGTGCAATAACAATTCATGTAGTAGCTGCCCGATTTTTCAAATTTAAACGATTATGGTTCAATTCCAATCTTGTTTTACATGTTTTGAGTATGTCTAGATTTGCAATTTGAGTATATAATTTCATTTTGATTTCTAATGAATGAAAATTTGCTTGAAGTTGGTTTTGAGACTACAAACTTTCATGAACCCTTATTTGCTCATTATCTTACTACTCAAGTTGATTCGATTGACATTTCGATTCTTGTTATCACTTGTTTATGCATGTATAGTGATTTTAATTGTGAATTTTTCTTACTAACCATCTTCCAATTGGTTGCAATTTCATTTCATTTTATTTTTATCCCACACTTATGCTACTAACAAGTTTGTTATTTGTGAAGACATCCAGAGATTGTTCAAACATTCACTTTCAATTAGCACATCTACACTTGTCCATAGCATTTTAATGTTGAATTAGTATTTCTATTTAATAATGTATATACAAGATACTTAGTATTTTTATATTTAGTATTGTAAATATATAATTTTACATATTACTTTTGATCTTATACTTTACTCAACTCATTTGTAAATAAAATTATATTTTAATTATCATCATTGTGTTACGATTTCGAACTTTGAATTCAATTTGACTTTCGAATGCGTATAAACACAAATATGTCATTTGTTCTCATTAGAGTTGATTCCTACATGAATATATTCTAAAAATTAATTTAAAAAGTGCTACGTTCAATAATTGATACTTGAGCTTTGTAAGCTTCTCCGCGTTGTTAGTTTTGTTTGTATCTCGTGTGATGTAGGGACTTCTACTCGACTTTCATCCAATACGTTGAGCTTAACTGATTCTTTACGCCTTTACCAAACATCCCGAGCCTGCACGATGGACTTCTTATCTACACCCCCAAATCTAGCTTCAAAACATGTCACCTCTAAACCCTTATCTCTTTTCAATTATCTCTTGTTAACTTTATTTTACATATGCAAATAAACTTTGTTTTGTTTTAAATAATTATTAGTCTAAGATAATTTTATTTGATATTATTGATTAAACTATTACTTAATTTTATCAAAATAAAATTGTTATTCTAATAATTATTTAAAGGATTTGGACGTGTATTGTGTGCTAAATTATTTTACTCGCCTCATGTATGCTTGTATGAATTATTCACAATTGTACACTCCACACACTTGATACAATCGATTCCATTTTTACATCTTGGCTCATACGCCAAATTCCTCAAGGGTCTCATAGTTGAGAATGAGCATGGTCATTCTCACAAGATTAATCGGAGCTCTAGTTTGCATCGATTAATCATAACCCGAATAAACATTGGTCCATATACCAATTATCCATGCACAAGGGTTTCATAGTTAGGGATAGGAGAAGCTATCCTCACGAGATTAATTAAGTCCATATACTTGATTAATCATGACCCGATTCAACCTCTCTTGGTCCATACACCAAAGCATTATAAAACACTTTCAAAATCAAATTAATTAAATTAAATTTGTTTTCAAAAAAATGAATTTCATAAAAAACTTGGATGATGTTTGTTTAAATCGTTAGATGATAGTCCAACGGTTTAAACAAACTTGAAGTCTTTAGATTGTTGGATGATAGTCCAATGAGCTAAAAACTTCTATCTATGTCAAAAAATTAGAGCGGTATCCGGCTAAGTTGTTGGATGATAGCCCGACTGTTTAATCGAATTGGAAGTCTTTAGGTTGTTGGATGATAGCCCAATAAGCTAAATACTTCTATCTGCGTCAAAAATAATAAAGTGGCGTTCGTTTAAGTTGTTAGATGATAGCCCGACGATTTAATCGAATTTAGAATATTTAGGTTATTGGATGATAGCTCAATAAGTTAAATATTTTTATTCACTCGAAACACTTAATAACATGAACCCCGTTTCACTTCACCAATTTCATAATAAAGTTTTTGGGATGAATAGAAGATTGGATGAGCACACTCGTCCAATTTCTAGTATTTGAATCATTATATGATAGCCTAATGTTTCGGTACTTTTCACCCACTTAAAATCAACTCAACTCACTCAACTCTTTTTTTTCTCGCTCATATGCGGTCATCAAACACTTTTCTTACAAAGAGTGTGAAATAGTCATTTCAAATATAAACAAAGACTTAACTTTTCAAAAAAACTAAACAAGTCAAAGTTCAAACATTTTAAATGTCTAAAGCACGATTTTTCTTATAAAATCAATACAACCAACCAAGACATTTTTAAGAGGAACTACGAAACTCTGACTTTCCCATTGCACGAGGGAGTACGTAGGCACAAGATGCGATGTCTTTGGCTAGTTCAAAAAACACATAAATAAAGACATTTCTTCTTTCTCTTTTGTTAATTTAGAAATCAGCAAATTTAATAAACACATGTAAACACACATGAACTAAACGGTTCCCATCGAGTACGGTGGATGTGAGGGGTGCTAATACCTTCCCCTTGCATAACTGACTCCTGAATCCGTATCTGTTGGTCTCGTAGAGCGCCTTATCCGACTTCGTGGATTTTATCTATATTTTCCCGTTCTTTAGGAATAAATAAAATTAGGTTGCGACTTTATTGTTTTTTTAAAAAATAGATTTTGAAAAAACCAGTTATCACAAAATGAATTCAATGAACAAACGAAATAAGAATTAAATTGATTCATTGAATGAATGATTAAGGCATGAAATGCACAAACACGTCACATACAAAAACTTGATTCAATCACACAACACACTTAAGCAATTGAATAAATACAACCATTCATACACAAAAGAAATAAAGGAGGGTTGGAATGATCGTTCCAATTTAGATGGTACATGCTTAACTTGTTACACCCGAGAATGATTGGTAATCAACAACAAGAATACCATAATATTTGAAATACTAACAATCATATATTAATTTAATACAACTCCTTTTGCACGTATAAATAATACTATCTGACTCTCTTTCATAAGGCTTCAGATGAACTTAGAACGACAATAATTCAATCATCACTAATTGACATAACTTGTCAATCCCGAATAATTGATTCAACTCTTTGACGTTTTATGAAATTTCAAGGAGCGCACTTTTATCCTTGAATCTTTTGTAATTGTTGAAACTTTGGAGAATCTTTTCCAACAGCCACAAAACTACACTCTTTTTTTTTTACGACAACCTTGGAAGAATATGTCACTTAAAAGATGCTTTTGTTTTCTTCTTTTATCTCATAAAATTTCCCGCATATAAGTGTGAATGTATGTCCATATTCACTTAGAATTAATATGGAATAACCTCTAATACATGGTGTCGAATACATATTGCACATATCTCAAAATGTTGTCAGCAGGGCCAATCCAAGGGTCAAGCAACCGAAGCTAAGGATTTAGGCCTCAAAAGTTTGGGCTTAAAAAGGCCTCAAAATTATTTTATTTAGTTATAAAAGTATATAATGACACGTTACTAACATATATTATGATAGTTGAGTTGGTAAAATGTATGCCTTTTTTCCTTTTCGTCTTAAGTTCAACTCTTAGCAACCACAAAACTATTATTTTAAAGGCCTCATTTTAAAATTTTCTTTAGTCATCTAAAAGGGTTGGAACTACCTTGGTTGTCAGATTAATCCTTGATGAATCAAAACTTAGAGAGTATCTTAAATACAATTAACGTTTGAAGAATATGCTAGTAAGATTTTACTTTGAATCAATCTATGTAATGGATTACAATGAATAATCATACATTAGTAAATCAATGTAGTTTCATTTAAATTCATTGAATTGTATAAGCTGTCAAACAATTAGAAAAACTCATCCGAGATCGAAGGAACCATATCTCAACTTTTGTAGTCGTAAGAATTCGATCAAAAGCCCTCTCCGATATAAATTGTTGGACACGAAAAGGCCTAAAGAGGGTTGAATAGACCTTTTCCATTTAAGACAATTTCAAACACATTTTAGGTCCCATATACGAAATCAGGGAGTTTAAGAAGCACGGAAGATAAACACAAAAATAAGAGAGTTTGGAAACGTCTCAATGAGTTCAACCAAATGAAATAATACATAATGCTACTAAGTACATAATTTCTTCTAATGCAAGTCAATCACAAGATACCCAAATCTGCTTTAAACAAAGCTATTTCAAAACTCTTTACATATATGTTCTACCAAGACATGATTGGAATCGTGATACTTCAATAAGATTGATACACCATAGACCTAAATTTATACATTAAATCTATATAAGAAAATTCTAACTTATATGGCATATAATCAATGCAATGATGCATTAATGCAATAGCAAAATAATGAATATTGAAAAATTAAAAGAGGATCAAGGAAGAAGAAAAGATACACTGGTCTCAGTACGAACCCATCCCCTGAACCCTAATAGGTAAAGAAGTCACATTTGATTGAAGGTCCCCATAGAAATGATCTCAACCAACCGCAATGTCTTTGACCATCTCTCACAACTATTTATCAAACCAAATATATACATCCTCCATGTGATCATTGATACATCTTCATGCCAAAAAAATTGATAACCATGAAGGACCAAAGTAGAAGAAGCTCACTTTATAGATCCCATAACTGTGAAAGAAAATTCATTAAATCAATGACCCTAGAAAGACTCCTTATGACAAACCACTCGATAAAGATCCACTATCAGAAATTTGACTCTCATCACCAACCTTCCAATGTTTGAAGGGATCAACACCTCAAAATTCTTACTACCATGTTTTTTTTCTTAACACCCTGTTTGCATAGCCAAAGAATCAAATAACCATCTTAATGTCACTTGCTAAACACCTTGTTTGCAATGTGCAATATGGCCTTAGTACTACATGATACCCCAACCCCAACCCCAACCCCTCGTTGAGATATGTTTTCATATTTTTACAGGCTCCTTTTATGACCATTTTGAATAGCAAATGCCTCCAAATAGAATCAACCGTAATAGGATGTCGCATGTATTAAATTTCTTAGATTTATAAAAAAAAAATACCATATAATATAGTAAAAAGTTAAATACCTTTATTAAAGTTTAAACATTTTCAAATTAAAAAATTGAACTTTTAAAAGCTTAAGATATCAACAACTACTGGTATATTTTAATTTTTTTAAAATTAAATTTAGACACCTTCATTAAAGTTTAAATATTTTCAAATTAAGTTTTAAATTATTGTTAAAAAAATTAAATATCTTTATTAAAGCTTAAACATTTTCAGATTAAAAAATTGAACTTTTAAAGTTTCAGATATTAACAACTATTAGGGATGGCAACGGGGCGGATCGGGGGCGGGTTTAAGCACACTCAGACTCGCATCTGCCTCTCAGATCCAGACCCGCACCCGTTCGGGACTAAAATTTGTTCACCCGCCTCCACCCCCAACAAGAAACGGGTTTTCCTGCACCCGCCCGAATAAAATTTTTATTTTTTTTAAATTTTTATTTTTTTTAAGAAAGTTAAAAATAAATAATTAAACTAAATAATTAATTATTTTAAAAGTATTTTTCAAGTTTAATAGTTTTATTTAAATTTTATTTTCAAAAAAAATAAATAATAATTCTAATAAACATGATATTATAACATTAAAAAGTGTAAATAAGTAATAAAAGTATTAAAAATAAATTAAATTTAGTTGGCGGGTGCGGGGCGGGTATTACCATCACCCGCCCCAACCGCACCCGTAAATAAAACGGTTTTCCGCCGGTTAAACGGGTTTTCCTAATTTCGTGGGAGCGGGTTTATTTGCCATGCCTAACAACTACTAGTACATTTTAATATTTTTTTAAAATTAAATTCAAACACCTTCATTAAAGTTTATGTTGGTGATTTTAGTATCACCAATGTATTTTAGTAGTAATGTGATTTACTAAAGGCCAATGCAATTATACGTTAAATTGCGAGTTAGGGAAGTGCGAGTGCACGCCGTTGAGCCAATGTATAATCGAATACGAATAATCGAACGGGGTTCCAGGCCCAAGTGTTCAGTCAGGGATCTAACCGACACAACCGTTTCGAAGTGTGTCCTTTCGTTCGCTTTTTGATCTCCTATATAAGGAGTCCTTTGACCTTATTTTCGTACACAGAAAAAATGACCTTTTAATCTCTACATTCGAATCGATTTCGATTTCCAGAAAACCGATTGTTCTTCGAGAATTATCCCCGCAAAGATTTCGTGAACCCAGGCAAGAATAGGGTCGAAATACTTTGTTCGAAAAGTGAACAAACACGATTCTTCGAAGTTATCCAGGATTATCTTACCCTAATTTCTAACAGTTTAAACATTTTCAAATTAAGTTTTAAATTGTTGTTCAAAAAAAGTTAAGTTTCTAATTGTTGTTCAAAACAAAAACATTTTCAAATTAAAAATAAACTTTTAAAGCTTAAGATATTAACAACTACATTCTGATTACTTTTTTTAACTAAACATCTTTAACACAAGGATTATAAGATAAAGTTAGAAGGACTATAAATTCCAAAACATGAAAGAAAAATCAAATCACAATTTAAAAGTATTATATAACAAGTTAATTGTACTTAATTGTACTTCCGAGTAGAGGAAATAATGAAAATGAAAAATCAAGTTAGAAACAATGTTCCAGTGAGAGAGAAGAAAAGAAGAAGTATTTTTGAGAACATGAACTTTCTAACTGCCATTAATAAAAATCTGGTTGAAAAGTTTCGAATTTCTTCACGCCAAAGTTTCGAGTTTCTTCTTCTATATATTTGAGTTTTCATATCTGATGCAAACTCGAGTATAGGATAAATTATTCTAAATATTTTTGCGTGCAAACTCTAAAACAATTTAATAATATTTAAAATATTATAAATAAAATAAGTGATTTGCTCACGATTATAACTTCAATTTATTTAGTTTAAATTAATTTTCTAAGCATCTGTCCGCCTTTAAAATGGTTCGTCTCACATATGAAGCAGAACTAAATTACCTCAATTCCTAAGTGCCACGTAGCCCTGTTGGATGCCTTGCGGGTAAGACAATAGTTTAGCACCCCGAGTTTTTAAAGACAAACATCATCATCTAAGTATATGATGATCAAACATTTGAAATTTGTACCAAATGTGTATGAAAAAACATCAGTTAGAAAATATCAACCCTTAAATCGACCACAATATTTGTTGGATTAATTTCAACCTCTACCAAAGACACAAACACATATCCACCGAGATGCAACAAATATCAGAGCTTGTAGCAATTACAAAGTGGTAAAAATAAGGCCGACAGGTTAAAGACCAAACATGCAGGATGTCTACATGTGAAAACCACGTCCACCACCAATCATCTCTCAACTGTTTCTTAATCAAATGTGTTAGTATAAATGAATAACCATCCCACCAATAATTTTCACTATCTATTCACCTGTCAGGCACTCACATGATACATCATTAGATTGCATGTGAAAAGGAATAAATGATGTCTAACTAGATTAGTTATAGTCACATAATTCTAAATAAAAATAACAAGTAATCTCATTTGAATCTCCATGTTTATCTCCATAAATTATCTATAAACTATTTTATCAGTTGAATATGACTTTTTTTAGGAGAAATAATAATTATATATAATAAAAATGAGATATTATGAATGAACTCAACATAGTACGTATATGTAAAAATGATAAAACTATCACCAACTAAAGTCTAAAGAAATATGTCTTCAAAACTACACCACAATAAAAAATGAGAGATTTCAAGTCAGTAGAATTAGCAACATCAGATCAAAGACTATTAAAAAAAAGAACACCATACTCACAAAATGAGCTATTGATTAGTGTAAGAATTTTCAGCCAATATCTCCAAAAATCATTTTCAAATAAAAAAAAAATGTTTGTCCTCCACTTCTAGCACATTTGTTTGTTGAAGATTAAGAAAACACAGACTCATTTCTAACCCTCCAAATAGATCGAACCATGACATGTCAGATAATAAAAAGATCTCTCTAGACTTCGATGCACCACTTAAAGAGATAAGACTTTCAAAAAGAGAACTCGGGTCTCTAGGAAGAACTATTTGACAACCCAATCACTTAAAAATTATATACTAGAATATACTAATCAAGTCAAAGTGGGACGTTGTTTCAACAAAAATATCAAAAAAGAGAGAGACATGGTAAGATCAAAGTTGACAATCATCTTTCTATTAAATAAGTTCTAGATCTCTAAAGAAAAATTTATGAAAAAAAAAAACACATTTATAAACAAAAAAAAAAAAAAGAATCAGAGGAATCAAGTTAACATAGCGACGAGAGACTCCATCTTTTTTTTAATCGAACTTCATAATATTAAGAGCAAGCCAGGGGCAATAAAATAGAAACAAAGTCATACTTGGAGATGCACTCCAGCCAAGTTTTACAACTAAACGATTTACCAATTTCAATCATATGGTGAGCATCGGTTTTACTATTTCTACTAATAAACATTACAAAAACAATAGCAAAACATTTTTTAATCTCAGAACAGTCTAAAATTATCGGCTCCAGAACAAGCTAAAAAGCCAAATTATTTACACAATCAACCACTCCCAACACATCTGATTGAATCATTATCCTCTAGAGCTTGATATTTTGAGCTAGTTGAAGACCCCAACAGATAGCCATTTCCTCAGCAGTACTAGGATCCGCATAAATCTCCACCCTTTTCGAAGTTGCAATAACCACTTTTCCAGTGTGGTCCTTAATCACACAATCCCATTTTTGAAGTAGCATGCATCTACCTGAACAAAATTGACATCTGAAGGCAACTCCTTCACAACAGCATCATCCTTTAGACGTTGAACAAAACGGGTCTGGGAGTTAGCCCTGTTGAACTCCACCAGATGGTCAACAACACCACTAACCATTGCTATCGGGGAGACAATGTCTCCACTGAAAACACAATTTTTATGCATTTCTAGATTTTCCATAAGATAATGCAAAGCAACTGAATGCCATACAAATCATTAGCAGAAGGCCATCATGAAGCAGCTTCAAAGGGTCGACATTAAGGGGAATCCACATTCCAAGGGGAGAAGAAAACCAAATCATTTTAACAACAACACAGAGACAAAATAAATGATCGAGTGATGGTGTTCACCATGTTGTGAAAAACGATACCTTAAGAAACAAAGTATAAATTGTTTCTATATGATCAAGAAACAATTAGGGTAGAAAAGAAGAAAACAAGAAGAACAACAAAGATTAGTTATAATTGTTATTCTTTATTTTCTCTTCAAAACAAGATAACAAGTACACAAGAATAACAAATAACCCTATCACTCTAATTTAGAATTTGCATTATGCAATGATGAGAGACTAGTATGCTATTTATAATAAATATAACATACTAAACTAATGGGTTTTTTTTTCACAAATACCCATTACAATCAAACTTAGGGTACAAGCAAACTTAAACAATTGGACATAACAAACATGCCTAATTTGAAATACTAACAACCCTAACATTTTAACACCCACATACTAGAACAAATTTCGACTACGGTATATAGGACTTCGACGCCAGCATATGAACATACTTCAACGACATGCATAAATCCTGTCGAACCAGAAGCTATTCTTCGATCCAATAGAGTTAGATATAATATCTCACAAATCTCTACCTTGGAACAAACTCTATAACATCAAACACCAAACTAGCTTTCTTCTTTCAGCTTTATCAATTGCATACAGTTAACTTGGCAATGTCTTGGTGATCATATCAGTAGCATTATGATTTTTCGAAACATTCGGCACTTGGACTTCTCCATGCTCGATTACCCTTCTGACGAAATACAATCTCACATCGATGTGCTTGGTTTGCTCATAATGGGCTGAATTCTTTAACATGTGTATTGCACTTTAACTATCACATTTAACAGTGATAACTTTCCCTTGAACTTTCAGCTCCATAGCAAAACCTTCAAGCCACAATTCTTCTTTCACAACTTCAGTTAAAGCAATATATTATGTTTTAGTGGTTGATAATGCGACAACCTTATAAAGCGTTTCTTTCCAAATAATTGTTGTACCAAACATAGTGAAAACATATCCAAAAATAGATTTTCTAGAATCCACACGACCTACATAATCACATTCGACATTCCTTCGATTACTGCTTTATTATCTTCACCCAAAGCTCCACCATATATTAAGACTCTGTTCAGAGACCCATTTATGTACCTTAGAATCCACTTCAATGCTTCCTAGTGAGCCTTTCCAAGATTCACCATGTACATGCTTACAAGACTTACTGCATATGTTATGTCGAGTCTAGTACATACCATAGCATACATCAAAGAATCCACTATGTTAGCATATGAGATGTTATCCATATAAGCTCTTTCAATCTTAGTACTGAGACATTGATATATACTCAGCTTGAGTTGAGGATTTGTTGGAGTCACAACAGGCTTTGAATTCGACATACCAAACTTGTCGAGAATCTTCCGTAGGTATGACTTTTAAGATAAGCATAATTTCGACTGTTTTCTATCTCTTCGGATGTCAATCCCAAGAATCCTGGATGCTACTCCTAGATACTTCATATCAAACTCCTTATTGAGTTCCTCCTTTACCCTCATTATTTCTTCAATATTGTTGCTTGCTATGAGAATATCATCCAACAAAGAAACAAAATAACAAATGAATGACAAGTTCGAAATCTGAAGTAAACATAGTGGTCGAACTAACTTCTAATGAAACTTATGCGTGCCATGAAGTTGTTAAATCTCATATTCCACTGTCGAGGAGATTGTTTCAGCCAATATAAAGATCTATTCAACTTGCACATATAATCTTCATTTCCCTTTTCAACATACCCTTCAGGTTGCCTCATCAAGATTGTTTCATCTAGATCACCATACAAGAACGCAGTCTTCACATCCATTTGTTCCAGTTCAAGGTAGAAATGTTCCACCATGGCAAGCAACATTCGATGGACATGTGTTCATAACATGAGAAAACACATCATTGAAGTATACACCTTCTTTCTAAGTGAAACCCCTTGCAACCAACCTTCCCTTGTATCTATTCGACTCCACTCCTTTGATTCCTCCCTTTACTTTAAAAATCCATTTACAGTCGACTAACTTGGCTCCAACATGTTTCTTGATCAGTTCCCAAATGTTGTTATCATGAAAAAAAATTCATCTCATCATCCATAGCCTTTATCCATTCAGTCTTATTTCGACTCCTCATAACTTCCTTATGGTCTCTAGGTTCTTCGTCTAGAACCTAACTTGCAGAGATTAAGGCATAAGTTATAAGATCTGCATACTCAAGTCTCTGAGGTGGCTTGATGACTCTTCTCATCCTATCTCTTGCCAATAGGAAGTCATCGACAATTTCCTCAACTTCCTTAGCATCTTCTACTTCTTCTTCGACTTTATTTGGGATACGCAATTCAGCATCAACATGCTCCACCTCAACAAGAATCTTTATATGTTCCAGGTCTTCGTCAGATGCTTCTGCACTTTGATCAACATCATCAGTTTTCTTGAAAACTATTTCAGCTTCATTGTACATCTCGACTGGTGATACACCTCATGTGACCTGTCTCTAAGCATCATATCCTATAAGCTTTGAATCCTTCAAGGTATCCCATGGACATGCATTTCAGAGCAATAGGTTCGACCTTGTCTTGCCTAATGTTGGCATAGGTTATGCAGCCAAATACTCTAAGTTTTTCAAGATCTGGTGGATGTCCCAACCAAACTTCTTCAGGTGTCTTCATATCTAACACAATCAAATGACATTTGTTTATTAAATATGTTGTTGTTGAAACAACTTCAGCCCAAAACACCTTCTTTAACCCATCACTAGTCAACATGCATCTAACTCTCTCCAAAATAGTTCGATTAAATCTTTCAGCCAAAACAGTTTTTTGCGGAGTACCTACATTAGTTTTGTACCTTGAAATACTAAACGCAACACAAAAGTTGTCGAATTCCTCATTGAAAAATTCAAGTCCATTGTCGATTCTCAACCTCTTGACCTTTCTACCAGTCTGATTTTCCACCAAAGTCTTCCAACTTTTAAAATTCTCAAAAATTTCATCCTTAGTCTTCTGTATGAATACCCATAGCTTTATGGAATAATCATCTACTATGGATAGAAAATACTTTGCTCCTGAATGTGATGGACACCTTGCAGACCCCCAAAGAACAACATGAATATAATCAAGGGATCCATGAGTTCTTTGTTTGCCTTTGTTGAACTTCACTCTGCAAGATTTTCCAAGTACACAGTGTTCACAAAATTTCAGCTTTTCGAATTTGTCTCCACCAAGCAAATTTTGTTTCCATAATTTTACCAGTCCCCTTTCACTTACATGGTCCAATCTCATGTGCCAATTTTTTGTCTTTGACAAAGATTTCGTGGATGCAATATTTGTCGAACCCCTTACAACTTCAGCCTCAAGGGTATAAAAGTCTTATTTCTTCACGCCTCTTAAGACTTCCTTCGACCCCCTTCATGACTCTTAGGATACTTCTCTCTCCTTGGAAAATGTATCCCTTCTTATCGAATTCACCAAGAGAAATCAAATTTCTCTTCAAATCAGGTACATACCTGCCTTCAGTCAATAACTTTACTAACTGATCATGGAGCTTGAATCTCACAGATTGAACACCTGGAATATTGCAAGCTTTGTTGTTTCTCAGCAATACAGATCCACCATCTTGATCACATAATTCTTCGAACAAGTCTTTGTTTGGAGTCATTTACCTAGTGCACCCAGAATCCAAAATCTACTCCTTCGACGAGTTTCTGCTCGAAATCACAAGAACATTAGATAATTCGAAATCATCTTGAAAAATAGTAGTGTTGCCATTATTCTTACCTCTATGATCTTTTAGGCGTTCAGGACACACTTTTCTTGTATGACCCTCCTTCGCCACTATAAGACTTCTACTGAATTTTACCTTTCTTTTTGTCGAACTTACTATCCTTTCGCAAGAATTTTCCTTTAACGACCAAACTTTCACCAACCGTCAAAGGTTTATGATCCTTTCGTTCGTTCAAATCCTTCGAATATATGGTTGATTGAACTTCTTCAAAGGCCATGGACTCTCTTCCATACAAGATAGTTTCTTTAAAGTGAGCATGTGTTATGGATAAAGCGCACAACAGTAACAACGATTGATCTTCATCATCGATCTTCACATTAATATTTTCAAGATCAAGAATCGGCTTGTTGAACATATCCAACTGCTTAGATAACACTTTGTCTTCAATCATCTTGAATGAATACAAAACTTGTTTCAGGTAGAGTCGATTTACCAACAATTTAGTCATGTATAAACTTTCAAGTTTTACCCATAACTCTAACACCGTCGTCTCCTTTGATACCTGTTGAAGAACCTTATCACCAAGGCTCAACAAGATTGTGTTGTAGGTCTTCTCTATCATTGTCGTCTTCTCAAATGCAGTTAACGCATCGTTCATGGTTGCCTCTCCCTTCAACGCTTCTAAACAACCCTGTTGAACTAGTATGGCTTTAATCTTCAAGCGCCACAGACCGAAATCGTTCACTCCCGTGAACTTTTCATTCTCATACTTTGTTGAAGGCATCTTCTCCACGCTCATCGCACCAATTTGTTGTGAAAAATGATACCTTAAAAAATAAAGTATAAATTATTTCTATATGATCAAGAAACAATTAGGGTAGAAAAGATGAAAACAAGAAGAAAAAACAAAGATTGGTTATAACTGCTATTATTTACTTTATCTTCAAAACAAGATTACAAGTACACAAGAATAATAAATAACCCTCTCACCCTAAATTAGGATTTGCATTATGCAATAATGAGAGACTAGTATGCTATTTATAATAAACCTAACATACTAAATTAATAGATTTTTTCACAAATACCCATTACAAGCTAACTTATGGTACAAGCTAACTTAAACAATTGAACATAACAAACAGACCCAATTCAAAATATTAACAACCCTAGCATTTCGACACCCACATACTAGAGCACACTTCGACTGCAGTATGTAGGTCTTCGACACCAACATGTGAACATACTTCGATGACATGCATACATTTTGTCTGATCAGAAATTGTTCTTCGATCCAATATAGAGTTTAATCCAATATCTCAAACATCATAAAACAGACAAAAAAGATATAGAGTAATACTTTTTTTAAAAGGTTTATCCCGATGGACAGAATATTGTGGCTGAATCTCCCTCTTTACTAATATACTATATGTTTAAATATTAAAACTACGATTAATTTGAATGATAATATAAAACTCAATTACTCTCTAATCACATATATAATCAAATTTGTCTTTGAAACATTCAAACAAATTATCGTATAGTATTCAAAAATTGACATTTAAAATAAATTTTCTAAAATATTAGGTATGACTAAACTATAATAAAATAGAATCTCTACCTATTTTGCAAGAATTAGCAAACCAGAATATAATCTAACTCTCTATATTAATGTTGCTTTCGATGTAACTATAGTGCTAATTATTCAATTAATTTATTGATTGGGATGTTATTGGAACCAATTGACCAAACACACATGTAGCAAAAGATACATGATGGATATTTTCAAACCAAATTAAGCTGTATTGGGAAATTAAAAATTTGAGAACTGTAGAATTGACTAATATAATACATGTCTTTGTCAACCCATGATTACAAAAATCAACGCACCGTCACATTAGTGTTCACACTTAACAATGTAAAGTTTTTATAATGCAAGGTTGATATGAAATTATGAATTCTAACACTAGATTTTCCATAGCTAAATTAAAGGCATTATTAATGTCAAAATTGGGTGCTATAGATGGACCTGAAAATGAAGTGCATTTAGCTTTTAGACCCCACTAAGGGTTGGTTTTTTTGTTTTCTTGTGTTGTTGCTTCTTCCACGTTTCCATTTCTCATTCACTTCTCATTCATTTCTCATCAGTGTCATCAATTCAATTTGTCTGCAATTGGAAACTTTTCATAATCAGGTCGTAGTTTGGCATATCAGTGGTTAAATAGCACAATAGAAATTTTGATAATTTTAATTGTTTGACTTCAACTTACTATTAATCACCGACATATGCCATTGGGTAACTAAATCTCTTGTTTATTGGTTTATTTATTTGAAGGAATTGGATTTCTTAATGTTACCACAAGAAATATATCGGATCAAAACTGATTATTCTTAAATTTATTAATGAAATATATATTGAAACGAGTATTAGGATATTCAAACTGATGACAAAAATGACGGATATTTGATAAAGGACTATCTACACACGATTACCTTAATATTCTAAACTACATCTAAAACGTTCTAAACATTGCTCTGAAAGATAATTCTGTTCCTTAAAATTCATAAATTCTAACACACCGCCAACCAAATATAATCTTCTTTTTCAGCCTTCACTTTCTTGGATTTACAATAAGTGTACCAAGTCAAAAAAAATTCCCTAAAACAAAAAACCCTTTCCTCTGAAGAACCTATCCAATCTGCAACTTCCCTTCACACCAAGTTGAAAATGCAACAAGAAAAGAGAATATGATTCAAAGATTCAAGCTCATTCGAGTAGAGGCCACACAAAAGATCAAAAGAAGATGATAAAATACCTTTAAACCATAATTGGTCTTTCATCGACAACCTTTTGATAAAACACCTCCAATCGAATGCCTTAATTTTGTAAGGAACCTTCGCTTTCCAAACTAGTGTCATCGCTTTATCGTATTGAACAACTGAACCGAAAGGAATATGAAAACTGAAAATCTAGTTGTAAAACGATCTAACTGTGAACCCGATGGATCTATCATGATTCCACAAAACAAGATCATTCCCCACTCTACCTGGAGAAGTCAACGCCATCAAGCTACAAATATCTTGGAAATAGTCTACAATTGAAGGTATAACGTCAATCGGAATGCCAAAATTTCCCCAACACCAAGACCCATCGATCCACTTCCCTATTCTCGCCACAGTTTCGTCTTGCAATTGAGAAAAATAAAATAAAACAGGATAAACTTCTTTTAGGCAAATATCTCGAAACAAGATTGCATGCCAGAATGGTATAGAAAGACCATCCCCAATTAAAAACATGTTATTACAGTTAAAAATCTCTTCATGAACCCTTTTTTGGAATGAGACAACTTCCACCAAGAGGATTTAGACCCCCAACTGCTAATACGATCTCCTTGAGCCAGAATCTGAAGCATAAAATTTCCATATCGTGCCTTCAAAGTCAGTAACTACAATGTATCCTTCCCTTCAAAAATTCTCCATCTCCACTTATATAATAAAGTTGTGTTAAAATCCTCAATCTTTTTCAATCCTAAACCTCATTTGTCGATAGGTAAGCAAACATTCTTCCAACTTACTCAATGAATCCTCTTACACTCTTCTAATCGTTCCCAAAGAAAATTACTCTACAACTTGACGATCTCTTTACAAATTTTCACTAGAGCTCTATAAAATGATAGAAGGAAAATTGAAAGACTGCATAACACCGACTTAAGCAAAGTAATTTGACCTCCGAAACTAAAAAATCTACCCTTCCAACAAAATAAGCTATTCTTCAACTTGCTTAATAACGGTTGCCACGAAGAAATCCCTCTAGGATTTGAACCAACCAAATACCTAGAAAAGAAAACTCATTTTCTTCCACCCTGCAAAATAATAAATTCGCAGTAGCATTCACAAAGTGAGAGATAATATTGATACCAATCAACTTGCTTTTGTGGCAATTGATGTCGAGCCCAGAAGTTAACTCAAAACCCCTAAGCATCGATTATATATCTTCCGTTGAAGTTGAAACCTGGAAAATGCTCCTAACTCCAAAGCTTTCCTAACCAAGCTCGATAATCCTTCTGCAACTAGCATAAAGAGAAAAGGAAATAGCGAATCACCTTGTCTCAAACCCCTTTCCACAGTAAATTCCTTAGTAGGGTTTCCATTAACCAGCACAGACATACTACTTGTAAAAACAACTGCCACCATCCATCTCATCCAAAGATCACCAAACCTCATCTGACTCATCATAAATTTAAGAAACCCCCAACTAACCTTGTCGTAAGAGTTTTTGAAATCTACTTTAAAAATAAAACACCCCTTATTCTCCCTAGTTGAAAAATTAGCAACCTCATTCGCAACCAGCACCTCATCAACCACTGTCTACCTGAAACGAAAATGCTTTGACAAGATGACACAATAGAACTCATAATCTTCTTTAATCTAGTGGCCAGAAGCTTGGAAAGAAATTTGTATAAACACTCAACCAGAAAAATGGGTTTATAATCGTCCAACCCCAAAGGATTAGCAAATTTTGGAATCAAAGTAAAAAACGATGAAGTGATCTCTTTAGACAAAAATGTTGTCCCATGAAAACCATTAAAGAAAAAAAAATCAACTCTTAAAAAGAACCAACACCTCAGGATAAACATAAAAGAGTAATCATCCAACTCCGAACTCTTTGAACCCTCACAACCCCACACTGCCTCCTTAATCTCAACCTCCAAAAACGGAGATTTAAGAAAGTAGCACTTAGAATGATTAAGCCTATTAAAGAGAATACCTTCAATCAAAGTCCTACAAAAATCTGACTCCACAAACTTATTATCAAAATTCTTGTGAACCTCTTCCTTAACCTCCTTCACTGATTCCAAAATACCATGGGTCGAACTAATAAAACCTATAAATTATGATGACTCCTTTCCTTCATAATATAGTGGAAATACTTTCTACTAGAATCACCATCATTAAGTCACTTTAGTATATATTTATGAATAGGCATGCTTTCCTTAATCCTCAAGTTCAACCAAAAATGACTAGTTGTCGCCTAACTACTAACAACCCCCTCTTCCAAAATCTTTCCATTACTTTTCAACAAAATGAGTAAAAGCTTTGTTTTCAAACCACTCATTGTTCACCTTGCCTTCAGGTCCAAATCCTAATTATCCATAACAAGCCAAATCGGAAAATGGTTCAAAATATCCATTAACCAGATAAATTAGCGTTCAACAACCCATAAACTGATAATATTTTTCGAAATGGGAAATTGATCAATTCTACTCGTATCTTTCCCATCGCCACTAAACCAAATATACCTTTTCCCTTTAGAAGAAACATCCACTAAGTCAATATCTTTGATGAAAGACATGAATACCCTCATTTTTGAATTCTTGCACACTAATGACCCCATTTTCCTCTCCCTCTAGTTCGTAATAGCGTTGAAATCGCCATAGAAACACCAATCACCGTATGAAAATCTCGAATTAATCTCCAACAATTTCCTCCATAAAATCCTTTTCAAAACCAACGAGCAAGGAGAGTATACGTTAACCACAAAATAAATGAAATTCCTCCATCTGTGTTTCATACCTAAGTATTTGTCACCTTTAAAACTGCACAAAACCTTCATACATCCTTCCTTTAAAAGAACAATGAGACCTCCAAATTCACCAATAGAACTAGAGAAATACCAACCCACCTCTTCTTTACTCCACATACCTCTATCCACAACAGCGTTCACATTGGAACTCTTCGATTCTTGAATAAAAAATAAATCAACACTGCCCTTCTTGATAATCTAACTCACCCTCTTTCTTTTTCAAAATTCTACCTCCCATCTAATATTTAGATATCCCATAATCATTTCAACTGATATATTTTCTCATTCCCTCGTAACTTCCTCTCTTTGTTCTCCATTTCCATATCCTTCATTTTCTGCTTGTAATCCTTCTTCAAATTCATCGCCACTATGCCTAAGTTCGAAATTGCCTTCCATAACTTCTCCCCAATATTAGATTCCACGTTATTCCTGAACCGAATATTGCACCTAATAAAATCTGATTCTGACGAAGGCTCGCCACAATTTGTAAACCATAATACGCTAGGCCATATCCACCAAAAGAGATATGACCCTCTTGATCAACTTCTTTTAGAGCCCTCTTCTTGGGCCTTTTTTCTTAACAAATAAAGGCCCAACAACCTCATAAATGCTTCTATTTTTTAATCCTTAGTGGAATTTTTCTTACCCTTAATACCATTACACTTGGGTTTAAGGAAGGTATCCATCATACAACTGACTTTAGTTTCCAAAGAACCGAACGAATAAGGACAACCTTAATGGTTTGACTCCTTTTCTTCCTCTAAGACGAACCTTAGCCGCCCCTATATCATCTTCAAAAGTACCGCTAAGGTCCAACTTTTCTATTGCACGAGATGTGACTGGATCATCTACACATACTTCTTTCTTCCCCACTTCATCTAAAAAAGACATATTCCATATCAATCACCCTCTCATCCTTATCCTCGACAACTTTCTCATTCGGGGTAAAGGAAGAACAATTTTAATCTTCTTCACCCTTGAAACTAAACTCACGATTGAACCAGCCCTCATCCGAATCTTAGATGCCATATCATAAAACATTTGTTTCTTATGCTCCAAAGAAATGTGAAAAGGATCATAAGTGTCCTATCACATTTTAATACATAAACAAACTTCATTTATCTTCACCTTCACAATTTCCTTCAACACAAAAGTGCACGACATTCTAACCATGAATCTAGCAATATCAATGTTCAAACCATTCATCATATTTTCATCAAAACAAATGTATGTTCCCACATAATTCGCGAACTACTCAGAAAAATCAAGACGTGGAACACCATACGCCCTTATCTAAGTCATTATTTTGTTATCTACATCTTCCCCTTCCAAGTCATAATTTCATGAAACCATTGCTTACACAAAGAGCTCTTTTCCCTTATTAAGTCGTTGATCTCCCTTACCTCTATCTCTTTCAGTAGACATAGGTTAGCTCATAACGGAGTAACCTTAACAGAGAAATATCCCTCTGTTTTGAAGCATGTATGGATATTGTATGGCATACTTGTATTGATCATTGTACCCAAAAAACCTTGTTAAGCCTAACCATATCCTCATCTTTCGAAGCAAAGCTCAGATGACAAGCCTCAACCCCCACAACTTAAACATGCATAGGCTCCTTGTTACCCACTACCTCAACAAAATATTTTGAACCATCAAACCATTATCAACGAATCCCCTCCTAACTTGATGAGCCATAGAATTTGAATGAGGAACTTTATTTCTAACATCTAAAGATGCATGCGTGGAATCTCCATTACTCCTAACAAATCTTGGAGGATTAGCATAAATCTTCCTTCCATCAACTATCAAATTGTCTAGTTTAACTACTAAAATCCTAGTATCCTTCATCTCCCTAAACCTTGCAAACCCAAACCTCTTGCTCAATTTGTTCCTCTTTGGAGGAATCATAAAGTCCACCACATCCCCAATGCAACCAAACAGTTCGAAAATGTCCAACACTTTGATTCTATCAAGAAATTTCGATAAAAAGAATCTCATGTTGGGACAGTATTATGAACACCTCTCCATTTTACTTTATTTCAATCCATCTAATTTCTAATCTAGTCGTGAGATTACAACATAAAACTACTATACAAAATAAATAAATAAAAATCACATTTGTTGGGGATTTAGAGAAGGCAAAACACTAAATGCAACAAATGCTCTAGAAACATAAGAGAATAAGACATCACATACTTATTCGAAACCTTAAGGCATTAGGTATACAAGTCATATTTTTTTAAAATCAATTATGGATCTTCACTTATAAATCCAACGCTTCACATCTTCATATGTGACATGAGACTTTAATCAATCACGCTTACACTCAACATTATCCCCCGTAAGATTAAGTCCTTCGTATTCTATAACATGATCAAATTTAGGATTTAGCTTTAGCTCCACCACAAAACCAAATCATACTCTTATACTATTTGTTAGGGAATCCGAGAAAAACATAAGCACCAAATAAAATAAACTTTCAAGATTCAAACTAGTCTTATACTATTTATTTAATGGATATTCCGAAAAAACAGAAACACCAAACAAAATAAACTTTCAAGATTAAAAAAACCTTAACCATATCTCTCTTCATGTGTAAGTTAAAATAAATGTTCTATGACAAACTAGTTTGATTTTATTCGATTTCAATTGATTTTATCATGCATTAGCTCATTAAAAGTTGAGCAGTATTATTTAGTACGAAACAATTTAAAGGAGAAATATAAAAATATACACATATTACTATTTTAGAGATAAATTTTAAATTTTTTTATAATAGAGATCATAAATAATGATGATAATAAATAATTGAGATTTATTTTTGCATTTTTTATTTTCATATTTTTTAAGTTTTTTACTAATAAATATTTTTAAAAAAAATTATGATATTTTACTTTAAAATATTTTATATTCAATTTAACATGCAATTTTAATATCTAAACAACACATAATCAGAGTAACAAAATTGTTTTTCCCGAAGAGATAAAATAAAATTGCACAAAAGGCATTTTTAGATTGTATCTTATCTACTCATCTAGTCTATCCCCTAGCAAAAACGTGTAAATACAAACACAACAATAAAAGTTAATGAATGCCAAAATAGTGCATTGAATTTGAAGGTAGAAAAAGGCATTTTTAGATTTTATCTTATCTCCTCATCTAGTCTATCCCCTGGCAAAAACGTGTAAAAAGAAACACAACAATAAAAGTTAATGAATGACAAAATAGTGCATTGAATTTGAAGGTAAAGAAGAAGAAAAAAAAAAGGCTTCATATCATACATATCATTGATAGGTGCTTCAATGAAAAGGCTAAAGTTAAACTTAATTGGAAAAAAGAAAGAAAAAAAGAAGTAAAAGGGTCCATTCAAATAATTAATTAAAAAAAAAGTACAATCCAATTAAAAAGATCTTCACGTGTAAGTTGATGTACCATGTGCTTGTGTTTTGATGAGAGAGTCAATAAAAAGGAGTGATGTTCCTTCCATAGTTCCATC
Source organism: Vicia sativa (assembly GCA_021764765.1). Classification (NCBI taxonomy): domain Eukaryota; kingdom Viridiplantae; phylum Streptophyta; class Magnoliopsida; order Fabales; family Fabaceae; genus Vicia; species Vicia sativa. The sequence continues at coordinate 238,672,654 of CM038796.1, forward strand.
CAATTAACCTCATCTCACGGATCTTGCTTCTCTCTCTCCCTCTCTCTCTATATCTTTCTCTTCCTCTCTTCTTACTTTTTTTCTTAATACTCTTTTCTATCTTATAAAAAGCCTAGAGAATCCATTCATTCAGCTTATCAACCAAAATGACTTCTTGGAAGAAAACCATCACTACACCTTTCAAAAAAGCTTGTACCTTTTTTAAAGATCAACCCACAAGAGATCATAAGAAATCTCAAACAGGTTTGTACCTTTGGTTTTGTTGATATATTTGATTCATATATTGACCAGATACATTAATAATCAAATGTAACAGTAAAGTAAAAATTACTTTCGCTCGTATGAATTTAGTTTATTAATAAAATATTACATTTCATTGTTAAGAGTTTATTTTTTATTTTTTGAAGAAATTATACTGTTAATTTCACACTAATTAATATTTTAAATTATTCTTTGCAGAGCAAGAAAGAAGTGTGATGGATCTACAAGGGGAAGTAATGGCATGTGGATATGAAGATGTTCAAGTTATGTGGTCAATTCTGGATAGGACTAAATCCACAGCCACAGAAGAACAGAATGCGACATAACATCTTCAATGTCAATTTACTGAAATGCCCTTTTCTTCCATTTCATGAATTAGCGAATGTTTTTTATATGCTAATTAATGTTAATGTCATAGTTTGTTGCTATGAATGTAATGGAATTTGTGCCCCTTTTTCTATTAGCAAGAATTAAGGTGGCGGTTTTAGTTTGTAAGTTGTTTTTGTTTTTTTTTTAAGTTGGAATGTTAGTACTTGTTTGGAATCCCTGTGATTGGTGAATGAAAATCATAGTGAGATTTTTTATTCGAATGAATGGTAGAGATTTTTGTTTTTTATTGGTCAGTTTTACCCTTTTGTGTTGTTCTTTGACGCTGTGTCTGTTTTGTTTAGGAAAGTATATAAAAGAAAATTAAAAAATAAAAATAAAAATCAGATATTTTCTGATCTTATGGCCTAAAAATGAGATATTTTTATGATCCTCTTAGATATTTTCATAACTTATATTTTGTAGGGCCGAAAATGTTGATCAGAGGTGATTCAGTAATCATGATAAATTAGTGATTATTTCTGATAGCAAATTTACTATTCAAATTAATAACGAAAGGTGTATTAATATTTAGGTCTACCACGTTTTATTTTCGTTACAAAGTCATTAATCACGGACGATAATGACAACGTCTTATATTTATGGACCGAAATGATTGTTGACAATTAAAAAGATGTTTTAATGATAATCCAAGGCAAAATGTTAGATAAATTTTGACGAAAGTGACTTGAATAATATATTTTTTTGTAAAATTCAACTTTCAAATTTAAAATTTTAAAAAATTTAATTAAAAATTGAATTAGTTTTTGAAAAGCTTAATCAATTTTATTATAAAGTAATTAAACATGTCAAAATCAACTCTACGCATTCAAAATTAATCATGAGTGTTTTAATATTTTAAAAAGTTCAACACTTTAAATAAAGATGACTAATATATCTTATATTTTAAGATTTTAACAATATGTCTCTCTTATTCAAATTATTTTAATTATCTTTATAGGAAAATGACATTTCATTAAGATTTAAAAAAATAAGTTTACAAGCAACAAACAAAAGAAGATAGAGTTAGTTAATAATTGTTTGTTAGTTTGTTTAATAAGTCCTAATATTTAGGAGGACCTATTCTTTAGGAGTTTAGTTAGTGTTTTGATTATTTCCACTACATTATAGGGTTGTTAGATGCAATTGCTATTTATTCTCTCAGTCACGTTGTATTGAAGAGATATAGCCTCAGCTTGCTATCATTTAATAATATCTCCTTTCTAATTGCTATAACAGTTTCTGAGTTTTAATAATTGGCATCAGAGCTCTGTAAAATGTCTGGTTGTGTGAAAAGGTGTGAGTGAAACAGAGAGAGAGCAGAATGTCAACATCAGAGAGGTTTTTGCGACCCTCCATCCCAAAATTCGATGGCCATTACGATTTTTGGGCGATGACGATGGAGAACTTTCTAAGAAGTAAGGAGATGTGGAGTCTGGTGGAGGAAGGAATACCGACACCGACAATTAGGACGTGGTCAGCAAATGAGGCACAGAGGAAGATAGTGGAGGAAGCCAAACTCAAAGATTTGAAGGTCAAAAACTATCTATTCCAGGCAATAGATAGACAAATTCTAGAGACAATTCTCGACAAAGGGACGTCGAAGGCAATCTGGAATTCAATGAAGCAGAAGTATCAAGGATCCACTAAGGTGAAAAAGGCTCAACTTCAGGCACTAAGAAGAGAGTTTGAACTTCTCGCCATGAAAGAAGGAGAAAGGGTAGACAGTTACCTGGGTCGAACCTTGTCTATAGTAAACAAAATGAAGTCGAATGGCGAGACAGTAGAGTATAGTACAATGGTTAGTAAGGTACTTAGACCTTTGACTCCTAAACTCAATTATGTTGTTTGTTTAATAGAGGAGTAAAATGATTTAAGTACGTTAAGCATTGATGAATTGCACGGGAGCCTGTTGGCTCAAGAACAGAGGATGCAGGGCTATCATGAGGAGGAACATCTATTGAAAGTGGCTCATGAAGACAGAGCAGGCAGGGGAAGAGGTCAGGGCGCGTTCAGAGGAGGACGTGGTCGAGGTAGAGGAAGACAACCTCTAAGCAAAGCAACCATTGAGTGTTTCAAATGTCATAAGTTGGGACACTTTCAATATGAATGTCCTGATTGGGAAAAGAAAGCAAATTATTCCGAGTTAGAAGAAGAAGAGGAGATTTTGTTGATGTCATATGTAGAGCATCATGAAACAAAGAGGGACAAGGTGTGGTTCCTCGACTCAGGATGCAGTAATCACATGACCGGGAATAGAGAATGGTTCCTTGATCTAGAAGAAGAGTTTAGCCGAACAGTAAAACTCGAGAATGACACAACAATGGCGGTGGTTGGAAAAGGAAGCATAAGAGTGGAAGTGAATGACATAACCCAGGTGATTTATGATGTTTACTATATTCCTGAGCTTAAAAACAATTTATTAAGCTTGGGACAACTTCAAGAGAAGGGAATAGCAATCTTGATTCAAAATGGGACTTGCAAAGTGTTTCACCCTAAGAGAGGTTTGATTATGCAAAGTGATATGAGTGGAAACACAATGTTCTTTATGTTAGCCTCCATGGAAACAAAGAGCTCCATGTGCTTAAAGACTGAAGGAGTGGCTGAAAAAGAAGCTCACATGTGGCACTTCCGGTTTGGGCACTTGAATAACAAGGGATTGAGAATGTTGTCTATCAACAAGATGGTAATTGGTTTACCTTTGTTGAAAAATCCGGAGAAGATACGCACCACATCTTTGTCTGGCAAGCAACATAGAGAGCCCATACCCAAGAAAAGCTTATGGAGGGCATCAAAACCGCTTCAGCTAATCCATTCAGATGTATGTGGTCCTATCACGCCAACTTCTAGCAGCAACAAGAGGTACATTTTGAGTTTTATCGATGACTTTACTCGTAAAACTTGGGTCTATTTCTTGCATGAAAAATCAAAAGCTTTTGTCACATTCAAAAAATTCAAGGCTTGTGTTGAAAAGGAGACAGACGCATACATAATATGTTTGAGGACAGGCAGGGGTGGTGAGTTCAACTCAAATGAGTTTGAAGAATTTTGTCGATCACAAGGCAATTGACAGCAGCCTATACCCCCAGCAGAACGACGTTGCCGAGAGGAAGAACGGGACAATTATGAATGTTGTCTGATCCATGCTAAGTGAGAAAAAGGTTCCCAAAACTTTCTGGCCGGATGTTGTGCAATGGTGTGTGCATATTCAAAATCGATGTCCAACAACAGCAGTTTAGAATACAACACCGAAAAAGGCATGGAGTGGTAAGAAACCAGTGGTGGAGTATTTTTGAAACTTCGGTTGTGTAGCACATGTCCATGTGCCAGATCAAAAAATGAGCAAGTTGGATGATAAGAGAAAAACATGTATTTTTTTAGGTGTCAGTGAAGAATCAAAAGCTTGGAGATTATGTGATCCGATTTCGAAGAAAATCATCATCAGCATAGATGTAATTTTTGAAGAAGAAGAAAGTTGGGATTGGGGCAGAACACACAAGGAGATCAGGGGGGATATATTAGAATATGGTGATGGTATCATTGAAGATGAAAGTGATGATCAGATTGAAGAAGAAAGTGGTGAAACAAGAAATTCAAGCAGCAACGCAAATGAGGAAAATCCAAATACACCTGAAGTGCTTGACGTAACTGGAGAATCAGTTGAAGGGAGGGGAGCACGAGAAAGAAGAGCACCAGGTTGGATGAAAGCTTATGAAACAAGGGAAGGACTTTTAGAGGAAGAGAATCTCAATGTAATGTTGGCAGTCACTGATCCCGTTACATTTGAAGAAGAAAATAAAAGCAAGAAATGGAGGGAGGCAATGTCAGCAGAAATTGAGGCCATAGAAAAGAATCATACTTGGGAGCTTACAGTATTGCCTAAATGAGTCAAGCCTATCAGAGTTAAGTGGGTGTTCAAGACTAAGCGTAATGAAGTTGGAGATATAGAGAAATTCAAAGCAAGATTGGTTTCAAAAGGGTATGTGCAACGTCATGGAATAGATTACACTGAAGTATTTGCTCCGGTGGCGAGACTTGACACCACTCATGTGATACTTTCAATGGCTGCTCAGTTCAGTTGAGAGGTCTTTCAACTTGATGTAGAGAGTGCCTTTCTTAATAGTGAACTCAAGGAGGAAGTGTTTGTGCAGCAGCCAAAGGGATTCATTAAAAAGGGAAAAGAAGAGAAAGTCTACAAGTTGAAGAGAGCACTTTACGGACTAAAACAGGCACCGCGAGCATGGTATAGTAGAATTGAAGTATACTTTGTGCATGAAGGGTTTGAAAGATGTCCAAATGAGCACACCTTGTTCACCAAGATAAAAGGAGGTAAAATTTTGATAGTTAGCCTATATGTTGATGATTTGATTTTTACCGGGAATGATAAAAGCATGTGTGACGAGTTTAAAGCTTCAATGATGTCAGAATTTGATATGTCTAATTTTGGAAAAATAAAATATTTCTTTGGGATAGAAGTCAAACAGTGTTCGAATGGAATATTCATATGCTAGAGAAGGTATGCATGGGAAGTATTAGCAAAGTTTGGTATGGAAAATAACAATGCAGTCAAGAACCCAATAGTGTCAGGTACAAAGTTGTACAAAGATGAGGATGGAGTTGGAGTTGATGAAACTCTATACAAGCAAATGGTTGGAAGCCTCATGTATTTGACTGCGGCTAGGCCTAACTTAATGTATGGTGTTAGCTTGATAAGCAAGTTCATGACAAGTCCTACTATGTCACATTGGCTCGCAGCAAAGAGAATACTGAGGTACTTAAAAGGTACAGCATATCATGGAATTTTCTACAAAAAGGGGGATAGCATCTTGAAACTTTTGGCATTTATGGATAGTGATTATGCCAGTGACTTGGATGACCGAAGAAGTACATCTGGATTCGTATTTATGTTGGGAGCTGGAGCTATTTCGTGGTCATCAAAGAAACAACTGGTGGTTTCTCTGTCTACTACAGAGGCAGAATATATAGCTGTGATGATGTGCGGTTGTCAGTGCGTTTGGCTCAGGAGGATATTGGAGAAACTTGGAATTGAAGAGAAGACTAGTACGGTGATCATGTATGATAACAGCTCCACCATATAGTTATCGAAGAATCTGGTGTTTCATGGCAAGAGTAAGCACATTGATGTAAGATTTCACTTCCTTAGAGACTTGGTGAATGATGGAGTCATTAAATTGAGCTACTGCAACACTCAAGAACAAATTGCCGACATTATGACAAAGCCACTGAAATTAGAGCAGTTTGAGAAGCTTCGCAGCATGCTTCGAGTGACTGAAGTTACAGTAGAAAGCTAAGATGCATTAGTTTAAGGGAGAGAATGATAGAGTTAGTTGTTAATTGTTTGTCAATTTTTTTAATAAGTCCTAGTATTTAGGAGGACCTATTCTTTAGGAGTTTAGTTAGTGTTTTGATTATTTCCACTGCATTATAGGGCTGTTAGATGCAGTTGCTATTTATTCTCTTAGTCACGTTGTATTGAAGAGATATAGCCTCAGTTTGCTATCATTAAATAATATCTCCTTTCCAATTGCTATAACAGTTTTTGAGTTTTAACAAAAGAGACATTAGTTGGAATACAACCCATCCAAAATTTAGAACTTACGATCTTACCCATCCCAATCATGTTACGAGCATCTTCATCAAAATTCGTATTCAATAACATAATAGAGGTTTATTTACAATATTTTCTAAATCAACTGGGAATTTCATCTCATTAACATAATCCATAATGAACATCTCATCTAACTAGACCAACACTTTCTCTAGCTTGAGATCCTAAGATACCTGTAAACCTCATCTTATGGTAAGAAGTTTAGCAGTACTTAGTTCCACAATAATGAAGTTATTGTTGCAAGATGTAAGCAGAACTTCATTCTCATGGTTCCTGATACCACACCCCATTAACATGAATCTCTCTTGGAAATAACCATTATCCACCTGTATTACATTCATTCCATGGTCGTGAGGCTTCATATGACCCCTCTGCACAAACCTTTTCTTGACCTCATCTCCGAGTTATTTTTGTTGAATTCCAATACATAGTCAAAGGTTTCTTCTACCACAACCTGAGTGTCAAACTGTTTGTTCTTGGACATAAGTGATTTCTTGTGCTCCAAATTTTCTAGAGGTTAGTAAAAAACAATTGGACTCCAAATGAATCATTCTAGTTTAACATATAAGTCAGATAGTCAATTAGAACAAATTCAGTAGAGATAAGAATACCCAGGGGATGAGAGAAGAAGACAAGTTTTGCAAGTTCACATTGCACAAAGAGGTGTTGAACTAACTCAGAGGAGGAGTTACACAACGAACAAAGATTGCCGAACCTGACTCCATTGCATATAGTTAATTTCCCACGCCTTAAGCAGATTATCCTCTTTAATGAGTTCCTCAATTTTCCTAATCTCCGTAGATATTGCACTAGGTTTGTACTCCTTAAAACCTTCTTTCAGACCTTTGATAGCTTGGAGTATGTGATATCCTTGGAGATTGGTTGCCTCCCAAATTTTACGAACCATACTTTCACATCTATTATCCCTTGCCCAAACATATTCAAATATGAAAATATGCTTTCTTATTTTTTTATTCTCTTGCAAGACAACCTCTAAATAGATCCGGACAGGTGCATGATCTAAGCCATATCTAGGAAAGTGAAGAACTTTAATGGGGTTAAACATGGTAATGAAACTAGATGTGCCCGAAACTCTATCTCTAATATACAATGAATGATATCCATTCCCTGCCTCCAAGTAGCCCACGTGAAGGGACAACCCTTAAAACCCATATTAGTTAGTTCACACACCTTAAGAGTTTGTCTCCCCTAAGCTAATTGACTCGTAGATATAAAATTCCCCCTTTTCTCATTTTCAACAATAATGTAATCGAAATCTCCAACGCATATCCACCTATCAGTATATTTTGACAATCTTTGCAAGAGGAGCTAGGTCTTTTTCATATTATGATCTTCTGGAAACACTTAGATCCCATAGAAATCCCACCTTTAGTTATCATCTTCATTTGTTACATATCCCCTTAATTTATAATTACATGTGACTCTTCCATAGCTTACCTTACCGATATTTATATTTTTATAACTAAAATTATCTTTTAATAAGCAAAGATAAGTTTAATTGACTTTTGGAGGTACCACAGTAATATTGTCATTATTCCATTATTCAATATAGCAGTATAGTAGTGGTATATAAGAAAGAAAAACAATGTAATCACCGGACAAATAAGGTCACTGATATGCTTAATGCTTTCCACTAAAAAAGTCATCCACTTTGCATGGATAATTTTTGTTTGTGATAATTTAATAGTCTAGGCTCTATAATCTTTTTCTCCTCCTTGAAATATGTCATCTAATGATATTGCCATCAACCTTTCACCTTCTAAATGCTTTCTTTCTTTCTATCTTTAAATCTAACTATTATTTTTTCTAATTTTAAGAAGTTTTGTTTAAATTAAAATTTTATAGGCATTAGTCGAAAGTTCAAACATCTGAAGGCTAAAACAATTTGAAATTTCTAAGAAATTTAGAGACATGAGATATGTGGTGGTGGATAGCTTAAAAATAGGTACGAACTTGGAAGAATTTGTTTGTAAATCATTGTCGTGCAATTACAAATCAACAAAAATATATATATATATATATATATATATATATATATATATATATATATATTTGCAAGAAAAATATAATATTAAGCCACCTCCATTAATAATAATAATAATATATAAGTTTAAATTATACAAAATTATTGAAATAAATAAATTTAAATAACATAAGGATACCATACCAAACAACAAAATAATTGAAATCAAGAATTATATTCTACTGCATTGAAATAAATAATTAAGTTCGATTAAGTTTTTTAACCGCTCAAATTATTAAAATAAATTTTACAATATCAATCAATTAAAAAATCAATTTTAAAATATCAATCAATTAAAATTGTTTAAAAAAGTTTTTATACAAATAATTAAATTTGGTTTCATTGAAACAAATATTTAATTTCGATTAAATTTTTTAACCACTCAAATTATTAAAATCGATTTTAGAATATCAATCAATCAAAATTGATTTAAAAAACTAAATTGTATTTATTATTTTCCAAAATACTTATAATATTAGCAACTCTTATCATTCTTAGTCACCTTTATAACCACGACTAATCCTAAATATATTATTTGCTCAACACTTTTATACTTTGGACGTCTATTTCATAAATTCATGTTTTTTTTTTTAATTTGCACAATATCGGATGAGTAACCCTTATATCTTCTTAATCGATCAAACTAATTTATATTCTTTCATTTTTAACACAAAAATAACTCAAATGATTAGAGTCATATCTTTTCTCAATGATATCACAAATCATTGAGATCAAATTAGCAAATCATAAAAATATAATGATCTCACAAATCACTGAGAACATAACTAAGCGAAAGAAATTTATTTTCATTATAATTTATGTTTTTTTTCAAACAATTTCTTACTTTAAATAGTTTATTATTGTATTACTCTTATTTCTATTACAAATATGATGTATTGTTATTTTTGTGTCATGGTATTTTTCTCCTTCTTAATTCACATATATTCATACCATCTTTTTTTTATTTTAATTCATTTTCTCTAATAGGTATATCATTATCTGTTAGAACATATATAGCTTGGTTTTAATCATATCTTAGAGTTTTGATGATAACAAGTGAAATAAATTGTGTATAGTAAATATGATACTCTGATAATTATTATTTTCATTTCAAATGATGTTCTGACTCAAGCACTCTAAAAAGTGAAATATCAAATTATGCTGAGCAGATAAAGAATTAGAAGTTCTAAAGATGAAAGAAACTTCTGAACACGCACGCTGAAAGCAACTTCTGAAAGAAGCATGCAAACGCAACCTCTGATAAGAGCAAATTAAAGCAACCTCTGTTAGAAGCTAAGATAACAAAGGCTTACATAAGATAAAGAAAAATGAGTTATCAAGACGTCATCTTCTAAGATAAGTTTTGCTACAGTACCGTTAATTTATTAAAGCTAAGATGACTGAAGTACTCAAGTGGAACAAAGTTCGAGGTACATGAAAAACACAAAGTACAAGCAGACAAGCAGCATTAAATTCACTCTCTTTGTTCAAGACACGCAATGGAAAAATTCTGAAGCTATATATAAGTTCAAGCATTCAAAGAATAACTAACGTTCTATCATTAGAAAACGTACGCAGAGGGTATAACTAAGCATTCTGAATAACTAAGCATTCAAAGAAAGTAGATCAGAAACTCTACAGAGGTATGATTGGATCTCTTCTTTACCTAAATGCACCTAGACCAAATATATTATTTAGTGTTTGTTTATGTGCAAGATTCTAATCAGATCCTAGAGAATCTCACTTAACTACTGTTAAACGAATTCTAAGGTATCAAAAAGGTACTACTAATGTTGGATTGCTTTACAGAAGATCCAAAGATTTTAAATTAGTAGGTTATTGTGATGCTGATTTTGCTGGAGATAGAGTATAACGTAAAAGCACCTCTGGAAGCTGTCAGTTTCTGGGTGAAAACGTAATCTCTTGGTACAAAAAGAAGCAATCCACCATTGCACTATCAACGACAGAGGTAGAGTATGTAGCTGCTGCAGGCTGTAGCACTCAGATGCTCTGGATGAAAAGCCAACTAGAAGATTATCATCTCTATGAGCGTAACATTCCTATCTTCTATGATAATACTTCTGCTATATGTTTATCTAAAAATCTTATTTTACATTCTAAGCAAAACATATAGAAATTAAACATCATTTCATAAGGGACTATATTTAGAAAGGTATTTTAAATTTAAACTTTGTGGACACAGACTATTAATGGGCTGATATTTTTACTAAACCTCTTTCTGAAGATAGATTTAAATTCATTCTGAAGAATATCAGTATGACATTTTGTCCTGGATAAAATTGTGTTTATTATTATTATTATTGTCAGAAGTTCTGCTCTTACATGAATGTTCTAATTAACATCTCTTCAGCAGTTAGAAGAGAAGTTAAATTAGGAACCATATTTAGAATCTGAAATATTTTCTAATGTTTCATTACGAATATGGTTCAGAAGTTCATTACATCAAACAGTTGTAACGCTCTTAACCTAGAAGTTGAACACGTGTTCAAAACTTCTGAAAGGTCACGCATGCGTGCAAGCTATTGACACGCCGTCCCTAGGTAACTGTTCCAATCTTTTCAAATTACACCAAATCCCTCAAACGTCAGATGCTATTAAATGCTTGTAATGATTAATTTTCTTTTTAATTATTTTTTAATTTCAAATTAACTTTTAAATTGCATGCATTTTCTCTATAAATACCCTTTCAAAATTCCTTTTTCATTTTTCACTCTCTTCATCTTCAAACGTTTATGCACTTCTGTGCTCTCTTCTCTCTATTCAAAAAACCTAAACCTAAAAGTTCAAAACGGCTTCATCTTCATCCTCTCACCCAGATACCACTGTTACAAACAACTGAGATACAATTATTGCAAACAACCCTCAACCCACTGTTACAAACAGCCCCTAACAATCAGACAAGTACATCACTCCAGCAAGAACAACGCTGATTCCTGCTGATAGCTTAGAAGTTGTCTGTGAAATGTTGATTGATTTGGAAAACCTAAGGGATAAAGGGTTTAACTTGTTCCCAGCGGTGGAATTTCAAGGATGGACCAAATTTTTTGACCGTCTGGTTGGGCCTGTGTTCCCACACCTTGTTAAAGAATTTTGGCTTCATGCCATTACTACCCCTAAAGCAATTTTGTCATTTGTTATGGGTAAGGAAATCTCCATCACTGAAAACCTCATCAGAACATTTCTAGGTCTTGAAGGAGAGGGACTCATAGGTGTCCCATATGGACGAGTTGATATGTCTGGAGTATATGCTGAAATCTTCACTTCTGGAAAAGCTTCCAACAAAATTAAAGATTTGAAGGATCAGTACAAGATCTGGGCGAAGATTATTCACAGTTACATTCATCATAGGAAGGAAACAAGTTCTCCTGACTACACCAATGCATACCAACAATACCTTCTGTTTTGTCTTGGAACTAGTGTTAAAATTGATTTTCCCTATCTTCTATTCAGCCATCTGTGGACGCATGTGAAAGAAACCAGGGAAGAAGCAAGAACCAAAAATCCTAAGGCTAAAAGAAATTGGATCCCTCTGTCTAGATTGATATCAGATATTCTGACTAAGAATGGTCTGATAGCTTATTTAGGGGATGCCAATTTACTTGGAGAATTGGAGCATATCTGTGGTAAAGCTCTGATTGGAAAAAATCTGGTGAAAGGAAGATTATTGATAAACTTCTAGTTGAACCTACTCGTTACGCCTGGGGAGATGTCCAGAAAAGGAGAATCCGTCTAGACAATTTTCCTTTGTTCAATGTTGGTGATCATGCTGCAAATATTAAAAAATACATCAGAAGATGCAAAAAGAAGGGCATTCCCATTGATCCAGCATGGCTTTAAGGCAGAGATTCACCAAGTCTAGTCAAGAAAACAAAGAAAAGAAAAGCAGATGGAGAGGGTACTTCTACAAGACCCAACAAGACTCAGAAGAAGAACAAGAAGACCACAGGTACATCTTCTGACCCCATTTTTGTTGCAAATTCTGGAAATATAGTAAAATCTACCTCACACGCTACTCAAACTTCTAACCCTACTGCACCACAAACTCTAGGTAACATAGATGTAGATATTGACCTTACCACTTCACCAGACCTTCAAGAAATTAATCCTCAAATTGCTCAAGTGTTATCTGATATAGATAATTTAATGTTTCAAACACAAAAGTTCCACCTACACCATTCAAACACAATCATCACCACCCATCACTCCAATCACTTCACAAAATTCTTGAAATTCCTGGCAGCAGATACGTGATGTCACAGAGAATGTTATGACACACTATCTGACACTCTGTTAACAATTCACACAATAAATATAAACAAGATAAAGAACACAATAAGTTGTTTACCGGTTCGGTGTCTAACTACACCTACATCCGGGGCTACCAAGCCGGGAGGAAATTCACTATTAGTAGAATTAATTGTGAATAAACCAACCAGTTTATCTCCTTCACTTAAAACCTACCCAATGCAACTTCAACCTAAGTCCTACTTAGATCCGAGTTCCTACTCACTCCCCTCAATCACAGTGATATCAACCTATTGAATAATTGAATTGTGAAGACACACTTCAATAAACTATCTTGATCTTGCTTCAAAGCTTCAATCAAGAGACAAACACTCGTGCTTCAAAGCTTTGAGTCATAAACTACCCTTACAAACAAATCCTAGTCCAATGCACTTATCAATTGATAGTTGCTTGGCTCACAAGAGAAACTATAATTACACAATACAATGTTAACTCTCCTAATACAAATAACAACTCTATATCTTCAATAAATTTGAGGCACAACAGAGTAAGGGTTGAATTCCTTTTATAGAAGCAAAACTTCGGGCTTCCATAAAGATAGCTAGGGTTCACTTAATTTAATCCTAAAAACATGGTCTTTTCAACAACCAATTTAGGTCTAATTAAGATTAACCTAGCAGCCACGTGAGCATGCTTTCTAATAACGAAAACATAATTTAGCACTCAACAAACTTCCCGAAAAGTCTCAGGAAAACATTCTGCGAGCAGAATGTCACACGAATGTCATAACATCATTATGGCATCGACTATTTTCTGAAATTTCCAACAACTTTAGCTTCCGCTTAAGCGTCCTTTAACATCCTTGTCAAGTAGGATTTATCTTCAATCTCTGAATGTCATGATATTTATCAAGACATTTCTATAGCCTAGTTTTACCAAAATTAATGCCAACTTAAAACACTAACAAACTCCCCCTTTGGCACATTTTTGGCTAAAACTACTTAACACATCAGAGTACTTATGCAGCAGAAGACAAACTAGTTCTAAGCTTAAATAAACTAGAACCTAGAGATAAGATAAATTCTACCCATACAGAAATCCCACAATTCCCACAATTGCCCACATACAAATTTAAACATGTCATACGGTTTCCCAAATTCCCAGCCACTGTCACACAGTAGTTCACACAGTAGTTCTTCTCCCCCTTTTTAGCCATAAAGGGCCAAAGGAAACAATACAAGTACCCCAAGAATTCAAGAATATAATTAAAGAAGGTACCAACAATTGTTAAGAGTAAAATGCTGTCAACAGTAAATTACAATCATCCAAACAAAATTAAAAAACAGGACAAGAAACAAGAAACAATTGACATAACAAACAAACAGAAGCAACAGGGCACAGGAGTACAGCTTAAGTGCTTTTCTCTCCAGAAGAAGCACTGTGGAAGGAATCATCTTCAGAACCTTCTTCATCAGCAGTTGCTTGAGCAGCCTCAGCATCTTCATCCATATTAGCAGCAGAATCATTACCAACAAGCCCTTCTTCCTCAACCTCTATGTCTTGCTCCTTTTCAAGTGTAGAGATCAGGTCTTCCAGACTTTGCTTTCTTGCTTTAAGCTCCTTGCAAGTTTCTTTTAGCACAGCAATGACATTTGCCTTCTGAGAATTTTCTTTGACAGTTGATGTCTCAGCAGATGTCATGACAATATCTGGAACATGTTTGCCTTGGAAGAGTTTGTAATGAAATCCAAGAGGAGAAGCCCTTTTGCAAATTAAATCTCTGTCACCAAGAATGTCTGGATACTGATCAACTATAATTCCACATAGGAGGGAGGGAAAGGCTATGGGTCCTCTGATAGCATAGCTTTCAGCATGCTTGAGGGTCTGCTCAAAAATATAGGATCCATAGTCAAATGTAGCCTGAGTGCCTACTGCATATATGAATCTTCCCAGTCCATTAGAGATGGTGGATTTGTGATTGGTTGGGACCCAGTTAGCAGCACCAATCTTATGCAGGATGGCAAATTTGACACTCAACTTACTTGCTGAGAGTTTTCCCTTCAGAGGCCATTGCCTTACTTGTTTGGCAATGATGGTTTGAGATCTTGTTGTCGCTTTCTGGTGAGCATTATCGTCTACCGAATCACACATTTGGAGAAAACCGACTTTCCTCCCCTCACATATTAGTCCAGTTTGAGAAATTCTATTTTTTTCATCGGTTGCCTCTTTAATCAAGTCCACAATTTTCTTGCATTCAAGAGCACTTTTGTTTAACTCTCTTTCCAGAGCCACCCTCTTTAAGCAAACATACTTCCATCTTCCAGCATTCTCAGGATGATGGAAATAAATGTTATCAATGGCCACTTCAGGCACCTTGAGCAGTTTCTCGAGTTTGCTTTTTCGGGATGAATGTCTGTGACATTCTCCTTAGCATCAAAATCAGAGTCTTGATCTGACTCTGAGGATTCAGGTTCTTTCCTCTTTTTCACAATTGGTGTGCTCTTTGGTCTAGAGTTACCACCAATAGTTTTTACTCTACATCTCTTAGTAGAGGGTCCAGCCTTGGAATACTTCTCACCCTTGCACACATCTTCAAAACCCTTTTCTTTAGCAGGGCTCTGTGAGGCAGCCTGTTTTCCCTTCCTTTTCATCATCCTCTTTGCAATGCCTGGATTGACATTTGCAATGAGATCATTGTCTGAGAATACTTCATCTAAGTCAATGACAGGAGGTTCAGTTAAATGATCAGACCCTTGAACTGGAGATTCCTCTAAGATACTGTCTGAAATATAGTCAGCAGGAACTTTTTCTGAGGCACATTTTGCTGGGGATTCCTCAAGAATGTTATCAGATATCACATCTTCCTTATCAGCAGGGGTTTTATAACAAACATCATTAATACGTACTGAAGACTCAACATCATTCTTGACAGGGGAAGCATCATGATCACCAAATGTCTCAACATTCTCAGTGACATCTGGATCAACTGCTAAACTAGGGCTAGCAGACTTATAGTTTAGAGGGATTGAAACCCCAGGTACAGATTGGTCTTCGTTTAGGATCCTGGTTACTAATCTAGCAATGGCTATATGTACAGACCTAGACCCCTCTCTATTCGTTATTTCTGGAGGAACTGAAGAGGATGGTGCGTCTTACCAAGAGAGATGCTTGAGCCCTTCTTGCATTCCTTGTACGCAATTTCTTGACTCTTTCTGGGTCAGTAGCCAATACACGCAATGGGGTAACCCTCAGCGCTTCAGCTTGCATGGCTTCAACATTTGTCCTAACTTCAGCCACGGAGGGAGACGAAGATCCAGATTCTTGAGATGAAGAGGATGATGAAGACATATTTCGCTGATGATTTTTGAGAGAAAGAGAGCGAAAATGGCAAATGGTTTCAGGGTTTCTTTTGGATGAAGAAAGAATGATACTACTTTCAAATGAGGAAACTATTATATGTGGGAGTCTCTTCCTATTCTTGGACCTTTTAAAAATAATGTGAAAATATTTAAATAACCCACTTATAAATAATTGAAGTAACAGGTCCCTTCCATCCCTTGTTGTAAGCACAGTTAATTGCTACAACTCTTCATATTGACAAATACTCAATTTGCCCCTTAAAGTTTTAAATTGACTAGCCTCAAGAACTTTAGTACAGATGTCACAGGACAATGTCATGACATCCTGTATGACATTGTACTTAGTCAGCATCTGCTTCATCCAGATCATCTTAAAGCAATTTCTCCCAGCTGCTATGTATTCAACTTCATCATTGTATAAAGCCACACAGTTTTGCTTCTTGCTGTTCCAAGAAATAAGATTGTTTCTCAAGAAGAAACATCCATCAAAAGGGCTTTTACACAAGCTTTGATCAACACTTTCTCCACTTGTTTTCTTGGACAACTTCAAATGTGGAGGGGTAAGAGTCTTAGTGTGGCTGTCATTCTTCATTCCAAGCTTCTTGACACAATTCCTTGCATACTTGCTCAGTGGAAGGAGTGTTGAGTCTTCCATCTGTGAGACTTGCAGTCCAAGAAAATGAATCAACTCTCCAATGAGGATCATCCCAGATTCAGCTTGCATTTGGTTATCAAGGTGTCTCACACTTGTGTCAGGTATTCCTCCACAAACTATGTTATTAACATAAATTTGAAGCACCATGATCTTTCCACCTTTGACAAAGAGGGTTTCATCCAAGACTCCTCTCCTGTATCCTTTGACAGTAAGATGCTTGGTTAACCTTTCATGCCAGATCCTAGTACTTTGCTTCAGTACTTTAGGAGTGGTCAGTTGTCTAGACAATGAGTGTGACATTCGATTTCTGTCCATTTATACTTACCACGATTCTCCCTTTATCCATGTGAAGTCTTGGTATCCTTTTGACTCCCTCTATGGAACTGATCCTTTTCATTCCTCTGAGATGTGGATGACCAGATTCTTGCTGCCACAACTTTACTTCCTCTTTATCTTTGTCTGTAGAACACACAGAGGACACAGTGGTGTTCTCAGATTCCCACATGTAGCAGTTGTCCTTTGATCTGACTCCTCTCATAATCACTACTTGTTCATCATTGATTACAAGACATTCAGACTTAGTGAATTTGACTGTGAATCCCATATCACATAGCTGACTTATGCTAATGAGATTTGCAGTCAAACCTTTTACCAGCAACACTCCATTTAGGTTTGGAACTCCATACCAGTTTGAGTTTCTAATACCTTTGATTTCTCCTTTAGCTCCATCTCCAAAAGTAACAGAACTGACAGAATGAGGTTTAACATCTTTAAGAAGATTTCTGTCTCCAGTCATATGCTTAGAACACCCACTGTCAAAGTACCAATCTTCCTTGGCAGACACTCTAAGAGAAGTGTGAGCTACCAGAGCTGCAGTCCTCTTCTTCCACGTTTGAGTGTAGGATACCTTGATGTTCTTAGACTTAACATAGGGAGTCTAATTAGGGTATCCATGTAGCATATAGCAGAAGGACTTTATGTGACCAAACCTTCCACAATAATGACATCTCCATCTTTGAAACTTTTTGTTCAAGTTTCTATGATTTTGATGTTGAACCCAATATTGTGACATCTGTTTTGACATTGGTTCATTTGGTCTGTTCTTCCTTTTGTTATTAACAAATTTCTTAGCCTCCACATATCCTGAGCCAGACACATTTCCTGTTTTATGGTGTTGAAGGAAAATCGCCTCTTTAAAATGCAGCGGAAATTCGATTTTCCTTTGTGATCCTTACGAATGGACATGGTCAGTGATAGGGAATTTTTACCTCTTGTGGTGATTCGGTTGACGGTGATCACGAACGTTGATGAAGAACAACGCCTACTCATCCACGAACGCTTGCTTGGGTCACGGTGCTAGGCGCTCCGACGGAAGCTTTGGTGAGAGAGTGAACGGAATCTCGGCGATTCGGGACCGAATTTGCATCAAGTATCAAGCTTCATCACAAGGGTCTTATTTATAAGACCACAAGTGTGGGCTACAAGTTTAAAAGCCCAATAAAGGCTGTAAACTTAAAGCCCAATAAAGCACGAAAATCATACATTATGATGTATCGTGTATCACTTAAGCATGTGATACTTTACCATATTCCGTATTCCACTTAAGTACACCGTACCTACGATGTTCCTTATTTTCACTATCTCTCATTAACTGTCCTTATGTGTGTGACCAGTAGGTTTCATGACGTTGGCAATTATATTAAATCACATTTAACATAATAAGCGATGGCGGTATCTAGCAACACATCATACCAAGTCACGAAAATGTCATGTGATCGACAAATCCTTTCCGTGATAATATTTGTGTGTATAATTACCCTTTTGCCCTTATGTCTATATTGAACACAAGGCATGACCGTGTCATCCTTGTCGATTCAATATTGGGCCTCGACATTTATCCGTTCGCGGGATGGGCAAATTCCATCTAGGTCACTCATGTCCCTCGGCATGCTTTGTGAAGTACCCATCAATGTCTTTATGATCATCCGATTCACGGATAACGTTTGATCGACAATAAAGCACTTGACTCTACATCTAGGGTCCATAGTGGTTTCAGGTCGAATGGTGGTATACACCACTTATCACCATGAGAATAACTTATGACACTTTGCATAACATTCTATGTAGTATTCTCATAGCGGGTCAATCCAAATAAATATTACTCCTAATATTTATACCTATGTCAAGACTTGATAACTCCTTATCCATGATCCATGAGATGTGATCATCAGTCTATCTTCATAATAATCTCAATGCTTTAATGTTATCCCACTTCACAATAAAGCTCGATTATGGATACTTTAAGAATAGTGTCCTTGTGTTTAATGGATCTCATGATTAAGTCACACTTAACATTGCATTAAACAGACTAACTATTCTAGGGACTTTATTATTTCAAAAAGAAAACATAATAAAGAAAAGCCTTTTATTATTAATAAATAATTCGATACAAGTACCAAAAGATATTGGCCTCTAGGGCTTACACCAACAGGTGTGACATCTTCTTTGCCATTGACCTGCTAGTTTTGTTCCACTTCTGGTTATTAGCAAATCTCTTTGTAGCCACATACCCTGAGCAAGACACATTTCCTGTTTTATGTTGTGACAACTGTTTTGACATTGTTTTCTCATGTCTCTTCTTCTTAATGTCACCAACAGGTTTCTTTTCAGCCACATATCCTAGACCATGCTTATTTCCGCATTTTGTCCAAGTGAAGAATTTCTTCCAACTTATCGATGCCGGATGTCAACATTTTGACATTTAGACATCGATCAAGTTTGGAGTTCAACATTACAATATCACTATTGAGGTGATTTATAGTGGTTGTTTTCCTTTTCTCGACTCGACTTCACATTCTCGACTTCCAACTTCTCAATCGACTTTTTGTTCCTCATTTTGTACACCATTTTTATACAGCTCCTGTAGGTTTCAAAGCTCTTCAAATGTCACTTCCTCATCACTAGAATCCATATCGAATTGTACACTCAGGGAGTAGTGACAAGTTTGGCACCTTCTTCCCAGTTCACTTCGAATCACCATCAGACCAAGTGACAACCATCCCTTTCTTTTGTTTCTTTAGAAAGGTGGGACATTCAGCTCTAATATGTCCAAATCCTTCACATCCATGACATTGGATTCCACTGCCTTGACTTCCTTTTCCTCGACTTGGATCTTCTCTGAGTCATAAGATCTGCGATGTCGATGAAATGTCCTTGACATTTGACCTTGACTTTGGATCAATCCTCTTGATGAGCTTGTTGAACTGTCTTCCAAGCATAGCTATAGCTTCAGATATCTTCTCTTCATCTTCCACCTTGCATCCTTCTTCAAGTGCTATGCTCTTGTTCTTTTTGTCAACAGTTTCACTGATTCCCATCTCAAAAGTCATAAGAGATCCTATAAGTTCTTCAACTTTCAAGGTGCTAATGTCCAGAGCCTCCTCTATTGCAGTCACTTTCATTGCAAACCTTTTAGGTAAGGATCTGAGAATCTTTCTCACCAGCTTTTCTTCTGACATCTTTTCACCAAGTGCTCCTGAGGCGTTGGCAATCTCCAAAACATTCATGTGAAATTCATGAATAGTCTCATCTTCTTTCATCTTCAAATTCTCAAACTTGGTAGTGAGCATCTGAAGTCTTGACATCTTCACCTTGGATGTCCCCTCATGAGTAGTTTTGAGAGTGTCACAAACATCCTTGGCCAACTCACATTGATGGACCATCAAGATATTTCATCAATACCATTGAATAAGGCATTCAATGCTTTAGAGTTCCCAGAGCTAGCTCCTCTTCCTCTTTGCTCCATTCTTCCTCGGGTTTCAAACAGTAGTCCCATCTTTCTCAAGCTTGGTGGGATGTTTCCATCCTTTGTCGTGCTCTCCAAGCTTTAATATCCACTGATCTTAAGAAGGCAACCATACGTGGCTTCCAGTAATCATAATTAGACCCATCCGAATGGGTGGTCTACCTCCAAATCCTCCTTCCTTATCCATTACGCGAAACTATTATCCTAGATCTCACCCGAAATAACGAGTGGTGCTTGCTCGATGCCAATTGAAATTCTGGCAGCGGATACATGATGTCACGAGAGAATGTTATGACACACTATCGACACTCGCTAACAATTCACACAATAAATATAAACAGTAAAGAACACAATAAGTTGTTTACCCGGTTCGTCTAACTACACCTACATCTAGGGGCTACCAAGCCGGGAAATTCACTATTAGTAGAATTAATTCGGGAATAAACCAACCAGTTTATCTCCTTCACTTATAACTACCAATGCAACTTCAACCTAAGTTCTACTTAGATCGAGTTCCTACTACTCCCCTCAATCACGGTGATATCAACCTATTGAATAATTGAATTGTGAAGACACACTTCAATAAACTATCTTGATCTTGCTTCAAAGCTTCAATCAAGAGACAAACACTCGTGCTTCAAAGCTTTGAGTGATAAATTACCCTTACAAACAAATCCTAGTACAATGCACTTATCAATTGATAGTTGCTTGGCTCACAAGAGAAACTAGAATTACACAATACAATAACTCTCCTAATACAAATAACAACCTGCTATATCTTCAATAAATTTCAGAGGCACAGCAGCAGAGTAAGGGTTGAATTCCTTTTATAGAAGCAGTCCTGAAACTTCAGTTTTGGGCTTCCATAAAGATAGCTAGGGTTCACTTAATTTAATCCTAAAAACATGGTCTTTTCAACAACCAATTTAGGTCTAATTAAGATTAACCTAGCAGCCACGTGAGCATGCTTTCTAATAACGAAAAACATAATTTAGCAGCAACAAACTTCACGAAAAGTCTCGGAAAAAGCATTCGAGCAGAATGTCACCGAATGTCATAACATACATTATGACATCGACTATTTTCTGCAAATTTCCGACAACTTTAGCTTCCAGTTCTGAGCTGTCCTTTAACATCCTTGTCAAGTAGGATTTATCTTCAATCTCAGAATGTCATGACATTTATCAAGACATTTCTATAGCCTAGTTTTACCAAAATTAATGCCAACTTAAAACACTAACAATTATCAACAGGAAATTCCTGTTTCTGCTCCCCACCAAACAAATCCAAATGTTTCTTCTGAAACACCATTTCAAACATCCCCCATAAGACCATTGTCACCAAAATCCACTAAATGGTATGATGGATCTTGGAGATTGCCAGGAATAAATGTGCCTCTGAACACTCAATCTCCTTTCTTCACTCTTTCATCCATGAATATTTTTGTTGTGCCTAAGTCTTCACAACACATTCATTCTTCATTTTCTGAACCTACCATCACTCTTATATCTCAAGAACTTCCACCACCTAACTCTCCAGAACTTCCACCAACTCACTCCCTTGAACATACCACCATCTCTATAGAACTTCCACCACCTCACTCTCCAGAACATACTTTTAATCCATCCTCTGAATCTTCACCTTCCCCACCAAATTCACCTTCCCTACAAAATTCACCTTCCACTCCAGAACCTCTAAACCATCAAACATCTGTCTTTCTAAGGATTATAGTTGATCTCGAATCACTACCCAAAAAGAAATTTGTTCCCAAACCTGTTCACGCGGATGTTAGTATACTTTTATAGAAATTTGAAACAGACATGCAGGGTTGGATAGAAATGCTGAAGAAAGATTATGCCAACAACCTGAATCCAGCTGCATCCGATGCTCTGTGGAATACATTCAAAAGGAGATTCAATGTTGAATCCCTCAAACTCAAAGAACTGTGCTACTCTCATGTTCATGAGAAATTCACTGAGTGTCTGAATGTTCTTAAGATGACAATTTTGGATATTTGGAACAAGAAGCCTCTGCTGCAACTTGACAACGCTCCTTAGCAACCACTTTCTGAATCTATGGATATTTCTGATGTTGAATCTTCTGACTCAGAAGTTGCTGATCCAAACTCTTTAGCAATGGTTCTGTATCGTCCACTTGTTTTTCATGCTAAAAATACCCGTAAGAAGGCGCCAAAACTTATGATTGATCTTGAATGTATGGACAAGCAAGACGAGACTAACAAAGAGATCAAATGTTGGATGATGAAGCAAGAAGAATCCTCTAATGAAATCAAGAATCTTCTTCTATCCCTAGTCTCTCGTCAAACTTTGTCTCAGTCTCCTTGAAACTTTTGTGCATCTATTTTTGAATTTTTGTTTTGTTTTGTTGTTCTTGTTTTTTTTGAACCTCTGTAACCATGCAGTTTTGGCATCAATATTAAAAATACTTTGGCTCGTTTTTAAACTGTTATTATTATTTTTTATGCTTTTTGATTATGACAAAGGGGAAGAAACTTGTGATTTTGATATGATTAAATATAACAGTTATTGGGACTAAGTGTCAAACATTTCTAACAAAAATACAAGTGTATTTGCTTCTAGAGTATGCAGGAATATCTAAGCTCTAAAACGGAAAAATCTAAGCTCTAAGCTCCAAGCTCTGAAATGGACAGTCTTGAAAGTAAATTCTGAAAGAAAAGAACAAACTCAGGGAAGTTCTACCTTGTATTTACTCTTTTCTAGTATTTATCTCAGGGGGAGATTTTCACATATATATACAAAAAAATTTAATCAGAATCTAAACGTTTTTGTCATCATCAAAAATGGGGAGATTGTTAGAACATAGTTTGGTTCTAATCATATCTTAGAGTTTTGATGATAACAAGTGAAATAAATTTTGTATAGTAAATATGATACTCTGATAAGTATTGTTTTCGTTTCAAATGATGTTCTGACTCAAGCACTCTAAAAAGTGAAATATCAAATTATGCTGAGCAGATAAAGAATTAAAAGTTCTAAAGATGAAAGGAACTTTTGAACACGCACGCTGAAAGCAACTTCTGAAAGAAGCATGCAAACGCAACCTCTGATAAGAGCAAATTAAAGCAACCTCTGTTAGAAGCTAAGATAACAAAGGCTTACAGAAGATAAAGAAAAATGAGTTATCAAGACGTCATCGTCTAAGCCAAGTTCTGCTACAGTACCGTTAATTTATTAAAGCTAAGACGGATGAATTACCCAAGTGGAACAAAGTTCGAGGTACATGGAAAACACAAAGTACAAGCAGACAAGCAACATTAAATGCACTCTCTCTGTTCAAGACATGCAACGGAAAAATTGTGAAGCTATATATAAGTTCAAGCATTCAAAGAATAACTAACGTGTTATCATTAGAAAACTTACGCTGAACAAAAATCAAACAAAGAAATACTTTGAGTTTATCATTTTTGTAGTGAACTTAAACGTAGTGTAAAACATCACAGTTGTGATAAATCTTTTTAGAAGCAAACTAATACACTGTTAGAAGTTACTTTTGTAATTGTTTCTTGAGAGACCAGTTGGGTCAGATTTCTCAAGAGGGCTAGGACTAGAGAGTCTTAGAGGTGTTAGTCACTTGTAGTTGGCTTGTGCACTGTATTGTTAGTCACGACAGTTAGTTGTGCAATTGTAATCAGTTTTGATTATAATGGATTAAGTCCTCGTTGAGAGAGGTAAAATCACCTTGGCGGGTGGACTGAAGTAGTTTGAGTTTCAAACGAACCAGGATAAAAATAATTGTTTTATATTGTTGTTAAAAAAATGGAAAATTAAAAAGAGGAAAAATTTATTCAACCCCATTTCTAAGTGTTTTCTTAACCTTCATTATCCACACCCAAAATATAAATCTTTATTAATTTTATATTCTATATTTTTCAATTGACATGTGTCTTTATAATTGTTGATTTTTATTTTTATTTTTTGTGCATGAGAATAAAATATAAATGTTTTAGAGTTATAGTTCACCTTATAGAAGGTTTGTCTATAAAATATGCTAATCATCCACTTTATCGATTTCTTTCTTTTTGTGTAGGAGAACAAAATATACATATTTTAGATTTAAATGTCAACTTATAAAAAATTTGTTTAAAATAATGTGTCTAATCACCCATTTTCCATGTATTTTTATATATAAATATATAAATTATTTTTATTGAATTTCTCATATTTTTCATCTGATACTAAAATTTTAATGACAATAACATCTCAATAGCTTGAAATTTGCATAGTTATGTATACCATTAATAATATATTTTCTTTTATTTAGATTATTTATTTAAATAATGACCACACTATTTTAAGAGGTACTGAAAATACATGAGAATGTATTAATTCTTAAGTGACAATTTTAATTTGATAATAAATATTTTAGTGAAAATAATAAGTCATTAAAACAAAACTATTGAAATAAATTAAATTAAATTTGATTTAAAGAATAACATAGTAATAATAATAATATAGTGATGTAACTGTTTTAAATTAACATTAATAATAATAATAATAATAATAATAATAATAATAATATATTAATTTTTAATAAATACTATAATTTTTAATTCTTAAATACTCGTGTATCGCACGGGCCAACAATCTAGTTTATTGAAATATGCCAATCAAGAATGTATCTGAAAAAATACCACAATGAAAATCCGCTACATAGCAGGGTAACATATTTAACCCATTATATTATTAGCATCAATGTTAATAATATGTGAAGTTAAAAAAGTAGAAGAAATTCACAACTCATAAATCAATCATTTTTCTAATCAGTTTCATATGCTCAGGTTTTTTAAACATTTAGACAATTTTAATTTTGGCGAAATATCCTTTTTAGTTTCTTAACTGCATTTTAGGTTTAGTTTAGTTCTTTAATTTTTTTCGTGCCAAATTAAACTTCAACTTTTTAATAGATGCATATGAGTCTCTTTCGTCAACTCCGTTAGTCAAAATTTGTTAAAAATCTACATAGCAGTGATAATGACGGAGTAAGCGTCGGAAAAATCGACGCTAAATTTTTTTTCTGGAATTTTCAATTTTGTTCATCTTCTTCCCCAAATTTTTTAAACTCAGAACCCTAAAACAAAAAATTATCTCAATTTCCCATAAACAAATCAATTTTCCCTGTATGATTAAATGACCAAAAGGGTATTTCTCTTTTATGTACGTAACCCTCAAAAGGTCAATTCTTTACAAAAGTCTGCAATTCTATTTGGATTGACATGTTAGAAGAAACAACGGAATATAACTTAACGGGATGAAGTGGCCAAAGTGGAATGGAATGGATTAGATTTTACATTTTTGTGTATTTTTGTTAATTTGAGAGATTGAAACATAAATTAGTTCATTTCTATTGCGACGTGAAAAATATCTAGGTGGTCGATTATGAAAATAATTTCTATTGCGACGTGATCATTGCAACCAAATTCAAGAATAAAAATATCTAGGCGGTCAATTATGAAAATAATTTAAGAGTTGCTATTGAAATTTTATTTTAATGTGAAAATATTGATAAAACCCTAAAGAATAAAAATATGATCATTGCAACCAAATTCAGTTTAGGGGTCGATTATGCGAGAAAAGTATTAGCACTTCGCAACATCCGTTATAACCTACGGAACCGCTTAATTAGTTTTGAAAATGTTAGCTTTAAAATGTTTGAGTTTTGTTCTTATTATTAAAAATATTTTTTAAAAAGATAAAACTTAAAAAGAGTTTTATTATGGTGTTTGACGAGACGTTAAATCTCGCTCCTACATATCTTCAGTGCGATGGAGAACTCAAACCTACGTAGTTCTTGGTAACAAATGTTTATTGGTTGGTCTTTTAGTGAAAGATGTTTAAGTCACATTCGAGTAGAAAATATTGCTCGCTACCCATATAGGGGAGTAGGGCGTTGTTTGCTTCGTGTCGAATGGATAACATGATCCGTAATCTCTCGATTATGTTTTCATCCCATTCGAAAAACGCTTGCTACTCGCGCATGAGAGGATTGAAGTGTTTGTTTGTGTTTCATATCGAGATGAATAAAACCTCATTCTTTAATGGGGAAAAGTTTTGTTAATCGCGCTTGAGCAAAAAATGTATGTTTGATGGTTGAAATTGTTTTTAAGCAGGAGACGAATAACCGGTTGAAACAAAGTGTACACTTCGTGTACGATTGCTCTAGGCTAAAAAGCGTGTACACCCAATTTTCCTATTTTAATCCAATTATTTATAAAAATCATATTTGTGGAAGACGAATACCAATTTAGATAGTGTACATCTTGTGTTCAACTATTTGAGGATCAAGCGGATGTACATCCAATTGTCCTTTTTTAATCCAAATTTGATTACAAATGTTTGACAAAACAAATAACCGATTGAAACGAAATGTACACTTTACATTCAATTATTCGAGAATCAAAAGAATGTTCATCTAACTTTTTTCTTTAATCCGGTTTTCATGTGTGGTTTATCTCTTAGACTAGGATTTGATTGCATTTTTGGTGGACCTGGAGGTTAAGTCCTAGATTTTAGAGGCATTATAGGGTTTTCACTAAGGTGCGCGAACACCACCAAGGGTGCCAAAAGTAATACCCTATAATTAGTGAATTTCTTAATCCACCCCTGCGAAATTCCATTTTTCTCCTGGTATATTGGAAATAAACTTCCAGTTAGCACCCTATTTAATGAAATCCAGTTTGGGTGCAAACCAGATATTTACTTACGGTATGCTACCAGAAATAAATTTCTGGTATATTGACGAACTTATATTGCGCCAGAACCTTTCCCCTCCCCATAACAACAAACTTTCAAAACTTTTCTCTAAACCCTCTCAAAACCCTTCTCACTAATATCAATTTTTCTCTCAAACAATCAACACAAATCATCAAGCAACAACCAAGGCTCAGTCAATCAAGAAAAAACAACTCTCAATCAATCAAGTAAGTGATTTACACATTTTTTAGAGTTTATGTAAAATCGATTCAAACTAGTGAAATAGGGCTTGAAATGTGTTGTTTTTTGTAGTTTACATCATTATGAGTCATTATAATACTATTTGTAAACTCTTTTTGACGATCAATCCGTGTATTTTGAGGCATTTGGGAGTTTGGGTTGGTTGGTGCCATTGTTCATTTCGAGGGTAGAAAATTTATTTCTGATTTCAGGGGATGAAAAAATCGAAAATAAATTTCTAGTATCTGTCTGCATAATTTTTTTCTTCATTTTCCCTCTATGAGTCGCATCGTATGCTAACGTTTATGTCTTGTTTCTACATGAGATATGTCTAACAGAGAAGATCGTTTGAGGCATGGTTGGGTTACACAACATGCTTTCTTGCAGAGAGACAGCAGTCAGGTCACACGGCCTCCGAGGACTTAGGCCTCACAGGCCCCGTCGACATCCGGATAAGCTATGTCCGAGGCACAGTCTACTCCTTCTGATTCTACACCTTCTACTTCTTCCTCCCGTAGCAGACGGGAGTCTCTAGTCCATTCCTCCCCGCCTCCGTCATACCGCAGACGCACATCCTCACCATCCTCACCACCACGAATTTATGAGACTGGATCTACATCTCATACACAGTCGGGGCCGTCTAAGGTGAGAATTGATCCTTCACCGCCTACACCCCTAGTAGATCAGGTACCAGAGGAACCAATGCTAGCAGAGGTACTGACAGTAGAGGCCGCACCGACAACAGACGTGACACCGGCGGCACCAGAGGTCCCTCAAGTCTTTGGAGGGGGCCTTCTGACTTATCTTTGCTCGTGCATTATCCCACCCATACGGCAAAACATTTATGGGATGGAGAGGTACGGAATTTACATTTATGTTTCATTTATTAATTGTGTTATATTATGAATAATATTATAAATTCTAACAATGTGTTTTTCTTGCAGGATCGGGATACACTAAAGGTCATCAACCATAGAAGGAAGATCAACAAGCTAACTCCCCCTGCCGAGCCATGGTTTGATGATATGCTGCTGACTACAGGGTTGAGAGACTTGACCCTTTGTGGATATAATGTGGTCAACTGGGGGATGACCAACGCTTTTGTAGAGAGGTGGCACGAAGAGACGCCTTCGTTTCATCTACCACACGGGAAGATGACGATCACACTCGATGACTTTGCTTGTCTGTTTCACCTGCCAATTGGAGGGCGGTTTCTAGATCATGAGAAGTTGGAGAAGGACGAGGCGATTGAGATGTTGGTTGAGAGGCTGGGGGTTACCGTGGAGATAGTTGATAAGACACGTGGCAGCCACGTGAGATATAGTTGGTTGAAGATTGTTTTTGATCAGGAGATTGCGTGTGCTACTGCTACTGACGGTGATCCCGAGCAAGTTACACTTCATGGGGGGTATGCCATGAGAGCATGTCTCTTGTATCTTGTTGGGACGCACATTTTTGTGGACACTAATGCCACCTACACTGACGTCAGTACCTCAGATTCTTTATTGATTTAGAGCAGGTCAGTGAGTGGAACTGGGGGGTTGTGTGCTTGGTTTACTTGTATACCAAGTTCATGGAGGCGACTAGGTGGAAGACGAGACAGACCACTGACAGCATGACTCTTTTGACGGTATAAAAAATTTCTCTTTGCTTTGTTTTTTATTTTTTTATTTTTTTGAAATTTACTGATATAATTTTTATATTTCAGTGATGGATCCTACAACACTTCCCACAGATTTCAGGATGAACATTTGTTGATGGTTATACCGAGCAGATGTCTCATGCATTTGCATATGAGCCGCTCAGAGTCAACCAGCGACACTTGTGTATCGAGTTTACCTGGACAAATTGTGCATGAGGACATCCACTTCAATGCCTACGCCGACCACCGCGAGACGATTGCTTTTGATGAGGTTTCTCTGTGTTGGTTGGCTGTGTGGTACTCGAAGCGCCTATATGCCCGGCGAGTGATCGTCGGTTCGGATATACTCGACGATTACTCGGCATCCTATTTTATCTGCTCCTCCGACAGTGAAGAGGAGGGAGATGGATGAGATTTTTGTTGATCTTGAGAGTCATCTCGTCCCTGAGGAGGCCAGAAGTACCGTGGCTCCAGACGACTGGAGTTACGCGTACATGTTGTGGTTCTTCAGGATTTCTCATCCATACCTGATACAGGAGGCTCCAGGGGACCCACCCAGACCGGCTCATCAGGAGATCCTGGAGAAGGAGCAGGCGACGAGGGATCATGCCTAGGACGTGCTGCCTAGGTGCCGCCATATCATGGAGCTTGCTACGGACGACATCGATAGAGAGTTGTTTCCTACCGGGTCCAATGATAGAGGCGTTTTGGAGGCCATCATGGCATAGGCTCAGGGTGTCCTAGTCTACAGGAGGCAGCAGAGGAACGCCTCGAGGGTGACAGGACAGCTCCGCCATACGTAGTAGTTCATTTTGATTGTATTTTGACTTTGTTTTTTTTATTTCCAATTGTATCGGAAATGTATTATGAATACTATTATTATAAAATTTATTTTGAATAACATTTTTAGGTGCAAATTCGATTTAAATATTGCATGATTTTAATTTGAATTACAAATGTAAAATCTAAATCTATTGCTTATAGTTAATTATTTCTGCATACTATCATGCCCAGAACCAGAAGTTTATTTCTGGTAGTACACCGGAAATAAATTTCCGGTTCCACTCAAAATTTACAGAAAATTGTGCGTACCAAAAATAAATTTCCGATTTCACTCGAAAATTACGGAAAATGGTGCGCCCGCCCCATAAGGGGTGGGTTAAGAAATTCACCTATAATTATCACTTCTATATTCTACTACTAGGATTAGTCTCTTCCTCAATACCCAATCAATGTTCGTTAATTCATTTACAAAATTAATACCTTTGGTTTGACTATATATTAGTAGTATTTGATATGAATTCCCTACAATATCATACTTCACTGATCAGAAATATTTAACCATTTTTGTCAATCTTTTTCCCTAGTTAAAATCGAATTTTATGAGTTGAGATCACTTCAGTTTGATGAAACCTTGATTTTTAGAGAAGAAACACTGCAAAAAGAAAATGATAACAATATGCTGAACCAATGATGTTTAGTCTTATAAAACCATCTGGTATACATGAAACATTAAAAATATACACTCTTTTGAACTGTTTGAGACAAGACATAACTGACTACAGAGTCAATTCACCTGAAATTTCTCTCTTCCTTTGCTTCAAGGACATCAACTTCCTCGTTGGATAGAAGATCGACAATGGGTTCGTAAACGTCCCACTCCTTTCTTTTCCTGAAGCATTCAACCAAAATAACCAAAGCATATGAAGTTCTCATTTTGAACTTTATAAGTAAAGCCAGAAATTTCAGAAAGCAAGAGTGCATAAATTTATGACACTTACCGAACAACACTTGATTTAATACCAAATAACTTGACCAAGTCCACAGCTACAGCACCTCCTTTACTGTCAAAAGATTACAGATGAGACATCGATTAAATAATAGATTAGGGATACATATATATACTCTGAATTTATAATAAAAAGCATTGATCACATCAACTGAACTAGGATAGAAGTGCATGAAAACCTGATAGGAGTAAAGTCAGCCCCTCGACGACCTTTCTTGCTTAATCTGCTTTCTCTTGCTGAAACCACACTTTGAATTGCAATCTGAATATGAAAATGTATTAAGATGATGGTAAATGAGCCACGTATATATAAAATAACGCACAGACATGATTAATTGACCAATAGAATGAATGACCTCATAAAGTTGTTCTCTGATGGCAAAGGCAACAGCTGGCTGCAAAACAGGAGTATATTGGTGTTCAGTATGTTTCAAATTTCAAGGTTCGAGTGTTTCAGCATGTGAGAGGGAGAGAGTTTCATGGATGAAAACTAATTCTTACATCACAACACAACATGACATTGTTTTAAGTTTGAACAGGCAAAAAGGTATTGACAATAGAATTTTTCCAAAAACCGACATCGTACCATGTTCCCAGGGAGAAAGGAAATATATAAATAACATTAAGTTGGATAAACTTGAGTTTTCACTCATCATTCTTTCATAGCCTTGTGGTGCCGGCAGTGTCCAACACTGTTCCACCCAACATGTCCATAATAATGGATACTGTTACAGATTCAAGGAAGTACAACAAATTAATTCATTATTAGCAATAGATAGATGGATATACTTACTCCAACCTCAGGATCCTCAATGCCCATGTCTCTGCAGAAGATTCTTGCAAACTCTTCAGGATCACTATCAAAGTTGTTCAAGTCCTGGAATATAACTATTTAGACACATACAAGAGGAACTAACAAAATATGAGCAGTAAATCTGAAGATAAACAGTTCCAATATAATAATAAAGTACTTATGCCGTTCTTACCCATAAAATTGGTCCTTTACAAGTGTATGATTTACACGAAGATCAAGCTGTAAAAAAGAACAACATAATCTTGTCAATAGGCAAGTATTAACCTAATTTTGTCAATAGGCAAGTATTCAATTCAATGACGGGTATATTACACTCATCTCCCTTGAGACATGCTTAAACCACAGACCTCTGTCATGAATGATATTAAAACAAAAGCTAAGGAATCTGATGCAACAAATTTGGTTGAGTAGGTTTGATATGTGGCAAGCAAACCCAAAAAATCAGGAAGTGAGAAGAGGAAATAGAGAGGGCAAGTCTAGTATTAACTGGTTTGTCTAAGAATGCATTATATGTTAACAAGCTAAGACCTGTGCTATACTGCCTTCTGGGTTACAACAGCTGTTGCATCCCTTCTTAGATGTGAGAAGATGTTGCTACAGATTTTATCACGAGCCTCTCATTCATCAAATAGATAAACAGTTACTTTGGTGAAAATTGGTTGTCTTTCTTAGTACTGTCACTTTGCTCCTCTCAAATTCAATTATTCAAGTTTGTAAGGTTGATGAAAATTTCATGAATATGATAGTTAAGTTGCATGGTTTTCCCAAGAGTGTTATCTCTAATAGAGACAAAGTCTGCACTAGTAAATTAGGCAACACTTGTTTAAATTAAGTGCCACTTCCCTAGCTATGAGTTCCTCCTCTAATCAACCACAAATTGATGGAAAATCTGAGGTTTTAGCAAATGCTAAGAGCTGGATTTGTGCTGTTTAACTGGCGATAATCCAAAGGCATGAGTAAGAATAGTTGCTTGGGAAAAAATTTGGCATAATACATCTTTATTCACAAGCAATGGAATGACTCTTTTCAAAGTTGTGTTTGGCCATGATCCTCACTCATTGGTCCAGTACGCATACTGAGAGGGATCAAATGCTGGTCCAACTTAAAGCCAATCTGTCCAAGGCTCAATAATTCCTCAAGAAGCATGCTGACAAAAAGCAGCATTTCCATGTGTTCCAAATTGGGGATATGATGTTTTTTAAATTACAGCCTTATTGTCAACATTCTGCGTCACTAAGCCGCAATCAAAATTTTGGTTTATTGTACTTTTGATCCTTTCCCAGTCATTGAGCCGGTTGCATATAAATTGTTGCTGCCACCAGCTGCCAAAATACATCTTGTTTTTCGCATTTTCTTATCAAAACCTTGCAAGAGTAATCATTCATCTGCATATATACCATTACCTTTGTAACAAATGAGCAATGTTTTCTACTGCTCCCAAAATCCATTTTACTTCTACAAGTCACATTTGCCTTCAACAAATTCAAGGCTTCTTTCAATGGGAGGAGTTTTGTCATGAATGGTATAATATAAAAGGCAAGGAATCTAACACAACAAACTTGGTTAAGGAGGCCGGACAGATGGAATCATCAGGGAAAAGTGGCAAGCCACCTAAACAATCAGGAAGCGAGAAGGGGTAACAGAGAGAGTGAAAGCATAACAAGAATTATACAGAATGTGACATAAAAGGGGAAGCAACCCAGTGATTGGATAGGCAGAAATTAGTGATTGTTTCGATTTCTCTCGTGGCCCAGATTCCTTCATCTACTATTCTACTCTTCCATGTACTTTCTGTAAATTTCCAGAAATGGAATTCATTCCATACTTATTTAATTTCAAGTCTTATTGCATTCTCCATTCATCATATCAGAAACCAGTACCAAAATACAATTTAATTGCAGAAACTGATTTCTATTTATGGTAGATTTGGTTAACAATAGAAACAGATTTACACGCACTAGAGAGAATGTGTAATTCCCACATAAACTAAGGAAAGAAATAATATACTATTAGAAGATAATTCTTATCCAAAAATTCAGGAGTTTTCTTCTCTCCCTCCAAGAATTAGAGGGTTTGGTCTCTCCCTCCCCAAAACATGCAAAAACTATCCTATATCAGTTTCTCCTTTCCTCTCTCTATTTATTCCTAAAATTTAACAATACGACAGACATGATACTACTAATAGCTTCCCAAAACTTCCCATAACTGCCTTTATTCGAAGTCTAACACATTATTGTACTATTCTATCGAGTACAATAGTGACACCGAAAAAATTCAGTCTCAATTTATCAGTACATATGTGTTTGACCTTAACACCCTCCCCTCTAATTTGAAAATTATACTGTCATCCCCGTATATGTAAACAAACTTTTTAACAGTAGTGAGTAACTACAAACAAGTCTTCCAAGAACATGTGTATAATTTCCAATGCCATTGCACCATAGGTGATATAGTAAGGGTTTAAATGATATGTTCATCACATAGATGATAATAAAAAACATCAATATGACACTGGTTTAACTCAAAACTAAGACTGAAGTATAGCACATAAACATCATCGACGAGAAAACAGCACCTTGATAGGAATAATCTTCTCTCCAGCATACATATCTTGACCCTCATAAGATCGAAACTCCGCTAACTGAGACTAATAGAAAAAAAACCAACCCAACATCAAATAAATCAAATGAAAGACATTCAAAAGTAAAAACAAGAGGAACACAATGTACTTGAATGGACTGAGCAATCTGAGTAACAAAAGGAGGAGGCAGCTTCAAATCCTTCACAGTCCTTTTAGCAAACACGACAACTTCAGAATCCGGATCTACAATGTTTCAATAGGTGAATTGGCAACATAAGATTATTAAAAACATGTAATGGTTGTTATTACCTGAAGGGTTCCATGTGAAAGCATCTTTGTATCTATGGCCGTCGATTTCGATGTCGAGTCGAATGGGCACGAGATTTTCCGAAGTTGGCCTGTGTGTTTGTGATTACTGTCATTGATTCAGTGATTGAAGAAAGAAAAGAAAGAAGGAATTGGAGAGAGTTGGAACTTACATTCTGAATTTGACGGGGTTTCTGTAGAAACCGGAGAGAGGGGTTTTCATCTTCAACCGAAACTCTTATGGCTTCTGATACGCTTCAATCAACGATGCTACGCTGAACGGGGAACGCAGCAAAAAACCAAAAACTCTCTTCTTGTTCCAAGTTTCAATTCTCCGCGGGTACCGCTATCACTACTTCTGATTTTGCAATTACACCCTCTTTGTATTTTAATATTTTTATTTTGGATTAAGAGCATTTTGCCCCTCTCATATAAAGGAACTCCAAAATAAATAAAAATACAGATTTCATCTTTATCATTTGTATTTGGTCAATAAAATAGGTGATGTGGTAGGCTGTGTTGATTTTTTTTTATTTTTTTGTTAGCGTAGCTGTCAATTGTATTTTTATATATTTTTTTTTTAAAAAGAAATTTTTTATTTTTATTTTTTTCTTTTATTTTAAATTTTACTTTTTTTTTTTTCATTTTTTTCACGTTAGATATATTAGAATTTTTAAATTTTACTCTTTTTTATGTTAAATTTTTTTTTTTACTTTTTTTTTATAATGGCTAAAATTCTAAAATTTTAACAGTGTGGACCCATGATCATGTAATTAAAGGCTCTAATACTTACCACTAGACTATTTTGATTTCTAATCTAAAAGGTTGCATTCAAATGTATATATTACATAACTGTTTTACATTATTATTATTCAATTATATTAATTTGATTAGTTAATATATTTCAGTTTAATATATAAAATAATATATTTATAATTTACTTTCAATTTATTTGTTAATTAATTAATATTAATTAATAAGTTAAAAATAAATATATTAACATATTTTAATAAACTAAAAAATTAATTAACATGAATAAATTTATTCAAATTTATGAATAAATTTATTTAAAATTTATGAAAAAAATTTAACGTATTAAAAAAAATTTATTAACGTTATTTAAATAAATAAATTTTTAATTTCCAGTTTAATATAATTATTTTCAATTTATTATATTTATTTTCAGTTTAATATATGAGTTTTCAGTTTCTTAATATATTTTTAAATTAATTTCCAGTTTAATTTATTCTCATTAAATTTCCATAATATATATTTGTATAAATAAACTATATTATATATTTAAAAATAAATTAAAATTAATTTTAACATATAATAATAAATTGATATTTATTTAAAAATAAATTGAAATTAATATATTTATTTTGTTAGTTTAAAAAGACACAATTAAAATAAATATGGACCTTTAAATGTTCATTTGAAATGATAATGGAGTATATATTGTTTGTGCAATGAAATATACTTATTGTATGTAAACAAAGTATTAAAATGAATGTATTGACACTATTTTTATAAAATTATTAATTAAAATAAAAGTATTAAATATGAAAAATATATTTTATAATTTCATTAATAATAAACTAGAATAACTAAAATAAATTGAAATTAAATATAATTATGTATATATTTAATAAATTTTAATTTATTTATGTGTTATAATGTTAAATATGTAATAGTTTTACTTATTTTATTGAATATTTTAAATACATTCAATTTTATGTAATAATAATTAAGCTAAATTATATTTTTGGTCCCCTATTTTAGTATTTTTACGATTTTAGTCTTCCTATTTTATTTTTAAACACTTTTTATCTTCATTCTCATGCCTACAAAAAACGACTATGTTTCACTTTTTAAAATAAATGTTTTTCCTTCCTTGTAATTGTATAACACACAACTGATATTTTATTATATGTCATGTATTTTAAAAAGTGACATATAAGCGTTTTTGTAGCCAAAGTGACATATAAATGTTTAAAAACAAAATAGGGAGACGAAAATCGTGAAAATACTAAAATAGGGGGACCAAAATTGTAGTTTAGCCTAATAATTATTAAATGTTAAATAATGAATGTTTAATATAATAGTATCAATTTTGAAAATAAATGTTCACCATGTAATATCATAACAAGTCAATTAATGTAGTGGTAGACCCTTCTTTGATAGAGTGAACGGTCATGGAAAAAAAAAGAAGGTAATATTCAATAGTTTGATCAATAACTTCATATTGCAGATAATATTATTGGAATACCCGTGTGTTCGCACAAGTACTGGTGTGTTAATCATATTTATTTAAAAAATATATAATAAAAACAAAATAAAAAAACAAAATTGCGTAAACAAATTTTTTTTATTATTTTTAAAAAGGACATATTTTTAGTTGTATTTGAATCATACATATAATTTTTCACTTTATGCAAATATTATATTTGTTTTTCCAATATTTATAAAAATATTTACCAATAAATTTTTTATTACCATTAAAAAAATTAATATTCACTCATAAATTTAAAAATATTTAAATTAATTTATTAAAAATATATTTTTTCTTGAATTTGAATATTTAAATTAATTTATAAAAATTATATACAGTAGCTTATTTGCAATGTATAAACAACCACTCACAAATTTTGCATACAACCACTTACAAATTTTGCATACAACCTACAATAATGTCTGTTAAGAATTTGATGGAAGAAAAGGTAATGTATTACTTCCAAATTTAATGTATTACTCGGAGACACTCAATGATTAAATAAAATAATGTATTATTTTCAAAGTTAAATTATTTGTGATAAATCCAACACATCAATTAACTTAAAATGATTGAGTTTACTGATAATATAGGAATTAAATTGTTGTCAGATTTCTTTTTTAACTTAATACTCAAAATCACACATTCATAGATAGAGTAATTTAGGTATGTAGTAAGACGGTTTTTATGTTAATTAAGACAAGTTTGCTTTGAGAGATAACGGAAAAAGACAAATAATTTAAACATGTATGTAGTAGAATGGTGGGAAATAATAGCTTAGAATGTACATACTGTCCAACTCTAAGGGAGAAAAGATCTATCACAATAGTTTGAGCTTTATATCTTCTTATGAATATCATGCGCTCTTCCTTGAGTAAATGATAAACATTTTTTAGTCCTAGTCACAAACTACAAAATGAATGGTAATATAATTCACAACCCAACCCAAAAAATACTAATCATTTAGCATTGTGTTCAACTGCATAAATAATGCCACAATATAACTTATAATATCAATTATATAAGTAAATGAATGAACAAATAGTCACCTATAATATAAGCAGGAAAAAAACATATAGCTCTAAACATGAAATAAATTGCCACAAAACATCCACCAATCCCCTAAACACGCCAGTAACTTGAGAGACAACCTCTCTGCCTCACCGTTCCAATGAGATTACGATCCAACACAACCAAACTCAAGCAACCAATAAGAAGCGCTTCAATCAATGAACCAATAGACCCCCTAGATCTAGATCCAACCAGAAGCAAAGAATAACTCTCCCATGTATGTTGCAGAGATACATTAATAGTTACATTCTTTAGACTTTACATGAAAGATAACAATATAGAATATGATTATAACTGTTTCCATCTCATTTGGGGATCAAACAATCTTCTTTTTCACCTTGTCCTAAGGCCCTGGGAGTTGCCAAACCAAAACTATTATCAACAGCATTGTGCTTCAACCAGTGTCTTCGCTTGGAGAAACAATTCCAACTAAACTTTAATCTTCAACTTTAACCAAATCATGCGATGGCTTTATTAAAGAAGTGCGGAAATTGAAAGTGGAAACCAATCAAAAAGATGTGCATTACATTTGTTTTGTTGACATCTTCTAACATAGAGGTAAACATAGACACATAATAAAAATGATTGATTCTATTAATTTCTGGCTTTTTCAATAACAGTTTTGTTTTGAACTTGAAGCATATATTTTTGACATGAGTGAATTTATGGAAAGGCACACATATAAGTACCTTCCAGGAAGAACACCTTCATTTTTTATGAGTGAATTTATGGAAAGGCACAAATTCTCCAAACTTAGTGGTTCGCCTCCACATCATGTTGGTTACACCGAAGGCGGTCAATTGGCTGAAGCAGTTCGGCATCGTCCTCACACTGTAAGAATGTTAACAAAATGCATTGGCTGAAGCAGTTCGGCGTCGTCCTTACACCGTATGAATGTTAACAGAATGCAAGCATAGCATCATGATCCTATATGGATCTAAAGTTAAGAAACAACATATGATTCAAAAATCATCGACAACTTACATTATAAAAGCTCATTCAACTGAAAATAACCAGAGAGAAAAGTCTCCACCGCATGTATGATAAAGTAGTATGCATCATTTTTCATAAATTCTTTTTAGACCTTATATTATTAAGAGAGTGACAATCTTCGAAGAGTCAAAACATACCAGTTTCAAGGGAATACTTGCACCTGGTTTTCTCTTGTTGATCAACAATATTTGCCTCAATTAACATCAGTACTGAAATCACACCAACTGCTCCACCCGAAAAGGATGCCACAATTGGGTCAACATGACTGGATTTATGAACCAACCAATTCCAAGTTCTCTCGTAGTGCAGTCCTCATTCCAATGACGCGGTCTGCCATAACTTTTAAAGAAGCAATCTATGTAAGTTCATTTTCTATCCACTGCCACAAGTTATTTAAGCTTGTTTTAGAATAACATGATTATTATCAAAACTAATTATTCAAACAGAAATAAGTAGAGCATATATAAATAGTGTGACAGCAGAAGGCTAAAACTCTCGAAAGCAAGAGAATGTTGAGGACATTGCCTCATGAATGCTATGCAAACTTGTCTAGGAACATGGGAGAAGAGTTAGGATAATTTTAGCCTTAGTTCGTTTAGTTAGCTCTTTCATCATTTCTATCCCATTCAAAAGTAGCTCCAATTCTTCAAGGTGGTATGAAAATATTTTGACGTGCATAAACCAAGTCAACAGCAAAAAGGAATAAAAATATGTGAAAATTACAAGCAGACATATTGAGAATAGAGAAGGTCCAAAATTGATAAAACAAAATGAAACAACAGGGCAGTTTAAATTGCACTCAATCACGTCAAGCAGGAATTCACTTTTTCTCTCCAAAATCATACCCTGAAAGTATGTACACAAGTTACACACTATTCCCTATGATCTAGAAACAGTCTGTTAAATCCATATTGACAGAAGACAAAATTGAAACTAACATGTTCGTTGATTTGTGAATTTTAATCCATTAGGCAGTAAGGAACCAAATTGGAATCAAAGTGTAATAAATGGGCACTATTAGTGCTTGACAATGCCATCTATATTTACCTCCTGAACCTGGTAGGTGTCTCTCAAACTTATAGGTGGAAGGGAATATGATTATTGCCTCCTGCATTGCTTGGAAAACTTTTCCGACTCTCATATCTTCCCTGAGCTGGTCCTTTTCTCTAAGCCAATCAAAGTGCCTTTGAGAAACAAAGTCCCTTCTTTCATCGTATGATATACCAAAAACCCGGTAGTTGAAATCGCCTAAAAATAACACCATATCAGCATCAGATAACTCAGGTTTGGCAATGCGTGACTCCTTCATAGCATCTATTGCAGTTATCTATATATTGCATTATGATGTTTATTTATATAAAATTGCACATGCCTTGTTGCTGCCGCAATAACATATGCACTTGCCTAGCCTGTTTGTACCACACATCATGATTAACCCCTGCAATTCAACCATGTCAGCCTAACATAATTACATCATGCATCTGTTGAAATATTCGTCACCATAAATACTGAAATGCATAAAAATGAGCAATTCATTACATAAAAGTGCAGTTTATCCCTTTAGAAACCGCAAATAGCATGTTGAATACAACCAAAAATTCTTTGTTTCATGTTCTTTTGGGTTACATGCATTATGTGATGTTAAAATGACACCAAATAAACAAAAACTCTATGCAAATATAGAAGGAAAAAAACCTCAAGCGATTTGCAAATAGTCTCAAGTTCACAACCATGCATGATTGCTCTACTGGGTAATCATCACCACTTCAATAACGCCCAAACATGTCCTGCTCCCTTGTTCAAAAACCGGAACTGCTAATGTTTTGTGTACATTACACTCTTTAGCATGGTCAACTCGCAGATACTCTTCACTCCTGAAGAATCAAACATCACGTGTCCACTCAGGAATCTTATCTCTATAAACTCGACCAGGCAAACCCGCCACCAACTCCTTCGAGTCCTCATCCTCTGCAGAAAAGTGATATCTCACACTGTTTCCGGTCACTACAACCAACATTATTAACCATAATCCGATTTTCCTGTTCAGTGGCAAGAGGAGAATCTTGTGATTCATTATGATCCTCATTGCAAGGTGGCTCGCTGTTCTCCAAGGCAGACCAAGAGAACGAAGGGTCAAAGATCGGATTTGAAAAAGGAGAACTTTACAGCAAGAACTCAGATCCATCCGCATAAGCTTCCAA
The DNA here is from genome assembly GCA_021764765.1 of Vicia sativa. Classification (NCBI taxonomy): domain Eukaryota; kingdom Viridiplantae; phylum Streptophyta; class Magnoliopsida; order Fabales; family Fabaceae; genus Vicia; species Vicia sativa. The sequence goes on from CM038796.1 coordinate 238,713,679, forward strand.
CCAACAACCATCCAACAAAAGCTCACTCATATAATCAAAATCCATTGAATTTACATCTTGTGGCGGCGCTCCCATCATGGCTGAAATTATGTCACTGCAGCACCATCTCCCATGAAGGACTTGCTTCGACTTCTTCTTTCTCCAGAAACCAAACCAAAACTTACTTGTTATAGAATCTATAGATGCATCAACCACCAAACAGATCTGAAAAATCCTTGTCTTGCTGTCAAAAGAGTTGAGAAACACTCTAATTCTGTTCTAGAGTGATTGGCTAAGAGAATAAAGGAAAATCAGAGAAAAAATATATAGGAGAGATTGAATAACTCTTTCAACACAACATACTATCATTACAGATAACTCTTAATCCACAATCACCAACATTGGCTATATTCAAATTACCATTCTTTTCCAACATAGAAATGATGCTTCACATAATCGCAGACAATAAATCAATGAGGTACATAAAATGTGGTAGTACAGTCTAAAATTAAAATTAAAATGCATATTGGTTTTTTATCTTTTTAATCCAAATCAAAATGCTAAATAAAAACCAGTGATAAACTTACACAGTACGTGAGCCTGTAGAGAAAGTAGCAGCATGTGCTTTCCTCATAAGAATTTGTGGATCATTATTCACCTGATAAATCCACAAATATTCAACATTTTTATTAGTAAACAGTGGCACATGCATAGAAGCATTCATATTGATTTGTGGCAGTAAATTTCAAAAAATGAATGTTCTTGAAAAGCAAACTAATGTTAATTTTAGAAATACTCAAAATCAGTATGTGCATTTAGGTTATGATACCTCCTCATCTCCTACAAAATTGTAACCATTAGCCATCAATTCGCGCGGGAACAACGAAGGATCTACATCATATTCATCCCAACTGCAAAGCAAACCACAAAAACATGTTGAGACAACTCTAATAAGTTTTGAGAAGGAACTGATGATATTTCAACTGATAATATAAATAAGTTTTGAGAAGCAATGTTGTTGACTTGCCATCACTATAGCAGATATACAATATCAGAACATGAAAAAACATGATTACTAATTCCTGTTTGGTGAATTAGTAATGTACCTCAAGCTCTTCGTGAAGCCGTTTTTGGAGTTCCAGCAGCAAAATGTACTTCAACCACATTATCGCGCAACAGCCTAACTCGGGAAAACAGACCCAACTATTATGCCTATAAATCAGAGAACCTTCTCGTAGTCAAAGCCAACTCCATCGTGTAGCCGAAACCAACAATAATCGGGAGTCTTTGAAGATCAGCTGCCAACAATACTCGGGAGTCACCAAGCTGATTGGTAATTTTCCTACATGTTTATAACACCTTTACTAACCAGCGTGATATATAGCAGCTATACGGTGTTATACCGTAGTGAAATTTGAATAAAATGATTATTGAATGACTATGAGTGACATTTTTGGGGTGACTTAAGGATGTTGATTATACTAATCATTATTATGTTAATGCATATTTTCTATGACCAATGACAGTCGAGCTTTTTCATTTACCGATCTATTATGTGTAAGTTGAGCTTTATGAATTAAAAATGATAGTGAAATGGCTCAGTAACACTACCAAACCTGCATAATTTGGAATAGTGTAGATTATTCTTTCTGTTATCTATTTCCTTTAACTTATGTTTCTCATATTCTCAGTGATACTTCAAAGCAATTTATGTTGAGTAGCTTAACATGTTGGTATGTCGACAGGTGAAGCCAACATAATGGTAAACCTGTTAATTCTGTGATGCCAACCACGAGGATGCCTTCTTCAATCAAGTTGTCCCGTTGCCCCGCGTTGGGAATTTTAATCTATATTTGTTTTTGTTATAGTTGTTGGTCTGTTGTTCTAGTGTAAGATTACAGCTATGGTTTAAATTTGTTATCAGGTGTTTTGTTCTTGTGTTAAGGCTGTGTTTTTAATTAGCACAACACAATAAATTATATCATTAATAAATAATCTTTTTCTTCTCTTTTTACAAGTCTTTCATGTGTTGTTTTAGTGTAATAGTGGTCTTTATCATCACTTATAAAAGTGGTTTCTTTCTAATTTTGTTGATGATTCATAAAAGTATTTTAGAGTTTGCTGTTGAGTATTTGTATTGAATAGGAAGTCTAAGAGAAAGAAAGAACGATCATAATGTTCTTTGTTTATTGAGTCTAATTTCTTTTGTCTCCAAATTTTATAGATAAGCTAACAACCTTTTCGATTGCTTCTCTGCTATGAGCATTTATTTCTTTTAAATGCATTTATTACTTTTCTGACATAATTTCCCAATTACTTCTCTACATATATATATTCATTAAATTTTAAATAGTAGTACGAGATATAAGTAATACTTACTACACGCACATACAAAAATTGAAGTATTAGGGAAAAACTAACATGTATCTCGATTTAAGCATTAACTATATAACCTAATTAATAATTTGTTAACATAAAATAATATCAATATATGTATAAAATTTAAATAATATTAAAGTTTATGAGATCTATTTTTTGTTTTTAGTAGGTCTAAATTATACTTATAAATATATGATTTATTATTATGAATATTTCTTAGTTGTATAAAATGAGCCTTTAACTCAGTTAAAAATATATGTAAAGTTTAAAATTGTTTTAATTTATACTTAAAAATTTAAATTATATAATTTAACAATATATATATATATATATATATATATATATATATATATATATATATATATATATATATATATATAATGTAAAAAATTATTTGATAAAGTTTTTTTAACGAAAGCTTGCACTTTCTGACATCGGGTCCTGGCTTCGCCACTGCGCATGGATTACTATACCAAAATTCATTCGAATGCACGGGTAATACACCAGTACCGTGTGAATCTATGAGTAACCGGATCAAAATCTGTGTGATCCCGCGGGTAACCATGTCACAATCCGTGTGTACGCGCAAGTTATTATTTTTTTTTTATCAATTAAAGAAAATAAAAGAAAATATATTAATATAATGGATGAATTCAAACACGAAAAAAAATATATTGTTTTTTAATTATTATGTATCTAATATTTTTATTTTGAATATATTTTTAATTTAAAATACCATAATTTTTAAGATACTATATGAATAATTGAAATATTTATTATTGATGTCTTTCTTTTAAAAATTGGAAAATTGTATCAACATGTCTTTCATTTAAATATTTATCTTTGATTAACTTATATATTCATCTTTGACTACTTTTTTTTTATTTATTTCATTTTATTTGAATTTCAAAACCTAACTTGTGACAAATCCGCGGTCCACACCAGAACCCATGCGGATGTACAGGTTTCCTACTAGTTCTTTAGATAAATTAACATGTATTATGTGTATATTTTATCATATTCTTTGTATGATATTTATTTTAATTTACAAATCATAAAAAATAAAATGTTATTCATTTATAAATATTATTTCCACTTGTATAATATTTATTTAAGAATGCAATCTTATGTATATCATTGTTTAGATTTAGATAAAATTATAATACACAATTTTATGTATCAAATTATAAATTTATTTTGAAAATTATAATTTTTTTATGGTAATGTATGAACGATAAACCCAAAATTATATTTTCCTATATATGTGTATGTATGACTCGAACAGAACCAGGCTTGAGAATCACGCCTAAGTGGTGCGACATATATCTAGCTCGAGAGACTTGATCACAAGTCTTTCCTTAGGGCTCGATGGAAGTCCCACCCAAGTAGGTCGAATGTCATGCCTGAGGGACTTATAATCTCATAAGTCGGTCTATATATAATTTTTCCTTGGGGACTAAGACCCCATAGGCTAACTAAACTCTCACTTGAAGGACTTAGTGTCTCCTTGGGAGGGATCGGGCCTAAGAATCACGCCTAAGAAGCGCGAGAAATATCTAGCTTGAGAGGCTTGATCACAAGTCTTGCCTGGTTCGATAGAAGTCCCTCCCGAGAGGTCAAATTATTATTGTACCTAAGGGATTCATAGTCTCTCACACCCTAGAGGTCTATATAAAGACATCTTCCCTCAAAGGGAGAAATGATAGATCTAAAGCCATACAAATCATTACACCCCCAATAGCATTTCACTTACCTCATATCAATCATCCCCTAAGAAGCTTATACCTAAGCACATCATTCATCTACAGAGCCTGTCACGTCACATGAGCATCACTCATAAATGTTAGACGATGTGATCGATCTAGAAGAAGGGGTTGAATAGATCGGTTATTTGTAATTTTACGCTTTTGAAAATTTATTGTGAAATTTCACTGAATTTTCAATCGTCTAAACGATCCACTATTTAAAAGATCAGAAATGTGAACCCTACGGGATAGTATGAGAAAAATATTTGAATCAATACGATTAATACTCAAATGGTCAAACGCTTAAACAATCTCAAAGAGTAGGCAATACTTCCAATGAGTTTAAGTCAAAAGCAAGCACAATGAATAATTTGTGGGAGAGTCAATTTATCAAACACCTTGTGAGCTAACTTCATAAGTGTATAATTTACTAAATTATGATGTCGAGTTTAGTCAAGTAACAATCGAACAGATTGTTATCAAAGTGAATGTTTGAGCTCGACACACCATAAATTCAGTATGTACACGTTTGACAATTTGAATCGCACAAATTATACCAATCAAATATATAAAATAAAATGTGAAGAAGAACACATAAATTTGTTAAGGCAGTTCCCCTTATCGTCCTCGCAAAGGGTAAGTCTGCCCCCAATTCTAGAATCTAGAATTGAGAAAATTTGTATAAAATTGCAAAATGTAACAGGTGAGGAAATAGTTCCCAATTCACACAAATCAACTGATGGTGATGAATCTATCTTCTTCATGTTCCTTGGTTCAAGCCAAATCAAGCGTCGATCTCTTCGAACACACCTCTGACTAACGATACTAGAATGCATAACTAACTTGTTGCACAATTTCCTTCTCTCGGTTGATATCGAATGAACAAGATCGACCCCAAATCTTCCTTCACGATCCTCCGGCTACAGTTACTTGACCAAGCGAACCCATCGTTCCACGACCCTTTCACTCGACTAAATTCGTTGAAGCAAAGATCTGTACCAAAAACCCCTGAACCGATTGGTATCTTGGAGGACAAAACCCTAACGGTTTTATTCAAGAATAAGCCCACTGTTATACCCCAAAATTTTCCCTCTTACTTCTCAAGACATTTCACATGTCCATGCTCAAGGTTTTCACAAGGGTTGACCAGACAAACCCTCTCCTAAGCAATCAACCCAAACTAGGGTTTTGCCATTTTCAGGTCAAGATGGACATCCAATGTTTTAAGTGGTCATCATACTTCATCATATACTTCAAATAATCTCCATGTCAAGTTTTAAGCCTTACAAGTCAAGTTTTCTCAAACAATTGCTCAGATGGTTGAAAATCAGTTGTATTGGACAAAAAGTCAATTGTGGTCAACATACAGTCAAACTTCATAATTTTTGGTCAACATCAATATTTTGAAGTAATATTCATCATTTGATCAAGTTTTGATCATGATTCATCAAGAAAAGTCAAGAATTGATCAAAAGTCAAAGTTTCTAAATTGGGGTTTCTCAGACAAAAGTCAACAGAACTTTGACCAGGCATAACTTTTACATACTTAATCAGAAATTTTTCCACCACAGCTCATTTTGAAGAGAATTCAATTCTCTACAACTTCATGTCTCACAAGCTTGGTCAGAAAATGCTCCATTTGGAAGTTATGGATCAAAACATTGCAGGTCATTTTAAAAGTCAACAAAAAGTCATATTTTTGAAAAGAAGTGTTCATGAGCATGGAAACTCCAATGAAGATGAAACAAAAAAGGCTGTTTAGAAGACATCTTTAGCTTTCTAAAAAGTCCAAGAACACCCAAAAATGTTAAAAATTGAGCAAAATACACCTTGTCCAAGTTGAGCATTTTTGAGGAGGTGCACAAAGAGAAATTCTTGAGAAAACCAAAATTTTTCCAAATGGGCCTAACTTTTCTTGATTCAAACATGTTCCTCATCTGAATTGGAACCTCCAAGCCCAAGACCACGAATTTATCTTTTATTTTTTATTTATTTTGGATTTTTAATTATTTAAAACCAATTTAATTAAAATAAAAGATAGAAAATCAAAAATTAATTACAAGATGGATTTTCTCTCATCCTTGAGGTCCAAGCAAGCCATTTAATCTAATTATTTCGAAATAATCATGATTGGTAATGAGATTTGATTAAATCATTGGAAGGATTTACATTTAACAGTTGTGTCTAATCAAGACTCTTCTAATGAAGAAGACATTAATGATTTAGAAAATATGTTTGCTGACCTAGACATTAGTAATCAACATACTAGTGAAATAAACCCAGTTTATAACTCTAAACCTTTAGAAAAATACTATTATAAGCGCCCCTAGGGGTGTTCAAATCCAAACCAACCCAATAGAAAACCGCAAAACCAAACCAAACCAAACCGAAACCGCAAAAAACCGCATTTGATTCAGATTAGTTTGGGTCGTTTTTTAACAAAACCGCGTGGTTTGGTTCGGTTTGCGGTTTGTATTTTACAAACCGAACCAAACCGAACTAAACCGCATTATGTTACAACTTAAATTTTACTTAACTCGCATCTAACCCAAACCTAAATCTATTATACATTAGCCTTATGATTATAGACAATTTTCTCATCTTTACAATTATGATTTCATTTTCAATCTTCTTAAATATCTCCTAATATTATCACTTCATCTTCACCACTTACATCTTGTTTCTTCTTATCTAATATCTACTCTCTTATATTGTTTCCTTTGCACGTTCTTATTTTTTATGCAATTTTCCTCTCTTTCAATTTCATTTTATCGCACATCCTTATCTCTAATCTCTCCTCTCTTATGTTCTTTCTTTTTCATCTTCACTAATTTCTCATCTCTTCTATTTTTTTGTTTTATTATAATATTTTTTATATTGTTTTATGCTATTATTTTATGTTTATTATTTCATTTTTGTCTAATCTAACTTTTGCATATTAAATGAGAAGTTATTGTCCAAATATGATTAGTTTTTGGTTATAATTTAGTAGTGTATCATGTATGAATGACCAAATACAAAGTTATGTTGTCATATATATGTGACTGTATGACTCAACAAATTATTTGTAAAAAACCGAACCAACCGCACCGAACCAAACCGCATTGGTTTGGTTTGGTTTGGTTTGGTTTGGTTTTTTTTCTAAAAGTCAACCGAACCAAACCAAACCGCATGCCTTTTTCTCTCTCGCGGTTTGGATGATTTTTTGCGTCAAAACCGCCCAAACCGCACCGCGAACACCCCTAAGCGCCCCTCTCCTCAAGATTTACTTTTTGAGGAACCTGAACCTTTCCAAAATTCGTATTCTAGAAAAGCAATTTATGAATGGAACATTGATGGATTAAATGACAAACAAATTCTTGATGCAATACATAGAATGATAATGTATTCTACTGTTTGTAAACAACACGGAAATTCCGACAGAGATATTGCCTCCTTTATAACAACTGGTTTTGTTGGTCAATTAAGAGGCTGGTGGGATCATTATCTCACTGAAAATTAGAAAAAAGATATTCTTAACCATAAAAAAATTGTTAAGTCCGAAGCTCCTGAAATCGGAGTAAGTGGAATTGCTACCACAGGAGAAGAAGATGCGGTCTATACACTGTATCTCTCTATCCTTCAACATTTTGTTGGAACCAATATATCTATTGGAGAAAAAATTCAAACTCTCTAAGATGTCCCTCCCTTACACATTTTAGATGGTACAAGGATACCTTTTTGTCTAGAGTCTATCAATTAAAAAATCCTAATTCTATCCATTGGAAAGCCAAATTAATGATGGTTTACCTCATTTCTTTTCAGAAAAGGTTAGACATTCTTTAAGAAATAAAAATGATGGAATAAATATTAATTATCCCAATCTTACTTATGGTAAAATTATTAGCACTTGCGTTAATGAAGGATTAACCCTGTGTAATGATATTAAGCTTAGAAATCAGCTTAAAAAACAAAAACTTTCTGAAAAACACCAAATGGGTGAATTATGTGACCAATTCGCTTTCGATCTTGGAAGATCTAATGAAAGTAAAAAGAAAAAAGAAAAAATTATTAGGAATAAACCTCATAAAAATAATAAGGATAATTATAAAAATTCTTATAGTAAGTATAAGAAAAAGAGTCACTTTAATAAAAGTAGACCAAAAGAAAAGGCTTTTAATCATAAAGGCAAAAGAAAAGCTAAAATGCTTGATGTATCTTGCCACAAATGTGGTAAAGCTGGTCATTATGCAAACCAATGTTGGACCAAGAAATCTCTTAATGAAATTGAAGATGAGCAATTACGCTCTCAACTTGAGAAAGTTTGTTTGCTTAAGTCTAACTCAGAAACCAATTCTTCTAATGAAGATATTGATATGATCTATGAATCGTCAACAGATTATTCCTCTGATGATTCTGGCAATAATAATTGTCAATGTAATCAAATAGATTACTGGAAGTCTATTGTAGACATGAATGGTCTTAATGTTCTTACTACAGAACAAGATGAAGCCATAAAACCTATTGAGTCCATTTCTGATAATAATCTTAAGAGAAAAATGCTTGAAGTATTAATTCAAGAAAATTCTAAAAAAAGAATCTCCTATTATTATTGAAGCCCCTTATCAATTAAGTGAGGTTTTATCTAGATTTCAATAGTCCCATATTCGTGAAACTCTTGTTTCCCTTACTGATTTAAATAGAGAAATTAATCTCTTAAAATCTGAAATTGCTCAGATAAAGAAAGATAATCAAAAATTATCTCAAAGGGTCTCCTTACTAGAAATAGATTATCCTAAAATTGAAGAAATATCTTCTACCAGCAGTCTTTCTACTAATGATAGATTTCTTACTCTTATTGATAGAGTAATTTCTCAAAAATGGTTTGTTAAAGTAACTTTAGTTATTAATAGAATATTTATATTACAAAATAAGGTCGCTCTTATTGATAGTGGCGCAGATCTTAATTGCCTTCAGGAAGGAATTGTTCCTACCAAGTATTATACTAAAACCACCCAAACGCTTGCTCAGGCTAGTGGTGACAAATTAACGGTTAATTATAAATTACCTAATACATACGTTTGTAATCAAGATATTTGTTTACCTACTCATTTCATTTTAGTTAAAAATATGACTCATAGAGTTATTCTTGGAACTCCTTTTTTAAATAGCATTATGCCTTTAATTAATGTTGACACTAAAGGCATTACTACCATGATTAATGGTAAAACGGTCACTTTTGAATTTATTACTGACCCTCATATTAAGATGCTTAATGAAGTTAAAAGTATTCTCTTGAATAAAGAAAAACAATTATGTTTTCTTAAAGAAGAAGTTAGTTTATTAAATATTAATGAACAACTTAATAGAGATGAAATAAAAAGATAAATCAAATTGATTGATCAACAGTTCCAAGATGAGGTATGCAATGATTTACCCAATGCTTTTTAGGATAGAAAGAAACATGTTATTTCCTTACCTTATCTTGATGACTTTAATGAAAGTCAGATTCTCACTAAGGCCAGACCAGCCCAAATGAATCATGAGTATTTAGAACTATGCAAAAAAGAGATAAATTCTCTTTTAGAGAAAGGTTTAATTAGAAAATATAAATCTCCTTGGAGCTGCATGCTTTTTATGTTAATAACGCTGCTGAAAGAGAACGTGGTGTCCCTAGACTTGTTATTAATTATAAACCCCTTAATAAGGTGTTAAAATGGATTAGATATCCCATTCCTAATAAAAAGGATTTATTGGATAGATTAAATACTGCTTTAATCTTTTCTAAATTTGATATGAAATCTGGATATTGGCAAATTCAGATTAATGAATCTGATAAATATAAAACAACCTTCACTGTACCTTTTGGACATTTCGAGTGGAATGTTCTCCCTTTTGGGCTAAAAAATGCTCCTTCCGAATTTCAAAATATTATGAATGATATTTTTATTCCTTATACGGAATTTATAATTGTTTACATTGATGATGTTTTAGTTTTTTCTAAAACAATAGATCAACATGTTAAACAGTTAAAAATATTTAAGGGCTTAGTTAAGCATAATGGATTAGTTATATCTGCTCCTAAGATGAAAATATTTCAAACTAAAATTAGATTTTTAGGACATGAAATTGATCAAGGAAAAATTATTCCTATTCAAAGAAGTATTGAATTTGCTTCTAAATTTCCTGATATAATTACCGATAAGAAACAATTACAAAGGTTTCTTGGTAGTCTTAATTATATTGTTGATTACTATGAGAATCTTGCCATGGATACTAGTATATTACATGCTAGGCTTAGAAAAAATCTCGGCCCTTGGACTGATAAACATTCTCAAGCAGTCCGAAGAATTAAAAATAAGATTAAATGTTTGTCTTGCTTATCTCTAGCTAATACCAAGTATTTTAAAATCATTGAAACTGATGCTTCTGACATAGGATATGGAGGAATTCTTAAACAAGTTATACCTGAAACATCTAAAGAAGTTTTGGTTAGGTTCACCTCTGGAAAATGGAATCCTACTCAGTCGAAATATTCGACTATTAAGAAAGAAATGCTTTCTATTATAAAATGTGTTTCAAAATTTCAAGATGATTTACTTAATAAAAAGTTTTTATTACAAATTGATTGCAGCTCTGCTAAATCTATTATTGAAAAAGATGTAAAAAATCTTGTTGCAAAACAAATATTTGCTAGTTGGCAATCTCAATTATCAATGTTTGAAATTGATATTAAACATATTAAAGGTGAAAATAATTCACTTGCTGATTACCTTACCCGTGAATTCTTTCAGGGAGAAAATAACACCCCCATCTAGGGGAGGAAGAGGCCGAGGCCGAGGCTATGGACGAGGCCTTGGAAGAGGGAGTAACAATATGTTACCCCAAAGTGAAGTAAATATTCCTCTAATAGGGGATTGGACTACAATCTATAAAGGTAGAAATGTGCAACAATTGCCTACCTCAAAAAAGGAAGATATACCTTCCTCTTCATCCTCTAAATAGATTATATCTTACAAAGAAATTGCGGTCAATGACCCACCTCAAGAGCAAGTAACTGATTATTTTGAGAATTCAGTTACAGAAAAACTATGTATATTGATGATGAAGATCTAAAAATAAATCCAAATGATGGATGGGCTATTAAAACAAGATACCTCGAATCAAGAGGATATCCAGGCCTTCATGGTAAATCAAGACCACATCTAGAGATATTACTGGCAGTTACCGAATCGGTAACTTTTACTCATCACTATGAAAACAACAATCCTAAGAGTTTTATAAACTTCAGCAAATGCCATATTAATAAGATATTATCACCAAGGGAATGAGGTCTTAACCCTAATGGTGAAAAGGCAATAAGAATTGTCGAAGGAAAATACATTTATTTCAATTATTGGGACTATGTCCAGGCTTTCACCCAAGCTTTTTATTACCAGAATCCCAAGAATAAACATTCTTGGTTTTTCTCAATTAATCCAGAAGTGATTAATAGACCTATTCCAAATTGGTTTTATGCCTGGTGGATTAAATTGGGTCCTTCTTTGGAAATATTACCAAAAGAATTAAATGATTTGTATGCTCCATGGTGTGAAAATAGTTCACTGGTATTAAACATTTCATCAAATCTGATAACTGGACAATGTCCATTTCTTTTCTTCACTAAATTTCAGATTCATTGGATTTGGAGATGGACTATCACCATTTCTAATGACAAATTTAATATTCCCATTCTAGAAAGAAATTTTTTCTACAAATGGTGGAATAAAATAAGTCAAGAAGAAATCCAGGACAAGATTATTCAAATTAAGTCAGCAATGACTGAAGATAAAAATAACAATGTTAAAGAAAAAAGTTCTCAACAATTGTCTATGGGAAACATAAAGAATTTCTTCCAAAGAAAGTATCCTAATGAATCAGAAGAAGAAATTATGGCCAGAACTCTAGATCATATGAAGACTCAATTCTTCAATACTTTTCAATCCCAAGCTTCAAGAGATGATATTCAGTCTATGAAGACCAGTTCGTCTATGGGATCAATGGATTCCAATACCTTTGAAGGTTTAGCTGGTGAGGCTCAAAATGATGACCCTACAGCTGAAGATTTTTGGGATGCTATGATCCAAGCTATGGCTCAAAAAGCTAAAGAGAAAGTCAAGGCAAAGTAACAATGCAAAGATAAGCGGGAATCTTATCTTGAAGACAAGACAAGAACAACAACAATGAATAAAACAAAGATAAGAAAGAATCTTATCTTGGAAAGAGAAAAAGTTAAAAGACTAAGAAGATAAGAATCTTATCTAGGTAGACAACAATAGGCTCTACTTTTTATAAGAAATTTTTTGTAGTTTGTGATGTGTTATTGTGTCTATGGGGCCAACTGTGTACCCGACAATAATACTTCATTTTGTTTGTTATAACCGGCTATTTTAATACTATCTTCTGTCTTCTTACTCTGTCTTAATATATCAACATAAGTTTCTTGAATTCCGATCCTGCTCCGCTGATTATACATTATATATATATATATAATGTAAAAAAATTATTTGATAAATTTCTTTTAACGAAAGTTTGCACCTCCTGACATCGGGTCCCGACTCCGTCATTGCGCATGGATTACCATACCAAAATCGATTTGAATGCACGGTTAATACACCAATGCCATGTGAACCCATGGGTAATCAGACCAAAATTTGTGTGATCGCACAGATAACCATGTCACAATCCGTGTGAACGCACGAGTTATTACTTTTTTTATCAATTAAAGAAAATAAAAGAAAATATATTAAAATAATGCATGAATTCAAACACTAAAAGAATATATTGTTTTTTAATTATTATGTATCTAATATTTTTATTTTGAATATATTTTTAATTTAAAATACCATAATTTTTAAGATAATATATGAATAATTGAAATATTTCTTATTGATGTCTTTCTTTTAAAAATTAGAAAATTGTATCATGTCTTTCATTTAAATATTTATCTTTGATTAACTTATATATTCATCTTTGACTACTTTTTATTTTATTTTTTATTTCATTTTATTTGAACTTCAAAACCTAACTTGTGACAAAACTGCGGTCCACACCAAAACCCGTGCGGATGTACAGGTTTCCTACTAGTTCTTTAGAGAAATCAACATGTATTATGTGTATATTTTATCATATTCTTTGTATGATATTTATTTTAATTTATAAATCATAAAAAATAAAATGTTATTCATTTATAAATATCATTTCCGCTTGTATAATATTTATTTAAGAATGCAATCTTATGTATATCATTGTTTAGATTTAGATAAAATTATAATACACAATTTTATGTATCAAATTATAAATTTATTTTGAAAATTATAAATTTTTTTATGGTAATGTATGAACGATTAAACCCAAAATTATATTTTTCTATATATGTGTATGTATGGCTCGAGCAGAACCAGGCTTGAGAATCACGCCTAAGTGGTGCGACATATATCTAGCTCGAGAGACTTTATCACAAGTCTTTCCTTAGGGCTCGATGGAAGTCCCGCCCAAGTAGGTCGAATGCCACGCCTGAGGGACTTATAATCTCATAAGTCGGGCTATATATAGTTTTTCCTTGGGGACTAAGACCCCATAGGCTAACTAAACTCTCGCTTGAAGGACTTAGTGTCTCCTCGGGCGGGACCGGGCCTAAGAATCACGCCTAAGAAGCGCGAGAAATATCTAGCTTGAGAGACTTGATCACAAGTCTTGCGTGGTTCGATAGAAGTCCCTCCCGAGAGGTCAAATTATTAGTGTACCTAAGGTATTCATAGTCTCTCACTCCCTAGAGGTCTCTATAAAGACATCTTCCCTCAAAGGGAGAAATGATAGATCTAAAGCCATATAGATCATTACACCCCCAAAAGCATATCACTTACCTCACATTAATTATCCCCTAAGAAGCTTATACCTAAGCACATCATTCATCTACAGAGCTTGTCACATCACATGAGCATCACTCATAAATGTTAGACGATGTGATCGATCTAGAAGAAGGGGTTGAATAGATCGGTTTGTTGTAACTTTACGCTTTTGAAAATTTATTGCGAAAGCTCACTGAATTTTCAATCGTCTAAACGATCCACTATTGAAAAGATCGGATATGCAAACCCTATGGGATAGTATGAGAAAAATACTCGAATCAATACGATTAATACTCAAATGGTCAAACTCTTAAACAATCTCAAAGAGTAGGCAATACTTCCAATGAGTTTAAGTCAAAAGCAAGCACAATGAATAATTTGTGCGAGAATCAATTTATCAAACACCTTGTGAGCTAACTTCATAAGTGTATAATTTACTAAATTGTGATGTCGAGTTTAGTCAAGTAACAATCAAACGGATTGCCACCAAAGTGAATGTTTGAGCTCGACTTTGGCCCTTTGCATGCTCCCCATAAGATCTGTGTGTTGCTTGTGTGCTTCTGCCAAAGCATTTGTTTGTTTCTCTCATTTGCATCCCTTGATTTTACAACTAGGACGAATATAGGATAGCGTCCCTTAGGACCGCTCGGTTAGGGTAGTTTCTCGGGCCTAGGCATTAGGATATACATCCTTTACATGTCAATATAGGTAGAGATTCCCTTCATCCTCAATCATAGGTCCAATATTTGCATAACAACATTAGGGCTAATACTAGTTAGTGTCCCTTTTGTTTTGCTTGTCTCTTTTGCATCCTTGCATGCAATTAAAACTAAAACTTGCTTTCGTTTTTTCTTTTGAAAACTAAAACACTTAATAATGGTTCAAACTCCTTTCTTAAAGGTAAAAGCAACCAACCAAGACAAACTCTTTTTCGCTTTCGTACGCATTTTCTTTTTGTGTTTAAAATCTTTTTCATAAGTAAAAAAAATAAAACCCACCAAAACAAGTGAGCCGAACTACGACGCTCTGACTTTTCCATTGCACGAGGGAATACATAGGCATCTTGTCACGGGGCTCGATCGAGCACAACTTGTAAAAACTTCCTTCTTTTTCCCGTGGTTTCTTTATTTTCCTTTTCTTTTGCATGCATTATAGCGATTATGTGATAGATATATATAACACATCCCCTTAGATAGAAAATAGAAATGGATACCGTAGAGTACTATAGGCGTGTGGGGTGCTAATCTCTTCCCCTCGCGTCACAGACTCTCTTACCCAGATCTCTCGGTCGTAAGACCGTGATTTCTTCCCTCTCAGGTTTACTTGGTGTTTTCCTTTCTCCTTCGCGAAATAAAAAGCGTTCGATGGCAACTCCATTAATATACCCTATCAGTCGACGTTCAACCACATAATTTCACTTGAAAGTGCACAAATTGTTGACGCTATCACAAAGCTTCTCTCCAACAACATGTTTCCAAACTTTAGAGTCAAGTTCAAAGTTGCTCCCTCTCACCAGCCACTTGGGGAGGTGGAGGGGTATTGGAATATACTATACTTAGAATCTACTATAAATAGTTATGGTAATTAGATATAGTTAGGAGGGTCAGAATAATTAACTCAGCTTGTCTAACTAACTACCAAGCTTGCAGGACTAGTATATATAGAAAGCAATCTCTCATGTAAAAAGCAATGAACTCATCCTAATAATCACAAGAAGATCTCCCTACATGCATCAAAGTTCATTCATTAATGACCATTACTTCTTTTTAGCCTATTTGATACTACATTTTTACCTGGTTAAGAAATTTATTTACTTCTGTATTCTTGTAACTGTTGACAGCAAATTAGTAGGATGAGATTAATTCACCTTCATGTATACTTAAACACACCATGTGAATGAATAACAAAGTATAATTCTTTATCATTTCAGCTGACAGGGGAAGTATTGTAGAACAAGTTTGACTAAAGGGTATGCATGTAAGGTGATGTGGCCCCCTTAATATGAGTAGTCTATGACTAGCTGCATAATAATGTTGCTCGTCTAAATTAACTTACAAATGTTTCAAATTTATAGTTCCTCAAAAAACAATGAAAGTTACAAAAGGAAAAAAGGTTACACTAATGAAAGCAAAACCACTGTTGTTGACACGAGGTGTGTGGTGTCCATAACCATTATGTTGTTTTGTACCCAACAAAGCCAAACACATCAAAGTAAAGACAGCAGAAAAAGGCACACCTAATGAAATTAATTATCAAAATTTTGTTGATGCTTTTCAACCAAAAACAATACCAATACTCATTCATCAAATCATAAAATTAAGCATAGAGATTAATAAATTAATTAACCTTGTAGCTAGCTAGAGCTATTCACTAAATTTTTAACTAGGTGAGAAGCTATACATCTATGTTTTTGGAATCATATAATATAATCATTGAATCTACCAATTTCAACCACTCTAATTAACAATTAGAACAAAAATTTATCAACAATGAAAATTGAGGTGAAGCATGTTGCTTGAAAGATTATATGCATTGATAAATTAATTAAACTAGCAGCTATTAGCTCTTGTGATCTTCAGCCTCTTCACATTTGACAAAAACATCCTGCATTCATCGTATAAATTGTCAAAATCATGAAATGTTGATAGCATCATAACATTTCATTTAAGGTTTTTATGTTTCACACGAATCTAAAGCAAGTGATTGAGGCACAAATGTACGAACGAATGTTATAAATTTCGAAGTATTAAGTTCAAATGAAAAAAAAATACTTACTCCCAAGGAACATCTCCGACCATCATCCAGTCTCCTTCTTTATCTTCGTAAGTTAGAACATGAAAATTCCACGAATTTAGTGGTTGCGAATTAGGACCTAAGGAAAGAAAGAAAGAAAAAAATAAACAATTTTTATAAGAAATTATTAAACATATGATAAGGTCCAAGAAAATTTATGAGGGCTAATTTGAATGCTTACATAGAATGATTGTCCTAAACATATGACAAAGAGCTTTAACAAGTTCATCATAATTATGATGTTC
The DNA here is from genome assembly GCA_021764765.1 of Vicia sativa. Classification (NCBI taxonomy): domain Eukaryota; kingdom Viridiplantae; phylum Streptophyta; class Magnoliopsida; order Fabales; family Fabaceae; genus Vicia; species Vicia sativa. The sequence goes on from CM038796.1 coordinate 238,730,689, forward strand.
CAAAAGATTTAGTTTTCTTCCAATTGGGATTCCTTCCATGTAAACCTTAACAAACAAAGATCTTTGTCTTTGAATACTATGGTTTTGTTTTTCAGCCAAAGTGTTTCTTCTCAATATGGATTTATTAATTGGTGGCCAGTCAAGTGTTTCTTCCCTAAAACACAACATTAACTTGTTAATAATAAGATTAAGCAACAAAAAATGTATTAAAAAGAACAAAGATTAAGGTTGAGAAATGTTACTTCGAGGTTGTTGTTGAATTGAGTGGTAATTGAGATTGAGAAGATGGAGAGATGCTAAGACCGAGTTTGAGATCAGTGCTTAAATTGGCTGTTCTGCAGAGACTTGAGATTGCAGAAGGGTGATTGTAATTGTTACTATCTATTGAAGAAGATGAAGATGAAGATGATTGAGTTTGATGATGAACTTCAATTTGTTTTGATGTTTCCATTTTTTTAATCAATGTATGTAACTAAGTTAATGCTCAAAAGAAAACCTGTCACCTTAGGCTTCTTATATATATAAGTATTTTAATTCATATAAAATATTTTATAAAAAGTATGTTGAAAGAAAATTTTACGGTACTCGGTAAGAAATCAGATATTTTATGTTCGAATTTAATTTTGATTATAGATAAATGTTAAATTTTTTAATAAATTTTTCTATTATTTATTATAATCTTCTCTGATTCGGAAAATTAACCATTACAATTATCGTTAAGGTTAGTTGTTGAAATTGATTTAGAAAAAGAAAGAAGTCTCATTGGTTTTGTTATGCCATGAGGGTGGGCGACATGTCCACAAGCATAAATTACACGCTTTTCAATTAATTACTTTTTTTAAACTTTGGTTGGTTGGAACATAGAAATCTTATTATTTTAATAAACTTCTTAATGATCTTCCACCTCTTTTTATTTTTGAAGCATTTTAATCAACTTTTCATTCTATGGTTTACGTCTTCATATGATTATGGGAGGACATCATGTTAAGGATTTTTTTTTTTTGCCATAGACATGCACACCATGTATAATAATAATTATACTAATATAATCATATAAAAATTTGAAAATATTCCCTTTTCAATCCTAGTACAATAATCCATTGTAGAATATAGTGATTTTTTTTTTTATGTTTGTTCGTGGGTCCTAAAATGTTGAACTACAAAAACAGAACATTGTTTCTTTGTTATGTTAGAATAGATTTTTTTTTTATAATCTTTTTTATTTGATTGGTCTACACGCATACTTCATCTAATCAATATTAAATAAATTTTCTTTTTTTATATTAAATATCTTGTATATAAAATCAAATACATCAATATTAAATGGATAAAAAATCAAATTTATTTATATAGTGATCGGAGAAAATAATCATATACACTTACGTAATCAACCGATGATAATAGTTTGACTAAAATCAAAATCTATATATTTTTATAGTAGTATTTTAGAATATTTTTCAAAAATTAAAATATGTTTATCATTTTATTGTTTGATCTTGATAGTTTGACTAAAATTAAAACGTCTATATTTTATAGTAGTATTTTTAAAAATAAATAAAATTTTAATTATTTATTATATATTGTTTGATCTCAATTCAACATCACTTGCCTTTGGGAATATGTTGGATTGTGGGTAAGGAGTAAGGACAATTCCATTATTTTTCTTATATCAACAAAACAAATCATGGTGAGTGAGAAATTCTCTTAAATTTGTATAATTTTCTAGTGGAAAACAAAGCATCTTTGAAGGACTTTCTAACCATAACATAGCAATAATAAACATTGTCAACTAATTTCTTACAAAAAGAACATTTAAACAAAAAGAAAGAGTTTACTAAAATAAATTTAAAATCAGAAAGAGTTTACTAAAATAAATAAAAAATTAGAAAGAGTTTAACTCTCTAATTGCATTTGTTTGTTGGTCCTTTTACGGTACATCCATATTTGTCGATAGAAAAAGTGAGAAGAAAAAAGAATAGGTTGAGCCAAATTTAACTAAAGTTCAACAAAAGTCATTGAGAGTACACAAGTGTTGGAAGAGAATGATGTGTATGAGGACCATTGAATTCTTGAGTCTTGGATTGAGTACCAACCCCAACTCCTAAAACCAATATAAGTAGAAAAATATTAAATTGACAGCTTGGTCCATGCTATCACTAAACTCATTTTGGCAAATAGGAGTTACTATGATGTTCAACTTTTTGTAGTAAATTTGGATGCATTTATTCCACCTATAAACATTCATGGTTTTTAAACTACTGCAAAGGTTGTTATTTTCTTGTTCATGGTCACAGCTCATAAGTTAGCAGAAATGATATCATGAACATTTTGGAAATTAGATTACACGTAGTCAACAAGACCCCGAGTTCATGCTGTCACAACACTAATAACCGTTAGATTGTGATCAAACGATTTAAATTTAATATATTTTAATTTTTCAAATAATATAAAATATCAAATTTAAAATATAAATTATTTGATCTGAATCCAACGACAACAATATTATGACAGCGTGAATGCGTCGTTTCTTCAGCGGTAGTGTCTTGTAGCCCAAGTATTTGGTATTTATTGAAATTTATTGGTTGTTTGAGTTCAACCACTTTTTCATTATTATTTTTTTCCTCAAATTTAATAGAATCATATCATATTTTATAAAGTCGATATTTTTATTTTCTTTTTCTTTACTTGACAAGTTTTTGTTTTTTGTCATTTCATTGTTTGTGAAGTGTAGTTTTAAATTTGTTCATGCAATAGACAAAAGGGTACCAACCTGATCTAACCAACTGTAGTATTATGGAATTTTGCTTTTAATTAGAAGTAAAATTGTAACTTAATTTATTTGTTAGGTTTGGTCTGGAATGGTACCTTTAGTTTTCTCAGTTAAAACAATTTATCAGAAAAATAAATATATGATTAGTAGTACTCAATCAAAAATTAAAGCTTATTTGGGTCCACGAACAAGAAATTGTATAAAGTTGTTTAACGAAATCTAAGAATTGCTATCACAGTCTTGCTATCACACTTTTATATATATATATATATATATATATATATATATATATATATATATATATATATATATATATATATATATATATATATATATATATATATATATATATATATATATATGTAGAAATTGAGAATTAAACTATGTAATATGTGGTTTATACATGTTATTTCATATGATAGATGTGTTTGATAGGTAGTTTAATGATTAATGTGTTATTTTGGATGTTTAGAGGGTTACATTTTCGCCATTAGCGTTATTCGAGTTGTTGAACTTTCAAAAGATAGATCTTAAGATGTTTTCAACGCTTTGATTACTAGAGTCCGAGATGCATCTCGAAATTTACCATCATTTTGCTTGGCCTCAATGTGTGTCGTATGTATAATGTTTGTGTGATTTACTTGTTGAGGTATGTCATAATTGCACAACATGCATTGGTTTGGAGGGGAAAAAATCAACCATCGCATGCACTGTTGTTTCTAGCCCGGTTGATGTGGAGACGCCAACTTATAGGACTCATGCATCTCTGCTTTTGTCTTCTTGTAGGAAACGAGTGCCATCTTATCATGCATCTTCGTCTCCGTCCTCCCGTACGAGAGATGTTTCACCTAATCAGTAATAAGAGATACCAGAGGCACCACATGCACTAAAGGCACCACAAGCTCAAGAGGCATCCCAAGCAACCCATGCACATGAGGCACCCCAGGAACCTGATGGGTTTGAAGGAGGTATGTCAGACTTTTAACGAGTGCCTTTTTACCCAGACCATGCTGCTAGACATGTTTGGGACAAAGAGGTCAAATTTAGTTGGGTTCATTCTTTGTAAATCATGTTTGTCATAATATTAGAAATTATTTTTCGGCATGTTCGTGATGCTTTAAAATTCATCAACCATGTCCAAAAGATTATCTTTTGCAACCTAAAGATGAGTGGTTTTAGGATGTATTGCGGTTATTAGGGTTGAAAAAATTGTACAAGATCAATTTTTCTATGGTTAACCATGGTATCTTGTCTATGTTTATGGAGAAATAACACTCGGAGATGCCATCATTTCATCTTTCTCGTGGTGATATGTCTATCACACTAAAGGATGTCTAGCGTATGCCGCATCCTTCGATCAGGGGGAGAATATTAGACCATGTTAGAATTAACAAAGATGAGGCACTAGAGATGATGGTATACTATTTGGGATCTGGCTCAGGGGAAGCCATGCAAGAGTTAAAAGCTACTCGAGGGGCCCATGCTAGGTTTCGAGTCTTTGAAAAGTTGTATACACAACAGTTGCATGATGCAGAGTAGACTGCTGGTGACGATGAGCCGATTACACAATATAAATCATACACTCTGATAGCATATATGTTTTATTTGGTTGGAACACCCATTTTTATGAATAAGGGTTGCACTTATGTGGACGGATCTACTTGCGATAATTTGATGACTTGGAGCAGATTCATGAGTATAATTGAGGGGATTCTTGTTTGATCTACATGCACTTCAAGCTAGCTGAAAGCTTATGCGAAATACCAAACATGTGACAGACAACATCACACTGTTTACGGTAACATTTCTGTATTTTAGCGTTTGTGTGCCATTTTCATAAGACTTTTGCAATACCATTACTTATGATTCACGTGTTCCATTTTTAGGTTGGAAATTCTAGCACTCTCTAGACATATCCACATGGTCATGTTGTTTGACCTACACGAGAGATATGCCACACACTTGTGCATTCATCTCGCTCAGAGGCAATCGAGCGAACGAGCTATACGAAGTATATCTTGACCAATTGGTAGCAGAAGACATACACTTCCATGTAAGTCTAAGAGTGCCTAAGAGGGGGGTGAATTAGGTATATAAAAAATTTATTCGGTTTTATAAGAGAGCTTGTAGTAATTTTTGTGGTTAACTGTTTGAAGGTTTTTGACTAGTTCTTATCTTTCCTTGGTTATGGTGATGAAAGCGATAAATGCGTAAAAGTAAAGAACACAATATATCCCGGTTCCCTCACAATCCGAGAGTACTCCAGTCCCCTTCCAACACGAAGAGATTTCACTATAGTTTAGAATAATCGACACCTATGCTTACTATCTAAACCTATAGGGTGACCAAAGGTTCTTAATACCTTTAAGGTCAAAAACCAAACACTAATGTGAATGAAGAACAATCCTCTTCAAATCACAACACTTACTTCCAACAATCCTGGATAGTAAGGAAATATATTCTTTTGTAATACAATGAATTAATTTGAAATAGTTTGAGAGCACTATCAATCTTTGATTGATCTTCTTCTTCAAGAAATAAACAATTCTCAACAATGATTATATATGTTCACAATGCATGTATGAAACTTGAAATGATTGAAAATGTGTATGGCAAGTTTCACAAAAATATGACTTTGTAAGAACACTTAAAAGTTTGTAAGAGAATGTGAAAATGAATGATGAAAATTGTTGATTGAAGAAGGTGATTTGAATTTGAAAATTCTGCACTATTTATATTATCACACATCCCTTTTCATTCATGCCTATTGATGTGAAAAGATGCAATGCAACCATGAATGAATACCATTTGAAATATATCCAAAAATCAAAAGAAAATCTGCACTGGTTCGCTGGGAACCGGTTCCGACACAGGCAGAACCCGGTTCCTGGTGAACGTTACAACCAGAAATTCAAATTTTACACGCAGGAACCGGTTCCCCTATGGGTACAACCCGGTTCCTGGTACAAAAACCAGGGAGATGTGTTTTGCAAAAGTCTGGAACCCGATTCCCTGTATGGTAGGAACCGGTTCCTGAAAGTTTGTTTTGAGAAATTCTTTTTGAAAAATATTTCAAACATAATTTTTTCTTTTGTTAAACATATGGTATATGTATATGATTATGAATGCATTTGTGAACATCTATATTCAAGTTTTAGAATCATTTATACCTTATGCCATTGTTGTTTCTTTAAAAATTCTTCTTCTAATCTTCAAGACTTGTAGAGATGTTTTATATGATTATATATTTTTTGCACATCCTTTTGAATGTTGATATCCATGTTGTCTTCATCAAAACCAATGCTTTAGATATGAATTGAGAAGCTTGCAATTACATTCTCCCCCTTTTTGATGATGACAACCAAGTCTTTGAAAAATAGTTCTTGAACCGTTGTTTTGTGTAGCAAGAAAGTTAAGCAAATGCAAGGCTCCCCCTAAATTGTATGCTCCCCCTAAGTCCATGATTCTTTGAATTTTGGAGTGAGTTTTATGATAGTTATTGGCCTGCATTTTCTTTGAAACAAAACAACATATATGCAAATTCTTCTCCCCCTTTGTTAACATCAAAAAGGATGGGGAAAAAGAGTGAAATAGATTTTAAAACACAAAAACACATGTAAACAAATCACACGGTAAAGTACGAACAAAACAAAGTGTACGATACAACATAGAACAAAAAAACATTATAAGCCTAAACATCACGAAACATAAGATGGAACATTGTCTAAACATAACAAAGTAAAATACGAAAATGAAAGAAATGACATAGAAATTTTAAAAATAAGTCTAGTCTTCATCTTCATTCATCTCATCACCGTTATCTTCACTTTCATGCTCACTACCACTACCACTACCAGATACTTCTTCCTCTTGAACTTCGGTCCTATCAAGGTGCTCAAGAATGAGTTTTTGGGTTCGTTGGACATTGCGAAGTTGTCGACGTGTGGAAGCATTTTCTTGTTGGAGCACATCAAAGCGGTCATCCACATGTCTTTGGAAGAGGGTCATTTGGTTAAACAATATATCTAAGGTGTATCCGCCTTCGGGAGGTTGAGCGACATATTGGACAGTTGGTTCAAAATCCTCCTTGTAATGAAAGTGACCTCTTGCATCAAGAATGATGCCGGTGTTTTTAAGAGAAGTTGCGTCTGAGATAGCCTACTTATCTCCTTGAATCCTAGTCACTTCCCTTTGAAGGTTAACCCCAGCATGTTCCAGAATATGAGAGATGGCTCGAGCATAGGGTAAACCACCATCTAGTGATTGCATCAGTTGCATATGATACATAATAGACAGTGCCCAATTAACTGAGCACCGACGTCTCAAAGCATTCAGGACCATTAGTTCAAACTCATTGATGCGTGAGTGGTTAGAATTCTTTGGAAATAAGATATAGGCAATAATGAGATGTAGCATTCTGTCACTAACAGAAAGATTTGAGCCAAACAAATTGGATGATGAGAGGAGTTGTTGGCGAGCAGTGTTTTGTTGGTGTGGCCTACACATGTCTATAAAAATATCTGCCTTATTGTAGGGTAGCCAATCATGTGGAATAACACCACTAACCAAAACCAGACCTTCATGAGGAATACTCAACAAATCACCAAATTCTTCAACAGTTAAAGAGATACTTGTTGACAATACATGAGAAGTTAAAGTAATATCACCAAACTCATCAGGGGTCAGTTTGAAATTGTGATAAAATTCTCTAACTAGGTCAGGAAATATTTCACCATGGTCACTAACAAACCTAGTTACCCCAGCAGAAGCCAACTGAGCAGGAAACAAAAAGCTATGAGCAGGGAATGTATGAAGTTTACAAAACTTAGCTTTAAGAAGTTTCCGGTTACGTGATTTGAATGTGAGCCTTCGAGACTTGATGGTCTGAGGATGAATATTAGAAGTATCATCTTCAACCTGAACTTTTCCTTTGCTTGACCTTGTAGCTCTTTTGGGACCCATGGAGATTTGTAGAAATCTGGAAAGTTAGGGTTTGATGGGGAATTTTCGGTATAGTGAGAGTTTGTGAGATTTGAGTATGAGAAAATGGAAGGATAGGTGATTTTATAGTAGTTTAGAGTAGTGGGTATTAAAAGTTGGTGAGGAAAAAGAGATGTTGGAGCTTTTATGAATTGTGTTAATGGAGGTGGAAGGGTTTGTGAGGAAGAAGATGAAGTTGTAATGAGAGATGAATAAAGACTTATTAAAAACCCTTATAATTTTACACATACAAAACCTAAAACAAATAATAATGAATTTATAACACAAAACGCGTTCAGCCTGAAAAAATATCAAATTTTTGCGCTGGGAACCGGTTCTGCACCATAGAGAACCCGGTTCCTGGCTTTTGTGAAAAATCATGTTTCTGGAAAATGAACCAGGAACCGGTTCCGACCCTTATGGGAACCGGGTTCCGCGTGCAAAAATGCCAAAAAAAACTTGAAAAATTGCTAGGAAAGGAGGAGTTTTGTACACACAATAGACACACACATATTTTAACAAATAAAGACATATACAAGAAGGAGTAGAAGCAGAGTGTACTAAAACATAAATTTTTGAAGAAAAAATTATGACGTGTACCTTATGAGAAACATTTAGAGATCACCTTCATCCAAAATACCAAGTTCCCTTCGGATTTTGAAGAAAGGTTCTCGAGCAAGCGGTTTTGTGAAGATATCTCGAGTTGGTTATGAGTATCCACAAAGTGACTTCGACATCCCTTGAAGTACATGATCACGGAGAAAATGATGTCGAATATCTATATGTTTGGTTCTTGAATGCATGACCGGATTCTTTGTAATATTGATAGCACTTGTATTGTCGCATCGAAGAGGAATGCATCCGAGATCAAGTCCGTAGTCACGGAGTTGTTGCTTGAGCCAAAGAATTTGTGCACAACAACTATCTCGCTATGTATTCTGCGGCCGTGCTAAGGCAACACATGCTTGCTTTTACAAGCCCATGATACTAATGCATTTCAATAATGTGACAAGTACCACTTGTGCTTTTACGATCGTTTACATCCTGCATAATCCGCGTAATAACCAATTAAAGTGCAAATACTACCTTTAGGATACCATAAGCCGACATTGGTTGTTCCTTTGAGATACTTCATGATCCTTTTAACTGCCATGAGGTGTGATTCCTTTGGATTTGCTTGAAAGCGAGCACAAAGACACACACTAAACATTATGTCAGGACGGCTTGCCGTCAAATATAATAAGGAACCAATCATACCTCGATATTTTGTAATATCAATTGGAGTACCGGATTCATCTTGATCAACATATGTACCGGAGCCCATTGGAGTATTCATTGCTTTACAATTTTCCATATCAAACTTTTTCAAAAGTTCTTTGCAATACTTAGATTGGTTGATGAAGATTCCATCTTTTAGTTGCTTGATTTGTTGTCCAAGAAAGTAGTTCATCTTTCCCATCATAGACATCTCGAATTCTCCTTGCATCATCAATGAAAATTCCTCACACATTTCTTTGTTAGTCGATCCAAAAATGATATCATCAACATAGACTTGAACCAATAAAGTGTTACTTTTGATTTTCTTAATGAACAAAGTTTTATCAACCTTACCCTTTTCAAACCTTTTCACACAAAAATTGCTAAGTCTATCATACCATGCTCTTGGTGCTTGCTTTAAGCCATAAAGAGCCTTTCTCAACTTAAAGACATGTGTAGGATGTTTGAAGTCTTCAAATCCCGGGGGTTGTTTGACATAGACTTCTTCATTGATGTATCCATTCAAGAATGCGCTTTTGACGTCCATTTGAAAAAGCTGAAAATTTAATGAACAAGCATAAGCAAGTAAAAGACGATAGCTTCTAACCTTGCAACCGAGCAAATGTTTCTTCAAGTCGATTCCTTCCTCTTGATTGTAGCCTTGGGCAACCAACCTTGCTTTTTTCGAACAATTAGACCATTCTCATCAAGTTTGTTCTTAAACACCCATCCGTACCAATGATGTGTTTACCACTGGCCTAGGAACAAGTTCCCAAACTTGATTTCTCTCGAATTGATTTAATTCTTCTTGCATAGCAACAATCCATTGATCATCTCCTAAAGCTTCATCAACTTTGGTAGGTTCAATTTGAGAAACAAATGCCATGTTTAAGCAAGCATCTTTTAGATTTAATCTTGTTGATACTCCTTGGCTAATTTCACCAATAATTTTGTCAATAGGATGGTCTCTATGAGTTCTCCATTCTTTTGGTAGATCATTGATGTTTGAATCTTGTTGTACAATGTCTTCTTGATTTTCCGGTTATTTCACAACTTGATCATTTGAAAGTTCTTCTGAGGGTAAATCTATAGGATCATCATCATCACATACAACTACTTCCTCTTTAGAGGTGTTAGTTTCATCAAAAGATACATGCATAGATTCTTCAATAGTTAAAGTTCTTTTATTATAAATCCTATATGCTTTACTAGATAGAGAATAGCCAAGAAAAATACCTTCGTCGGATTTCTCGTCAAACTTACCAAGATTGTCTTTGTCATTGCTGAGAACAAAACACTTGCATCCAAAAATGTGGAAGTGAGCAATATTTGGCTTTCTTCCTTTGAAGAGTTCATATGGAGTTTTCTTTATTATAGGTCTAATGATAACTCGATTTCCAACATAACATTCCGTACTAACCGCATCCGCCCAAAAATATTTAGGAAGATTTGCATCACTAAGCATGGTTCTTGCAAGTTCCACTAGAAACCTATTCTTTCTTTCAACTACTCCATTTTGTTGTGGAGTTCTAGGTGCTGAAAAATTATGAGAGATATCATGTTCTTCACAAAATTCTTCAAATTGTGCATTTTGGAATTCTCCACCATGATCACTTCTTATGGATACAATCTTTAGTGATTTTTCATTTTGGATTTTCTTTGCATATTTCTTAAAGGCTTTAAAAGCATCACTTTTCTGCACAAGAAACAAAGTCCAAGAATATCTAGAAAAATCATCAACAATAACCAAAGCATATACATTACCTCCGAAGCTTTTTGTTCTTGATGGACCAAAGAGATCCTTGTGCAACAATTGTAGTGGCCTTGTAGTAGACACCACATTCTTGGATTTGAAAGATGATTTTGTTTGTTTCCCTTTTTGACAAGCATCACAAAGTCTATCTTTGACAAAATTTCTCTTAGGCAAACCAATGACAAGATCATGCTTGATTAGTTTATTCAAATGTTCCATATGAATATGAGCAATCCTTTTGTGCCAAAGCCATGAATCATCATTGTTTGCCATGAGACATTTTACCTTCAAAGATGGATCATTAAGAGAAATCATAAATATATTATTAACTCTTTTACCTTTGAGTTTTACCTCATTGGTGACTTCATCAATGATTAAGCATTCATCTTTTGTAAATTTGATCTTGAAGCCTTTGTCACAAAGTTGGCTAATGCTTAGAAGATTGTGCTTTAGTCCTTCAACATAAAGAACATCTTCAATGGATGTGAAAGGTGGTGCACCAACTTTGCCTTTGCCAAGAATTCTCCTTTGTTGTTATCTCCATAAGTGACATAACCCTTGGCCTTTAGAACAAGATTTGAAAATGGTTTATGTCATCCGTCATATGCTTTGAACAACCACTATCAAGATACCACAAATTTGAAGTGGTCTTCAAGCACCCTACAAAACAAATTAAGTTTTGTTAGGTACCCAAATTGCTTTGGGTCCTTCATAATTAGTACCTTTCTTTACCCACACATAATGCCCACTTGGAACACTAAAGTTTCTTATATAGCAAGCATTAGGTGTGTGGCCTTTATACCACAATAAAACAAGTAGGTTCAAAATTACTTATATATCTAGGAGGATAAGATTTATTCTTAACAACTCTTTTATTTTTAGGATAATGGTGAACTACTTTAGGCTTATTCACTTTCTCTTGAATTGGTTGGTTATTAGCCTTAACAAAGATAGTTTTGTTGGGACTTGGTTGAGAAAACTTTGAAAAACCAAGTCCACTTTTATCTTTAGGGTATCTTTGAGTGCTAAGAACCTTTTCCAATCCAACTTGTCCTTTTTCATACCTTTCTAAGACTCTTTTTAATTGAACAATTTGGAAAGAAAGTGATTCACAATTATTGCATACAAAATTTTGTTTTTGATCACTAATCATCTTTTCTTTTTCATCTTTATGTTCTTTTTCAATAGTTTTAACTTTTTCTTCTAAAGATGAAATTAATTTCTTTTGAGATGAAATAGTTTTGTATAGAATTTTGCATTCATTTAATAGTTCATCTATAGCACCTTGTGCACCATTATCATAAAGAGAGTTATCGTAACTAACCTCGCCTTCTTCATCATCGGAGTGGTGTGAAGCCATCAATGCTAGATTTTCACTTTCGTCACTATCCGAATCGGATGAAGAACTTATCTCATTATCTTCCCATGCAACATAAGCCCTTTTGTTCTTGAACTCCTTTTTGCCTTTGAATCCATTTTTCTTGGAGAGTTTTGGACAATCCGCTTTATGTGACCTTGCTTTCCACATTCATAGCATGTGACATCTTGTGTTGATGTGCGCTTCTTTATCTTTATGCTTATAAAATTTCTTTCTTTTGACAAAGTTAGCATTATGAATATTATTCTTATGACCAAAATATTTACCTAACCTTTTTACAAGAAGCAAGAAGTTTTCATCTTCCTCCGATGCATTTTTATCTTGACTTTCTTTTGAATCAATTTTCAAAGCAATGCCTTTGGATTTCTTCTCATGATTCTCATGTTTTTCAAGCCTTCCTAGTTCCGTTTCATATTCTTGAAGCTTTCCGAATAATGTTGCGGAAGTCATAGTTGCTAGACTTTTCTTTTCGGATATTGCCGTCACTTTTGGTTGCCATTCCCTAGTTAAAGACCTAAGCACTTTAAGATTTAATTCATCGTTAGTTAAAGTCTTACCAAGTTCCTTCAAGTGATTTGTCAAGTGAACGAATCTCTTTTGCAAGTCAAGGATGGATTCTCCGGGCAACATTCTGAATAATTCATATTCTTGACTCAAAGTGTTCAATCTAGACCTTTTGACTTCGACGGTTCCTTCATGAGTTTCTACAAGAGTATCCCAAATTTCCTTTGCCGTTGTACATGCCGATATTCGGAAAAATTCATCCATACTAAGAGCACTTTGGAGAATGTTGATTGCCTTTTGTCAAAAGAACCTTTTTCTTGTCATCGTCATCCCATGATGCTTTAGGCTTAGATGACCCAACATCATTGACAACACACACCAGAGTGAATGGACCATTCTCAACAGCATTCCATATTTCTTCTCCTTGCGCTTCAAGATGAGCCTTCATGCGAATTTTCCAAAAATCAAAATATTCACCACAAAACAATGGCGGCTTCTTGTTACTACCACCATCTTTGAAAACCGGATTTGGATTTGCGGAAGCCATTCTGGATCTTTAGGAACAAGTTACCTATAACTTGCTCTGATGCCAATTGTAAGTCTAAGAGTGCCTAAGAGGAGGGGTGAATTAGGTATATAAAAAATTTATTCGGTTTTATAAGAGAGCTTGTAGTAATTTGTGTGGTTAAGTGTTTGAAGGTTTTTGACTAGTTCTTATCTTTCCTTGGTTATGGTGATGAAAGCGATAAATGCGGAAAAGTAAAGAACACAACGATATATCCTGGTTCCCCTCACAATCCGAGGGTACTCCAGTCCCCTTTCCAACACGAAAGAGATTTCACTATAGTTTAGAATAATCGTACAGCCTATGCTTACTATCTAAACCTATAGGGTGACCAAAGGTTCTTAATACCTTTAAGGTCAAAAACCAAACACTAATGTGAATGAAGAACAATCCTCTTCAAATCACAACACTTACTTCCAACAATCCTGGATAGTAAGGAAATATATTCTTTTGTAATACAATGAATTAATTTGAACTATCAATCTTTGATTGATCTTCTTCTTCAAGAAATAAACAATTCTCAACAATGATTATATATGTTCACAATGCATGTATGAAACTTGAAATGATTGAAAATGTGTATGGCAAGTTTCACAAAAATATGACTTTGTAAGAACACTTAAAAGTTTGTAAGAGAATGTGAAAATGAATGATGAAAATTGTTGATTGAAGAAGGTGATTTGAATTTGAAAATTCTGCACTATTTATATTATCACACATCCCTTTTCATTCATGCCTATTGATGTGAAAAGATGCAATGCAACCATGAATGAATACCATTTGAAATATATCCAAAAATCAAAAGAAAATCTGCACTGGTTCGCTGGGAACCGGTTCCGACACAGGCAGAACCCGGTTCCTGGTGAACGTTACAACCAGAAATTCAAATTTTACACGCAGGAACCGGTTCCCCTATGGGTACAACCCGGTTCCTGGTACAAAAACCAGGGAGATGTGTTTTGCAAAAGTCTGGAACCCGATTCCCTGTATGGTAGGAACCGGTTCCTGAAAGTTTGTTTTGAGAAATTCTTTTTGAAAAATATTTCAAACATAATTTTTTCTTTTGTTAAACATATGGTATATGTATATGATTATGAATGCATTTGTGAACATCTATATTCAAGTTTTAGAATCATTTATACCTTATGCCATTGTTGTTTCTTTAAAAATTCTTCTTCTAATCTTCAAGACTTGTAGAGATGTTTTATATGATTATATATTTTTTGCACATCCTTTTGAATGTTGATATCCATGTTGTCTTCATCAAAACCAATGCTTTAGATATGAATTGAGAAGCTTGCAATTACATTCCATACATATGTTAATCATTGTGAGACGCGTCCCTTGGATGAAACATACTTCTACTCTGGATGGTGGGCTTTCGGTTCACGTCTAACGTATCATCATCTGCCTGGAGATGCATCTCTGAAATTTATCAGTCTATATGTTTCTCTTTATTCGTCTATATGCAGTATGTTCCAAGGAAATCCCTATTTTTCTCTTCATCCCGCTATGACTCGTAGATATATAGATGCTATGTTTGATGATAATATTAATCATATGGTACCAGATGAGATACTAAGTACCATTGCTCCTAGCGACTGGAGCTATGGACACAGTTGCGTTCAGTGGTTTTTCAGGATGTCGCGTACTTATATGACACTTGATGCTCTGATAGATCCACCTACGCCAGATCACTAGGATATACTAGGGAAGGATCATGCTATGGCTTATCATGATGTTAATATGTTTCCTAGACGTCGTTGTATCATAGAGATTTGGAAGACGACTATAGACAGAGGAATCTTTTCGGATGCCTTTGAGGTGAGTGACATTCTAGATGTCGTGAAGGGGAAGGAACGAGAGACACTAAAATACAAACAACAATATAGAAACAGGGGTTCCAAGTACACATTACAATAGTTTATAGTATTTATATCAGAACCACTATTATCAGTTGCATTTTATTTTGAATTCATTATGTACTCCGAATTTATTAATTTATATATGTCATTTTTATCACATTGGTTCTATGGTTAAATTTTTACACATTTGAAAATAATATCATAGCTATAATATATTGTCAAATCATCAAAGCATCTCTAAATAAAACTAAAAATTTATTGTTTGACATGATTTCAGAGATGCATCTTCGTATTATATCTAGTATAAATACGAAGATATAACTCCTGAACAATTTATGTCAAAAAGGGAGTTTCATTGAGGAATACATGGGATGTAAATTGATTTATTCTAGAGATGCATCTTCGAATAAATTTTGGAAAAATATAGGGTTCAACTCAAGTGGTCATGTTGATGGGACGCATGGTGCATCTGGAGATGCATCTCTAGAATTAGAGGGGCAATTTTGGGTTTTCATAGGATATTTTTCCACCACTTAGGGTGGGATTAGCAATTTCCCAAATTTATATGACTATGCATTGGATTTATGGGTGCCCAAAACTAAATCAACCCAATAGAAAATCGTTAATTGAACCAAATCAAACTTAAAATTGCAAAAAATTGCATTTCCTTCAAATGTGTTAGGGTCTTTTTTTTTAACAAAATCATGTGGCCCAGTTTGGTTTGTAGTTTATATTTTTTAAATCAAATTAAACCAAACAAAACCAAACCGCATTATGTTACAACCCACACTCCATTTAACCCACCTCCAACCCACACTCAAACCCATTATGTCTTAACCTTACGATTGCGAACAATTCTCTCTTCCTTTCACTTAAGGTTTCAATTTCAGCCTTCTCTAATTTCTCCTAGCATTATTACACCTTCTTCTCATCTTCTTCCCAAGGTACATCTCACATCTTCTCTAAAATATCTTCTTTTATGTTCTTTCGTTTTCATTTTCTTATTTTTATTCTATTGATCTCTCTTACAATTTCATTTTTATCGCACTTTTTCTTCTCTAATTTCTTCTTCCTCTTCTGTTCTTTTTTTGTCATCTTCTATAATCTCTTGCCTCATTTATTTATTTTTCTTTTTCATTATAATATGTTTGATGTTTTTTATTCTATTGTTTATGTTTTTTATTTCACTCTTGTTCATTCCTTTTAAATCTTTTCATTTGTTTTTAAGTATTAATCTCTTCACTTGTGATATGTAAGGAGTTCTAATGAATGATACTGGGATGTCATGATTTTAATGGAAGATTTTGGTGTTGTTGTTACTGGGTTTTTTAGTAGTGGGAGATGCTTTTTTGTTGTCTCGATAGAAGGTTTTGTGTTTTAAGGTCTAGTATATCGTTGAAGTGTTTCTCTGTCAAGTCGGGTTTTGGATAGCCTAGTTTTGTGTAGGTGATGTTTTTGTGCTACTACCATAGTGTTTTAATGTAATGCACCAATGTTATTATTTGGAACTTCAGTTTTTACTTTGTAATACACATTGTTAATTTATTATTTGAGTTCTTTTTTATTTGGTGTTGAAATAGTGCTCTTTAGTTATTTGTTATTTGGTAATGCATAAATGACTAAACACAAATTTATGTTGTCATTTATATGTAAATGTATGACTCAATAAAATTTTATAAAAAATTGAACCAACCAAACCAACTCAACCCAACCCGCATTGGTTTCGTTTTGTTTGGTTCATATTTATTTCTAAAAGTCAATCGAACCAAATCAAACCATATGTTTTTTCTCTTGCAATTTGTATTTTTTAAATCAAATCAAATGAAACCGCTCATAGAAAGAGGGGGGGATTTTTATGGCTTAAAAATGATATCTTGGTAGATTTGTGATAAAATTTGTACCTTCTTTGATTAACGACAAAACTTTATCCCTTGTCTGAACCATAATAGTTCGAGTGTTTTCGGCCCAGTTCATGTGATGGAGTATTTTTTGTGCTACTCTTGAAGGAGTTTGTTTCTGACGGTGGTGGTTTAGATATTTAAATTTAGCTTGATACCTCATGTAAATGGAGGTTTTTATCGTTGTTTTTGTGTGTTTTCTTACGTTGACTTGTTCCCTTTTGCTTGGTAGGTTAGTTTTTTGCTGGTTTATGTTGTTTTAGTGATATCAACTTTGCAATTTTTTTAACAATCTAATATCACAATTCTTTGTAGTTTGAATTGTATTTATTGTCATTCATAAAAATTATTTTATTATATTATTAATTTTCAAAATATCTTTGTAGATTTACCACAGTTCTTTGTAGTTTCAAAGGTACATTTTATTTAAAGTTTATAATTGTTAAAACATAAACCAACATAAAAGAATAAATAAAAACAAAAGTAAAAGAAAAATATACATAATTGATCTTTGCTAATGTAACTCAACTTACGGTGCTTACCTCTGCAAGTATAAAGCAATTACAATTATAGAGCGTTATATATATATATATATATATATATATATATATATATATATATATATATATATATATATATATATATATATATATATATATACTCAATTTACAGTAGTATACATGAATTATACCATAGGGGCTACTGCAACTACCTTTTAGTTGGCCTAACACCCATTTGGAATTTTCATATATTGTGTTCTTATTTTTCTTAATATGAGTCATACTCAACAATCTCCACCTTGAAGAATATCAAACCCTTATGAATAATTTTTGAATGATGGTCACTTTCTTGCAACTAGGGAGGTACACCTCTTGCTTAATATTGATAAACATGTAACAAGTCTAATCAATGATTAAATATGTCATTGATGATTGGCTTAGTCAACATATCAAATGCATTCTTTTAAGTTTGAATATTTTCAAGTAATGTATGTCCAGATGGAAGTAACTATCTGATCTTGTGAAATCTCAAATGAATATATTCGGTCCAAGCATGATACACCATATTTTTGTGAAATAAATGGCACTCTGACTATCACAGTGTAACCTAATTACGCCTTTCTTAACACTCGATTCTTTCACCAATCCTGTAAGACATAAGGCTCTTTTGACAGCTTCGCCTACTGCCATGTATTATGCTTCAGTCGTTGACATAATCATTATGGATATAACCAATGATTTATAATATTTAGATCTTCTTGCTAACGTAAATATATACCTTATTGTAGACCTTCTATCATATATATCATCAACTTATCCTACAACCAAAGGATCACATTGTTTGCTTCAAAACATGATATCATGACCTGTTATACCCTTCAAGCACCTGAAAATCCACTTGAGCATTTCCCAATAATGCATGCTCGGTTTGGGCATAAACTTATAAAATTTACTTACAACTTGTGTCAAATATGTTCTACTATAGACTATAGCATACATTAACCAACCAACAAAATTAACATAAGGAACCTTTGATATATACTCATATTACATGATTCTCTTTGGACATATATCCAATAAAGCTTAAAGTTATTTCACAATGGAGTACTCACGCCCTTAGTACTCATGTTGTATTTGTCTAGAACATTTTCAACATAGCATTTATGTGATAGCCATAATTTTATAGCAGTCACATCCCTATGAATTTCTATACCATGAATCTTCTTAGCAACACCTAAGTCTTTCATGTTAAACTCATTTCTCAACATGATTTTTAGTTCATTTACATCAGGTAAATTATTAGCAGCAACCAACATATCATCAAATACAGTAACAGGGAAATAAAAGAACCATCATCAAGGCTCATAAAATAATCACAATAGTCATACTCACACCTTATGTAGCCAATGTGAAACATGTATGAATCAAAGCACTTGTACCATTACCTTGGAGACTGATTTAAACTATACAAATATTTTTTAAAATTTAAAAACTAGTTTGCCATGTCTAGTATCACTAAACCCCTCTCTACCTTCTCCATTTAAACTAACTAATCTATATTATCATGAAGAAATGATGTATTCACATCCATATGCTCTAAATGAATATCTCTATTGGATACCAAGGCTAACACTAAACTAATAAAAGTATGTCTGATAAACGGATAGAAAATTTCCATCATAGTCAGTCTCCTTCTTATGTGAGTACCCCTTTGCTACAAGAAGAATGTTGAACTTTTCCCCTTCTTTTTTTTTTGTAACCACTAGTTTTCTCTTCAACACCCGGTTACAATTAATGACCCTTTTTCCCATTAGGCAGCTGAACAAGTTCCCATGTTTGATTTTTCTTTCCGGACTTCATCTCCTCCCCTATTTCACCTATCCATTTATCTTTCTGTAGGCTAGCTATAGACTCTAGAAAGGTGGAATGGTATCCATAACTAGTAAAAAGTGCATAGGCTGCCAAGTCTTCATATCCATATCTTTCTGGTAGCTTGGTTGAATGATTGCGCTTTATCACGTAGAAGAATATTATATTGTACTATTGAAACTTTAGGTACATGGTAAATTTCAATATCAAAGTCTGATTCCTCTCGTGGTTTAGGAACTACTTGCAAATTTTTTGTTGTTGGTGGAACAAAATCCACCTAAATCACATGTTTTCTAAAAGTTTCTCCTTTAGATGCTAACACATGTGTTTCAACTGACTACTTCAACATTAAATTCTCATAAAAAAATATATTTCTTGATGATCATATTCTTTTTAATTGGATACCATAACTTGAGCCCGTTCACGCCTTTTACGTAACAAAAGAAGACACACTTATTCGACTTTGGATCAAGTTTGGATCGATCTTCACTAGATATTTGCACATAAATTGGACACCTAAAAATAGTTAAATTGTTAAGATCAACAAGATTACTTGTCCATACCTCATGCAACCTTCCCTCTCCAATGAAGCATGTTATGACTTGTTGATAATATAACACACTGTGTTAACTACTTCTACCCAAAAATCTTTTGATAGTCTAGTATTTAATAGAGAGATCACACCCTTTAAGTTAGAGACCTCTTCATTATCTTTAGCATAGAATTTTGACGGAATTTCTTACAAACTAAGAAATACCTTTTAATACCGTGTTACTCACAAAACCTCTTGAAATTTAAATAAGTTTACTTTGTCCCTTTATATGATCGCAAATACTTGATTTTTCTGCATGTTTGATTCTCTACCTCTACTTTCAACAACTTAAATTCGATAAAGACTTCAAATTTTAGCTTCAAGAAATACACCTAAACCTTGAGAGAAAATCATTTGTGAAAGTCACAAAATAACTGGAACCACCCATGGAAACCTCTTTGGTAGACTCACACACATTTGCATGTACATAGTATAAAATTCCATATGTTTTCTGTTTGAACCAAACATGACACTATTTCCCAAGTTCAACTACAAACATCCTCCAATATATTTCTCTTAAGTTATGAAGTTCCACCATCCTGATCTCGTTGAGACGACCCAAATGCATATGCTAGAGTTATGTTGCACCATTATCAAACCGAACTGATGAAATCACCTACAACAATGTCCCTCAATAGTTTGTAGATTTTAATTTCATTTGCCCTTTCTCCCAGTGATAATACATGCTTTATCGTCATCAAGATAAAAAAATCCAAAATTACCTGACCTGAATGTGACAAATCATTCCCAGTGCAACATCACGTGGTAAGAACAACCATAGTCATGAGTACATCATTTGTGCACTTGATAGATGAAACACACAGTATATCTGCTTCACTTCCAGAGTCATTGGTTTGAACCATATTTACAGAACTAGATAAGCTTTGCTTTCTGTTTGGTCGGTCCCTTTTCCAATGCCCAGTCTGTTTGCAACTATAATACTCAATTATTTTTCGACTCTTGGGGGGTGTCTATTTCAAGTTTAGAAATAAGATTCTCATGAACACATAAATAAGAAATGAGTATACCTATGTTTGTTACAATATTGAAAATAATGATTCTTGGGTATAAATTTTCTAAGAAAAAAAAACTTCTCTTATTCCCATGTAAAAGGATGGGAACATGGATTCCAATGAAATTTTATAAACTTTTTTCAAAAACTATTAAAATCAAAAAATTTCCTTAGAATATCAAAATATTTGTCAAACAACTTTTTTTAAAAAAAAATCCTTAAAATAAATTTCATATCTTTACATTCCCAGATAAATTATGCCTGGGAAAAAATTTTGATTTCGTGAAACAAACGCCTCCTTGAATTTAGATCTTTTTTTCCAGAACATGCTTTAACCTTATTCCACCTACGATCTTGACCCCCCTTACATACATATTATTGTCTTGAGTTCCTTCCTCTACCTACACGTTATCTCCTTTCAGAATGAGACGAAAGTGTAAGAGTAATCATATCAACAATAATATTATCTTTCACATAGGATAAAGTATTAACTGAGTGGTCATAAGAATCCGATAACGAGCACAACAAGATAATTACCTTATCTTTATCATCAATCTTCACCCCTTGCCTCACCATATCAATGATTATATTCTTGAAGACATTGGCATGTTGTTACAAATCAGTTATTTCTTGCATCATTAGATTGTATAATCACTACATCGCGAACAATTTGTTTATCGTCGACTTTGACATATAATGACTCTCCAATTTGTCTCAGACCTTTTTTTGTGTTGTTAGGTTCATGATATAATACACCACACCATGTAAAACACATAGGAGAATAAATCTTGAAATTTTCTCCTTCATTTATATACAATTGGCATCATCCATGCCGCCGTTTCGTCTCACATTCTATAAACTTTGTTGAGCCAATATATTTTTATCCCTCCTTTTCCATAATTCAAAATTATTCGTCCTGTCAAACGTTGTCAACTCGAATTTCACACTAGGGTTAACCTCATCAGATACTAATTATTAGATCAAGAACCAATATAAAAGACTAAAGTGAAACAATAGTAAAAACCAATGAACATGATAAATCTTTGTTAACATAATTCAATCAATAATGTTTACCTCTGCAACTATAGAGCAAATATAATTCTCTTAATATATGTAGGGTCGGTCCCGATTTTTTAGAGGTCCGGAACAAACAAAAAAATAGACCCTCAACAAAAAATTGACTTTTTACTCACCTAAAAAATGAAAAAGAATTTCGGAAAGAAGATAAAAAATATGAAATCTTGATTATTTCCAACAACAAAAAGAATTTCAATGTGGATAAAAAGTCATATGCAAATCATTAAAGAATTCAAAATTGTAATATAATTAACAAAATTAAGAATAATAATCTTTTAAGGATCTTAATTACTCAGATTTATAGCAACAATCACAATTAAAAAAAAATAAAAGTGGTACTTTCTCTTATTTCAATTGCAGAAATCGATGTCCCAGGCCTTCCAAAACAAGGCCCGAGGAACTAGGAAACAAAGAATGAGTTGCTTATCTATCTCACTAATATATATATATATATATATATATATATATATATATATATATATATATATATATATATATATAATAATAATTCAAATTGAAGCCCCTAATATTTTAAAGTCCTGAACTGGGGATCTCGCCAGAACGCCGAGTCGGCCCTGAATATAACTCATACTCAAACATTATATTATTCTCCACATATTATCTTAATATAAGTCATACTCAAACATTATATTATTCTCCACATATTATCTTAATATAACTCATACTCAAATATTATATTATTCTCCACATATTATCTTAATATAACTCATACTCAAATATTATATTATTCTCCACATATTATCTTAATATAAGTCATATTCAACCGATATATTATTCTTACTTTGTTAGTTCAAAACTTCAGTTGTGTGACAAAATAAAAACGCACGGAAGAGTCAAGGAGGTACAAGATTTGAAAAGAGAAGTTTATTTATATGATGCTGTAAATGATAAAACAAATAAATCATAGTACTATATTAATATTAATAGCAATCAATGCAAACAGAGTAAGCCATAAGTATGTTGTAAGAACCTAAATATGGATTTATTATTAAACAGATTCAACGTGCGGGGTGGGACTGTAAGTATCAAATATGGAATAAAGGAAAAGAAATGAAGAGACAAAGAAACATAATTTAAAGTCACAGTCCTCTTTGAATTTTGCAGACTAGACAATTTTCCTTCTTTCTTTT
This sequence comes from Vicia sativa, assembly GCA_021764765.1. NCBI lineage: Eukaryota > Viridiplantae > Streptophyta > Magnoliopsida > Fabales > Fabaceae > Vicia > Vicia sativa. The sequence continues at coordinate 238,753,860 of CM038796.1, forward strand.
GTTATGTGCTTCCACCTTTAATTATCATCATGTCTATATTTATTTTTAAACCATATATAGAGTTGTACACTTTAAACTCTTTTTTCCCTTTTTAAAAGACATATTAGCTATAAAAATTAAAAATGTGTAAGCTAAATATATTATTGTCATTATTAAAACAATAATACATTATCAATGTTAACATTATCCTAAATATATTATTGTTAATAAAAAATATATTTTTCTTTAAAATGGTTTTGAAAATATCAATCGAAATATTTTGCTTTTTGTATTTGTATTTGTTTTCTTAGACTCTCGGATGTAACTTTTAATATTTTTTGTGTTATTTTTATGCGCTTGTATTGAGTTGGATTAATTTCTTTTCATTTTATTATATATAGTTAATATTTGCTTAAAAAAATATCACAAATTGTGAAATAATTAACAAAGAAGTTAGTTTAGTAATTAATTAAATGTAAGCGTGAACGTGATGAAGTTGTTAATAAAAGTGATGTTTATTTACATACAAAAGCTTTATAAGCTGGCAAGCATGATGAGAGAAAAAGGAAAAGAAAGACAAGTGGAAGTTAAGAGAAACACCAAATTAATGTACCCATTGTTTAAAGCTTACAAGTGATAAATAGTTTACCATCTTATTAAGGCAAGTTTTGGTATATTTGATTCTTTTTACCACTTTTTCTCAATTTAACTAAACAACTCTTTATCTCTAAAGTAAGGACATGATCCCAACTTTAAGAAACACGCAATCAACTAATAACTTCTCTTTCTCTTTAATATTTATAAATAAACAAACATATATATTTGCATGTGCCTAGACTTATGTGCTTCTAATGGTAATTTTGATTTTGATGTTTGATCAAAAACTATGAGCTTCAAATTTATAAACTACAATCAACTTTTCTAAATCTAACTACATGTATGTTTCATTTATAGGTTAGTTGATTTGATGTAACCAAAGCACTTAATTAACCATATAAAAACATACTAATCATATTTTTTATTGATTAAAATATATGTCTCATCAAATTTATACGTGATTTAATGAGATCAGTATCCATTTCAATCAATCAAAGAGAGTATGTCAAAAATGTATACTAAAGAGTGTTTTTGTTAGTACTCTTACAATATTCTTAAAACCGAATAGAAGGTAGAACAAGCTAGACATTGAAATTATGGTCCAATTGGTTCAACTACATTTAAATATAGATGATCAATAAATAAATAAATAAATAAACATTAAAAATATTCTATTATTTTTACCATAACTGATAAAAATACTGATCCGAAATTTCAGAACAGTATTTCTCACACATCACCCACAATGGAGTTTTGATTTTATCTTGAAGAATGTTTTACTCAAACCAACTCATTCATAATTTATCAGTTATGGTATACTATCTATTTATTGTAGAAGGAATGTGATAACGCGAATTTACATCGACTATTTATTTCGATTTTGAATAAATTATTATATTTTATTTATTCATTTATGTCTTTTTATGTCGGTATTTTTGTTTTATTTCAGATATATCTAGCAAGTCGGAGATCCGAGTAAAAAGAAAAAATGCAATCAAATTATGTGGTGAAAGAAGAAAAAAAGGGTGTCAAAAGAAAGAAGAAAAAGTGGTGTGAAAAGAAAGAAGAATAAATCATACCCCATTAAGCATGAGACGGCCACAACAAGCCAATGCCCACCTCAGCTTGCCAGGCGCCCACCTCAGCTTGCTAGGTGCCCGACTCACAATACAAGGCATCTGCCTCACTTCGCTTTCTTCTCCTTTTTTCCCTCCTCCACGTTGCTGAACGACCTCCTATATTTTCTTCTACATTTTCTCAGTCTTCTGTGACGATCGCCTGGACGAGAGAAAAAAATAAATGCTCCACTTCTTCCTATTTCTTCTCAACAGAAAATACTAGAAGCACTAAATAAGAAAGGCAATGGTGGACTTGAAGGGTTCAGATGTTTTAGCCAAAAATTGCACTATTGTTCAGAGCTCTTGTTAGTTTTAAGCCGTAAATTTTCCTACCCAATTGAGCCTTAGTTTTCCACACCTGGAAGCTATAGCAAATTTTAGTTTCTTTCATAACTTCCAGAATTGTTAGATTTCATTTGGTTACTGTTCTTTAAATTGTATTTTCATTTGTTCCCGTGAGAAATCTTGTCGGCTTGTGGGGATTTCACTCGTACTACCAGTTCAGGAAGTTTTACACTCCATTTATTTTAATTCCAGATTTTACTTTGTATGCAATTTATTATTTTTATATTCGAAAGCATGTGTGAATTAATGTATGATTTTTATTATTATTCCGTGATTGAACTGAATATCATGTCTAGCTAATTTTCTGATACCAGTATGTAATGTCATAAGAACCGAAGGGGTTCGGTAATGAATTGGCATCAATATTTATAAAATACCTTTTTCTGGTTTGACTTCTAAAATTAATGTTAAAATTGTTTTGTTACGTGAGTAAAAGACAATCTAAGGGTAAAATCAACAGAACAAGAGTTTGAGGTTTTAACTGGATAGTAGTAATTGACCATTAGCTTTAAATACAACGAGAACGCTTTAGAGTTAATTAGATCCTATTTGTTTTCAAAAAGTACTTTTAGGTTTTGAATGAAATAACGAGAGTGATCATTTAAGCTTAATAGTATAACCCGAGTTAGTAGAACGAGAGTGTGATATAAGGTTTTTAAATTAATAGTATCTACTGAAATAGTATTTTAGTATCTTAAACCATGCTTATGACGTATTGAACCTCTGACGTCCGACAAATTACATACTGGTGCCTGTTATCGATATTTTATTCAAACCTTTATTTTAACTTAACCCAAAATCTAAAATACATCATTAGCTTTAGCTTTACATAGTAAGTTTAGATAGCGATAGTTCGATTCATAGTCACTTGGGATTCGATAATCTTTAAAGTTACGCGATACGACTGTGCACTTGCAGTCCTGAATCTTATAGACTCTTAAAGTCGCGATCAGAATGTGATATAAGTGTAACTAAATCTTACACTAAGTTCAATGGTCTTTTCGATGAATTAAATGAGTTTCAACCACTTTTAAAATTTACTTGTGGCGCATCAAAGAATCGGATGCTTGATGCAAAGAAAAGAAGAACAAGGACTTTATTTGTTCCTTACAAACCTTGACAATGAAAAATACAGTCAAGGCAACCATCCTTAACTTTGACTTGTTACCTCCCTTGTTGCGGGATTTCAACCATGTCTTAAGAGAGGAAACCAAGTTTTCTGGAGATAAGTAGAAAGGAAACAACAAAGCATAATTAGGAATTGGCTTTTAGTCATCATCAGGGAGTGGAAGCAAATGAAGAGAAGGATCTAGGACCAATGCGGTCATTGTGGAAAGATCATACACATAAAAAATTCTTTGAAATTGTTGGATACTCGTCACATTGGGACACTAGACGACTACATCAAGGAAATAATAAGTATGATGGAGAACAAATCTCTATTGTTGCACACATGACATTTGTTGATGAAGAACCTGGGTACGAGAATGCAAAACCAAAAACTAAGGCACTTGTTTTGCATGGAATGCACATTTAGTCACCACACATTAGCATGGATGATAATGTAGAGATCCAATGGATCTATGATAGAGGTGCATCACACCAAATGAATCCCTTAATAAATTTTTTGAAGGACATTGGAAGGCTTGAAAAACTATTCCACGTCACAGTTCTCACTAGGACCATTGTTTTGGTGGGAAAAATGGAAGATATAATGGTTTGTATGTACACTACAAGAAATACATTCCCCCATTAATGTAGTATAGCGACGTGAATATCACGTGGGTAATAAAACGTAGTTGCGATATGATATTCACGTCGCTAGCATTTTTAATAATAAAATAATAAAGACAACGTTATAATCAAGGAAGTCAGTCCTTTTTATTTTGAAAAAATAAGTTGCGCCGTGAGATTCACGTCGCGACCTTATAGTTAATAATAAAAACAAAAAAGTGTAACGTAAACATGGAGGGAAGTTTAAATTTTTTTAAAATTTAGTTGTGACGTGATATCCAAGTCGCAACATTTAAGAGGGAAAAATAAGTTTAACTTGAGTTGATGGGGTACAACGTTGACAGACTAAGGCATTAATTATTTTTACTGTTGGGAGGATTCACGTCGCGACCTTATAGTTAATAATAAAAACAAAAAAGTGTAACGTAAACATGGAGGGAAGTTTAATTTTTTTTTTAAATTTAGTTGTGACGTGATATCCAAGTCGCAACATTTAAGAGGGAAAAATAAGTCTGACTTGAGTTGATCGGGTACAACGTTGACAAACTAAGGCATTAATTATTTTTACTGTTGGGAGTGTTGCGATGTGAATCTCACGTGGCAAGGTTGCGACGTGATTTTCACGTTGCTATGTGGCATATAAATAAATGCTTCAGATTCATTATAACACTTCAGTGCTTTCCTTCTTCTTCCTCGCCTTCGTTCTTTCCTCTGCATTCCTATCCTTCTTGCAACCCATACCCAAATTCCTCCAAATATTGTCCAAAATAATCCCTAATCAATTTCAAAATCATAATAGGTAATTATATTTTGTTTAATTTCAATTTTCTATATACCGTATTTGTTTTTCTAATTAAAATTTTAATGAAATTTATTTTGTTAAAATTGAAGACTATTGGAGAAAATTGAAGAAGAAGAAGATAAGAAGAAGATTGATTGAAGGAGATATATAAGAGGTATTTATGCAATTTATTTTTTAATTTTATATATAAATTAGGATTTATTTTGTTTATAATATTAGTTTTAGGTTTGTATTCTGTTTATTTATATGTAAAAAAAATGAATTTTTTATATAATAAAATAAGAAAATTTGAAAAACAGAAATTAGGAAATAATTTATTTATATTTAAAATACGAAACTTTTTAATATATTTAAAAAAACAGTTTATCAGAAATTAGTATTGGTTTTTAATATATATTTTAAAAAACGAAATTTTTTATAGGTATCACGTGACAAATTTTTAATATAATATAACTATATATATAACTATATATATATATATATATATATATATATATATATATATGTGTGTGTGTGTGTGTGTGTGTGTGTGTGTGTGTCTTTAATTTAATTTTTTTATTGTATGTATGTGTAGGAGGATTATCAGACATTGCTCACACTTTTTTTGGAAAATAATCCTTAGTATACTCCAGCAGAGCGGGAGCCGCTTTATCCGGATGTTGATTTTTATATTTGGGATCAAGTTGTTTAGGAAAAAGGGCCTACTGGTTATTTTTTTGGTGGTGGAAATTTGGCGGGCAACTTGAGAATGATTGATAGAAATCTATTTCAAAGACTTAGAGATGGAGAAGGAGGGTCACGTCAACCAAATTTGACACCAGAACAATTTGAAATAGTTAGACAATTGGCGTTAAATGAGGCGAGACGCGAGCCAACGCAATAAATGACAACAATGAGGCAAGAACACGAGCGACAAATAGAGATGATGGCGAAGAGACAATCTGATATAGAGGAACAAATGAGACGATTTATGCAATTTGGTGGAAATCAAAATGTCTGTGATCAAGAGTCGGAGAATGACGGAAATGGTGATGATTTTGACATTGATAATTATTCCGACCAAGATGACTCATAAAAAAACTTTTTATTTATTTTGTATTTATATTTAAATTTGTGTAAGATATTTATTAATTTAACACTTTTTAATTTTTAATATATATTAAATTATGAAAATTTAACTTTAAATTTTATTATATAATTTTAACTTATTAATTTTAGTATATTAAGTTTATAATATTAAATTTATAATATAAAATTTTATTAAAATTATTAATTATAAAAGAAAAGCAAGTGTTGTGGTAATTATTTTTTTAAAAAAATTACTAGCGACGTGAAATACATGTCACCATGTTGTGACATATTTTTCACGTCCCAACACTTTATATTTAAAACATCCATTTGTCCCTGCCATGGCTGGTGCATAGCAGAACGCTGATATCTGTGTAAGCATGTTGCGACGTGAAATACACGTCACAACTTTGTGACATGTAATTCACGTTGCAACGAGTTTGCCACTTGAGCTCTAGCCACGTGAATGACCACGTCGTTAAGTTTGGCTTGTGACGTGTTTTCTCAAGTTGTGGCGTGAAAATCACGTCATGAGATTATTTTTTATAGTGGTACTTGAATTTAGCCTCAATTTGAATAGCCTGGCCAAGTTTGCATGCGATTGAATTTCTTAGTGGCTTATAAATATAACGAACCAAGATTCGAAGAGGATTGGTTCAGGTAATTTGCATGAAATGGTTTATCTATTCAGAGGAAAAGTGAATGGAGATGCATTTGCTGCTACAATGAAGGTCACCACTATCCTTTGGCATTTAAGAATGGAACATCTGTCAGATCAAGATCTAAACACAACTAATCAATCGAAATTTAATTTGGTTTGTTGTGAATCGGATGCCTTGGAAATAAAATATAAACTTGTTGCTCAATGTAAGGAAAAAGAATGAAGAACGCGATGAACACAAGTATTGGTTATTAATTGCTATTCTTTCCTTTATCTTCAAAACAAGATTACAAGTATACAAGAATAACAAATAACTCTCTCACCCTAAATTAGGATTTGCAGTATGCAATGATGAGAGACTAGTATGCTATTTATAATAAACCTAACATACTAAACTAATGGGCTTTTATCACAAATACCCATTACAAGCTAACTTAGGGTACAAGCTAACTTAACCAATTGGACATAACAAACAAGCCCAATTCGATGCTAACAATCCTAGCATCCTTTGACCCTATAGAGTTCGATCCAGTATCTCACAAATCTCCACCTTGGAACAAACTCTATTATCAACTAACAAATTAGTTTTCTTCATGGAGCTTTATCAACTGCATACAGTGGAAAAACTTGCAACTAGGCAATGTCTTGGTGATCATATCAACATTATGATCTGTCGAAACCTTCAGCACTTGGACTTCTCCACGTTTGATTACCTCTCGATGAAATGCATTCACATCAATGTGCTTGGTTCACTCATGATAGGCTGAATTCTTTGACAGTGTATTGCACTTTGATGTCACATTTAACAGTGATAACTTCCCTTGAATTTTCAGCTCTTAGCAAAACCTTCAAGCCACAATGCTTCTTTCACGCTTCTTAAAGCAATATATTCGCTTGTGGTTGATAATGCAACAACCTTCGAAATGTTGCTTTCCAACTAATAGTTGTACCAAACATAGTGAAAACATATCCGAAATAGATTTTCTAGAATCCATACAACCTGCATAATCGAGTCGACATATCCTTCGATTGCTTTACTATCTTCACCAAAGGCTCCACCATAAATTAAGACTGTTCAGAGACCCATTTATGTACCTTAGAATCCACTTCAATGCTTGTCGTGAGCCTTTCCAGATTCGCCATGTACCTGCTTATAAGACTTACTGCATATGCTATGTCGGGTCTAGTACAAACCATAACATACATCAAAGAACCTACTACGTTAGCATATGGGATGTTATTCATATAAGTTCTTTCGACCTCAGTACTAGGACATTGATCAATACTCAACTTGAATTGAGGGTTTGTTCGAGTCACAACAGGCTTCGAATTCGACATACTAAACTTTTCGAGAACCTTTCGTAAATATGCCTCCTGAGATAAGCATAACTTCGACTGCTTTCTATCTCTTCGAATGTCAATTCCAAGAATCCTGGAAGCTTCTCCTAGATCCTTCATTTCGAACTCTTTATTGAGTTCAACCTTCACCCTCAATACGTCTTCGACATTGTTACTTGCTATGAGAATATCATCAACATAAAGCAACAAAATAACAAATGAATTACCAGGACGAAATCTGAAGTAAACACAGTGGTCGAACTGACTTCTAACGAAACTTATGCGTGTCATGAATTTGTCGAATCTCCTATTCCACTGTCGAGGAGATTGTTTCAGCCCATATAAGGATCTATTCAACTTGCACACATAATCTTCCTTTCCCTTTTCGACATACCCTTCAGGTTGCCTCATCAGGATTGTTTCATCTAGATCACCATACAAGAACGCAGTCTTCACATCCATCTGTTCCAGTTCAAGATCGAACTGTGCCACCATGGCAAGCAACATTCGAATGGACCTATGCTTCACAACAGGAGAAAACACATCATTGAAATCTATACCTTCTTTCTAAGTGAAACCCCTTGCAACCAACCTTGCCTTGTATCTTTTCGACGCCACTCCTTCGATTCCTTCCTTAACTTTGAAAATCCATTTACAGCTGACTAACCTGGCTCTAGCAGGTTTCTTGATCAATTCCCAAGTGTTGTTATCATGAAGAGACTTTATCTCATCATCCATGGCCTTCAGCCATTCAGTCTTATTTCGACTCCTCATAACTTCCTTATGGTCTCTTGGTTCTTCGTCTAGAACCTCACTTGCAGAGATTAAGGCATAAGCTATAAGATCTGCATACCCAAACCTTTGAGGTGGTTTGATGACTCTTCGTGTCCTATCTCTTGCCAATAGGTAGTCATCGACAGTTTCCTCAACTTCATCAACATCCTCTACTTCTTCGATTTTATCTGGGATATGCAATTCAGCATCAACATGCTCCACCTCAACAGGAATCTCTACCTGTTCCATCTCTTCGTCAGATACTTCTGCACTTCGACCAACATCATCCGTTTTCTTGAAAGCCATTTCAGCTTCATTGAAAACAACATCTCGACTGGTGATAATCCTTCTGTGGCCTGACTCTAGGCACCATAGCCTATAAGCTTTGACTCCTTCAGAGTATCCCATGAACATGCATTTAAGAGCTCTAGGTTCGACCTTGTCTTGCCTAATGTGAGCATAGGCTACGCAGCCAAATACTCTCAGTTTGTCGAGATTTGGTGGATGTCCCGACGAAACTTCTTCAGGTGTCTTCATATCTAACGTAGTCGAAGGACATCTGTTTATCAGATATGTTGCTGTCGAAACAACCTCATCCCAAAACACCTTCTTTAAGCCAGCACTAGTCAACATGCATCTAACTCTCTCCAAGATTGTTCGATTAAACCTTTTAGCCAAACCATTTGGTTGTGGAGTGCTGTTGTAGGATTTTTCCGTGAACAAAGTATTTTAATTATCGATTCCACAGGGATTGGTGCATGTTATAGTCTTTCAATAGAAAAGTATGTTTTAAGATGATGTAACCAAAGAGTTTGTTATCTACTCTACTAGAACCATGAGTTTCCAAACAACAACTAAATTAATTCTTTCAAAAAGAGTTATAGTTTGGATTAGAGAGAGTTTGAGATTGTTTTCAAGTTAAGAAGGCATGTCAAGATTAGTTTCATTGATCTAGTTTCATACATATTCATTTTAATCAAGTGATGAACATAATAGATGATTTCTACAAATACATATCCTCTCAATCTTGTAGATTTCCCACCAAGATTGTGAATGTTATCATGTTAATCCTTGCATGATTCCTCACTACAACTATTAGTATGATAATCATTAAGTTCAATATTTTGTAAACTCTAACACACAAATCTATTCCTAGCATTTGTTTGTGAGAGGATGAATATCCTAGGTCACTTTGAAATATTCTTTTCCAAGCAAAACTCAAAGCATAAAGATGAAGAACAAAGATATTCAACTATATTAATCATCAACCATGTTCATACAGAAATGGATTAAAAGAAATACATACTATAAAGATCAACTACCTCTAATCTTGACACAAAAGGAGCTTAGCCACTCATTTCCATGGTTGCTTGCTCTCAAGATTGTTAGTGAAAATCCAAGAAAATCAAGAAGGAAAAGCTATGGTGTTTCTTTTCTAAACTTGCCCTAGATTTACAAAGATGAAAGATAATGATGGTCTATGTTTTCTTGCTTCCTTTACAAGCCAAAAGGTCGGTGAAGTGATGGGTTGGTGGCTCCAGGTGAAAGCATGGGCTGTCCTTTTTCGAATTTCGCGCAGCCGTTAAGTCGAGCTAAGCGCACTCATGCGGCACCGTCTTGACGACGTAGCATGCTTCCTCTTCCAAAATTATCTTCAAAAGAATCATCCCTAAAGCTCTTCAAGTACCCTTGAATCCAAGCTTGGGAGAATTAGTTAATAAATTCCTACAATTAAGAGTAACTAAAGTCAAATAATATATATATTAAACAAAACTAGATAAAAAACCTAATTAAAGCAAAATACTAGAATAAATATACAAATTAAATACAAAGACATTGTTAAGGACCACAAAATAATGTACAAAATAACTACAAATTGGTCCTTAACAAGTGCCTGCAGTAGTTTTGTGTCTTGCAATACCAGAGGCAGCACAAAAGCTGTCGAATGCCTCATTGCAAAATTCAAGACCATTGTCTGTTCTCAACCTCTTGATCTTTCTGCCAGTTTGATTTTCGACCAGAGTCTTCAAACCTTTGAAATTCTCAAAAGTTTCATCCTTAATCTTCTGAATGAATACCCATAACTTTCTGGAATAGTCATCTACTATGGATAGAAAATACCTTGCTCTGAATGTGATGGATACTTGAGGCCCCAAAGATCAGCATGGATGTAATCAAGGGATCCATGTGTTATTTGTTTGCCTTTGTTGAACTTCACTGCAAGATTTTCCAGTATCTGGTTCACAAAACTTCAGCTTTTCGACTTTGTCTCCACCAAGCAAATTTTGTTTCCCCAATTCGACCAGATCCCTTTCACTGACATGGCCTAATCTCATGTTCCAGATTTCTGTCTTCGACAAAGGTTTCGTGGATGCAACATTTGTCGAACCACTTACAACTTCAGCCACAAGGGTATACAAGCCTTGTTTCTTCATGCCTCTCAAGACTTCCTTCGACCCCTTCATGACTCTTAGGATACTTTTCTCTCCTTGAAAAACATATCCTTTCTTCTCGAATTCACCAAGAGAAATCAAATTTCTCTTCAACTCAGGTACATACCTGACTTCACTCAATAACCTTATTGACTCATCATGGAGTTTGAATCTCACAGATCCCACACCTGCAATCTTGAAAGCTTTGTTGTTTCCTACAGATCCACCATATTGATCACATAATTCCTCGAACAAGTCTTTGTTTGGAGTCATGTGCCAAGTGCACCCAGAATTCATAATCCATTCCTTCGACGAGTTGCTGCTCGAAACCACAAGAACATCAGATGAGTCGAAATCATCTTGAACAATAGCTGCATTGCCATTATCCTTTCCTCCATGATTTTTCAGGCGTTCAGGGCACACTTTTCTTGTGTGACCCTCCTTCTTACAATGATAACATCGAATACCAGATGCTTCACCATTGTAAAACTTATGCTGACTCTTACCTTTCTTCTTGTCGAATTTATTATCCTTTCGCAAGAATTTTCCTTTAACGGCCAAACCTTCACCAACCGTCGAAAGTTTATGCTCTTTTCATTCATTTAAGTCCTTCGAATACAAGGCTGATTGAACCTCTTCAAAGGTCAGGGACTCCCTTCCATACAAGAGAGTTTCTTTGAAGTGGGCATGTGATCTAGGCAATGCGCACAACAGTAACAGCGCTTGATCTTCATCATCAATCTTCACATCAATATTTTCAAGATCAAGAATCATCTTTTTGAACATATCCAACTACTCAGCCAACACTTTGTCTTCAATCATCTTGAATGAATACAAAGCTTGATTCAGGTAGAGTCGATTCACCAATGATTTGGTCATGTACAAACTTTCAAGTTTCACCCATAACCCTGCCGCCGTCGTCTCCTTTGATACCTGTCGAAGAACCTTATCACCAAGGCTCAACAAAATTGTGATGTGGGCCTTCTCTATCATTGTCGTCTTCTCGGCTGCTGTTAAAGCATCGTTCATGGTTGATTCTCCCTTCAACGCTTCCAAACAACCCTGCTGAACCAGTAGGGCTTTCATCTTCAAGCGCCACAGACCGAAATCGTTCACTCTGGTGAACTTTTCAATCTCATATTTTGTCGAAGGCATCTTCTCCACGCTCACCGCACCAATTTGTTGTGAATCGGATGCCTTGGAAACAAAATATAAACTTGTTGCTCAATGTAAGGAAAAAGAATGAAGAACACGATGAACACAAGTATTGGTTATTAACTGCTATTCTTTCCTTTATCTTCAAAACAAGATTACAAGTATACAAGAATAACAAATAACCCTCTCACCCTAAACTAGGATTTGCAGTATGCAATGATGAGAGACTAGTATGCTATTTATAATAAACCTAACATACTAAACTAATGGGCTTTTATCACAAATACCCATTACAAGCTAACTTAACCAATTGGACATAACAAACAAGCCCAATTCGATGCTAACAATCCTAGCATCCTTCGACCCAATAGAGTTCGATCCAATATCTCACATGGTTAATGTTTCTTGATGTGACATATGTCTCAAATAAAAACAACGTAGACATCCTTTTATTCAAACCACTAATAAAGCCAAGAAACCTTTTATTTTGATAGATTGTGATTTGTGTGGAAAGTACAAAACACATGTACATGATGGCTCTCATTATTTTCTCACCATTTGGGATAACTACTCTCGGAAAACTTGGGTATATCTTATAAAACACAAAGATCAAACTTCAAAACACTGATCAATTTTGATAATATTGTTGAGACACAATTTAATTCATGTATCAAAAGAATAAGGAGTGATAATGGCTCAAAATTTGTTGATTCAACTAAGTAGAATTTCTTTCAACAAAAGGGGATTTTGCATTAACCCTCTTGTATTGCAAAACCGCAACAAAACATGAGTAAAACATAAGCACATACATATATTGAATGTAGCTAGAGCTCCAAGGTTTCAAGAAAATCTTTCGACCCATTTTTTTGAAGAATGAAAATTGGTCTCCACTCATATCATTAACAAGACACCTACAACAAAAAATCAAGGAATCACTTCATATGAGATGCTCTTTGAAAAAACACTCACATACAACCACTTGAGAGTATTCGTCTAAAAGCGAACTGAGACAAGTTTGATTCAAGAGCATACAAGTGCATCTTTATTGGCTACCCGCAAGGATAAAAGGGATGTAAAGTGCACAATTCAAAGACTCGTGAGTTTTGTGTATACATGGATGTAATATTTTATGAACAAGCATTTACATAGATTGTGGGATTATGTGCTTGGCTGGTATAGTCAATAAGTGATCTAAGAAAGTTAAGGTTATGGATATCCAGATACAAGTCAATACTTAATTCGGTCACTGATCAATTTTGATGACGATTTTGTATGACAACACTTGAAGTCAAGTGCTTGATAAATTTGGTACAAGTGATCAAAGATTTACAATGAGGTAGATCAAGTTATCCTTCTGAATCAAGCTAAAGTCTTTTGTCTTCAAGTCAACATAGTAGTCCAATGACTCTCAAGTGAAGACTTGGGATTTATGATCACTGTCAACATCTCAGATGATGTTAACTAATACGAAAATATCTCAAATCTCATTAAGAAGAGTCTAGTCTCATGTGATGCTAAAATCAAAGATAAGGAAATCATTGAAGCTTTATCGTGTGAAAGAGAAAATGTTTTCATATTTGTTTGAGTGGTTATCTCAAGTGCACTTTTGCAAGTATTATGAATAAATTACACACGCGTATTTTCATCTTATTAGGAAAACATTTTTCAAAATGCCTGATCGATTAAATGTATAGCCTAATCAATTAGACTATTCCTAATAGAGGCCATTATCGATTATAATAGTCTCTTAAATATTGTTAATGACTCTTTGTCTAAATCTTACATTTTGGACAACAATAATTAATTATTTGCATTATCTACTCGACCAACCTAATTGGTTAGGTCATTTATTTGGCCCATGAACTATTTTCAAATTTACACGACTTATTAGTTTATAAATAGAGAGCTTATCTATCATTTCAAATAATCTATAAAACGTGAAAACCCTCACTTTTAATTTTTCTCACCATCTATCTAAAATATTCTTATTTTTATCACATTTTCAGTCATAATGCTTTGAGTGTGTTCTTGAGTCTCAATGAGAATATTGTTATGGACGAAGGAATTATTGTAAATTTACCAAGAGTACATTATTTTTTTCTTGAGTAAATCATTCCTCGTTAGGAAGTGATTATTTTGGTTTAGAACTAAACCATTGAAAAGTCTCTTGTTTGTATTTGAGGGATCTGTCGAAGTTTTCTTTTGGTTTGTGAGCCCCACCATTGAAGAAAAGATCTATTTTTGATTCATGAAGATCAACCAATGAAAAATATTCAGAAAAGTTCTTCAGCTCAACACGATTGGTTTGAGAACAACCTGGTGTAAAATATCACTCCATTTTTTAGTTTAACCAGATTAAAGCTTAGTAGGTTCGACATCAGTCCGATAAAAATCTTGATTCAGTTTGTGTTCAGCCCGTATAAAACCCTGATTTAGTTTGGTGGATATCCAAGTCAAAAATCCTTCTTGGTTTGAGATCAGATTTCATAAAATATTTGTTTAGTCTGAAGACTAACCACTTCAAGCATGTTAAATGTTTGGGTTAGAGACTAACCACTTCAAAATTTGCTCATTGTTTAGATAAAAGTTATCCTGAAAACTCCAGTTTCTTGTATAAGGGGATTCGTCAACTTAACCTTATAAAATCTCTCAAGAAATAGTGAAAACTCTCAAAATCAATTCTATGGTATATGAGTAGGTCACTTCATTAGAGAAAACCTCTATAGTTTTTCAGTGTTGTTTTCAATTCCTTTAACTTTTTTACTTCCTTGAAAAATGACACACTTGAATCTTGCTCACGAGCTCTTTGAAGGGTTTGTGAATGTGTAGCAAATTAAAATGAAAGGGGAGGGTCTAACGCGAGTTATTTTTATTTAAATTCATCCCGAGACGCATCTATGTAAAATTTACCAAGTATAAAAATTTTAAATTTTGAAATAAAAGTTATTACAGAAATGTATCTCAAGACACATTTTGGACAAAATACAATGATCCACTTACAAAAATATTTAAAACGTGTACAACGAACCCGTCCAAAAATACATCTTCAAATTCTTAAGTTATTCATGGTAGTGATGGCAAATGGCAACGAAAGCAGCATGGGCCAATAGCATTTAGTTATTTTAACAAACTCATATGTTGGCATGCATATCAAATTTATAGCTACCTATAACTAGGCCTAGATATAATGTAATGCACAGATTGAACTTTCTTCTTTTCAATTTATTTATTTTTACTTTTCCCTTTTAGTCCTTTTCACTACACATCTGTGAAAACGGCATCATGATTTGAATTTGTGTACACTTTCTTAACTTTCTTAGTGCTTCCTATTATGTTATGTGGTATTACATGAATATGGAATACTTTTTTTATCCTGGACCATGAACTTGTATAATTGCATATGAAATGAAATAGCCAGAAGAGAGGGTGAGAGTTAGAAGCTACATGGAGCAGAATTATTCTTCAAGAAAAGAGAGAGTGAGAGAGAGGTTCAAGATTCGGTTGTTAAAAACAAGGGTAAAAGAAAAGGTTGTTCCCCAATGTTGCTTTAGTTGGACATTCCTCTTTTATTTAATGGTTTCTATATTTATATTTATTTCATCATTTATTTGTCATAGTGCACTTTGTGTGTAGCTTAAGCATATACTACTTCGTCTACAAATCTCTT
This sequence comes from Vicia sativa, assembly GCA_021764765.1. Classification (NCBI taxonomy): domain Eukaryota; kingdom Viridiplantae; phylum Streptophyta; class Magnoliopsida; order Fabales; family Fabaceae; genus Vicia; species Vicia sativa. The sequence continues at coordinate 238,769,530 of CM038796.1, forward strand.
AGAAAAAAGTAATTTAATTTATAAAAGATTATTTGTTAGTTTTATACGATATTATTTTAATTTTATAATTATTAATTATTATTATTTTATCAAATTAAGAATAACTATTTTTTTCTAAGCTAAAAATAAATAATATTGATTATTGCTTTTTATTATTTCATCAATGAGATTTACATTTAGACACAAATATTAATATTTTAAGAGTTTAGAATTTAATGGACAAAGCTTAACAAAAATCTGGCCTTCAATAGCATTTTAAAGTTCAAACTTTATTCGTGGAATATAACAGCGCCTCCAAGAACCAAACATCTATTAGGAAGAATTTGTAGGGGTTGTCTATCCATTCGTGTGAGACTCAGACAACACTTTGTTATATGCTCGTTAGCTTGTCAGTTGTGTGAGTATGTTAGAGAGAATGAGTGGCATCAATTTCTAGATTGTAACGCCACTAGCTAGTCGATGTTGAAGTGCAGCAAGTTTGTCCAATCTTATAGATATTCGTACTCATTTTTAAGACTTTAAATCTTTTATCTTAGATATTTGTAAGAAGGAGGATAAAAGAGTAGCTGGTTTTGCAGTTTTAATAGAGAGCATTTGCAAGAATAAAAATGATTTTATTTGACAAAATGAGCATGAAGAAGCGATTAAACTAGGCTTAAGTGCGTTTCACATGTGACATGATTAGTACCAAGCTCAAGATAGTATGGAAAGTAATAATTAGTCTTCTCATGTTTTGGAGTGGAATCCACCTCCGAAGGGCTGACTGAAGTGTAATGTGGATGCAACTTTTAATAATAATAATAATGATACTATTAATAGAGGATGGTGTTTTCGTAACCATTTTAGAAACTTTACCTCGACAGGTGTTGCTTAGGATCTGGGAATCCTTCTCGTCATAGAAGCTGAAGCTTTAACACTTATGGAGGCGATTATTGGAGTTATTTCTTCGCACTTGGAGTATGTTATGTTTGAAAGCGATTCACAAAGAGTCATTCAAGCTATCCATGTTAATCGTAAGGGAGATTCGGAATTTAATCGAATTATAGAGTCCATTAAGAGTTTATTAGTTAATTTTTCAAACTTTGAGGTTAAATTTGTCAAACGTCAAGCAAATATGATCGTTCACTCTATTGCGAAGACGGTAAATTTTTGGACTCGGCATAATTTATTATTATCGATTCCTCGTTATATTGAATATTATCTTATAAATGAATTGCATTGAGTTGGTTGTGATAAAAAAATGTCAGTGTCTAAGAGTTTACTAATATGCATCTAAACTACAACATTTTCGCCCTATAAAAACAGAAGAAAACCTTTGTGAAACATGAAAACACCTTTGTCATAATCTATGTGAACCGTGTCAATCTGACGCGTTCTCTTAGACTATTGCAACCGTTATTTACAAAACAACAATGCATATTAGATACCGTTGCTTTAAGAATCTTTAAAGAACGGTTTTTAAAAGTTCGAACAACAATGGCTTCCGTGGGTTTTCCCTTAAAACCGTTGCTATTGAATTATCTTTAAGAGAGGTTTTGTAGATGCTATAGCAACGCTTTGAAGCTGTTTAAAATTACCTGTTTGTATGTATTCTTCAATGGACTTAAAATTTTCATAATTTGCAAAATTAAAATAAAATAATTAAAATAAGATTACTATGTAAAGGCTCTAAAATAAGACTATGGAGAATAGAATAATTCAATCTAACTTGATTATTATTTAATCAAATCTATATGAATTTCAATATATTACTCTTTTTATCTCTAATTTAGTCGTTTAAAAGATTCTAAACAAATTTTTAGATAATATTTATTTAGTAATAATATGAAAATAATATTCATATTATACTGCTTTTGTAAATATATAAAAATTAGGTCAATACAGAAATAGAAGGCAAGCAGACAACAAGCTGCACCGCTACTTCTTTTTTAATCGTAAAATCAATTCTCTTAAAAACTACATTCATTGACCTAGGAGATACAACATTACTATTCACAAATCTTTGAACTCTCTGTAAAAGTTCAATTGCATCTGGTGTTAGAAAACCAAAAGTGTCAAAAACAAATGGTATAAAAACATGTTGATTTTCAGAATACGCTTTCTCATGTTTGACCACTTTACTGGAAGCAGCTTTGAGAGCTGTCTGTCCCAAAATAAAACCACCATCCCTCAAATCCTCCAGTGGAAAAACTACTGTCAAGTCCACAAAAAGCATGTTTCCGTCCTACCCATATGTACACCAAAACATTAGATGGCCTAAGTATCGATCTCCCCTCAAGTTGGTCAGTTAAAAAATTCACCAGCGCCTCTTTCTTCACAGATACTCCGGCACATCGGAATATATCAAACAAGACATTCCTAACAAAGTCATGCTGGTATTTGAAGCCTGGAAGCTCCATACAATGAATCATGTGTTCCCGAAATGTATCTAAACATGTCTTACGACAAATGGGGAAAACTTCATCAATAGGAAATAAAGAAATCATAAGGCGGTACCTTAGGATAGTACGATACTCCACCGGTGACATATGTTGGCCTAACCCATCAATGAAAATAGCAAGGAGAACGTCTTGAACATGAGCGGCTTGCAAACAACCAAAAACTGCCTTTTGCCAAGTGCATGGTCATGTCAAACTTCACATTCATGTCCTTAACAATTTTATTAAAAATGACCTTCGCCAAAAAATTAATTTATTATATTTAGGATGGAATGAAGTAGTTACCTCTTCTATCCATTTTCAATAATCATTTCATAGTAATAAAGAAAAGCAGTTGAACCTGTACTATCCATGATGAGTCTCTGCTTCAATTATCACTTCATAGTTTTTAACATAGTAAACCACAATCAAAATATATACATAGTAAACCACAATCAAAATGAAGTTATATTCTAAAATTTAAAAGCCTTACAATATTTATCTTAAGTCATATAACGGGGATAGCAGTACACGATATTTTAAACTTTTAAAACCCCCACTTTTTTTATGGCATTACTATTTTAAATTATTTTTAAACAATTTAAAAGGGGGTATATTAGTGGGGGTTTCAATAGCTACAATAATAACTACTGTACAATAAATTTTAAAATAGTGGAGATTAAAAACTCTTAAATTTGTAAATTTGTAGTGGAGGAAGAGGCAGACTTATATCTTGTGGAAAATTGCAAAGAAAATCAAGTAATCAACCATGAAATTGATTTTACTTTTAATTAACTCTTCTACATTTGTAAGTAATTGTATGGTGAATCCAGTATATTAAAAAGTTTATTTCCATCTTTTTGAAAACCATCTTGAAAATGGAAACTTAATAGAGGAAATAAACCATCTTAAAGAAATACAAGATTTCTAAAATAAAAGCTCTCCTTCTACTTCTTCTCATATTTTAAAGAGAAATATATCAAGTGTGTAGAATACAAAATTTTGAAAAATAAAATTGAAAATTTGCATACAACTGAGATAACTTGAGTTTTGAAAATCAAATATGGACTTATAATAAAGTTGTCTTAGGCTATCAAATTTAAATGAATGTTTAGTCATTTAGAAAATTATGTCACCAAAATAAGTTCTCTAATTATAATATACATAAACGCTCTTACGTGGTTTTATAAGTTGTGCAGGTACTATCGTCAAATGGTTTTGATGATGACAACTCTACAATTAATTTTTAATGATAAAATTTAAACAAGGAAGAGATATCACAAGTTTCATTAAAAAAAAAAAAGTTTTAAGTTTTAGTTGAAAGTGCTAGATAAAGTTTTAATCAAGCAAGTGGACGGCAAGATATGAAGTTGTGATCTTGAAGTTATGAATATAAGATGTGAAAGTGTGAAAGTTCTGTGCTTATAATTTATCTAATTTTTTGTTAGTAAGTTGTAAATGAAGCAGGAGTAGGTCTTGAGGTACTAAAGAAACACACATTCACACACATGCGCGCACACACACATCCACACATTCTCAAACATGTGCAAACACACACACACCGAGTTGCAAATGAAGTAGGAGTAGGTCTTGATGTACTAAGACAACACACTCATACACACAAAGTATTTCAATTCTCTCATTGGTTTTTCGGGATTGCAAGTGTGAGTAATTTCTTTGTTCTCTTGATTAAAGACTTGTGGTGTGATGTGAGTGGATTTTTTTTTTACATTCTTAGTATGATAAGTAAGATTTAATTCTAAATGATGCATCATTTGTGGTTGATCAACATCCTTTTGTTAGCTTTTGAGTCTTATAATGGATGACATACAAAAAAATATTTCTTTTATTTTTTATTTTTTGTGTAATTTTGCTCATGATTGTTAGTCACTCTAGAACTTGATTTGAGTTTTGTTGAAACTTTTTGTTTACTTGTGAACATTGATATGATAAAAGCAGTTTGTTTTTGTTTTATTTTTGTAGCCACTTAGCCAAAAAGTCAACTCTAAAGTTATCACCTCTTGTTTGAAGCCCCTTTGAGCCTTTTTTTCTCATTTTTATTTATAACTCATTACAAACCTAAAAGTGAAAAACAATGTTTTACCCTATTTAAAGGGATGTAGGAGCCTTGTTTTGAGTTGTATGGGGTTGAATTAGTATAGTTGTTACTCCCTCTATTTTTTTAATTATAATTCGCTTTGAAAAAAGTTGGTACCACAATATAAGTCATTTTACAATTTCAATGAATAAGTAATGATATTTTTTCTATTATATTTTTAAATATTTATTATTCTCTCTCCTTTCAATTATGTAAATTTATCTTTCATGTGTCATTAATAAATGACAGTTTTGTAAAACCTTCATAACTTCACATTTTTCATACAACAATCATCATTTTTTTTAATATGTGTGAAAGTTTAAAACGACTTATAATAAAAAAAACTGAGTTAGTATATTTCAAAAGTTGGCAGAAAAAAAAGAAAAAAAATTGAAAAAAATTGAAAAAAAACATAAAAGAAGGAAGAAAAATTATATTACTATAAACTTCCTTCTGGAAAAAAAAAAGTAAAAAAGAAAAAGAAATGATAGAAAATTTAAGAGAAATTGGCTGCAAAGAAATTGTTGGAAAGCGATTAAAGTGATGATTTGTTCAACTCTTGTAGTTCCTTTCAATTCTTTTTTATCCCTTTAGATTTTAACCTAGTACCCCTTAGGATTTATTTCATCCTTACCTTGTCACATAAAGTTATTCACTAACGCCATAGTCTTGAAGTTTAGAACAAGAATTTCACTTACCACTTTGTGATCCCGAAGGTCTTTGGAATTGCATGTTTTGTTTTTATTCTGTTTTGAATTTTGAATTTTAAATTTAGAGTTTTGCTCGATGTACACAAGTTTTAAGTGTGGAAGAATTTGATTAGTGCATTTTGATGCACATTATTTCACTATTATACTACAACAATTATATAGTTTCTCTTGTTACTTTTATTGCTTTTGGTATGTTTTCTAAGTTTAGTTTAAGAAAATAATTAGTTTTTGGGTTTTCATTCCAGACTTAAGAAAATAATTACTTTATTGCTTTTATTGATTTTGCTTTTTGTCGAGGAGTCAAATAATGCATTTTCATTTCAGACTTAAAAAATAATTAGTTTTTGGGTTAGTTTTGTGTTGTTCGAGTTATTTGCTCTTTTAGTTTGATTTTGTTGAATTGTTTAATTTAAAACACAGTTCTACTGTTAGGTATTCAGTTTTTGATTAAATTAGAAAATAAGGCCACTAATAATTTCATGGAGAACTAATTTCCAAAGATTGATCTACTAAATCATGTTTCCGCCAAGACTTTGGAGTTTTTACTTTTATCAATTCAATTTCTTTTTCTTTTCTATTATGTTCTTTGAAATATGCTTAACGTGATATGTCATATATTAGTTTTGATTAAACTCAATGTATTCACACTCCTTAACCATAATCGCGTTTAAATTTTTCTTATTGGTTAATTCACGTAATATTTATCCATTTGCTTAATTTGAAAAATATGAGCGTAAACGATATAGTATCAATTGCACTTGTTCAATCAATATTGTAATTGAATGGAGATCGAATTCGCTTAGGGAATTGATATTATATAAACCTGTGATAAGTAGGAAACCGAAACAATATATTAGCTTGTTAATTTCGTTCGTAATCAAACTTTCTTAATCACAATTGAAACCTTAACCCCTTCCCCCATTTGTTCCATTTGGTTGGTTAATTTAACTCAAGAGTCCTTATTATACGACTTGAGTGTCGTTTTGATATACTACCCTTATAAGATTGTTTTGGATCATGTGCGATATCAAGCAACCTGCACCAATAATAAAAGAGATATATGGTATTAGATATGTTGACTACAAATCATTGGCGGAATATTGGGAGAGATTCAAGCATTTAGTGTCGAGTTGTCCTCAACACCATATTTTTTAGTAGTTATTAATCCACTATTTCTATGAAGGATTGCTATCTTTGGACATAAATATCCTAGATGTCTCTAGTGGAGGAGCACTTGTTGATAAGATATCAGTTGTAACAAGAGCCCTAATTTAGAACGTGTCACTTAACTGCAAATAATTCACAACTAGACATAACTCTATGGTTCTGGAAAAATAAATGAATGTGATTCAATCTTCGTCTTCCAACAAGGCTTTAGAAACTAGAATTGACGAGCTTACTTCATTGGTGAAATAGTTGGCAGTAGGAAAACTTAAACAGAAAGGTTATGTGGTATTTGCACTTCTCATGAACACCTAGCAAATACATTTTCTATCATGAAAGATGATTCATTTACTCATTTTCCTCAAGCGTACATAGAAAACAATTACAATCTTCAAGGAAACAAACAAAATAGGTACAACATTTATGACCTGTCCACTAACATGTACCACCCCAATTGGAGAAACCATCCAAACTTGCAGTATGAGAATCCACTCACACAACAATTGGTTTTATCATTGTCACCACCACAAAACACTCCACAAGTAGTTACTACTTATGGAACTTCACTATAGGACCTTGTCAAGTATATGGTTGTACATAATCTCCAATTTTAGTAACAAATAGATTCTAGTATTCAAAATTCGTAGACATAGATTAGACAACTTGCCACTTTATTGAATGCAATGCAGGCTCTTGGATTGAACCAACTAACTTTCCAAACAGTAGTGAATCCAAAAGGCTCTAACGTGAGTGTGATTTCCTTGAGATCTAGGAAGAATGTTGAATAGTTGAACCAACCCTAAAAATAGGTAACACAATTTTTAATCCATCACTTATCCCTGATTCCGAAGTTGTTGTTGATATTGCAAAAGAGAAATAGTATGTACCACCAATTCCTTTCCCATGGAGAGAAGTGAAAATTAAAAAGATGGAAGGGAAAGATAAGGACAAGGAGATATTGGACATATTCGGGAAGGTGGCGGTAAATACTCCACTTCATGATTTGATTAAGCAAATTCCAAAGTATGCCAAATTTATGAAATACTTATGCACTCATAAGAGGATATTGAAAGAAAATGAGAGAGTTAATATAGGAAGAAATGTTTCATCCTTTATTGAGCCCAAACTTGTACCTTAAAAATTTATAACAGAGCAGAATGCCTCAGCTCTCTCTCAGGTCATGCCCTAAAAGTGCAAAGATCCAATAACTTTCTTTATTCCTTGTACCATTGGGGATCGTAAATTTGAAGATTGCATGCTAGATTTAGGAGAATCCATTAATTTATGCCTACTTATGTTTATAACAATCTTGATATTAGTCCCTTACATAATACAACTCTGACCATTCAACTATAGAACATAAGAAATGTCCATTGCATGAGTAGTAGAAGATGTACTTGTTCAAGTTAATGACTTAATTTTTCCTACAGATTTTTACATTCTGAACATGGGAGGAGAAACTAAGTCAAGTAGAGCATCCATTATTTTATTGCTAAATTTAACATTTGTGATGCTATGAAGCATCCCATGGAATAACATTATACTTTTCACCTTGAATTGCTTTCTGAATTAGTTGATGATATATGCTCTGAGTTGTTTTCAGTTGATTTTCCATCAATGTCTGATTATGATGATACACACACTTGTGATGCATGTAATGATACTAACATTTATTTTGTTTGTGCTGAGATTGACATTGCCTTGCAATTTAATATTTTTCGTGCATATCAAGTTATACCTCTATTTTAGGGCGGTGACACTCAAAAGAGAGATGATAATGATGGTGCAGAACAACAGCATTTTGTTATTTCACATGTTTTTCATATTTTGTCCATTCTTTATGCATCTTTGTTTAATTACCTTTTGTTTCTTTTAAATTTGTGACTTGTATTCATCTATATGATTAATATTTTATGTCCATAACCTATATAACCTATATGTGTTCTTTTTTCCCCTTCTATGTGCATTTCCTATATGTTTTCAAAGATTACTCATAAAAAATTGTGACTTTTCTATTGTATTTTTAAGTGTTTTGTGTGTGCATAAAAGCACTTTTAAAAGGGCAATGTTAGAAACTAGATTCGATTAGTGACCTAAGTGGGAAAAATAAGTATTAGATTTGTTTGTTGCGGCTTTAAACTCCTCTAGTTCTCTTGGAAAGAGATTATAAAGTTTACCGAGTACTCTTTGAATTTTAAAGTCTTCTCTACTTTAAATTTGCACACCATTCCCTCACCATAAACTTCTTCAATAAAAAAATAGTGGATTTCATTTCTTCACTTATACTATTTCCTTACAAATTAAAGGTCTCATAAAAGAATCAATATAATTGGATCTAGAAGAATGCATTAGACTTTCTCTCTCTCTCTCTCTCTCTCATCACAACACTGACAAAATAAAATTCAAATTATGACTGAGGGAATTGTTTACATTTAGAAGTCTGACATTAGGTTAAAAAGCAAGTGTTGAAGAATATATAGGTGGGATGATTCATATATCTAATGCCTTGAGTTTTTAGATGAAAATGTGACACCCGATTTCATTTGCATGGTTACTAGTTGTCCAATAAGTTGATACTCCCAAGTGTTTAAAGTTCCCCATCCCAAAAGCCCTAACATCACTATCATAATCTCGTTCGACTAGTCTAGTGGGGAGAGTGTGTGCTCCATGGTGAGTGATCAAGGATATAAAGAGTCTAAAATTTGAGATGCAGTGCTAGAATGTGAAGTGTGATTTAAAAGTTTCATGTTAGATGAAAAAGTAGATGTTGATATACATATAAGTGAGATTATTCATATACAAAGGTTTAAGATTTTAGATAAAGTGTGATGTTCAATCAGACTAGTATGCTTTCTCTTTGTCTAATATGTAGAAATATGTTGATCCATTCTAATGTTTAATAATTCTTCAAAAATTCTAACGATAGTATTAGAGTAATATTTGATTTAGTGGAGAAGTTAGTTTGGTTATCGGTGTTGGATTGAAGATTTAAATAATCGTAGAATTGAGAGAGAAAGAGAGAGCTATTATAATTGATGTTGAGCAATATACAAATGCAATGATAGATTTTAACCTATATTTTATAAAATGGCATATTTAAAATAAGAAAAATATTAACGAGTGTCCTAATAACACTCTTTAAGTGCTTAAAATGGTAAAAAAATTTAAAAATTCATATAATCAATTAATTGAAAATTGAAAAAATTTATTTTTATAAAAAATATTTTTATTATTTGGTATGATTAAAAAGTGTCCTAAGGGCAACACCATTAAAATAAGTATTATTAATATAATATAAATATAAAGAACAAATTCACATCTTTTTGTGGGTATAATAGCTTCATTTTACCTCACATGCATGATTAGAACTTTTCTCTTCACATTTTATCAATAATACACTCATTGCAAAAAGAAAATGGTAACTACCAATGAAAAAGGTTCACATACAAGAAGACATTGGAAGGGAATAAGAGGTGGGCATGTAAAAGGAAAAGGTGGGCCTCGTGCATTGAGCCCCAATAGTTTCACCTTTGTGTTAGCCCTAAACATCAACCGAATTAAACTGTTCCCCTAAGTGACCTACAAGATCTTATTTCCACACCTAATTGGTTTCTACACGTTTGGAGTTTATGAAACCCAATAAAGGTCACTTGTTGAAATCTTTCTCTCCTTTTGTGCATTTTTTATTGGAAGTGAGTCTTAATTATGATTATGAGCAAACACAAACATTCCTTCCTTTGAGTCCAATACTAAGCCTACTATGTTGTTTCCTTAATTATACGTGTCTTGTGGCAATTAAGCATTTGATTACTCCCATGTTATAACTTGTCTCCACTCAATTAATCTTGGGATATTGTTTTTCGTGCGTACAAAACATGGAGTGCTTTTACAGATATTGGAGATTCACGTTGATATTTTATTTGGTCGACAAAGATTTCAACCAGCCGAGTTGGAGCGTAATCCACACCATTAACTTGTTAATATTATTATTCCCATTTAAAATGTGTCATTTCTTAAGGTCAATTAAAATTTCATAAATGAAAGAAGATGAAAAATTAAAAATGGGACAAGAACTTAACTTATTAACAAAAATTGTAATGTATTTCCCCCAACTAACTTTTACATATCATTAACTTTGAATGTAAGAGTTTCATTGCATGAGCTTTTTCAAATTAGAATGTCTTCATAAGTTTTATAAAATGGGGGAGTCATTTTGAAATAATAATTTGTTCTCTCTTATATAAAAGTGGTGAAAATCTGATGAATGTTCTAAATTATGCCTTTAATTAGTTTTTAGATAGTATTAGTTTTTAGGTGCATGTATAGTTTTAGATAATATATTAAAACTGAAATTACGCATAATATGATCACACATCATACATTACATATTCAATATTTTCTACATCATCTAAATTTATATTTGGCACTCTTCAAAATTTTTTCTCTTTTTTCAAACTCAAAAAAGTACGTGCTTATTTTTTATAAAAGGTCATAAGTTCGAATTTCAAAAAAGACAAAAATATAATACTTTCAAGAATATTAGTTATATTTGTCTTACAATCATTTCTTTTTTATGAAACTAAAATAATTATATATCGGTCGGTGTATCAATTATTCTATAGTTCTATATTATAAAATTTAAAGTTTTACTTTAACAATTTCTAAATTTAACAACTAAAATATAAAAGTATTGCACATCATATAACACATATGATGGTCAATGTATCAATTATTTATACATAATTACAAAATTATATAAATTCTCACTACAATATTTTTTATTATAGTTCTATAAAATTAAATTTAAAATTTTACTTTAGAAATCTTCACTACAATATTTTGTGCATCATATACATGCTAGCTAAACAAGAAGAGTTATGCAATAAAGACCACCACTCACAACTCTTTCTTCAAAGAATCTAGAATGCCAAATAAGAGAAACAATTTGGAAAGTTTGTGGAGATTCTAATGAAATCTATACTATATCTATATAATATATTAAATCTGAAGCAGCAAATTATATCATGACACATATTAATTTTTCTAATTCATTTGTGTCACATCCATTGTCCTATGTAGAACCTCTCCAAACTCCTTTATAAAAGGTCAAATGCAATAATTATTCTCTATTATATGTCACGAGTTCAACTCCTTACAAAAACAAAACAAAAATAAAATATTTATTCTCTATCGAAAATTACAAGTTCAACTTCTCACAGTAACAAATATTTGTGAATCTAAACACTAAATTAAAATTTTATTTTATTTCAAATCATTTAAAAAAACTATTATAATATATGAAAATTGAGTTACAAACTATTTGAATATACTTAAATCATTTTCCACTTGATAGAGTCTATCTATGATTAATTACAATTATTTTATAATAAACAAATTCAAAATCTACATTTATAATACTCTTTAAAAAAAATTCATCTCAGCTCCGATGTCTAGAGTCTATCTATGAATCAATTTCAATTATTTTATAATAAATAAATTCAAAATTTCAATTTATAATACAACTTCAAAATATTTATCTCACCCCACACATCGCGCGAGTCTTTATCTAATTTTTTTATATTTCGAGCATCATCACTAATCTAATTATTTTGAAGATTTAACATGTCACCCATACATTTATATATAACACTCCTATTATTATATCCTTGTGAATAATTATCAAATTTAAAAAAAATACAAATTTTATCGAAAATTTTAAAAAAAATTGAATTTTTTGAAATTTTCGAATAAAATATCAGATTTTTCGAAAAATCAAACACTTCATTTTTTGGAGAAAAACAAAAAAAAGTTGTACACTACTGGAATTTCAAAATTTCCTATACAGTACCATACATTCTATATATTTCAAAATTTCTTTAAAAAAATTTTTAAAAAAAATTCTAAAATTTGGTTCTTGAACAGTCCTCAAGCTATTCAAAGATGTTTTTAGAATAAAACAAATTAGGAGATGCTATAATCAACTTGAGTGATGTCATGTTAAATCTTCAGTTATTTCTAACCTTGTTCCTCTTTAATCTTGAATATGAAGAGTTTGGTTAACACCATCTAAGCTTTCTTTTTCTTCAAATAAAAAATGTCACTACAAACTAAGTCATCAATGAAATCTTGAATTTTATTCAAATCACATGTAGCTTTAGCGATTGTACGTATATTATAAATAAAAAAAAAGTGTCACTTTAATAAAAGAAAATTGTTTTAAATATGTAAATATCATTCTCACTTTGTAAGTAGTGTGTTATATTTTTTTCTTCAAAATTTGTTCTCTAATTAATACTATGTTTATATTGTTCTCAAATACTGTGTTATGTGTTATACTTTGTATTGATATGGTGAGAATGATTGGAACATAGAGTTGAAAATTAAGATGAAGATGAAAGAAGAAAGAGAAATAGAAGAGAGAAAAACAATTGTAATGAACTTTTGAAAAGAGAAACTTATTACTGCATTGCATTCTATTATGAAAATTAGTTACAGAAATTGATTAAGTACACCGAAATCAAAATGACACGTAAGCAACTTGATCTTCAGATCCTGCAACAAATTCATCAGTCAAATAGTTTGACATGCAGACAAAATATTTGTAATGTATTCAACTGCACAAGTTGACAATGCAAGCACATGTTGCTTCTTGAGCACCAAGAAATGGGATTTCCTAGATACTTGAAAAAATACTCGATACTTAAGAGTCGCCTTAATGTACCTCAGTCTCCACATCAATCAGAGTCTAAATAATATATTAGCTCTAAGTCAAATTTAACACTAGAAGGGAACAACACTCGATATTTAAGAGTCACCTTAATGTACCTAGTATCCTGACAGCAGATTGTTAATGTGATCACTTTGGTTTATTTCATAAACATATTCACTATTCCAACTGCATATCAAATGTCAGGTATGGTGTTACATAAATATCTCAATTAGTCAATCAACTGTTAAAAAATTGTAGCATCCTCATCATCATAATCTAACTTAATATACGTCTCAACTAGTGTGAATGCAGTCTTGCAATTTGTTAGATCAAATCTCTTTAGAATCTCAAATTCATACTTCAGCTGATGCAAGATGATACTCTTCTTAGAGTAAATAATCTACATTCCTAGAAAACATACCATATTTCTCATATCAGTCATCTTAACTCATTCATCAGCACCTTCTTGAACTTTGCTATCTCGCCACAACATCTCCCTATTATCAATATGTTATCAACATAAAGACACATCATAATCATATTACATTCAGAAGTATGCTGAACATAAATATCATACTCCATATCACACTTTCTGAATCCTTGCGGCTTGAAAAATGAATCAATTTTCAGATTCCAAGCTCTAGGAGCTTGTTTCAGTCCATACAACACTTTATGTAACATGCACATCATCCTTTCCTGATTCTTTTTCATAAATCCAGGAGGTTGATACACATATACCTATTTTTGTAATGGACCGTTCAAAAAATTCATATTTCACAACTAGATGCATCAGAGGACAATCCATATTTGCAATTATAACAATCATCAATCTGATTGTTTCATGTCTAGCTACAGGAGAAACACTTTAAAGTAATATAGTCCAAATTTCTATAGAAATACTCTAGCTACTAACCTTTATTTGTGTTTGTGAATTGATCCATCTAGCTTTTATTTCACCTTGGAACCCCATATGACGTTGATGGTTTCCTTCTCCTTTGGAAGCTTAGTCAACTCCCGAGTTTTGTTTCTTTCAATTGCCTCAAGTTCTTCTTTCATGGACTTAAGCCACACTTTCTTCTTGAGAGTTTCATCATTACTAACTAGTTTAGAGTCTACCAACATGGCACATTGAATCACTTCCATTTTAGAGTCTACTTCAATATCTTGCAACATGTCAAACTCTGTAAATCTTTTTGGTATTTGTCTGATTCTTTGTGGCCTCTAAACTTGTTCATAATCTTCTTCAGATGCTGGAAAAATATCAAACATTGGACTTCCTTCAGAGGTTGAACCACCTCTAAAAGCTGCACCTTTAGAAGCATGACTCCCAGAGTCTTGACCACTAGAGTATGGATCATCATTAGATTCACATTCTGAGTCACCTTATGATTCTGACTCATCTTCAAAGTCTTCTTCAGAATTAGACTCGACTTTAGCTTCAGAGTCATCTTATGACTCTGACTCATCTTCAAAACCTTCAAATTCTAAAGTATCTTTAAAAGCTACCTCAGGTGTTGATGCTACACCAGAGTTAAATTCAGACTTGTTCCAATCTTATGTTTCTGTGTCTTTCATAATGACGTCTCTGTTACTTCCAACTTATTGGTTATTGGACAATAAAGCTTATAAGCACTTGTAATGTGGTACCTAATCAACAACATTACTTTGCTTCTATCATTCAGCTTATTTCCAGTAGCACATGGAATATGTTTGTATTACATTGCTCCACATACCTTGAAATCACTCACACTTTTCTTACCTCCAGTCCATTTCTCAAAAGAAACAATTTCTTTAAGATTATTGGTTGGAGCTTGTTGAGATTGTACATTGAAGTCGCAACAACTTCTCCCCATAAAGTGTGAGGCAACTTCTTCTCTTTTAGCATGCTCCTTGTCACATCAAGCAAAGTTCTATTTCTTCTTTCAATAAGATCATTACGGTGAAGAGTGTATGGAGAAAAATCCCCATACTTAATTCCATTCTCCTCATAGAACGTCTTGAATTTTGTGAGTTTTATTCACCTCCATCATTAGTTCTGAGAACTTTCAGCTTCTGACCACTCTGTTTTTCAGTCTTTACCTCGAACTTCTAAAACTCAATAAACACTTCATGCTTAAACTTGATGATTTATACCAATTCCATCCCTATGAACTCATCCACAAAATACATAAAATACTTTTTCTCTCCAAGTGAAGGCACTACAAATGGTCAAAATACATTAGAATGAACTACTCCTAAAGCATGCTTTGCTCTAGGGTTACTTCTGAGACAAATGGAAATCTGGGTTGCTTGACTTTCATGCAATCTCACATAAATTCTCAGGATTTATAATCTTAGGAATGTCATGTACTATCCCCCTTAGAACTTAAATTCCCTAGGCTTCTAAATTTCAAATGCCCCAATCCTGTTGAGAATCAAGTGTGAGGAAGAAGTCCCACATTGGTTAAAAAAGGGAAGACTGAACACTATATAAGTGAGAGAACCCACACACATCAAATTAAGTTTTTAAGTGGATATGTGGTATATCTCTCACAGAGGTGTGTCCCAAAGTATGCTCCCTCCTCAGAATTTCCCGTAATAGTGGTATCAGAGCCTATTTTTGAGATAGGGAACTGCTTACTTGTATCGAAACACTTCCCATAGGTAGTGAGTAGAAGAATGATGATACAAGTGTACATGGAAGAGATAGATTTCACATGATGGAGAGCATTGTGAGTCACACTTGAGGTGGTGTGTTGAGAATCAAGTGTGAGGAAGAAGTCCCACATTGATTAGAAAAGGGAAGATTAAACACTATATAAGTCAGAGAACCCACAACATATCACCTTAAGGTTTTTGGTGGATATGTGGTGTATCTCTCACAAAGGTGTGTCCTAAAGTATGCCCCCTCCTCGGAATTTCACTTAACAAATATCTTATGCCACATCTCACTATCACCTTTAGCACCTTATACACTAAGGCATTTAGTTTCAATTGTCTCTACATTCCCCTTGAATATTCTATTGCGTCCCTATTGAGATTGCATAATCAAAT
The DNA here is from genome assembly GCA_021764765.1 of Vicia sativa. NCBI lineage: Eukaryota > Viridiplantae > Streptophyta > Magnoliopsida > Fabales > Fabaceae > Vicia > Vicia sativa. The sequence goes on from CM038796.1 coordinate 238,785,661, forward strand.
TTTGATTACAATCATACAACTTCAAGATTTTTTTTTCATGATAACTGATAAACATTTCTCAATGAGCTGACATACATTCATCAAATTGCTTTCCATCCTAGGAACATACCAAAATTCCTTGATCATAACAATTTTACCATTCTTCACTTTGACTTTAACATTTCACATACCTTCTGCATTAAGGTATTTATCATCAACACATTTGATCTTTTTCCTCTTTCTGGTGTCAAAATCAATCAGCCATTATTTGTTTCCAATTAAGTGATTTGAGCAGTTAGTGCCCATATATCACTAATCTACCAAATATCCACCATCTCAATCATAAGCCATCAATAGCACGGGTTCATCATCAGAATTGTGACACCCCGAAAATAATTCGATAATTAAATAATTATGATTTTTAATTATTAAATTAATTGAGAACATAATTTATTAATATATTGAATTATTGAGATTAATTATGGATTTAATTGAGGTGTGAGGAGTAAATTTATTTTTTTATTTATGTTAAAAGGAATAAAAGGAATAAAATAAGAAAAGAAGGAAAAATAGAGTCATTTTTGGAGAAAACAAGATACGTGAATTGAGAAGAGGAGAAAAGAAGGAAGAAAACCTAGAAGTGTCAGAAGTCGAAGAACCCACAAGGTAAGGGGTGATTTCGATTGATTATTTCCTATTATAGGTTTTGATTTTGATACTATAGATCATAGCATGTTAGGAAACCTTAGTTTGGGAATTTCTAGGTTTCCATGGATGTATACCTAATTGTGTCAGATGATGTCAGATTGTGTCAGATTATGGATTGAAAACAATTAGGGTGTCAGTAGATGAAAAGAAATTATGAAAATATGTTGTTTGATGTGATAATGGTGCAAATTGGATATGTTTTGGTGTTTTCCATGTTGGGATTCGTATGGGTAAGTTTGAGTTTGATGGGGAATGAAAGAATGCTGTCAAAAGTGCAGGAAATGACTTTATAACACGTGGGAACCGGTTCCCAGTGGGGAGGAACCGGGTTCCACATTGAAAAACTGTGAAAACCTGGAAAAATGCACTCAGGAACTGGTTCCTGTATGGGTAGGAACCGGGTTCCCATACATTTTTCCAGAAGCGTGTTTTTGAACTTCAGCAGGAACCGGTTCCTGTATATGTAGGAACCGGGTTCTGCCTTATTTTTTTTGAAAAATGTCAAACTTTGGAAATTCATAACTTTCAAATCGTAAGTCCGTTTGGAGCGCCGTTTTGGACGTTATTTCCTAAATTTAAAGCTCTATTTTATGAAATGAAAACATTTTCCAAAACTTGAAATTTATTTTGAAAACGAGCCAAATTCTGGGATAGGTGACTTTTGACTAATGTATATGGTTGTGTATGTAGCAGAGATCCTGTGTTTATGGAGATACTGGTATTGTGTGGATGTAAAGCATGTTTATGCGGCTGTTATTTGTATGCATGATTGGTTGAAATATCATGTTGATTGGTTGATTCAGTTATGTTAAATTGATGTATTACATAGACTAATTGATGTTGCATGCTAGTGATGTGCGTGCATATGCATTGTTTTGGTGAAGTTAATTCCCATTGTGCGGAATTTGACTTGGATTACCGATAACCGATACCCGAGTGAGGATGGGTGGTTAGGTTGGATTCGTGTCCGGGTGGTTATGGACGAATCGATGGTACTGTATCCGGTTGACGATGGATCGTGTTGGGTGACTTGTCACGTGTCGGTACCGCATGCATTCGAGTTTGCAGGATTGTAACATGTTAGGATGTCTTCCAGTGTTGCAATTCTTTTGTTGTATATTGATTATGCATGATGACTTATATGAATGTGGTTGTGTGTTGAATTCTGAGTTGTGTTAAGTGGGTGAAATGATATGCTTGTAATATATATTGTTAAATGAGAAGCTTATAATATGTTTTAATTATGAGAAGTCTCACCCTTACTTTACCATTTCAGATTAACGTTACAAGCTAAGGAGTTGGTGAGGAAGGCTCTAGAGCTTATCTTTTAAGTCCGCGTGTCGGTGTCATGCTCGATTAGATTGTAACAAATTTAGTTATAGTTTAATTGTTTATTTGTTTATTTGGGATTCTTTGAGAACCATGATGGTTTATTAAATTTTGGTTTTGGTATTTTTGTAAGACATGGTCTTAAATTGATTGAATTATTTGGATAATGATCCTCAGCATGGCTCTGTTTGAATGAAGTTTTATTTTATCTATTAATTGTGACATCCCTCAATTGCCGTGTTAACTCGATTAAAGTTGATTTTGATATTAATTTAATTAATATATTCGGGTATTTAGATGGGGTGTTACAATAGTGGTATCGAGCATAGTTGGTCTTGTCTTGTGTCGTTATCCCTTTTATTATGCGATGTGTTATGCGATGTAGATTGTTGTAATGTTACGAACAATGGTTGGAAGAGGTAATGAAGGAATGATGATGCTATTGAGGCTTTGGGAATGTTGGAAGTACTCGAGGGAACCAACGGCTTGTTGCCGACCGACAATGGGGAATTTTCGAGGAATAATCCTCCATTGTTCAAGGGTGCACATGATCCAAAGGTGCTCGAGTGGTTGAAGGAGATCGAGAGGATCTTCGTGATTTGATCGAGGGGTGAAGGTGAGATATGGAACTCACATGTTGCGAAGAATGATGGTGGGTTGCTACCAGCGAATCGAAGAAGATGGCGTTGCATTGAATTGGTTTTCGACGAGGACACGCATCGTAAGAAGGAGATTGAGTTTCGGAACTCAATTGTAACAACGTGCGAACTATTTACTCGAACTTATGCTCAACCCCGACGCGATGGGAATTTTCCAAATGTATCAAGTTTGAGAATGGTCTTCGTGATGAGATTAAGCAGTATTCGGTATCGTATCCGAATATTTTCTGATCTGGTTGACTGCAGTAGGATTCTAGAGGAGGATCTTGCTAACACAAAGTCGAATGCTCGAGGGTATGTTGATAGGAAAGGTAAGCAACAGATGGATCGTGGTAAGCCTTATGATAGGAGTAACCAGAGATCCGGTGGTTGGAAGAAGTCTAGTGGAGGAGATTCTAGTTCTTCCGTTAAGTGCTACAAGTGTGGTGAGACAGGACATCGCATGGTGGACTGTAAGAGTAATGATAAGAAATGTTTCAAGTGTGGGAAACATGGCCATGTGGCCAACGACTGCAGAGTGAGAGTGATGACTTGTTACAACTGTGGTGAAGAGGGTCATACTCGTCCTCAGTGCACAAAGCCCAAGAAAGAGCAAGCTGGTGGTAAAGTGTTTGCATTGTCTGGATCAGAGACTAAACCAAATGATCGGCTGATTAAAGGTACATGTTTTATTAATGGCATACCTTTGATTGCGATTATTGATACTGGAGCTACGCATTCTTTTATTGCGTTAGATTGTGCTAAGAGATTGAATTTGGAAATTTCTAATATGGATGGAAGTATGGTTATTGATACTCCTGCGTATGGTTCAGTGACTACTTCATATGTTTGTAGGAATTGTCCTGTTGTGATTTTTGATAGAGGTTTCGGTATGGATTTAGTGTGCCTACCGCTAGAACAACTCGATATCATCCTTGGAATGAAATGGTTGGAATTCAACCAGGTTCATATCAACTGTTTTGAGAAGACAGTCATTTTTCCTGAAGAGGTTAAGATCGAAAGTGAGATTATGTCGAAGCGGATGAACCTAGCGTGAAGGATGGTCTTGGTGTTTATGTTGTATTCCGCGAAGCGGAGGAAAAGCAAAGGTGATGGATTTCAGAGTGAATGAATTTCAGGTGTTTAGAAGGCGTTAGTGAATGCCACCAGAGAGGTAGAATTTACTATAGATCCGATTCCGGAACTAGTCCGGTGTCGATGGCGCCTTATCGCATCGGCATCTGAATGCTTAGAGGAATTGCTTGAGAAGAAGTTTATTCGTCCGAGTGTTTCACCGTGCTCCGTGTTATTGGTTAAGAAGAAGGAAGGTTCAATGAGATTATGTGTTGACTACCGACAGTTGAATAAAGTTACAATCAAGAATCAGTATCCCTTGCCGAGGATTGATGATTTGATGGATCAACTCGTTGGAGCTTGTGTATTTAGTAAGATTGATCTAAGATTTGGATATCATCAGATTCGTGTGAAGTCGGAGGATATTCAGAAAACTGCATTTAGAACGAGGTATGGGCATTATGAATATTCTGTTATGCCGTTTGAAGTTACTAATGCACCTGGTGTTTTCATGGAGTATATGAACAGGATATTTCATCCGTATCTCGATAAGTTCGTAGTGGTGTTCATCGATGATATTCTAATTTATTCGAAAAGCATTGAGGAGCATGCAGAACATCTCAGAGTTGTGTTGGAATTATTGAAAGAGAAGAAGCTTTATGCGAAGTTGTCCAAGTGTGAATTCTGGTTAGATGAAGTGATTTTTCTTGGTCATGTAATTTCCAAGAATGGAATTCCCCTGGAGGTAAGGCGGTGTCTCGAAAGCGCCGAAGAATGCTTCCGAGATCCGTAGTTCTTGCAGGTTATTACCAAAAATTGAAGGATTTTCTAGACTAGCGCCGTTGACTAAGTTGACCGGAAGGGTCAAATATTTGTTTGGGATGTTGAATGTGAAAAGGATTTCAAGAGTCAAGAGGAGGTTGACAAGTGCCGATCTTGATTTTGCCAGATCCGACTAAGTCTTTTGTGGTGTATTGACGCATCATTAATGGTATTAGGTGTTGTGTTGATGCAAGATAAGCTTGTGGCTTATACGAGAAAAAGTACATGAAAGGAATTATCCGACTCATGATTTGGAGCATAAAACTATGGAGACATTATTTATATGGTTCTAGGTTTGAGATATTCATGATCATAAGAGTCAAGTATCTCTTTGATCGAAGGAGTTGAACATGAGGCAGAAGATGGTTAGAATTCTTAAAGGATTACGATTTGAATTACCATCCAAAGCAAATTGCAGATGCTTTGAGTAGGAAGTCCTTGCATATGTCGATGCTAATGGTTCGTGAGTTAGATTTGGCTGAGCAGTTCAGAGATCTAAGTTTGGTTTGTGAAACTACTCCGGATAGTGTGAAATTGGGTATGTTGAAACTGACTAGTGGTATTCTGGAAGAGATTAGAAATGGACAAAAATCTGATGTTGGTTTAGTTGATAAGTTGACATTGATCAACCAAGGTCAAGGAGGCGAGTTCCGAATTGACGAGAATGGAGTTATGAGGTTTGGTGATCGGGCGTGTGTTCCGAAGAGTATTTTAGAAGAAGGACATCGTAGCGGGTTGAGTATTCATCCCGGTGCTACTAAAATGTACCATGATTTGAAGAAGTTGTTTTGGTGGCCTGGAATGAAAAAGGAAATTGCTGAGTTTGTGTATGCTTGTTTGCTTTGTCAGAAGTCGAAAATCGAGCATCAGAAACCGTCAGGATTGATGGAGCCGTTATTTGTTCCAGAATGGAAGTGGGATGGAATCTCAATGGATTTTGTGTCTGGGTTGCCAAGGACGGCTAAGAATTGTGATTCTATCTGATTGTGGATAGGTTCGCTCACTTCATTCCGATAAGAATGGATTATCCGATGAAGAGAATTGTCGAGAAGGTTGTGAGTTTGCACGGTATACCTTCTAGTATTGTGTCGGATCGAGATCCGAGGTTTACATCTAAGTTCTGGACGGGATTGCAAGAAGCGTTGGGTACTAAGTTGCGTTTAAGTTCCACTTATCATCCACAGCATGGGTCAGACGGAAAGAAACGATCGTTGAAAGATTTCTTGAGAGAGAAGGTGGAGCTTGGGATAGTTATCCGCCATTGATTGAGTTTACCTACAACAATAGCTTTCACTCGAGTATTGGTATGGCTCCGTTTGAGGCATTGTATGGTAGGAGGTGTCGGACACCATTGTGTTGGTATGAATCTGGAGAGAGTGCGGTGATTGGACCGGAGATTGTTCCGAAAAGATTTAGATGATTCAGAGAAGATGAGGACTTCTCGTCGTTTATCATGATAAGAGGAGGAAAGATCTCGAGTTTAGTGAAGGAGAGCATGTTTTTATGCGAGTTACCCGATGATTGGTCGAGAAGTCAAAGAAAGTTTACCCACCAAGAGATTACAGATTGCCACCGCCGTCACTTGCAAATTTGCATGATGTTTTCATGTGTCCATGTTGATCTCTCATGAAAGGGTAGATGATATCCAGTCCAGAGAATTCGTGAAGCAGGCAATTGAGGAAAGAGGCAAAGAGATTGCATTGGTAAGAGTGGCTTGGGAGGACCACCGATGGAAATGTCACTTGGGACCGGAGAGTCGGATGAAGGACTCCTATCCCGAATTATTCGGGTATGTTTTCGAGGACGAAAACTCTTTAAGAGTTGTGACACCCGAAAATAATTCGATAATTAAATAATTATGATTTTAATTATTAAATTAATTGAGAACATAATTTATTAATATATTGAATTATTGAGATTAATTATGGATTTAATTGAGGTGTGAGGAGTAAATTTATTTTTTTATTTATGTTAAAAGGAATAAAATAAGGAAAGAAGGAAAAATAGAGTCATTTTTGGAGAAAACAAGATACGTGAATTGAGAAGAGGAGAAAAGAAGGAAGAAAACCTAGAAGTGTCAAAAGAACCCACAAGGTAAGGGGTGATTTCGATTGATTATTTCCTATTATAGGTTTTGATTTTGATACTATAGATCATAGCATGTTAGGAAACCTTAGTTTGGGAATTTCTAGGTTTCCATGGATGTATACCTAATTGTGTCAGATGATGTCAGATTGTGTCAGATTATGGATTGAAAACAATTAGGGTGTCAGTAGATGAAAAGAAATTATGAAAATATGTTGTTTGATGTGATAATGGTGCAAATTGGATATGTTTTGGTGTTTTCCATGTTGGGATTCGTATGGGTAAGTTTGAGTTTGATGGGGAATGAAAGAATGCTGTCAAAAGTGCAGGAAATGACTTTATAACACGTGGGAACCGGTTCCCAGTGGGGAGGAACCGGGTTCCACATTGAAAAAAAAACTCGAAAATGCACTCGAACGGTTCTGTATGGGTAGGAACCGGTTCCATACATTTTCGAGCGTGTTTTTGAACTTCAGGAACGGTTCCTATATGTAGGAACCGGTTACGCTTATTTTTTGAAAATGTCAAACTTTGGAAATTCATAACTTTCAAACCGTAAGTCCGTTTGGAGCGCCGTTTTAGACGTTATTTCCTAAATTTAAAGCTCTATTTTATGAAATGAAAATATTTTCCAAAACTTGAAATTTATTTTGAAAACGAGCCAAATTCTGGGATAGGTGACTTTTGACTAATGTATATGGATGTGTATGTAGCAGAGATCCTGTGTTTATGGAGATACTGGTATTGTGTGGATGTAAAGCATGTTTATGCGGCTGTTATTTGTATGCATGATTGGTTGAAATATCATGTTGATTGGTTGATTCAGTTATGTTAAATTGATGTATTACATAGACTGATTGATGTTGCATGCTAGTGATGTGCGTGCATATGCATTGTTTTGGTGAAGTTAATTCCCATTGTGCGGAATTTGACTTGGATTGCCGATAACCGATACAGTGAGGATGGGTGGTTAGGTTGGATTCGTGTCCGGTGGTTATGGACGAATCGATGGTACCGTATCCGGTTGACAATGGATCGGTGTTGGGTGACTTAGTCACGTGTCGATCGCATGCATTCGAGTGCATTTGTGTTTGCAGGATTGTAACATGTTAGGATGTCTTCGATGTTGCAATTCTTTTGTTGTATATTGATTATGCATGATGACTTATATGAATGTGGTTGTGTGTTGAATTCTGAGTTGTGTTAAGTGGGTGAAATGATATGCTTGTAATATATATTGTTAAATGAGAAGCTTATAATATATTTTAATTATGAGAAGTCTCACCCTTACTTTACCATTTCAGATTAACGTTACAAGCTAAGGAGTTGGTGAGGAAGGCTCTAGAGCTTATCTTTTAAGTCCGCGTGTCAGTGTCATGCTCTGATTAGATTGTAACACTGGGGAACGTTTAGTTAAGAGAATTGTTATCGTTTAATTGTTTATTTGTTTATTTGGGATTCTTTGAGTACCATGATGGTTTATTAAATTTTGGTTTTGGTATTTCCGCTGTGTAAGACATGGTCTTAAATTGATTGAATTATTTGGATAATGATCCTCAGTGTAGCATGGCTATTGTTTGAATGAAGTTTTATTTTATCTATTAATTGTGACATCCCTCAATTTCCGTGTTAACTCTGATTAAAGTTGATTTTGATATTAATTTAATTAATATATTCGGGGTATTTAGATGGGGTGTTACAAGAATCACCTATGGCTATGTTTGTTTCTTCTGACTTCTTTTCCTTGTTTGACCAACAATATTTCGCAAAGTGACCAAACATATTATAATTGTAACACAAAACCTTTCTCTTGTCAAGAATCTCTTTTCCCTTCTAATGTTTATTCTCATTAGAATTGGAGGCTTCTAACTTCTGTGAACCACCATTTCTCTTATTGTCTTTTGACCAAGAATGCTTCTGACTTTTCTTAACAGAAGACGCCTTCATAATCTGCTCTACTTCTCTTTTAGAGGTTCTCTCATTCAGACTCAACTCTTACACATCTGGATTACATTGTAGCTCTTGAATTCTCATGGTCTAGAGGTTCTTAGAATGTTCAATTTCTACAACAATATAATCAAACTGAAGAGTAAGAGATCTCAATACCTTCTCAATGGTTACTTGTTTAGAAAGAGTTTCTTCACAAGATTTCATCTCATTTGTGATCAAAATCAATCTAGAGATGTAATCAGGTACCGTTTGATTGTTCTTCATGTTGTGATTCTCGTACTTCTTCCGTAGAGACTGGAGCTTAACCTTTTTCATTGACGCATCATTTTTGTAGCATCATGTTAGTACTTCCCACACAAACTTCACTGTTATTGAATCAACGGTTTTCTCAAACATATTCACATCCACACACTGATGGATATAGAACAACACTTTCTTATCTTTCTTTCTCGTACCTCTTTGTGTAATTCTTTGTTCCTCTATCGCATTTGCTGCAATGGGAACGTAACCGTTGGTGACGAGATCGAGAATGTCTTAAGCACATAACAAAACACACATTTAAATCATCCATCGATTCTAATCCTTTCCATCAAACATCGAAAGCTTAGTATTCAAATTGTTTATGTCATTCTTCTTCATTATTATGTACTAAAACTCAAACAAATCTCACCAAAATACTTGTGTTTCCCGATTCCACAAAATCAAGAAATGTAATTTTGTTAAGATTCTGATCGTGAATTTAATGTGAATTCAAGCCATACTCTAGTACCATTTGTGTACCTTGAATGAAAATGAAACAGGTTTTCGTAACTAGATGCTTAGAATCACAAGACGGTTCTCATGTTCGTGTCAAAACGAATATTCATTAATTCGTGTTTTGATCACTACCAATCCAAAAGAAATTAACATCGGTTTCTCACAGTTCTCCCCATATTGGAAATAAAGTAAGTCATATCCCATCATTTCATTCTTATCCAACTATTGATTTATAGTAATTTTGATCTGTTGTTGCACATGATTGTTGCGCCAACCAATGGTATCAAAGTGTGGCTTGAATTCACGAAACAAAATTGAATTTCATGATTTTGCAGGATTGGAAAACACGAGTGTTTGGTGATATGTGTTTGACTTTCAGTGCACAAGATTGAAGATGAATGACATAAGTAGCTTGAATACAAAGCTTTTTATGTTTGATGGAAGGAATTGAAGCTTTTTATGTTTGATGGAAGGAATTGGAACCGTTTGATGATTTAAATACATGTGTTGTTCGATGCTCAAGATATGCATGATCTTGTTACCAAAGGTTATGTTACAATTACAACAGATGCGGCGAAGGAATAGAGAAACACCCAAAGAGATACGATAAAGAAAGATCAAAAGGTGTTGGTCTACATCCATCAATGTGTAGATGCATTCATGGTTGAGAAAATCATTGATTCAATGATGGAGAAGGCTTCATGGTGTCATACCCCAATTTTTGACCTAATATACCATTTAATGTCATTCACATTTGCATCATTGCATCACTAACAATTGCATCATGTGTGTGCTTGCAAAATTAGGGTTTTATCAAATTTTCATCTGTTCAAGATGTGATCAAATTAGGGTTTGAGTTTCCACTCACCTCAATTGATCTATATTCATCAATCATCAACATTTGATCTTCGAATTCCCATCATTTCCTCAAGATCTATCTTGAATCGACCAATTAGGGTTTTGATCGAGGATGGTGTATCATTGACTTTTTGCTCAATGAATGACCTAATTTCTTGGAGATTGATCTTAAAATCATCAATGCAACATATTAACCTAATTTCTTGGTTCAAAGCATTCCAAATATCATGATTGATCATCAGAGAAAATCTGAATCATCTGATAAAAATTCAACTGTTTAAAAAAGTCAAACTTTGACTTTTGGTCAACTTTTTGAAATCCAATTTTTTTCAATCATGAAATAATTTCAAATTATCCATCGTGATCATGAAAAATCAAAATGTGTGAAAAAGTCAACAAAAAGTCAAGATTGAAATTTTTTCTAACAATTAGAAAAATTTTCAAGTGTTAAAAACGTGGTTTTTCATCACTTTCATGGCCATTTTTCACCTAGATCCATTTTGATTCAAAAAAAACTCAAAACATGAAAGTTGTAGATCTTGTTACAAGCTTTCCAAAATGTCCAAGAACTTGGAAAAACCTTTTGTGTAACTAGGGTTTTGGAATTGAAACATAAGGGTCCATAACCATGAATTATAAGCCATTTCTCCAAAATTTTCAAGTCATTTTTGCATTTTCTTCCTTCTAGAAGCCTTGTCATCAAATTAGATAGAACTTGAGATATAAATATCTGATGACTTGGATTATAGGAGGATAAGATCACTTGATTGTTTTTAACCATGGTTAAAGAAGTTAACCATGTGCATTTAATGCAAAATTTCCTTTCTTACCCTTTAAGGCAAGTTGTTAATTTTCAAGCCAACCTTTGCCCTTGCCATTCAGAATTCCTTGCCTATAAATAGAGGTCTCTACTTCACTCTCAAATCACACCAAAGCATCATAAACCAAACTTTCTTTCTTTCTTGTTTTTCAGGTTTCAAGTTTCTAAGTTGGAGAAATTGCAAAACTCCAAGCCTTGCAATTTCTGAGCAATCTTAGGCTTCAAACACTTTCTAAATATCATTAGAAAGTTGTTGGAATCCTCAAGCTAGCCCAAAAAGTAGCTAAACTCAGAAATCATATCCAAACTCCATAAACATGCAATTTTGAGCCATGAGTTGTCATCTTCAATTTCACTCGTGCTCTTCACTTTCCAATCATTCATACATCACCTATATACCATATAGAAGTGATCCATACCATAAAACCACTTCTGTAACTACAGATTCATCACCTCCATATTCAACTTGCTCAAGCTGCAGTTGGACTTGGTTAGGAAGTTCCAGAAGGCTTCAATCCAAGCTAAGCACATCCACACGTTCCTTGAGGTCCAGTGGAGCTATAATAATCATCAAAACGCAACTGGAAACACTCTAAGCAAGGATTCGATTTCTTCTCATTAGAGGTAAGTTGCTCAACTTTGAAATTTGTAATTTCCGCCTTCAAGTTTAAACGTTGCTTGGCCATCTTGTTTCTGCACCTACACTGGTCATAAGCCCTCAATCAATTTCACAAATCATAATCCATACATGATTTTATATTGATTTGTTAGAATTAGGGTTCATCTGAGTTCATGCTAAATTAATCATCTTAGGCTTAAAATAAATGAAATTAAACACCGCCATCATATTCTTGAGTTCAAAACGAGCAAGTTGGATGTTCATTGAGAAAGGAAGAATCCATTGATTGATGAAGTTTGGAGAAGATGATGATTGTACACGCTTTTTTCTTTTTCATTGATTTAGAGTCTCTAGAAGATTCTTCATCTTCTGACTCTAACTCTTCTTTAGAACTTTCAAGTTCTGACTCATCTTCAGAAGGAGAATCTCCTTGAGATTCTAACTCATCTTCTGATTCTTCTTCAGAAGTTTCATCTTCTGATTCTTCTTCAGAAGTTTCATCTTCTGATTCTTCTTCAGAAGTTTCATCTTCCGATTCTTCTTAAGAATTTTCATGTTCTAATACTTCTTCATAAGTTTCATCTTCTAATTCTTCTTCAGAAGTTTCAACTTCTGATTCTTATTCAAAAGTTTCATCTTTTGATTCTTCTTCAGAAGTTTCATCTTCTAATTCTTCTTCAGAAGTTTCATCTTCTGATTCTTCTTCATAAATTTTCATTTTCTGATTCTTCTTCATAAGTTTCATCTTCTGATTCTTCTTCATAAGTTTCATCTTCTGATTCTTCTTCATAAGTTTCAATTTCTGAATCTTCTTCAGACCCAGAATCACCTTCGGATTCTAACTTGTCTTCAGCTTCAGAGTCATCTTCTAACTCTATCTCTTCTTCCAAAACCTTCATTTTCCCACTATTATCTAACATTTACACAACTTGTTTTTAAATATAATTAAACCAAGGCGTGTAGATAACAAGTCACGCATGTGGCTTAGTGGTATTCCTTTTCACCTTTCAAAGTCAGGTCAAGGGTTCAAACCCTTCCAAGACCAAAACTTTATTTTTATCACTTGTTTTCTTAAGTTTTTTTAACAAACTTCAACATTTTAAAAAACCAATCAAAACTTCTCATTTGGAGATGATTTTTTGCACACTTGTCATTTAATATACCTATTTTATGATTATGTCAAAAAAATACAAAAAATATTTTCTTTTCGATATATTTTTATTAGGTTAAAAATGAGACGTTTTTGGTATTTTGAATACTTTTCAAAAATGCTTTCTTTCCGATTTTTAAACCTAATATTTTTCAAAATCTTTTGTGAATATCTTTCACTTTTCAAAATCATTTCAAAACTTTCAAAAATATTTTAATTCACTTACGCACCTCTTTTCCATGATCGATTCGATTAATCTTTGAAAATACAAACCGAACAAGGTTTTTTCTTCGAAATTCTTTCGAACTCAAAATCAAATATATCATGGGCATCCCTCACGGTGTAAGTCCCAACCCTTTTTATGTACATATTTATTTCCTTGTACATATCAACCCTTTTTATGTACATATTTGTTTCCTTATACATATCAACCCTTTTTATGTACATATTTATTTCCTTGTACATATCCACCCTTTTGTGTACATATTCAATTCCTTGTACATATTCAATCATATTTTCAAAAATTCAAGTATAATTAGCTTCTTCCGCTAATTTTTATTTGCTTGTTTATACACCGATTCCATTAGTTTTAAGAGGAGCATTATTCTCGGTGAAACTGCTCTTAAACCAATGGGCCTCCCTTAAGGTGTAAGTCCCAACTCCTTTGTATATATCCAAGTATACTAACTTATCCGCTTGTTTTAAACACTTGTTTATATTTTCACACATCATTTGTATATATTCAAGTTACACTTGCTTTAATTGCTTGTTTTATACACTTGTTTATATATTTCCTTCATAAAATCTTGTGAATGCGCACACACACACTTTGTTATATATACTTGTTCATATACTTGTTCATTTATAACACAACAACTAGTATAATAACTAGGTTCCCCATAGCCTCATCTTGGGATTTGTACAAGATAACTCATTTGTCGAGTTAGCCTCCCCTTGGGCTTCATACAAAAGAACTCCCCTGTTGAGTTACCCCCCTCTTGGGCTTCATACAAAAGAACTCCCTCGTTGAGTTTAGCCTTCTCTTGGGCATCAAACAATAAAGAGACCTAGAAATATCTTAACAGCCTCCTATTGGGCTTCCAATGCAAATAATCACCCACGCTAGAATAAAACCCTAAGAGTATGATTTCCCGGTGAAATCACTTTTGAATCCTAAGAGGATGGTTTCCCGGTGAAATCACTCTTAAAGCCAAGCCAGCCATACCCTATAGCTTCCTCTTGAGCTTCATACAAGGACCCTCGATGACCCTCAGAATGCCTCCTCTTGGGCTTACAATACAAGGACCCACAGGATTCTTAAAAGCATCCCCCTATCAATAATCAATTTCTCCTAGAGATTTAGACATGTATCATCTCTATGGAAGAACTATCTCATCTATAACATCACATATAAATCAAAAATTTTCTTCAAAACAAACACTTTTACAAACACTTTTTTCAAACAAAACATCTTTTCCTTGTAAGTGGCAACGCTTTTACACTCAAGCAAAACGCCCAATGCATACAATGAAAGATTCAAATATTTTTCAAACATCTTTCTTAACTTGTAAGTGGTAACGCTTGTACACTCAAGCAAAACACCCAATGCTTACAATGAAATATTTAATCAATCAACCTTTGAAAAATGTATGTGATGAAATATATTAGATACATTTTTCATTAAGATTACATTTGTCTTTGTCTCTTAATAACACCCTTTGCTTCCACTAGCATAAGTGAGAACTACGATTGCTCTGACTTTCTCAACCTCCCTTTGAGAATACGTAGGCACAAGGTCTCATCCTTGGCGAGCATACTTCTTTCTCCCTCAAACTAAATAAACCTTAGTTCCCTTAGATCCAAGCTACAAATGCTCTGATTCCCACTAGGGGATATGTATGCAGAGGATCCCAATGATCTTTGCGAGCATAATAATAACAAAACTTAGGACCCTGCCTAACCTAACTTTCTTAAAACCCAAAGGAGAAACTTTCCCAAAATAGAGTAGCAAATAAAACACACAAACATACAAAATATGCATAAAAAAGTTCCTATAGAAAACTATAGATATATAGGGTGCTAATACCTTCCCTTTATATAACCAACCCTCTTACCCTGGTCTCTCCCCAATGCGTTATGTCTAGTTCACGCTAGTCGCATTGTATATCATTATTTATTTAGGGTATTTCATCTTTCCCCTTTTCCATCTTATTTTCTTGTTTGGAAACAATAAAGCTTGATGCTCGCGACATCTTTTAAAACAAAAAAAAATCAAAAGAGTAAATCGTTTTGAGCTTGAGATTCGAATTCCGATTCCCTCGTTCGTCACTTTTTACCGTGAACACATGGGATATACTAACATGGTGCTACGACGGTGATGCGCCAGTGAAGAAGGTGAAACTTTAATTTCTGCGTAAGAAGATTGAGAATCTCAGGACAAAGAACAATGAGAATGTACCTGATTACGTTACTAGATTGATTTTGATCACAAATGATATGAAATAATTTGGAGAAACTATTTATGAACAAGTAATCTTTGAGAAGGTCTCGAGATCCCTTACTCCCCATTTTGATTACATTGTTGTTGCAATTGATCATTCTAAATATTTGAGAACCATGAAAATTGAAGAGCTGTAAAGTAATCTAGAGGCGCAAGAGTAGCGTATGAGTAAGAGAACCTTGGAAAAAGAGGTTGAGCAGTCTCTGAAATATTCTTTTGTCAGGAAGGACTAGAAGCATTCTTGGTCAAAATCCAAGAAGAGACATGGTGGTAGTTCTCATAAGTCATAAGTCTCCAATTCTGAAGAGAAGAAACATCAGAAGAGAAGGAAGAAGTTTGATAAGAAAAATGTCAAATGTTACTGTTGTAAGCAGTTTGAGCACTTTGCTAAAGATTTTTAGTTAAACAAGGAAATAAAATCAGAAGAAGCAAATATATCCATAAGAAATTCTTATGATGAACCTATTTTATTGATGGCTTTTGAATCTAATGGTAAGTATTTTGTAGATTAATGGTATATGGACACTGGATACTCAAATCACTTGACTGAAGATAAACAATGTCTGGTTGATTTTGACTTCATAAGGAGGACAAAGATCAGATGTGATGATGATAAGTACCTTAATGAATAAGGTATAGTAAATGTCAAAGTCAGAGTAAGAAATGGAATAATAGTTCTTATAAAATATGTTTGGTATGTCCTGGAAGAAAGAGTAATTTGATGAATGTAGACCAGCTCATTGAGAAAAGTTTCTTATAGAACATATAATGTGAATGTAGAAACAAATGAAACTAAATGCCTTAGTGCAGAAAGCACTAAGGGTGATAGTGAGTTATGGCACAAGAGATTGGAGCATCTGAAATTCAGGAGCTTAGGGCATATGAGTTCTAATAAGTTGGTACTTGGTAATCCGAAGATTGTGAAACCTAAGAAGTCATATGAGATATGCATGAAAGTCAAGAAACCAAGATTGACAATTACGTCATAAGTAGCCCTAAGAATAAAGCATGCTTTAGGAGTAGTGCATTCTGATGTATGTGGATCGTTTCCAACACCTTCACTTGAAGGAAACAGGTACTTTGTATCGTTTGTGGATGAGTTCTCAAGGATGGCATGTGTATCACTCATCAAGTTTAAACATGAGTTGTTTTTCGAGTTTTAGAAGTTCATGGTGAAGGCTAAAAAACAAAGTGGTCATAAGTCGGAAGTTCTTAAAACGGATGGTGAAGGTGAGTACAACTCTATAGAGTTTCAGAAGTTATGTGAGGAGAATGGGATTGATCATGAATTTTATGCTCTATACACTCCTCAGAATAACGGTCTTGTTGAAAGAATAAATAGAACTTTGATTGATATGACAAGGAGCATGCTGAAAGAGAAGAAGTTGTCTCATATCTTGTGGGAGAAGTTGTTACCACTCCAGCGTATGTGCTAAACAGATGTCCAACGAAGAAAATGAAAGAAATTATTCCTTTTGAGAAGTGGACTAGAGATAAGCAAAGTGTAATTCATTTTAGGGTATTTGGTTATGTGTGTTACAAACATGTTCCAAAAGTTAATAGAAATAAATTAGATGGTACAAGCGAAGTAATGTAACTGATTGGGTACCACAGTCTATGCGCGTACAAGCTTTATTATCCCACCACTAATAAAGTTAAAGTTAGCAGAGATGTTATTGTGAATGAGTCATAAGAGTGAGATTGAAGTAAATCTAAATCCAACTCTGGTGTAGAACCAACACTAGAGATAAATTTTGAAGAGAGTTCATAATCTCAACATTCTAAAGTTAAGTTAGAGTCAGAAGGAGACTCTAAAGACGACCCAGAGTCAGGAGATGATTCTGACATTGATGGTGCTTCTGATTTTGATGATGATCTAGAATCTGATGGTCAAGACTCTGGAGGTCATGTTTCTGGAGGCTGTGTTTCTAGAGGTGGTGAAACTTCTGGAGGTGGTCAAGCATCTGATATTATTTCAGAAGCAGAAGTAGATTTTGAACAAGTTCAGAGGCCACAAAAAGTCAGACAAATACCAAGAAGATTTGTAGAGTTTGACATGTTGCAAGATACTGAAGTAGACACTGAGGGATAAGTCGTTCAATGTGCCATATTAGTAGATTCTGAACCAACTAGTATTAAAGAGGCTCTCAAGAATAAAGTTCTTTTGAAGGCCATTGAAGAAAAATTTGAGGCCGTAGAAAGAAACAAGACTTGGTAGTTGACTGATCTTCTAGAGGAGAAGAAAATTGTCAACTTCATATGGGTTTTCATGGTGAAATTAAATCAAGATGGATCAATTGTCAAACACAAACCAAGGTTAGTAGCAAAAAGATTTCTACAGAAACCTGAGTTAGATTACTTTGAAGTGTTTGCACCTGTAACTAGACATGAAATAATCAGATCAATGATTGACATAATTGCTAATAGAAATTGGGATCTGGATATAATTGATATAATTGCTAACTTGGAGTTGTTCAGAAGAGATAGTCAAGTTCAAGAAGATGTTGATGAATGAGTTTTAGATGATTGATATGGGAAATATGGTATATTTTCTACGGATGAAGATTTTGTACTATGAGTAGGGTATCATTTTGCATCATCTTAACTATGAACTTGAGCTTCTGAAGAGATTTTAGGTAATAAGTTGCAAGAATGCAATCGCACCTGCCAAAATGAATCACAAGTTGGATTATGATGATGAGAGTGATGATGTAGATGCTACAATTTTCAAATAGTTGGTTAGCTCATTGAGTTATATGTGTAACACTAGACCTAAAATTTGTTATGTGGTTGAAATGATTAGTATGTTTATGGATAAACCGAAGTGGTCACATTACCAAGATGATGTCTGAACATTGAGGTACATTAAAGGGACTCTGAATTATGGAGTATTGTTCTTTTCTGGTGTTAAATCTAACTCAGAGTTGATATGTCATTCAAAATCTAATTGGTGTGGAGATAGAGTTGACATCTTGATATTTTTTCAAGTATTTGGGAAGTCCCATTTCTTGGTGCGTCAGGAAGCAACTTGTGGTTGCATTGTCAACTTGTGAAGTTGAATATATTCCAGGTGCTTTGTCTACATGTCAAGTTGTTTGAATGATAAATTTTTGTAAGATCCGAAGATCAAGGTGAGCAAGTATGTGAAGTTGGTGATTGACAACAAATCAGCTATAAGCCTTGCCAAGACTATTGTGGCATGGGAGAAGCAAACACATTGGCATGGAGTTCTATTTTCTGAGAAGTCAAGTCCAGAATGGAGTCGTAGAAGTTGCTCATTGTAGCACTCAGAAGCAACTTGCAGATGTTCGGACTAAGGTTGTGAAGACTAAACACTTTATCCGTTTGAGGAATGGACTTGGTGTTGTAGAAGTTTGTTAGCTGAATATGAATTAATGGATGTTGTTAGAAGTAATTCATATGCATAAGTATTTGTGTTAGTCAGAAGTAGAAGCTTCTAAGGTTGCGTCCCAGAAGTATATATAACTTTTGGGGTTCTAGTTTGTTTTGTTAGCTTAACTATTAAGCATACTTTTGTTAGGGTCTGTGTGACAGTTTTTTTTATGTATTTAAACAAGTTTGTAATTAGGATTTTGTAGTAGAGAGTAAATTGTGAATTGAATATTTCTTTCTCAACAAGTTTGTTGTAGCCGTCTCTCTCTCTCTCTCTCTCTCACACACACACACACACACACACACACACACACACACACACACTCAATCTTGAACACCAATAAATAGTATCACGAGCCATTGTTTCGAGAAATAGATCGTCTCACTTGTATCAAAATTGACTCCACATGATCATAGGTAAGTGTCTCGGATGTGGGTAAGAGTCTCCCATTGAAAAGTGGCGGTACAAGTGTATGTAAAAGAAAAAACTTCCACCTGAGGGAAAGCATTGTGTATAACACTTAAGGGGGAGTGTTTAGAATCTTATGTGAGGAAATAGTCTCACATTGGATAGGAATGTAGTGAGTTGAGCATTTATAAGTGGGATAACTCACTCAACTATCAACTTAAGGTTTTGGGTGAATATGTGGTGTGCCTCTCATAAAAGTGTGTTGTTCAAATGAAAAAGTCACATAAAGTAGAATGCTCCTCGCTTGACCCCCACTTATTGCGCTAATAGATTGGGGGGATTATTTAGTGGATAGATTGAATGTTTTTTTTAATAAATCCATTTGCCACTCCTACCAATCAACTTGTCAATGACTTGTTGTATATGTTTCAAACATTTAAGCCTAACATTAGAAGAAATAAAACTTAAAAACGTGTTTTATAAATAGTGAAAAGTTCTCAATTTACACGGTTTTGTAACCCTAAAGATTTGGGACCAAAAGCGGTTAACAATAACCATTGAATACGCATTTTTTTTTGGGTTGGGTTAAAAGCACAAAATGTATTTGCGCCATCACCATCTTCAAATAAGGTATTTTCTACGGTAGCGCCACGAATAACGCATAGTAGGGTAGCACCAATACACCAGCAACTCCCATCATATGAAAAGACTTTAATGTCCAATTATGAAACCCTTGGAAAAAGGTATATGGTTTACCGTGTTAGGTATCACCACTATGACTTTCAATTTAAATGGTTTCAATTTTAACGAATTTATAGTTGATAGTCAAGCTCGTGTAATTAATACCCAGGTTGATATTATTAACCTTGCTAACCTTGGTATGGAAGTTATGCATTAACGTGATGCTCATAATTTCCCTCTAGACCTAGCTGTGGTTGAGGCTCCATCTATAAGTGGATAACAATTTGATTTAAGGATACGAGTTTTTGAAAGTAAAGGAGTAATATCAATATTGTGGATATTACACCTTGGTCAAGAAGTTAGTAGTGAAATATCGAATCAACTTGTCGGTCTAATGGTATATCTAAGTTTAGAGGACAAAAACAAAAATTTGTATATGTTTATCAATTCTCCAGGCGGAAAGGTTCTATCTGAAATGACAATTTTTGATACTATGCAAGTTGTAGAAGCAGAAGTACATAAAGTATACGTAGGATTAACTGATTCAAAGGGATCTCTTCTTTTGGTAGGAGGAGAAGGTAGGACGAGAAGTATTGAACTAGACTCAACTCAAATTCAAACTGCTCAGTGCTCATGTTGGAAAACTTTCAATTTTCAAGTCAAATTCAATCATTAAATTGTTTTACTCTCAATATCTGAATTTTTTATACAAATGCATGGTATGGTGAGCAAGGAAAAAAATAGGCTTAATTACAATAGAGAGATTTGATCTAGAGATTGAACACTTCCCAAAAAAATGAATTTCAACAATTGAACTTGACGAAATACAAAAGTATACATAATCTGTAAAGAGATAGACATTTGGATTACAATGATGGTTGAAAGTTCCATAGATTGGAACCTAAATCTACTAACTAGCAAAAAAAAAAAGTTATTCGACCAAAATTGAATAAGCATATTCAAGTAAACGTTTATGTATACATGAATGAAAATTTATAACTAATTTATGACTTTTTTCCCTTTCTTGTTGAACTCCAAGCACCTATTTGCAGTGCAAGAGCAGAACAAAACTAATGAAAGAATGATAATTTTAATTGAAAACCAAATTATGGCAGGTTTTGTCACAAGGGTAAGCACACCCTATAGCTTGAATATTGACTCGGTCGAAAAACCAGTTCCCGACAGAATCCGCGATCCCCTGCTTGCATAATATAGCTTGATCAAAATTACTATAAATCAATAGTTGGAAAAGAATACAATGATCGGATGAGACTTACTTTATTTCCAATATGAGGAGATCCGCGAGCAAACCATGTATCCTGTCTTTCAGATTGGCAGTGAGCGAAACACGAATTAATGAATAGTCCGTTTTGGCGCGACCATGAGAATCGTCTTGTAACTCTAAGCATCTGGTTACGAAAACCTGTTTCATTTTCATTCGAGGTTCATGATGTCATTGCCGAAAATTAGTTGTAAGTAGTAACCAAACTAAGAAGAATAACTGACATAAACTCAAAATAGCTACTACTCTTTGAAACTTGTGATGTATTGATTACCTTGTAGATATTGTATCTGCGGTGAACTGCAGCGTGCGTAGTTTTTTCTGCAATCAAACCAATTCCAACGATAGTCAGCAGACGGTGGAGCTAGACTAGCTTGAATCTGTCGGAAAATTGAAGCAATCACAAATAGTTAAGGAAATGATGATTAGACCTTTGAAAATATTCTCAAAGAAGAGTCCTTTGGTAACACATAATGATCTTAAGTTAGAATCAACTAAGCATAAGTTATAACATGATTATTTTATGATGACCACCAGGGCATGCAAGGCAGACTACTGCAAAGAAGTTAAAATTTGTCACAGTTAAACTGTAAGGTAAATAGTTGAAAAAACTTACTTGCCAAGTATCATAAGCTGCATTGAGAAGAAATAGCGGGGTCCTAACACTTGCGATTAAACGCTGAGGGAAAAAGCACTGAAAATGCAATATAAAAACAGTTATGTAAAGTTATTATTAGATTTTCACATTCTATAATGTTAGTATACTAGTACTAGTTATGTGATTTTACAATTTCAAATGAATGAAATAATAGTTACCAGAATTGGATTGAGGCGACTGGTACAACTCCTTGGAAGGCTCTTATGCACACCCTGTAAGGTGACTACACTTCCAAACAAATTCCTTAAACTACGACGGCCGGCTACGTCAATGCTGAAATACCAAACAATTATTACATCATCAAATAAGAACCTAGATATAGATCAGATCCCGCGAATAATAATGGATTATAATTGAAAGTTCGTTAGTTAATGTTTACGAGTCAAGGAATAATCCAGCATCACTAAAGCACTTTACTCTAGTAGTTCTTGGAAACAATTCCCGGAACTCATCGCAATGTAGTATAGCCGATAAACCTCCCGCAGAACATCCGGATAGAAGAGCCTAAAAACGAAAAGAAAAATGTGTCAAGCAGATTTCAAGAAGGTAATTATTTTTCCTTGGAATTTTCAGAGGCGAACCTGTTTGGCATATCGCATTCCTTTCGACTTTAAATCTTCCATTGCAGCTTGCCAAATCCGCTGCCCTCTAAAATACAAGCCTGCTGCCTATGCAAAGAAGATGAGTTTTAAATCTGAGGTCCAGAGTTTGAATCCTACGAACTTATATAACAAACAAAGTGAGTTTTACCTCATTTTGACTGTCCCCGCTAAATGACGCGCCATCACAATAACGAATTTTTACTCTATTCCAATTGTAAAAATCTGCATACATATTCATTCATCCAAATGAAAGGTGTTATTTACAATGTAGTTAATAATGAAAACAATAGTGATGTTGATGAGTCTAAGATTTATAACCTGGATTTTCCTCAGCTTTGTTGCTCAATATTCCGATAAACGGTATCTGTTTTTCCATAAAATAGGATGAACCGTGACGCGTTTTCTTACTGTAAAGACAATTTCTGATAGTTCCACACCAGCCTCCTCCCTGTCACCAAAATAAATGTAATCTTATATCTCTAATGTCCTGCCTTAGATGAACTTAGAACAATCACATACCTCTAGATGTATCAACCAACTGTTCGATCCTGAACCGTATCCCCGATGCAAGTGGTAAGCCGGTGAAGATCCATCCAGACAAACTACAAAAAAGAATACAAATCACATTGATCAATTATCTAATAGCTTTTGTCAAGATCTCAACTAAAGGCAACAAAGCATGTAAAAATTGAAGAAAACATAGTAGTATGAAGAATGAATGGATAGAAGGGTTACCAGCTCCTTTGGCAGCAGCTCCATTGATAAGAGTAAGACCAACCATCAAAGGTCTATTATAGAAGTCTCTTCCTCTCACAAACTCCATCTCTGTTGTCACATTACCATTCTCTAAACCCTCCACAATCACAAAACCTACGAAGAACACAAACACACATAACAGTTTCATGCCAGCAAAACTCTTTTTTCTTTGGCACATTGCCATATGCTTTGCAGAACAGCAAACAACAAAAGTTTAGAAGTAAGAGAAGAGAAGAAATGTGAATGTAGAACAAGTATATATGTAGGAGGAAAAAAAAGTACAAGAAAAAAGGACAGAAAAATAAAATAGTAAAAGTGTTAAATTTGAGTAAGGTGAGTCACAAGTTAGAAAATGGTAATAATAAATAACAATGTTTTTGGAGTTGGTGTAGATTGGTTATTCAATGCAGTATTTAAAGCATGCAGTAACTAAACACTGAGAGAGTTAGGAGGAGGATAGAAGAAAAATAAAGGAGGGGAGTTTTTTTTCATAAATGTAAATTAAAATGAGCTTTTGTGGCAAAGTTTATACACTAAAAATGCCATAAAGGTTTTTTTAGGAAAGAATATTAGGTATGTGATGAAATTTGTGTTTGGTTATGCTTGAACTTATTTAATAAAGTTGATTTTGATTAAATGTATGGTTGGTTTTGCTATTTCAACACTTAGAATTGATTCTTGATTAATATAATTGATTTGAGATATTTAGTGAATATTTGGTCTCAAATTTGAAGCATCTAAAATTAATTTTGAATGTTTAGAATAAATTTTAACTTGCTTTTTTAGTACAAATTTAAATGTGATCAAATTTTATTTTTGTAAAGTAGCATACTGATTGGAATTTCACATTAAATAAATAGGATATCACAAATTTAAATTTTTATTTCTGTATATAAAGTTGTTGCACATCTATCAACTAAGTTTATTTAGCATAACTTAAATTTATTATTCAATTAAATTTTACATCCCTTATATCAAAATAAATTATATTAGCTTCAATACCCTTTTAACAAGAATCAATTAATTCAAAATAAATTTATTGTTCTCGAGAAAAATTGATTCTCCTTCTTGAGAACTGACTTTACTTTAAGTATATGTTTTGTTCCATTTTACTTTAAGTATATGTTTTGTTCCATTTTTAGAAGATTTGAAATTAATTTTAAAGATATAAAACTCATAATTTTTGAGATGTTTGTTTTTTGAAAAGTAGAATTGATTCTGTCTTTAGAGTTAATTCTATTTAAAAGTTAAAATTTATAGTTTTTAGCTCTATAATAATTCTTATTGATTTTTATGCTTAAATTTATTATTCAACTCATTTTTATACAAATATAAATTAATTATGTTAAACTCAATTATATCAAATTCAATCCTCTTAAAACTAATTTGATCCGCCATCAATCCAAATAATTTTTAGTTTTTAAATTTAATTTTCATTGCTCAATTCATTTTAAAATTTTATTTAAACATAAATTACTTTATCATCAACTCACTTTTACCATAAAATTGACTTTTAGAATCAATTTTACAAACTTATCATAAAATTGAGTTGTATCTTAATTGATCTATGTTTAGGTACTAGAATTTGGACTTCAAATACATATCTGCCCATTTTGAAGCGTGATTCACGAAGTTTCAAAAATCGATTGTAAATGCTATCTTTACTTCTAAAGATAATTGTATAGCTTATTTAATTAAGACTTGGAATGAATTAAATACATTCACACACAAAAAGTGATTTTTATCAATTTATATTTAAATAGTTTAGTTCATAACTGCTGCTTTTGTGAATAAATTGGAAATTTGATTCTATGTTACATAAAGAATTGATTCTGATCAAATCACCAAACGTGATTCTAGGAATTGATTAGAAAGGTGTAACCAAACCTAAACACACTACATGGTTGGTGGTGAATGAGAAAGGTTGAGAAAATAGCACCGACAAGAATACGAGGGAGGGAAAGAGAGAGCTGTACCACACTCTATGAATCTGAGTGTTGAGAGTTGGGGGTGATGGGGGCCATAATGCAGCTGTGTTGTGTTGTTGAAAAACCCAATTTTTTATACAAAATATGTGACCCACATACTGTCTCAACTTGTCTTGTTCCTTATACCTTGGTGCTACCGTCCTATATTTAATTCATGGTATGCATGAGATGGATCCCACCTCACCACATTATGAAAATCGAATCTATCATAAATACTCTCACTGTCTTGTACTGTTTAAATATTGTTCAAGGTTATTTATATTCTTTTTAAAGAGTAAGTATATCATTATGTAATTTTTTAAGAGATCAATTTCTAACTCTTTCTATTGATCAAAGATACAATATTAAGTGCTCTGGTTTTATTTCTTCCTTTATTGAATATCTTTTTTATAATTCATGAGTTGACCAAACTTTCCCTATACTTTGCTTGTTCCTAAAACTCATCACCATTTTCAACCACCCAGCATAAAAACCCGCGTTAAATTTAACTCGGACATAATAAATAAATTAAATAACTCTCATTCGTCTCTAAAGTAGGATGAATTATTAAAACAACTCAAATATTTTTTTTAAGCGATCAACAATATATGTGATATATCTTTAAATTAATTTCCTAAACCTTACGTTAAGGGGTAGATTGACAATTTTCACTCCAGAGGATGAATATCAGTTGGGGTGGAGACTTGCAAGCATAACCTTCAAGATAAAATCATTTGGTAAAGGGATTGTCACATCTTATAGTGCAAAGCTTCAAAATCAAGTTAGCAAGTATTTGGAAGTCATTAGGAAAATGGGGCATCAGATCTCTCAGTAAGGGATTTTTCGAATTCTCCTTTTCCTCAATTGAAGATATGAGAAAAATAAGACCACTCACCTCTTAGAACCTTAATCTGGGGTTTTTAAATCTTTTTCAATGGTCCAAGGATTTCAATCCTTGTCTTCTCAAACAATCTTCTACTCGGGTGTGGGTAAGAATACACGGTTTGACACAAGACTACTAGAGACCTAAAATCGTGTTTGAGAGAGTGTTTGGACATTTCGTGATGATTTTAGTGGACCTGGAACTGCCTAACAAATTGAGGTAAAAGTCTTAGTTCAACGAAGAGGATTTGCTTTTTTTGTGGAATTTGAATATGAAAACATACCGAATTATTGTTCTAAATGCAACATTATTTGGCATTGTTTTGATAACTGCAAGAGGATTAATGCAAATGTTGTAATAGAAGGAGACAAAGGGCGTCATAAGAAATAAACAAAAAAAAGCTTATGTGCAAGTTACTGGCAGCCCTTTAAATGAGAGTGATTCGAAAGATTCAAAACATGTAGAGGCAAATAATTTGATTGAGCAAGAACCCTTTGACTAATCTAGTGAAGGCTAAGGAAGTGGAAGCCAATAGATGTTTTAATAACATGATCAAACAGGGTAAAAGTAGTCATAATGATATGGAGGGGCAAGCTGTAAGGACTGGGAATTTACAAATGGAAGCAATTATACAAGATTTAATAATCGTTGAGAAAGATTATGCAGAAGCTCAACTCTTTGTTAATCCCAAATATTATTAATCAAATAGGGAAGTTTCAGAAAGTGTTTGGATGAGCTAGAGCTAAGGTTAAGACTCGGGTGACCCATCCTAACTGCCTCTGCTCATAGCGAGAGGGTTATTCAACACGAGTAGGCTAGAGTCGCCCCTACCCCTCAGCCTCACGATAGGGATGCACCAGGCTCTTGGAGGAGTTGACTATCACGGGTAGAGCTGTCAAAATGGGCCTAAGCCCATGGGCTGGCCCATCGGACCCGGAAAAAGTTAAGGCATGTGCCTTATTTTTCGAGCCCATATACTTCCAGGCCTTTTTTGACCCGACCCAAAAAGCCCTAGAAAATATAGGTCGTCTTGTATGGGCCATGGGTAGCCCGCTAGCTCAAAAAAGTACTATTTTTTAATATAATTTGAAATTACCTTTCTTAATTCATAAAAAAATAGAGATATCTTTCTTAATTCATAAAAAAATGGACCATTTCGATGTCTAAAGTGATGAAATTCTAGATATGCTATAGAAAATTTGTGTATTATGTATTATAATTTTTTTGGTATTATAAAGATATAAACATCAAACAAAATTTGTTAGTTTGACTTAATTTCAAACTAAAAGGTTTCATCATAATATAATTATGTAGATAGTATAGAAAAGACACAATGATGTATTCTAATTAAAAATAAGGTTGAAATGAGGTTTAAAAAGCTCTGAATTAATTTTAATGGGAGGATAGAGTTAGTACAAATCAGATATATAACAATTTGTTATAAAATTATATTTCATCAATCTAATTATAATTATTATAAAATCATAATTGTCTTGAATATTTATAACTTCAAACTTGTTGGAACAAGTTATTTAATTTTGTATGCTACATTAGATAATTTGTGATGTATTTCGGATAGTTTGAATTAAATTAATGTGTTGTTTTACATTTTATTTGTTAATTTATATGTATTATTTAGAAATCCTAATTTTATATATGAAATTTAATATATATATATATATATATATATATATATATATATAATACACACACACAAGTATATTGACCAGTGGTTTTCACACAATTTTTTAGCAGTTATTTTAGTTATTGTTTCTTTTAATTATCGAGCTTTTATTTCATTTTATCGCGTTTTATGCTTTGGTTTTGTGTTTTAGTGTTTTTAGGTTCGCAAGAATAAAACATGAAAAATCGGGACAGAAAAAAGCTAAAGTGCAGAAACGGAACAAATCAAGATCCAAAGAAATAAAAGTAGGAAAAATTGGAAGCAACACGGCTCATGTCTCACATCACGGGCCGTGTCAGGAGTAGGATTTTCACCCATAGTAAAACCAAAGGGCTGACATGGGCGCCCGTGTGGCTTGGCACGACCCGTGTCAGGAGTCCTGGAGCATAAAATAAAATCTTCAAAATTAGGGACCAACTCGGCTAGTGTTGCACATTACGACCAGTGTTGGTAGCGCGAACAATGTTTTATATTTTAGGTTTTTTAAGTGAATCTGAACTTTGGAGGGCACTTTGGACATTCTGCTTGACTGGGATTTGTATGAAGACTATTTAATTTAGTTTTTAGGATTGAGAAAGGTTTTTCTTTTTTGCACAATTGTAGATTACACGATAGATGAGAGTGGAGCATTCGGGAAGAATTGGAGACGAAGACTCTTTCGTGAGCGGAAGCAATTGAAGAATCTACCAATCCAAGTTTCTTTGTAATGGCTATCTTATTAATTATTGTTGTTTTCTTTGTGAATATTATGAGAGGATAAATCCCCAATGCTAGGGGGTGTCCCTAATTTTTCATGTTAAGAATACTTATCTCTTTGTTTTGTTAATCAACAATTTAGTTTATTATGCATCAATTTGATTATTTAGAAAAGTTTATCGTTTGAACCTATGGAACCATAGGATTGGATTTATTTAACACAATAGAGCCGGACGGTCATGTTAAGGTTTTCTAAATGATGATATTATTAAGGATTTCACCTAGGACTAGGGAAATCCTATAATAACCAGAATTGTTCTTGGTAATTGCATGCTTAACCTTTTATCTAGGGAATTAAGAAAAAATAACAATGAGTATCGGTAATTGAGGCGGATGAACTTGTTGAATTGATCAAAGAGTAAGAATATTAACTAGAAAATTCTACACTCTCCCAAGCATATTTTCATCAAACAAAGGTCAATTTTCTATATTGCTTTAATTTACATTTAGTAAGGATTTATTCCAATCTACCCAAATCCATTGTTTTTGTTCAATTGGTAAGACATCATATTTTGTGTTTCCTACGCAATCCTCGAGATCGATATCTTTGGAGTAAAACCCACTACTACTACATCGATAAAAATAGTACACTTGCTATTTTTCCGATCATATATATATATATATATATATATATATATATATATATATATATATATATATATATATGATCGCATACAATTGCATGGGTGTTGGAGCGGTATAGCGACAAACAAAGAGTTGGTATTTATTTTTACGGGGTGATATATACCGGTTAGGTTATATCGTATCGTGTCCACAGAGATTGGTTATTGATTCGTTGTTCGACAATTCTACCGTTAATGAGTTTGTGAATAAATTGGTTGTAAAGATAAGACAAAAAGTAAATGAACAAAGCTATAAAGGATAGACAACTCGTCTAGAACGAATGCACACTACCCGTCACAGACTTAAACCTATCGTCTAGTTATACTCGGCCTACGATACTCGTTTGTGTCATCACATACCTCTCACAACCTAAGTCATTTCTAAACCAAATTGAGAATCTTACTGCATCACCTTGATAGCCATGTCTGGCCTACCTTAACAACACAGAAGTCAACCGTGTCACTCGTAACGACTATCTCTAACTCGAAACTCCTAACACAGGCATTAAGAACAGATACTCTAAGTAAATGTCAGCTCTAAACCCATTTCTAGCATTCAGAAACTAACTGATAATCATCCTAGGTAAGAATTCAAGCAATCTATATCTAGCAAAGCTCAAATCCCTAACACAGGGTAAAAATCTAAGACAATCACCAACACAGATTCGTAAAGCAAAATTTATACAACGCCAAGGGCGACAAATATACATGAGTTAAAAGTAGATATACAAATAAAACCCAACAAAAGAGATTACAAAGAGAAGGGAAGAAGAGGAACCAAACATTTCTTGGTTTGCCAACACCAATTGATGATAGATTCAACTCTGGATCATCCAAATGCAAGCTCCAATGTTGTTTTTTAAGCTCTCTAGACCAAAAAATGATGTATGATGGATTGGGGTTAAAAAATACCCAAAACATACCTAAAAAAAGTGTTGTTTGGCCTAAATATGCATTTCTGTCTGCACAGTTTTGCTCGGCGACCAAAAAGCTTCGCCCGGCGCTCTAAAACGCGTTTTTTCACGCTACTATTCGCCTTTGCGTCGCCCGACGACCATGGGGCGATAGCCACCAGTAAGTTGAGAATATCAAAACTGTTTCGGCCATAACTTGAGAACCGTAACTCGGATTTGCGCACGGTCGGAAGCGTTGGAAAGCTTATTCAATGAACTATCTAACCATAAAAAAATATCAACTAAATAAATGATTTTTTATTCTTTGATTTTGAGCTTTACTCGTTGATGAGTTGCTCAAAATTGCACGTTTGAAGTCGTGTCTTCGACACTTTATTGCTCAATGCTCCAATTATGAATGGATACCTAGAAAATGATTAGAAAACTATCAAACGGTATAATATATACATAAAACACAATAAAACGTATTTACAACAAAAATCAGAATTATTCAATAAATATCAACAAAAGAACGGATAAGTGCCATAAAATGTATATACAAAATAACTACATTTTGGCACTTATCAATGGGTACTCACAAAAATAAGGAGAAAATTTTAATTTTTTATATAAATGGATCCGTTTAGGGTCGGGTAGCCCGTTTAGGTCCAGGTAGCCCGCAGCCCAGACAGGGTTGGGTCTGAGTAGTAAAAGTATATCTCATTTAAATATGGGCTTTTCGGGCACGACCCTAAAAAGCCTGAAGCCCATATGGATCAGCATGTTTAGCGTCGAGTAGCCCATTTTGACAGCTCTAATCATGGGGATTGTGATCTTAGAGTGGTGCTCACCATGATGAGGATTTCCCAACTACACCCCAGGTCCAAGTTGCTCAGGATTCCCCCCTTGCAGACCCGTTGTAAGGAGGGTTCGCAA
Organism: Vicia sativa; assembly: GCA_021764765.1. Lineage (NCBI taxonomy): Eukaryota > Viridiplantae > Streptophyta > Magnoliopsida > Fabales > Fabaceae > Vicia > Vicia sativa. The sequence goes on from CM038796.1 coordinate 238,816,472, forward strand.
ACACGTCTTTACTCATATATTTTGGAGATCATGTGACTTTGCATGTCTGGAAATAAGAGGTATATTTCTAAATTGCCTCTATTTTTTATTTTCAACATGAGTGTGATTGTCTCAAATGTGATAATCATGTAAGAAAGATTCACGGTCTTTACCAACTCGAGGAAGCTTGGATCTAAAATGTACTTCAGAACTTCGGGTTTGTCGGTCTTTGTGCTACAGTGTACACCAACATCATCCATGGCATGCCGGCTGCACTTGCTGAGAAGTTACACAATGAGACCTCATTTTTCCACCTCCCCATTGGTGAGATGACTATTACTCTAGATGATGTAGTATGCCTCATACACCTTCCCATCAGAGGAAGGTTGCTTGATCATTTTAAGATCATCAGGGCTGAGGCATAGCAGATGATGAAGGTTTATTTGGGAGCTGACTCTACTGAATCCTTTGAGCAGTGTTGAAGCACCAAGGGTGCATATTCCAAGTTTACTTGATTGTCGAACTTGTATAGAAACCATTTAGAGATAGTCGATCACCCGGATGCTGATGATATCTAGATTACCTACCACAAGGAGTGTGCCATGAGGTGATACTTCCTATTCTTGGTTAGAATGTCCATGTCTGTCGACAAAAGTGAAAATTATGTGGATCTTGCCTACCTCAAATATTTCATCGACTTGGAGGCCATTGGCGAGTGGATTGGGGGGTAACATCCTTGGTTTATTTGTACTTCAAACTAAACGAAAGTTGCAAATGGAAGACGAAGCAGATGACATACTCATGCACCTTGCTCACGGTAATTTCCAAATTACATTATTATGTTACAAACTAATTTTTTTCACAATTGTTACTAATATGTTTTTTCTTATTCGTTTTCAGGGGTGGATCCTTGCTCACTCTCAGTACATCCACGAGTCTCATTGTGACCCATTATATACTCATGATTGTCCATATGTTTGTCGATTTGTCCCCAATAGGGGGAATGATCATATCTTGTCGTACCATGTGTATATCGACCAAACTCAACACGAGGAGTATCAGAGTCAGGCAGTCACATCTGAGTGGTCTTATATGGAGGGTTACATGACTTAGTTTTATAGCGTGTCATACCTATACATGACACCGGACGTACCTGTACATCCAACTAGGTCTGTGTAACACGGTGGGAGAACAGACTTGTTTGTTTTGCGTTTTATCACATATGTTGTGGATAGCAAGAGTCGCCACCGAATTTCATTTTATCCAATAAAAGGAAAGGTGAAAAGAATAGGAAATACCTTTGATAAATTATGAGTACGGGAGGTAATTATGAAAAGGGAAGGTATTAGCACCCTTTCCATCCGTAGTTATCTACGGGCTCTTAATTTCTTAGCTCACTTTTTGAAAACTTGCTTTCTGTGTGTGTGTGTGTGATTTGAAAAGTATTTGAAAAGTATTTCGCTTTGACTTTGTAATGATTCTTATATCAGTCCTCAAGAATGTATACTAAGTGTTTGGAAATGTTTCTTGAAAGTTTAAAGCTTTGTAATTATTCTCATTGGAATGTATACAAAGTGTTTGTTTGAAAGTATTTTGAAAATAATTGTGAGGTGTGAAGAGTATTTGAGTGGAGCAAGCAATTTAAAGTCTTATTACCTACTCAGAAGGTTCTTTCTTATTATTTTCCTTCTCCTTTAGGATAAGGCTATCCATACCGTTATTTGTTAGGTAACTTTATCCGTTGGATGTAAAGGGACAGGCGTAGGGTCATCGAATGGTCATTGAAGGCAACATTGTAAGGATACCTTATCATTTTGAAGGGACGATCATCACTTATTCGTAGGAAACAACTGAGGGACGAGATCGTATATTCGTAGGCAACGTCGATGGTCATTGAGGGACTATGATCTTTGTATCGAATGAACTTTGATGATGTTATTTGTAAGCGTCTTTGCTAAGATATCCCTACGCTCGAGGGACATGACCATTGTTTATCCGAAAGGAAACAAGAGAGGATACCCTAAAGGGGGTGCAAGTGTGAAATAGTGATTCAATTCAGATATGTTATCTTTGAATTTCGAGTTATCTAACAGTTGATTTTAATCTTCCCATACAATCCTATTAGCCATACATCTAAGTAGTGTATATACAGTTTATAAGAGAGTGCAAAAAGTAAAAGTGCGGAAAATAAACCTTATGCTATTACAAGGCTTTGGGGCAGTTACATTATTGGAGGTGCGGAAAGTAAAGTGCGAGAAATTAAATCTACGCTATTACAAAAATAACCTTGCGACCTATACATCGTTTTCTAGAATTTAAATGAAAATAAAGCATGAACAAATAAGAGAAAAAATATTTGAATGGAGACATAAGTTTTCTAAACCCTAATAAAAAGGAAAAAAATATTTTTTTTTGTGTTTTTTGGAATTGATTTTAATTGAGAAAACCTAATTCCAAGTTAATTTGAAATAAATTCTGAAAATAATTTTAAGTGAAAGGGAAAATAAAATTATGTGTCTAAAATTAATTAAACATTTTTTAAACCTAAATCTAAAATAAAAATATTTTTTAGAGTTTTTTATTGTATTTAAAAAAATATTAGAAAGAAAATAAATAAGAAAATATGAAAATATGAGAAAAATAGGCTTAGGAAATATTGCCAAAAAATATGTGCAGCCCCTAGGTTTCGAAATCAGGACCCAGGGGTCACCAGCCACGCCTCCTTGCCATCTGTACTACCTGCACTTGGTGTTAGCATAATGGACTGAATTAATTAAATATGAAAAATAGAAAAATTGATTTTTAAAAACGCGCACCAAGAGGGTCGTCTTCCTCGTTTGAATTTTTCTAGGACTTTTACCGATGACCAGTTCGTGGGTAAAGCTTTTACCTACAGCCATGTCCGTCACTATAGCACCTGCACATTTTCAAATTTAAATATATGCAATATAAATCAAAGGTGGGGCCATGGTTCGATTTCAATTGATGTTTTAAGCACGATGGTACCCATCTTTTTGTCCAATTTTGGCTATTTCGAGAAACCCTAATTTGAAGCTATGAACCCTGGCAATGGTGAAAGCTTCATTTTGCACTTAAGCTTCAATCAAACCACCCAGAAAGCATCGAAACTTCATCACAAACACAAATATGTGGTTAAATTCAATTAAATATGCATGAAAGTACGAAATCTAAATTGGAAAAAGGTTGAGCAAACCGTGACTGTGTTTGGTCGATTTTGGCTTGTTTCAAGCTTGTGTGATGACTGGAAAATGTTCCTAGGACCTTTGTGATGCTCGATTGATCCTCAAAACTCCTTGAATTGGACTGCAATGTTGGTTAGGGTTCTTGAGGGAAGGATCTTGTATGCTTTGTATCTGGCATCACTGTATATATATAAGTGATGGATTTAGGTTAACAAATTTGAAGAAAAATCAAGCTTTGAATGCAAGAAACTTTGACTGGAAATCAACATCAAATCTTTCTATTTTGATCTTCAATCATGCTGATCTCTTGCCAATCAAGGATATTTCGAAATTTCCAGCTTGCTATTGAGTTGCTTGGACCTCAAGAAGCTTGAATATACAGCCTTGCACATATCAATTTAATTTTTGTATTTTATTTTAATTAAAATTGAATTAAAATGAATTAGTCCAAAAATAAATAAATTAAATGAAAACATGGCATGCAAATGCACTTTAGAAGCTCTTGGAAACATTAGAAACAAGTTTGAATCAAAGAAATATAGGCCCATTTAGAAAATTTTCAAGTTTGATCAATATTTTCTTCATGCATTTCTTCAAAATTTCCAATTTTTCCCAAACCATAAATTGCTCAATTTTTATCATTTGAAAGTGTTCTTGGACTTTTTAAAAAGCTTAAGATGTCCTCTAAATGATCCTTTTGGTTTCATCTTCATTGAAGCTTCCATGCTCATGTATACTTCTTTGGAAAAAGATGACTTTTGTTGACTTTTAGAAGGACCTATAATGTCTTGACCCATAACTCTCAAATGAAGCATTTTTTGGCAAAGCTTGTGAGACATAAAGTTGTAGATAATTGAATTCCATTTTAAATGATATTTGATGGAAAAATTTATGATGAAGTATGTGAAAGTTATGTCTGGTCAAAGTTCTGTTGACTTTCCCTTAAGAAATCCTAATTTAGAAACTTTTGACTTTTGATCATTCTTTGAATTTTTTTGATGAATCATGATCAAACCTTGATCAAATGATGAATGTGACTTCAAAATCTTGATGTTGACCAAAAATGATAAAGTTTGACTGTACGTTGACCACAATTGACTTTTTGTCCAATACAACTGATTTTTAACCATCTAAGCAATTGACTGAGCAAACTTGAGCTGTGAGGCTTGAAACTTGACATGGTGATACCTTGAGACATATGAGGAGACACGATGCTCACTTGAAGCAATAGAAATCATCTTTGACTTGAGAGAATCAAAACCCTAGTTATGAGTTGATTGCTTAGGAGAGGGTTCATCTGGCCAACCCTTGAGGAACTCTTGAGGATAGAGATGTGTATTGACTTGAAAACTAGGAGGGTAAATTTTGGGGTATAACTGCTTGCTCATGAGAAGATCATGGAGAATAAACAAACCCAAGGATCATGTAGTTGACATCTTGCCGATCTGTCAGACCATCATATTGATTACAAACGAGAGCATCAATTCTAGACTGTTCGAGAGAGGTGACGAGGAAATGGTACAACTAGCACATGACATTCTTTACAAGGAATGAAATGCCTTGGATTACCGTAGGCTGAGAAGGAGTCAGGGTGTTAGAATCAGGCATACACAGTAGAGTATGCATTTGTTTGTATTCTGGATAATTTTAATCAACTTTGACAACAATTGTTGTACTAATATTTTTGGTTTCTATAATGTTTATTTTTATTAAAGTTTTACGTGGTTCTATAATATTCGTTTTCATTCATCGTTGAAACAAATAACGATATATTTTAATCGAATTAAAATTAGTTTAAATTGAAAACACTACCGGAGTAGAAAATTGATTCTATAAAAAATACATAGGTAAATGTCATTCCGAATCTACCTTGAGGTTTATTCGGAAATGTAGAGCCGAACTAAATGTTGGATTTCCTAAAGTGAAATGTGACTTCGGATACACATCTCTGAATTCCCATAAAGGTGTATTCGGCTATACATATCTAAACTATGTTTTGGGGAAAAGTGATATTCGATGCGTTCGGATAGACATTTCCGAATTCACTCAAGGGAAATTTCAGATATTCAAAGGTGTGCTCCGTGTAACAAGGGTGGGAAGAGAGATTGCCTTGCAGATTTTCAATTGAATTAAATTGATTAAAAAAATTCTTAACAATTTTTATGTAGTTGATTTGTAGGATTGTATTTGCTTGAATATGGAAGTGCATGACGTTAGTATTGATTGGTGAAATACTTGGGAGATTCACTGTCTAATGCAGTGCTTTCTTGGCAGAGGTTGGGGGTGTCTTCGAAGGTCTGAAGCCTTCGACTTCGAGAGACTATGCGAAAGTTAAGTTAATGTAGACTCCAAGAAAGTGATTGATGCAATCAAACATAATGGTACTAATGTCCACTCGGATTTGGCTTTAATTCGACAAATTTGTTCGTTAATGTCCAAGCATGATGTTGTGATTCTTGAGCATGCCTTTACGGAAACAAATAATGTTGTGGATGAGTTAGCAAAAGTAAGGAGGAAAATGAATGGTTTAAAATGTTATGAGGAGGCTCCTGATTTCATCAAGAAGCATCTTCAAGAGGATCTTCTGAGTTGTTCTACATCTAAGGTGTTAGTTTTTTAGTTTGTTCTCCTTCTTGGGTTTAGGCCCTCTCTCTTAAAAAAAATTGATTAATAAAATAAATGCTCTTGATTCTAATTAGAAAAGAACTTGAATAATCAATTGAATAATATTACAAAATACATAATGCTAGATGAGAATTTATTAGATAAAATTAAAGGAATAAAAAAAAACAGATAAACGATGGTCCATAACATTGATAGCAATCATGGTTACTGAGATGTTTTGTGTCTCTCTTCTTCATTGAGTGGAATATCTTGAAATTTGGACACAGAGCTTGTAGACACATTTCCATGATTAGGATTAGTAGCTAGATGTTTGAGCAACATTTCCTTATCAAATGAAACATCATTCCTATATTTGTACCATTTTGCACAAAAGATATAGGCAACAAAGTTAATCATACTAAGTATAGCCAAAAACCAATAGAATAGCTCAACATGGTTTTGGTTCAAGTCTCTTCCTTCTAGCCACCCTTGTTTACTCTTTGTAATCCTACTTGTCACTGTGTTTATGAGCTCAACAAAAATAGTGCTCAAGTAGTAACCAATTGATAATGAAAGAAACGAGAAAGACGTCGAAAGTGATCGCATTCCTTGAGGCGCTTCTTTGTAGAAAAACTCTAATAGTCCAACCAATGTGAACATATCGGCAATACCGAAGATTGCGTAATGGAAAGAAAGCCAAAAGAGGCTAATTTTGTTATTATGTTCGTTGAAATAGTGTTTGCGTTTCACTTCTACTAATCCTGCGATGATCATTGAGATTGCTGATAAGACTAGGCCGACTCCGACTCTTTGTAGTTCTGTTATTCCATTTGGATGACCAGTGAATTTGCGAACTATTGGTACAAATGCGAATTCGTAAATTGGTATCAAAAGGGTCATGAATACTAGTGGGATCACAGGTATTGATGCAGCTGGAATGTTGAAAGTGCCAATGAATGTGTTCATAAAGGTTCCTTGTTGGACTGAGAAGGTTTGAAGTTGGGCTAAACATGTGTTCATTAGGATTGTACTTAGAAGTATAGGCAGCATTCTTGTTAGAATCTTTACTTCTTCTACTTGTGTTACAGTGCATACTCTCCATTTTATTGCTTCTTTGGCTTCTGGTAGAATGGCAGCTTTGTCTAGAACCCTGTTTGTGTACAAAATTACATGTATAAGAGATGTGTGTGATTAAACTGTGTATTTTCATATGGCCGTTTTTGAGGGCGTGTAAGGCAGACTACTGCAAAAGATTCAAAATCTGTCACGGTTAAACCATAACTAAATAGGACTTATGAAATATTTGTCAATGTCAAACCGTATTTAAATAGGACCATTAGATATTTTGTCATGGTTGAATCGTGACTAACCTATAGGGTCTCCAAAACCTTAAGGCGGCTCAGTAAACTAAGTATACTATTGAATTTAAAGGCAATCACAGGAATAACTACAATTAATCCAACCTGAGTCGTGTAGTGTGAGGGATGAGTTTCTTCTTCAAAGTAGACTTATGACTCTCTATTTCATACAACTCTTCAGAATTATCAGGCACTTTCACCTTCCAATTCTTGGCTGCCACAACCAGCACCTGCAAAAACAGTTGCAAATAAATAGTAATTTGAAGTTCTTACATAGACACGAACACGTGACACGAGACTGGTACTCCCTCCTAAACTTATGGAGGTGAAGGAAGAAAATGATACCTGTAAAATACTCAACAATGGACTCTCTCCTGGAATTCGGGTACGATAGAAACTCTTTCCGGCAACAATACAAACAATGGCAGCAGAAGAACACGAGAATGATATAAGAAAACCTTTGTACCAATCAAATTCTGTGCTAACATAAACAACAAAGGTAACACCTAAACTAGCTCCAATTGTAATACTAAACAGAAACCAATTGAAGAAGCTAGCAAGTTGGACGCGTTCTTTCGGATTCTTTTCATCAAATTGATCACCTCCTAAAGCAGGCACACAGCCTCTGATTCCACCACCACCAAGTGCAAGCAAGTATATCGAAGCATAGAAGAGCCAAGCTTTTCTACCATGCAAACAACTCTTTTCTCCACATAAATCTGGTTGAAGTGTCTCGTTGCGTGATTGAATCACAAGCAAGGCATATCCCTATATATCAATAACAAAAACACCATGCATGCAAATTAAGTTGAATAAGCTCATACCAAGTTTTCAATTAACATTAAGAAATTCTTTACCAATAACTGAATAATTCCGAAGAGAATGCAAGTGTTGAGACGATTCATATACGTATCAGAGATGAATCCTCCAACAACTGTTAGCAAGAAAGTAGTTCCTAAAAAGTTTGTGGTGGTGGTTGAAGAGCCAGAGGAGTCAAAATGCATCACAAACAAGAAGTATAACACCAAACTTGCCATGTTTGCTACAAATCCTATGTTGTCCAGTAACGTCATTCCTACAAAAAATTAAACATACATTTCCCATTGTTAAATTCCATTTATTTCAAAAGTACATTAGAAGAATTGTGATAAACAAAGCCGTATCAAATTTTTAAAGATTCTATGTAGATTAGTCGCAGTTTAACCATAATAAAATAAATAACGATCTTATTTAATCACGATTTAATTCTGACAAATATTTTATAGCGGTTTAAATATGACAAATATTTCATGATATTCTATTTAACTACCGTTTAACTGAGACAAATTTAAATTTTGAATTTTGTACATTAATCTGCTTTGCATTGCATATTTTCAAATAAACCCCCGATGATGACCATATATATAATTTATTTACCAAAGATGAAATAAGTAGCTCTATATCCTCCTTGTTTTGAATAATTCACTTCTTGATACTCAACATCTTTAACCTTGGAATCCTATATTTTAAAATCAACACATTATAAGTATATAGTTAAAGTAAAGGGTTAGCCAAGAAATAATAATGAGGCATAAAGTTATGTAGTATTTTAGCACCATGGGTGAGAAAGGTAACAACTTGTCTCAAAAGATAGAAAGAAAAGATATGTAAATTTTTGTGTAATGTTTAAGAAAAATGTAGTCATTTATATATTGAAGAATGCAATGCATTGTGACTCTAAGTGCATCTATTGACCGGCCAGTTCATCATTTTCTAAGCCAATAACCGGCGGAAAATAAAAACATTAGAACTATCCACTTTTTTAAGTAAATATTGAAATAATGACATTGAATAAAAAGGGAATTTCATGACTTTTTCTTACTTATATTTAAGGTTAAGGTTAGAAAATTTGGATAACTTTTGTTTATAAATTAGGTTGGATTTCCAACATTCAATTGTTCGATCAATTATTTTATACATTTAATTATTTTTAAGTGAAATAAATTTTGAATATGGTTTATCTTATATATCCATTTTTTTTGTATTAAAGAGCTCAAAAAAATTACTTTTCTTTACAACACGTTCGTTTAAAACCTCAAGCTGATAATGATAATAAATATGTGAGTTTTTTTATTTATAAATATTAAAATTTTATATTTTTAACTAATATGAAACTTCTCAGGCTTATTATTCTCAACATCCCCTTTTAAATATAAATATATTTACAATGCTCTCCTCAAACAGCAACTCTTTGTATTTATACATATGTTAACATTTTTCAACAAGATAACAGAAAATTTATAAATGACCTAAGTTGTAGAAATAATTTGATGAAACTAGTAAATGTCAAAGACTTTAACTGCATAAAGTTTATAAGAATACTATAGTTTTATTTTTATTTTTCAAAAATTGTGTTAATATTTCTCTCTCTGGAGTGTCTTTGTTTCAAGCATTTAAATTTTATTCTTAAAAATATGTGAGATTATTGTCACTTTTTTTTTTAAAGATTTATCAAATTATATCCGAGTAAAATATAATTTTATTCATAAATTTGTTATTTTTTATTTTACCGTGAGAATTTTACATTCCAATAAGAATAAGGAAGTTACCCATAACTTCATATTATTTTAACTCTTTTATATTTTTAAAATTGATATAATATATTTTATAAATATTCTAAAAATCTTTAGTTACTTATCAAACACAAAAATAAAATTTATAATATTAATGTTCCAAAGAATAATAATAATATTTCCAGAATTATAAATCAATACACCCTTGGTTTTCTTCCATTCTTGTTATCAATTAGAGCACATATATTATAGTAGTCATTTTAACAATAGACGGCAAAAGATTGTGTTGTGACTTCATTGGTAAAGTGAAAGCACAAAGTAGTCATTATCAAGTAAGAATGCTTTTTACTCTCCTAAGTTCAGTTGAGTATATCGTCCCTCCATACATGACAGAAAAATATTTGTCTATATTAATGCTAAATAATTGGTTGTCACATCCTTCATATTCAGAAGAGAAAGTATAGAAAATAATACTAACGTTGGGGTTGGGGCTTGTGTTTTTATATCAATGTTAAATTATTCTTTAAATGAACCGATTTAAGAAAACACAAGAAAAATTAATTTTAAAAAATTAAAATTAAAAATTGTTTTGATAATAAAATATATAATTTATTTATATTAAAATTATGATTTGGATATATTTTTAATTCGAATAAAATTTTTATGTCTTAATTTTTATGCAAGATAAAGATTTAAAATTATTAAAATATATTTAATTTTAAAATCAAATATTAATTTTATGTTAATGATTATAAAAATGATAATTGATTTTACTTAATAACAATTTATATATTTTAATTAGTCTCTAATTAATAGATAAGTGTTTTATTTTCTTCATTAAAAAAATAGAGCAATATTTTTTTAACATATGAACCAAAAACAAATAATTAGAAAAAGAAATAGAGAATAATGTTTTCCAACATTCGAACACCAAACTTCAACACTATTAGAGATAATCTGTTTTTCTGCAGAACTAAATTTTCATATATACTTGCAGATTTTACTGCAATTTTATTAAATAAATTACATTTTTCGGAAATTCCTCATATATACCTGCTAATTTTCCTGCCAATTTTACATATGTTTAAAATACCCTGCAGGAATAGTTTTGGTAGAAAATTCTACAGGGCTAACTATGAATTTTTCTGCGAAAATTACATTATACAGAAAGAACTAAACTATCTAGAGAAATCTAAAGGAAAATCCGTAGAAAGTTTATATGTAGATTTTGTTGGTGCAAAGAAGAAAAGAGAGAAATAATAAATGATATAGATGACTACAACTGATTGGTAAAAGGAATTTTTGAATTGATTTTATTGAAGCATATGAACATCTATTTATACACAAAATTAGCAAGTGGAAGGATGTCACGTAGGCCCTATAAAGGAGATAGTCTCACAACTAAGTTGTCTCTAAGTACTATAACTTCACACTTAATTTATCTCTAAATACTATAACTTCACACTTAAGTTATCTCTAAGAGGCAGATACTAATTATCCTCCAGAAGTTCAATTCTTTCTGGACAAAATATCAGAAGCTTCTGCTTCTGAACATCAGAAGCTACGCATACTTTTGAATGCAACCTCAGAAGCTTCTGCTTCTGACTAACAACCTCAAAAGCTTTACTGCTTCTGAGTAACAGCATCAGAACTTCTGAATATGAATTACTCTTCAACACCATCCCTTAATTCATATTCAACTAGCCAAAATCTACAACACCAATTCCATCCCTCAAACGGATAAGGTGTTCAGTCTTGACATCCTTCATCGGAACTTTTGCAAGTTTCTTCTGGTTGCTACAGTGTGCAACTTCCAATACTCCATTCAGAAATGCATATTTATCCTTGAAAACCGATCTGGTGCTGATGGTTTTCTTCTCCCTTGGAAGCTCAATTAACTTCCAAGTCTTGTTTCCTTCTGAAGTCTCAAGTTCTCCTTTCATGACCTTCAACCACACTCTCTTCTTGAGAACTTCTTCAATATCCACCGGTTCAAAATCTCCTTCTGATTCTGGAACCATATCTCCTTTTGAACTTTCTTTGGAAGTTTGACTTTCACCAGAAGTTCCACCTTTTTTAGCTTCTGGACCTTGTCCAGAACCATCACCTTCAAAAATTCCTACTTCAAAATCATGACCACCACCACCTTTAGGGTCATGATTACCACCAAAAGTTTGATTACCTCCAGAGGCTTGTCCTCCAGAACCTACGTCTTCAGAGTTTTCCCTTCCAGAAGCATGATCACCACCAGATTCTTGATCATCAAAATCTGGATCAGAATCAGATTCACCATCTGACTCATCCTTAGAGTCTCCAGAAGATTCTTCATCTTCTGACTCTAACTCTTCTTCATAACTTTCAAGTCCTTACTCATCTTCAGAACCTTATGTTCTGACTCATCTTCAGAAGCAGAATCTCCTTGAGATTCTAACTCATCTTCTGATTCTTCTTCAGACTCAGAATCACCTTCAGATTCTGACTTTTCTTCAGCTTCAAAGTCATCTTCTAACTCTGACTCTTCTTTCGAAACCTCAAATTCTGACTCATCTTCAGAATCTTCAATGTCATTTTCTGACTCTTCGAAAGTTTCAACTTCTGATTCTTTCTCAGAAGTTTCAACTTCTAACTCTTCTTCAGAAGTTTCAACTTCTGACTCTTCAATGTCATTTTCTAACTCTGACTCATAAAGAAACACTCCTTCAAAATCAAAATATGAAAATCTAACAGGTTCCTCATCAGATTCATAAGCCATCAATAACACAAGTTCATCATCTGAATCTCCTCTGGCTATTTTTGCTTCTTCTTTGTTTGACCAACAATCTCTAGCAAAGTGGCCAAACTGCTTACAACAGTAACATTAAACCATTCTTTTGTCATATTTCTCCTTTCCCTTCTGATGTTTCTCATCAGAATAGAAGGCTTATAACTTCTGCAGCCTACCATATTTTTTTAGCTTCTGGTCTTTCTTGACAAAAGAAGCCTTCAGAGCTTGCTCAACTTCCCTCTCAGAAGTTCTCTCAGTCAGACGCAATTCTTGTGCTTCTAGACTGCTTTGCAACTCTTCTACTCTCATGGTTTCCAGATTTTTAGAATGTTCAATAGAAACAACAATGTAATAAAACTGAGGAGTAAGTGACCTCAGAACTTTCTCTATGATTACTTGTTTAGAAAAATTTTCTCCACAAGCTTTCATTTCATTAGTGATTAGAATCACTCTGGAAATGTACTCAGAAACTTTTTCACTGTTCTTCATGTTGAGATTCTCACATTGCTTTCGCAGGGACTGAAACTTCACCTTCTTCACTGATGCGTCACCATTGTAAGATCTTACTAGTATATCCCATGCCTCCTTTGACGTCCACACGCTGATGGATAGAGAACAGAGCTTTCTAATCCTTCTTCCTCATACCTCTTTCTTCAGTTTTTTGTTCTTCAGTAGCATTTACTACTACTGAAGCATAACCATCTGTTACCAGCTCAAGAACATCTTGAGCACCAAACAGAACTCGCATCTATATCATCCATTTGTTCCAGTTTTTACCATTAAAAACTGGAAGTTTAGTGTTCAAACTAATGCTACCACTCATTTTAACCTTGTAGAAATATTTCTTACAAATCTTAGTTTTTCACTCAGTGTTTCCCAAAACCCATAAAATCAATATGATCTTGTTTAAACACACAACTCACAATCACTCGTGTTTCCCAGGAATTTTAAGAACAACCAAGAGCTCTGATACCAATTGGTGGTGCAAGGTGATGAAAGTGGAAGAAAAGAGAGAAATAATAAATTATAAAGATGGCTACAACTGATTGGTAAAATGAATTTTTGGATTGATTTTATTGAAGCATAGGGACATCTATTTATACACAAAACTAGCAAGTGGAAGGATGTCACGTAGGCCCTTGAAAGGAGATAGCCTCACAACTAAGTTGTCTTTAAGTACTATAACTTCACACTTAAGTTATCTCTAAATACTATAAATTCACACTTAAGTTATCTCTAAGAGGAAGATACTAATTATCCTCCAAAAGTTTAATTCCTACTGAACATCAGAAGCTACACATACTTCCGAATGCAACCTCAGAAGCTTCTGCTTTTGACTAACAACCTCGGAAGCTTTAATGCTTCTAACAGCATCAGAACTTCTAAATATGAATCACTCTTCAACAGATTTAACTGCAGATTTTGTTTTTGGAAATTTTTAATATTTTTTAAATATAAAATTATATTGGAATTATATGGCTTGTCTTGTTAGATTTGTGTTCTATATTTTGCGACATTAACTTTAAAGATATGTTTTATTGTTATTTTTAAAAAATCTTGTTAATGTTTTAAACTTTAAACAACAAACTTCAAACTTCTCTCTTGATAATGTTTTAGTCATCATATCATAACTATTATCATATGTATGAAATTTAGGTAACTCCAACAATTTAGTATTCAAAACATCACATATTCAATCATATCTCACATCAATATGTTTGGACCTATTATGAAAAGTAGAATTCTTACCAAGATGAATAGTACTTTTACTATCAACAAATAAGACATATTTGTCTTGAACAAAACTAAACTCGTGCAAAAAAAAATTCAACCAAAGTAACTCTTTGCATGCTTCGGTAATGACAATAAACTCAGTCTTTGTAGTAGACATTGCTACACACTTTTGTAATTCGGACTTCCAAGCCACAACTCCCCCTGCAAATTAAACCATGTAGTCTAAAGTGGAATTTCTGGAATCAATGTCTTCAGCCATATCAGAATCAGAGTATCTTACTAGAGTAGTCTTATCTCCTCCAAAGCAAAGCCTCATAGAAGTAGTACCGCGAAGATATCTTAAAATCCATTTTATAGCATTTCAACGCTCTCTACCTAGATTTCACAAAAATATACTGACTGTACCAAGAGCATGTGATATATTTGATCTTATACATACCATTGCATACATCAAACTACCAATAGCATACGCATAAGGAACACGTTTCATATGAAACACTTCATCTTCACTTGAAGGACTTTGATTAGAACTCAATTTGAAATGAGTAACAAGAGAAGTGCTTACCGCCTTAGAACTTTCTATTTTAAATCTTTGCAATAATTTTTCGATATAATGTTCTTGTGACATCCAAAGTTTCTTCTCTTTTCTGTGACACATGATTCTAATGCCAAGAATATGTTTAGATGATCCCATGTATTTCATGGCAAATGACTCTCCCACCTACTTCTTTAATCAGTTAATGTTAGAAATATTTTTGTCTACAATAAGCATATCATCAACATATAACAACAGGATAATAAGGTAATCATTAGAAAATTTTCTAACAAAGACGCAATGATCTGAAGTAGTCTTCTGGTATTCTTGATAACACATAACAAACTCAAACTTCTTGTACCATTACCTTGGAGCTTGCTTCAACCCATATAGATTTTTTCCCAATCTAAAAACATGATCTTCTTTGCTTTTAACTTGAAAACCATCGGGTTGTTTCATGTAGGTTTATTCCTCCAAATCACCATGAAGGAAAGTCGTTTTCACATCCATTTGCTCAACCTATAAATCAAGAGTAGAAATTAAACTCAACACGGTTCTGATTGATGACATATTTACAATAGGTGAGAAAATATCATTAAAATCAACACTTTTCTTTGACAGAAACCTTTCACCACTAATCTAGATTTATATCTTGGAGACTTATAGTTGCTCTTATGTTTAACTCTATAAATCATCTTGTTTTTCAAAGCCCTTTTGCCTTTAGGAAACTTCCAAAATCATAAGTGTGATTATCATGCAATGATTTTATCTCGTCATGCATTGCATCTAACCACTTTTGATTTTCATCACTTTCCATGGCCTATTGAAAACACTCAGGTTCACCCTCATTAGTCAAGGTCGCATACTCATCATAATTATACCTTGTAGAAGGTTTTCACTTCCTGATAGACCTCCTAAGTTGAGCTTGAGATGATTATGGAGCTTCACCAAGATTCTCGTCTTGTGACATATTGTTCTCCTCTTCATCGTCATTAGTTGGAATATTCACCTCATATCAAAGTTTTTGATCATCAAGATAATCATATCGCTCATCATTCTGATCATGACCACCAATACCATCTAGATTATGATTAGTTAACTAAACTGGACCAATATTAGACAAACAAATATCTTTCTTGGGTGTAATCTTCTATACCTTATCAATGTATTCAATAGTTTAGTTTTCTATGAATACTAAATCGCGGATTCATATGAGATTCTTCCCTACAGGATCATACAACCTGAAATCAAACTCATCTTTCCCATAACAAATGAATATATATTGTTTTTACTTTGGATCCAGCTTAGATCTTTCATCCTTTGGAATATGAAAAAAAAGCCTTACAACCTAATACTCTCAAATGGTCATACTTGACATTCTCTCCAAACCAAATTTTATCTGGAACTTCATTGTTCAAAGCAAATAGTAGGAGTAATATTAATAACATGCACCTCTGTGTACAGTTCCTTACCCCAATAACTATTTGGTAACTTAGCTTCAGAAAGAATACACCTTAATCTCTCAATTAGTGTTTGATTCGTTCTATCAGCTAAACCATTCAATTGAGGAGTTTTAGGAGTAGTTTTTTCATATGCAATATTGTGTTGCTTACAATAGGAATAAAATGGTCCACAATACTCACCACCATTATCAGAACGAACACATTCCAGCTTCTCACCCGGCTTCCTCTCTATCGAAGCATAAACCCATAGTTTACTTGAACAATCATCAATAAAGGTAACAAAATAAAGTACACCACTAAAATATTTTACCTTTAATGGCCCACAAACATCAGAATATACTAATTGAAGTAACTTTGACTTTCTTGAGGGATGATGTCTCTTGAAAGATACTCTAGTCTGTTTACCAGTCATGCAATGATAACACTTCTCCAAATATGCATTCTTTAAACTAGGAAGAACATCCTTTTTGGATAAAACATTCAACCCTTTTTCACCAATATGATTAAGCCTTCGGTGCCAAAAATATGCTTCCATGTCGATAACATTCACACTATTCCTAGATGTAGCGCCTCGAAAAATTTACAAATTTATCAGTACAATGAAGTCGCCATCGAGTATTTATTTATTCCAAAAGGAATGGGAAAACATCGAGTAAAACCCATGAGCAAAGGATAAGATGGTTTATGAGACCAAGAGATGGATTCGGGAGTCGGTTATGCAAAGGAAAGGTATTAGCACCCCTCACATCCATCGTACTCGATGGGACCCGTTTAGTTCATGTGTGTGTTCAAGTGCTAATGATAATTGCTATCTTATAAGTAATGATCGAGAAAGGAGAAGGAAGAAGGATTTTGTTTTTATATTATTTTGAGTTTGCCGCGGTTTCAAAACCTTGTGCCTACGTATTCCCTCGTGCAATGGAAAAGTCAAAACTCCGTAGTTCTTCTTGAAAATGAAAAGATTGTTGGTTGGTTTGATTTTAGAAAAGAGTGGTGCGCATGGGCACAGAAAAATATTTGAATGAGTTTGAATTGATTTTATAGGACATAAGTGTTTGTATGTCCAAAGTAGATACTTGGGACTCGCACACTTAGAGCGAGAAAAGGTAGATACCTTGACTCCCTTATTTAATCCTTTTGTTAAGAAAAACAATGAGATATCTTTAAAGTATTTTATTCGGGTTATGATTCATCAGTATAAGTCAGATGACTTATTCTTGATTAAATCTTGAGAGAATCGACAGATGTCTATTCCCTACCATTCGACCCTTGTTTATTTGAGAAAAGAAATTTTTGAAAAGAACACTCGACGTTGGATCGAGGTTTGGAACTTTAATTATGAAAGTGTTTTAATCGGATTATGATCAATCAATATAAGTCAGATGACTTATCCTTGGTTAGATCTCGAGAGAATAGACAGATGTCTATTCCCTACCACTCGACCCTTAAAGAAAGTTTAGATTTGGTATATGGACCAAGATGCGAGGTTTGATGGATTTGGATAAGTGTACAATTTGTGAACATTCGTAGAAGTAGAGAATAACTCGATAAAAGCCCATACAAGGTGGCTATATGTATGCTCCTAGAAAGTGGGACTAGCGTGGAACTAGTATTCTAAACGACCGATTGGAACAATCGATCGGATAGTTGTCGCTGTAGAATAGCCCAGGACCAAACTATGAATGCGTGCGGGTGTGCATTGTGTATGTATACCTGTTCATTGATGAAGAGCCCAAGAGGAGGCTATGTGTTCTAATTAAATGATAAACGCGTAATTAAGCGGTAATTAAAACACACAGATGAATGAATTCCTAAACTATTACAAGTTTGTAAATGAGGATGTATCAAGTTGAAAAGCGGGATAAGAGCTTAAATAAACAAACAATACAACCCAATCGAATTAATTTGAATAATCGAATAAATTGTAATGCACTTCAAATAGTCTTCAAAATTGGATACAGCTTGCCTCGTCAAATGAGTGTGAGATAAGAGTCCCTACATTGCATGATATACAGACAAAACATAATAGAAATGCTTGTGTTCATGCACGTTCGAAAGTTAAATTAAATTTCAAATTCGAAATTGCAACACAAGGATAACTACAATGTAATTTGAATTTTATTTACAAACGAATTGAATAAGAATAAAAGTAAAGTAGTATATATAATAATATTTACAATACTAACTATAAGTATACTATATAACGATATTTACAGTATGAAATAGAAATACTATGTATAATTATATATACAATATCAAATAAAAAGTAAAAATACTAAGTATTTATATTTATATATACATTACTAAATATAAGAAATAAAAATACTAAGTATCATATATTTACAAAATTAAATATGCATTACAAAATATTAAAATACTAATAGAAGTAGTAATTCGACATTTTAATTGCCAAAGCAAGTGTAGATGCACTAATTGGAAGTGAGTGTTTGAACAATCTTTGGATATTTTCACAAGTAACAAACTTGTTAGTAGTATACGTGGGAGATAAAGAAAAATGAAATAAAATTGCAACAAATTAGAACATGGGTTAGTAAGCAAGATTCACAATTAAAATCGAATGAAATTTACATGAACACTTTTCAATAATCGAAAACTTAAATCAATATTCAATCCACATAGCATCTCGCTCAAACTTCATTCGATATCGAGTAAACACAACAATTATCCGATTATCAATTCACAAATGAAAACAAATGACAATGGTTCATGTTATTACTAGATTCAAGTTTAAGACATGACAAATTAAGTTCAATGCAAGCTTAAATCAACCCAAACAAACTTCGGGCAGCAACTACGTAATCTTAAAAGAATGCTTCAAAATCCATCTCAATCATGTACAAAGCCTCATGAAGATACACCGATATCACAAAAAACTTTACCTCTTGAATTTCAACTTAAACATCAACACAAACTCTTTCCAATTAATTCAAACATCATGGCGTAATCAAACTTAAATTCAAACAACATTGTGTTCAAGATCCAAAGTCTATGATAATTCAACAATCACCTCAACTCAAATTTAACACAAAATGGAAAAGTATTTGACATCCGATTCATTATTCAAATCAACTCAAATTGTTTTATCACAAAGCCTCAATTGACTCAAACAAATATGGTGTCTAATGCCAAAGTTCATGGTGATTCAACAATAAACAAATCAACACAAATTAATTTTAAACCATATGAAAAGATTCTATGTCCAAAAAACCATCATCTACTGCTTAAATCTCAAACACGACACAGCATCGCAAATAACACACAAGTTAAGTCTAAACAAACACCCTGTTAATACCAGACCATAAGCAATTTAACACTGATTTCATCACAATAATCACTAGCAATTTCCTAGAATATTAAGCAACATTATCATCTCAGTTACACAGAATTTAGCATGGATTCGACACAAGATTTTAGCATAAGTCGACAGTTTAATATCAATTTCAATTCTTATTTCCAAACCATATTTCAAACTACTGTCAACAAATTGCCAACCTAAACACAAATCTCTTGCTTCATACCAAAGCAACTATTAACAAATGGCTTTCATCAAAACCAAGCATACCAAAATAATATCTATAGACAGCATCACAATTGTTCAGAAAAGAATATGGAATCGAAAATTACCGATATGTCAAAGCTGTTACGAGATGTAAGTTGTTTTACCAACAGGAGCGGCCGCCATATCAACTATCCGCCAGAAACGAGCTAACACTTTGAAGCATGTAAAAACCAGCCATGTACTCTGGAGTGGCACCAATTGGTACTTGAGAATCACACACTACAAGTCCAACTTTGACCATTTTCTCAGGGGATCCAAATTTACTCCTCTGTTTATTAGTACATCTGCCAAATCCCGTCTACATGTCTTTAAAGTGTTTATCCTCAGACATACAGGGCGAGGCTTCTCAAAAGCTTCATTCAATGCCATAAGTTCAACAACCGAAAACATATCCACTAAAGCACCAATTAGAAACTCATTGTACCCATGGTATGCGTGTTGGGTTTCTGTATGTGAGTTGTGAGAGGTAGCTGTATTGGTGTTGATGGCAGGAGCATAACAGAAGCAGGATGGATAAAGGGTTGTTTGGTTGATGAGTTGAAGATAGAGAGAAATGGAAACCACGATGGAGGGAGTATGTTGGAGCTGTAACGTGGACGAGAATGAGAGAAGGCGGAGGGATGTAGATGGCTGATGTTAAGATGTGAGGAAGTGAGGAACAGGGAGTTAAGATGGGTGTGTTGAGGAGGGTTGCTGAGATTGGAGGTGTTTGTGGTTCTGGGTTGTGGTTTTGGCGTGATAAGGAGGAAAACGGAGGGTGACCGCGGTGAGGGGGAGGTTGACGGTTTGGATGATGGAAGGTTATAAGAAGAGTGGTATGTACATAAGGGTGGTTGAAGGCGTCGCTGGGGTTCAGTTGTGGGTTTCCGGCGGAGAGGTATTTATGGTGGGCGTTGGAAGAAGACGCGAGGGAGTAAGGCAGTGGGTTGTGAGCTGGAAATGGAAAGGAGTTATGGTGAAAGGGACGAGGGAGTTGGATGGAAGAAGTTTGGAGTAGGCGATGATGAAGATGACGGAACGAGGAGGTGAGGCGAGGGTAGACGGAGGAGTATATACAGAGGGAGTTATTTGGTGAGAAAGATGAGTGGAGGGTGTGAGGAAAACGAGAGAGGCAGATGAAGAAGATATAATTCTTCTGCCTTTTGTTTCAGATTCGCCTCCTATGCCTCACTCTTGTTTTCGTTTTTTTCCCCTCCTTTCAACAGTAACATGACACATATATATACCCAAAAATTAGGTCTAGCAATTTTTGATAATGTCTAAAATATCCCTCATGATTAAATGGGCCACAAAATTGGGTTGGGTAAAAATTAACAAGCCCAATAGTATTTTGTTTGATTTTTTTTTGAGATAAAAAAGGACATCTAAAATTGACAAAACGATATAAATTTGGACAATAAATTATCCGGAAAAATAAAATGAGCACATTAAAATAAACTACGAGTTTCATAGATTAAATAAAAATTATTGAAATAATTAAAATCAAAATAAAACAATAATAAAGAATACCCGATTTTAAAACACTTACGGTTAAAACGAGACTTCGAAATGTATCGAAAAATTAGAGAGAGCACATTTTCATGATCTACGCGACACGTAGATTCATAAAGCAGTGAGTTAGAGGCGAAAACTTGAAATATTTTTCCCGCTAATTTTAAATCGAATCGCTTTTAACAAATTGTTTGTAAAATTGAAATATCGATATCATCGACACATAATCAACTTAAAACGATACAATAAACATGTAAGAAGATAAAAATGAATGAAGTGAAATATCGGGTATTTTACAACTACAAAACGATGCAAATGTCAATTTAAACTGACTTTGGTCAACTTAAATACGACTACTGATGCGGATGCGATGAATGAATGATTGTTTAATGCCAATGATCCAATGGGAGCATATGCGGATGAATGTGATGCCTGACTCATATAACTTAGAGTTAGGAGGGCAAATTTTGGGGTGTGACACTAGAAAACAAAGATTTTTTCCAATACAATTTAGAAAGCTTTTCTCCTCTAGCCACAACCAAGTTACCTTTGTATAGTTTCCACTTTCCAGAATCAAAGTGATTATTATAACCACAATCATCAAGCATATACACATAGATCAAATTAAAGCGGACATCCGAAGCATGTTTGACACCTCTAAGCAATAGTTGTATTCCCATGTTGGTTTACAAGCAAACATCACCAATATCAATTACCTTAGATACACCATCATTACCCATCTTTAACACTCCAAAGCCACCAGAAGTATAAGATGTGAAGAAATCTTTTCTTGGTGTAACATGCGATGTAGCACCACTATCAACTATCCACATGCTCTCGTTTGATATGAGATTAACAGAATCATGATCACGTAGAATAAAAAGATTATTACAAATAGTATTATTAACACGATCATCATCATGATCATCATTATATCTTTGTTTAGACTTACCTTTCTTGTCTTTGTTGTCCTTTTTCCACTAATAACAATACTTATGTACGTGTCCTGTTTTATGATAATAATCACACTTCATAATCTTGTATCATGGTTTGGACTTGCTTATGATATTCTCTCTACCACCCTTCGGTTCTTTTTTCTAACTTCTTCCCCTATTTTAAATGACAAGTACCTCAGATTAACATGAAGAACTTTGTGCCTTCCTTTTCATTTTATAATAACTTATGCACCTTATGTTCTTCTTATTATCTACGCAATCGCTTTTGGATATATGTATTACCTTAAGTTTGGAAATAAGCAAAACCAGAATATTTCATTAATCTACTAGCAATTGATACAATCTTCTTTGATACATCACAAATTTAAAAAAAAATCCAAGACAATACATGTTGCTTCTTGTAACCAGTACAAAATATTTTATTAATAAACTAACAATTGATACAATATTATTTAAGACATCACATTTGATATAATGTCATATGATACACTACATACTACATGAACTTGTAGACAATGGAAACCAAAATCTAAGACAACATAAACACAACCGTTAAACAATGATTTTTGTTCTTCTCCCTTTGAAACTTCTTCTTTGTCTTTTCATGCTTTTTTGGACTGACTTCTACATCAAATTCCTTGCTGAACTTCTTTCCAAATTCCTTGCTGATGTCCTTCCCAAATTCCCTCAAATAAGCCATTATCATTTCATAATTATTACAATTTGTTTGAATCTTTTAATTTCCATTCCTACCATGAATTTGACCATCTTCATCATCCCAGATAAATAGGTCACAACTTTTCACACTCTACAAATTACATACAAATTAAAATCGATTAAAAATTGCATGGTCGCTTGCAAAAACGTCAACGGTTTCAAAAACGTATGCGCTTTTAATTAATTTTGAGTGGAAGTCGTGCTTTTGGAGCATTAAAGTGACGGGGCAGCAAGAGTGTTTGAGCATGTTGTGATCAAAATTTGGTTCAGAAACCTCTAAAATCAGTTCCGGAACGTATCAAAACGTGGGGGATAAATATTGTTACTTCGAACTTTCAAGAAAAAATGAGTTTCGAAGTGTAAAATTGCCAAAAATCGCTTATGGAAGTGCAAAATTTATGTTTTGAATTAAATTTCAATTCAAGTTTTTGTGTGGTTTTGAAATGTTTAAGTGAATCGGAATTTAATCCATAACATGTAATCAAAATCCAAAAGGAAAAGAAATGCAAATCATGTACATGTATGTTTGAATTTCAAAGTCAAAGTGTATGTGATATCATAGGCTAATGATTCATACTCTATGCACACTCTACCTAAATGCAATGCAAATATGTGAAAATGCTAAAAGAAATAAAGTGCACGAAGTGTCAAGTTGTGAAGTGTGCATACTTGTGAGTTTGTGTTGTGAAAAGTGAGGTTTCTTCATGTTTTCATGCTTCAAAATCACATATCAACATGTTCAATTATTCTAATGATCCTACATGCACATGTAAAGATATTCAAGAATGCAATTCATGTTAAAATGTGCGTATTCAAGTGTGTGTGTGGATTGTGTACAATGTGCATGTGCATGTGTATGTGTGATTGTGTACCCTTCCCTCTCTGACTAAACATTTGACTCAATTCCTCACTACCCTTCCCTCTCTAACTGAAAATCCCTTAAAATCAGGGAGTGCTAGTTAACTTTTACTTTGCTACTTCTACAACCTTTTAGAATATGCCTGAGTAAGTGTTTAGATGTCCTATCATATACTCACAATTCGACCCATTACAACAACTCAGAAAATCAAACCATCTAACAAAATCACAATTTTGACTAACTTGTAAGATACTGAAACACTAATCTCTTTCTATGATAATTTAATTTTCATTTTCCATTTACTGAGATTTACAAAAATAAAAAACATCATACAAACTCACAAACATGGCACAACAATAATACATTTGATTTATCAGAAAAGAGCCTCATTACGCTCTCTTATACTCACCGCCACTGCCAGTAACCGCTTTCTCGTCCGTCATTACTGAAACCACTCTCGAAATACAGTATTAGAGTTGTGAAAATGAAAGCGCGTTGAGCTGGTTCGTGAAGAGAAAGTGAAGTTCGATGAAGAAGACCGATAAGCATCGATTCATCACCTTTCTTTTTGGTTGTCCAAGATCCGTAACTGTGATGAGTGAATATGAGACATGGGAAAAGAAGAGACCATTTGTGTAAATGGAAGAAAAACCGTATGTTCCATGTTGAATGAGTGTCAGTTTTCTTCTATTATGGTTTTTTATTTATAAATTACAATTATTGAATTTTAAAACAGCAAGATAGGTTGTTTAATGCTAAACCTATCTACATAGGAAATTATGAAATAAAAAAGATAATTAGTTTCCATGCCTCCTTTTAAAGAGATTACAAAGACTGGTTTTAATGGAAATTATTAGTGATATTTTTCCAAGCTAGCTGTTAGTTACTTTAGTGATATTATTAGTGATATTCTTCTTTTCATTCATGTTTGTCTTCTTTCGCACAAATCTTTTCTGCTTCTTCCGATTCTGACAATCAAGGTTCGGGTATCAAAAATTCCGTCCAGGATGTTTCTACTGTGTTTTCGGTAACAAAACCTAACAACTCTTTTGGCCCAAAGCTCTCCGTCAAATTGCAAGAGAACAACTACCTTACGTGGAATCAGCAGGTTGAACGAGTTATTCTGGCTCAGACAGAAAATGCACAATGATTTTTTAGAAACTAAAGTTATATTATTTGTTAAGGGTTTTGACACACCTTATATTTTTGAAACAAATTATTTTTTAATATTGTTTATTGGAGATGTTATTTTAAAAGTAAATGTGTAAGCAATTATGAAAGTAAATGTGCTCTCACAATATTTATTATTTTCAACAAACTATAGTTTAAAAAGATATAAAAAAAAACATAATAAAATAAAAGATATATATACTTTCTTAGATTCATAACAAAATATATATATATATATATATATATATATATATATATATATATATATATATATATATATATATTTTCTTATATGCATAAATCATTATTCGTAAGAAATAATAGAGTTCTTTATATAAAATTATTGGTTGGTTATCCTGTTAATGAATTGAGAATGTTTTTGAAATAAAATAAGACAATTTAAAATCTTACATTCTCTTTATAAATAATAGGTATAGATAAATAATCTTATAAGTAATGCCTATTTTAAAAATTTAGAAGGTTTAGAGTTTGTTAGTTTGAGATTTTGGCCTAATTCCTCTTTTTTTTCTAATATGTTTTTTGGCTTATAAAATTTTAAAAATACAAAGAAAAACAATTACTTTTTTGATATCTCTGAAACAAACAGATTTTAAATTTGTATCATGACAACTATTCAGATTTTAAATTTGTATCATGACAACTATTTATAACATTTTTTTATTGTGTATTAACATGATTAATTCACGTAAAATATACTATGATAATTATTTATAAAAAAATTATTGTGTATTAATAAAATTTTATGATCACTTCATGTAAAATAAACTATAACAACTATTTATAATATTTTTTTAGCGTGTATTAACAAACTTTTTGATCAATTCATGTAAAATGAATTGTATGGTGATGGTTAAATACATAAATATTTTATGATTTAAATGGAATTGAAATGGTATGAGATTTACAATTCCATTGTTTACCAAATAAAGCTATTGTTAATCATAATCATAATTCTTACAATAATCATAATTTTGGATTTTTTTTCAATATAACAAAATATTTAATTGATTTGAGCAAAACAATTAATTGATCTGTATCTAAAATATTATAGAATTAAATAGATTACATTAAATAAATAAAAAGCACCAGTAATTTGAAGGATTTGTATAAGTGTAGGATAAGTATTTTTTATAAATCCGACCCTACTAAGTCTTTCATATAGATAGATATCTATAGATATAGATGTTATTGTTGGCGTAACTTGGGGTTCGAGTAAGGAGCATTCTTATAATTTATAGGGATTTTTGTTTGAGCAACACTTTTATGAGAAACACGTACTTTCATACAAGTAAGTTGATTCCTTTCTCTAACCAAAAGGTCATGATATCATTTATTTACGCAAGATCGAGCAAGAAGCACTCTTACCTTTTACTATTGTGGAAATATGTCGATTGTCCATCTAAAACATTAATCTAAAACCTTAATGTGATAAGTGAGTGGATTCTCCCAAGTCACCACATTCCTATCTAAGGTTTGACTATTTCCTACATTATTCACATTTATATTATTCTCAATAGTTATGATGTCCCTTTAATTATATAAGTTTATCAATATAAATAAATATTTCATATTTAAAATTATACTATAATATTATAAATTAATATGTGGTATTTGAAATTTCACTAATGAAAAAAAATGGTTGGATGGTAAGGTCTATAGACAAATAAATAGAGAAACATTTGGTAAGAATAATACAGCAAGTTAAATGTCATTAAAAAAACACTAAATGTAATATATTTTCTAAAATATCAAAAATAATATTTATAATTAATAATTAATAACAAAGATAATACTATAAATAAATGTACAAAAATAATATTTATAATTAATAATTAATAACAAAGATAATACTATAAATAAATGTACAAATTTGAACATCAAAGTTAATTTTTTTTTCATAATGATAGTGTTCTTGAATAGAAGTGTTAATTACACAATATCCCACTTAAAATAAAAAATAAAATTTATTCTATAATATATAAATAGATAGATTCCACGTTAAAATAAAAACAATAGTATTAATTGGTTGGCTAAATTTTGTGGTGAGATTATACGTGCAAACATTTGAAAATAAAATTCTTCTAATATAAGTTATTCGTCTTCCTCTCAAAAATAAGTTAACATTATTCACTTCAACTCATTTGTACCATTTTTGACACACCTATAATTTTCTAGAAATTAAAGTCCCCTCATGATACAATTTGTTAAAGGTTTTGGGACACCTTACATTTTTAAAACAAAAAAATAGTAATATTGTTTGTTGGGGGTGTTATTTTAAAAGTAAATGTGTAAGCAATTATGAAAGTAACACCATAATCTCTCACAATATTTATTAATTTCAACAAAAAATATATAAAAAGAAAACCATATAATAAAGAAAAAGGATATATATACTTTCTCAGATATATCCTTTCTCAGATGCATAACAAAATATATATATATATATATATATATATATATATATATATATATATATATATATATATATATATATATATATATATCATATGCCAAAATTCAATTGAATAAAATAGTTCTTCAGAAAGGAAGAACAAATTCGTAAGAAATAATATAGTTCTTTTATATATAATTATTGGCTGGTTATTTTGTTAATAAATTGAGAATGTTTTTGAAATAAAATAAGACAATTTAAAATCTTACATTCTCTTTATAAATAATAGGTATAGATAAATAATCTTATAAGTAATGTCTATCTTAAAAACATAGAAGGTTTATCTAATTTTAGAGTTTGTTAGTTTGAGATTTTGGCCTAATCCCTCTCTTTTTTTCTTATATATTTTTTGGGCTTATAAAAAATATAGATAATCACTTTAATTTATATATATTAATATTTTTTATTGTTTGTATTATGCATGCAAATGATAATGTTTTGGTGTGATGTTTATGTTTTTTTAAAATGAATTTTTATACTACTATATACTTTTTCAAAAAAATTTAATAATTTCTTTTGGGTATAGATATAGATGTTATTGTTGGCGTAACTCGGGGTTCGAGTAAGGAGCATTCTTATAATTTATAGTGATTTTTGTTTGAGCAACACTTTTGTGGGAAACACGCTGCATTCATATTTAATGTGAGATTATTTTTTCACATTACTCATACTGGAGATATTTTTTATACAAGTAATTTGGTTCCTTTCTCTAACCAAAAGTTCATGATATCATTTATTTACGCAACTCAGAAGATCGAGCAAGGAGCATTCTTACCTTTTATAGAAATTTTTGTTTGAGCAACAAACTATAAACCTCAAGGTGATAAGTGGGTGGATTCTCCCACCTATAAATGTTAAGTCACCACATTCCTATCTAATATTCAACTATTTCCTACATTATTCACGTTTATATTATTCTCAGTTTATCAATATAAATAAATATTTCATAATTAAAATTATACTATAATATTATAAATTAATATGTGGTATTTGAAATTTCACTAATGAAAAAAATGGTAGGATGGTAGGGTCTATAGGCAAATAGATAGAGAAACACTTGGTAAGAATAATATAGCAAGTTAAATGTCATTAAAAAAATATTAAATTTAATATATTTTCTAAAATATCAAAAATAAAATTTATAATTAATAACAAAGATAATACCATAAATAAATGTCAAAATTTGAACATTGATATTTTTCTTGAACAAAGTTAATTTTTTCATAATGATAGTGATGTTGAATAGAAGTGCTAATTGCACAATATCCCACTTAAAATAAAATTTACTCTATAATATATAAATAGATAGATTCCATATTAAAATAAAAACAATAGTATTAATTCGTTGGCTTAATTTTGTGGTGAGATTATACAAGCAAACATTTGAAAATAAGAATTATGCTAATATACTTATTCGTCTTCCTCTCAAAAGTAAGTTCATAATATTCACTTCAACTCATTTGTACCGCTTTTGACACATCTATAATAAGTCGATGATTTTCTAAAAATTAAAGTTCCCTCGTGATACCATTTGTTAAGGGTTTTGACACACCTTACATTTTTAAAACAAAAAATTTGTAATATTGTTTATTGGGTGTGTTATTTTAAAAGTAAATGTGTAAGCAACCATGAAAGTAACACAATAATCTCTCACAATATTTATTAATTTCAACAAACTATAGTTTAAAAAGATATAAAAAGAAAAAGGATATATATATTTTCTGAGATGCATAACAAAATATATATATATATATAATCCATTCTTACTCAATTCTATTGAATAAAATAGTTTTTCAGAAAGTAAGAACAAATTCGTAAGAAATAATAAAGTTCTTTATATGTAATTATTGGTTGGTTATTCTGTTAATGAATTGAGAATGTTTTTGAAATAAAATAAGATAATTTAAAATCTTATATTCTCTTTATAAATAATAGGTATAGTTAAATAATCTTATAAGTAATGTCTATTTTAAAAATTTAGAAGGTTTATCTAATTTTAGAGTTTCTTAGTTTGAGGTTTTGGTCTAATCCCTGTTTTTTTTTCGAATATATTTTTTGGCCTTATATAAAAAATAGATAATCACTTTAATATATATATATATATATATATATATATATATATATATATATATATATATATATATATATATATATATATATATATATATATATATATATATATATATTTTTTTATTGTTTGTACTATGCATGCAAATGATAATGTTTTGGTGTGATGTTTATGTTTTTTGAAATGAATTTTTATACTACTATATACTTTTTTCAAAAAATATTTAATAATTTCTTTTAGAAAAAAACTTCTAATGAAAAATATTTTCAAATAATTTCTCATAAAAATTACCTTAAGTACTATTACATTTTGTTATGACTTTGTTTTAATATCAAAAGTTAAAACATCATTTAAATTTGAAACTATTTTAAACATGTTTCTATAAAAATAATTTTTTAGATATTTATTTTTGAAATATCATGTAATTTTGGTTATTAAATAATAAATATTTGAACTACTAAATGTTACAACTAATATTTTAATATATAAAAAGTAAATTTAAAATAATTTATATAATTTTTGAAGTTTTCATAAAAATAATTTTAAAAATACAGAGAAAAACAATCACTTTTTTGATATCTCTAAAAAAACAGATTTAAAATTTGTATCATGACAACTATTTATAACATTTTTATCGTGTATTAACATGATTAATTCACGTAAAGTGTATTATGACAATTATTTATAAAAAAATTATCGTGTATTAATAAAATTTTATGATTACTTCATGTAAAATAAACTATGACAACTATTTATAACATTTTTTTAGCTGTATTAACAAAAAAAATTGATCAATTCATGTAAAATGAATTGTATGGTGATGGTTAAATACATAAATATTTTATGATTTAAATGTGTTGAAATGGTATGAAATTTACAATTCGATTGTTTACAAAATAAAGTTATTGTTAATCATATTCATAATTCTTACAATAATCATAATTTTGGATATTTTTTTCAACATAACAAAATATTTAATTGATTTGAGCAAAGCAGTTAATTGATCTGTGTATCTAAAATATTATAGAATTAAATAGATTACATTAAATAAATAAAGAGCTTTAGTAATTTGAAGGATTTGTATAAGTGTAGGTTAACTATTTTTTATAGACCCGACCCTACTAATGAGTCTTTGATA
Source organism: Vicia sativa (assembly GCA_021764765.1). Taxonomy (NCBI): domain Eukaryota; kingdom Viridiplantae; phylum Streptophyta; class Magnoliopsida; order Fabales; family Fabaceae; genus Vicia; species Vicia sativa. The sequence continues at coordinate 238,847,116 of CM038796.1, forward strand.
TAGATAGGTAGGTATAGATATAGATGATATTGTTGGTGTAACTCGGGGTTCGAGTAATTAGTATTGAGCCCAAAATAATATTAAGAATAATAGTATTATCATTATTATGGATTAGGTGAAAAGGAAGAGAGTAGAGATTATAGTTGTGGCGTGGAAAGAAAAATAATAATGGTTTGCAAGGAGGAAGGAAAAAAATTCATGGAGGCACAAGGGTTTGGAGCAATAGCATTCGGTGCGAGGAGTTGCTGTGAAATTGCTAGGAGATGAATCAAAGAGACAAAAGTTGGAAGTTGCGGCAAAGTAGATTTGATCAAGAAATTTGAACTACCGTCAATCCAAGGTAAGGGTGGAGTTAGAATTTTATAACCCGAAATATGATGATTAGTATGTGGGATGGGATTGTATAAAAATTGCCTTTGTGTTGTGCTTGTTTCTGTGATACGTTGATTCTATGAAATTGATCAATTTTGACAATCGATGTTTGTGTTGTGAGCATTGCCTAATTGTTATCTATGTTGTTGCTTTCGGCATTAATTGTTGTTATAAATTATTGATCGGCGAGTGATTACTGGGAATTATTAGTTGAATGTGATTGGTGAAATATTCTGGGAGAAGAATTGATGTTGTAAATCGAAACTGCTAAGCGAAAGGAATGAAAAAAATTAAGGGGCGGGGGCCACACATCACAGGGTGGGCGCCTGAACCTCTTAAGTGAGCATGGTGAGAGCCTTGAAGGCCTGGGGTGACCTCTCCACACTTTCCATGGCGTGGGTCATGTATTCCGTTTCCAAATTTCAATAATTCTCTTATGTTTTGTCTGGTTAGTATACTTATAATTATAATGATGTTAATATAATATTGTTAATATAATACCATTAATATAATGTTGTAAATGTAATGTTGGGATAATTAAATATGGAGTGGGCGCCCTGTATCCCTTAGGGTGTGTATACTAGTTTTATTCATTCTGGTTTTCTCTGTGTCTGATAGGGAATTTAAGTACACAAAATTATAGATGCAATATTTGGTAACAATACTAATAAATTAATATTGTTAGTAAAATAATTTAGCAATATTTTAGGATTTAATTAGTACACTTATAAAGTAGCTTATGTTAGTTGCAGTCACATATTCAATAACAGTGGCATTGTGTTGAGTAACGGATGATAATACCAGTCGTGGAAATCAACTAGTAGCAGTATAATACAAGTGCAGTGTTAATAAAATAGCATAGTAGTATATTTTAATAGTATTATTTTTATGAAATAGAAACTAGTAATATTAGTGATGAATTTAACAGAAAAATTATGAAGTGTCAGTGGAAGAAGTTACAGCAGTAACATGTTTTCTAATAGACACTGATATTTTAGTAGCAAAGTGGAAAGTTGATGACAACATAATTTTTGGATGCAGGGTAACTAAATATAGCAGTATAGTAAATTCAGTAGAAGCTAGTTAATAAATAGCAGTGATAACAGCGAACGGAAATAATGTCGAATAAGTCGAATTAGTAAATTAAGTGGTATGATTAGTTGTCCGAAATTAATTGAAACTTGTCGGGGTAGTTCATATATATTAGTAGGTAATTGTGTTTGTTTTATGAATACGACGATGAATAAGTTGAATTGCAGGTAAAGCTGAATAAGTCGAATTGTCCCGAATTATGGACATGTTTGAGTTGTAGGTCGAATGACCAATGTCGATTTAAGTTGATGCAATTGATGCATGTTGGAGTTGTTGTTGTTGATGATGTTGTGTTGTATGGCATTCATATTGTCGCATATATTGCATGATTAAGTTGCCTTGATGGCATCACGTTGAATGTTGAAGGCTTATGCCTTGTTGAAATGCCTCGATAACCTGACATATGTTTAAGTTGGGAGTTCTGCTCCAAATGGTACCACATGCATTTGCGTAGTTGAGTTACATTCGATTTCTATATTGAAGTTGTTGTTATTATTATGTTGTTTGTTGACCATCATTTTGCTGTTTGATATAAGTTATTGTTGCTGTTTGATATAAGTTGTTATTGTTGTTTGATATAAGTTGTTGTTTGATATAAGTTGTTGTTGTTGTTTGATACAAGTTGTTGTTGTTATTAAGTTGTGTTGATCGAAGTGTCAGGTTGACCGATTGAAATTCCCTTATTATTTCTATTACGTTGTTTATTAGTAGTTGTGGTATGATTATCATACGAAATGGTGAAATTTGTATAATTCTAATCTAATATATTGATTGAAATTCTGGTTAGGGGCCAGACTCAAGATGTCGTGACATCTGATCCAACATTACAAAACAGACAAGGCAGGCATACACAAAATAGTGCAGAAACATAAAGAACACAAGGAATTGTTAACCCAGTTCGGTTCTAACCAATCTACGTCTGGGGGCCTACCAAGCTAGGAATGAAGTTCACTATCAACAGTATTAATTCAGAGGCAAATCTCCTCACTTAATCAAACTACCCAATGACCCTTCAACCTAAGATACCACACTCAGATATGAGAATCCTCTGCTCACTTCGAATCATCTTAGTGATGTCTATCAGCTACTATCACACCAGCAACTGCATCGACTGCTTGGCTCCTATTAAAGTCAATTTGGAGATATCTCACTCCAAACACAAACAAACTTTATCACACACGTGACAGAAACTAACTTGGAATTGCTTCATAACTTCTTCCAAGAACATGACTACACTCATTGCTTCACAACTTCTGAGTTAGTAAAATCATCCTCTTCCCTAAAGGTTTAGAGGCTCAAACATGGTGACCATCCCACAATCCGGGTGGTTCACCTTACATGGCTATCCCTAAAGATTATATCTTTCTAAATCCGGCTAGCTTACTAAAACTAGGTTACAACTGCTTATTTATAACATATTACCCAACTGGATTTAGGCCTTCAAAATAACAGCATGAGTTGTAACAAACTTCAGCAGAAGACAAACTTCTGCACAAATAAAGCGCAGATAACTTCTACTACAATCAAGGTCGCTTCTGGTTTTTCTCCTTAGCTCTTGGACCTTCACATATGCCTTCAAAGTCACGCCACATAAGGTGCATAATATTCCCATAATACTCTGCACAGTTGAAACATAATTGTAACAAACTTTGATAGTTCAGTAGCGTGATGTCCTGATGTCTAATGTTTCGACATCTCATAAGACATGTTGTTCCATATGTTGAAACATTTGAACACAACATGTTACTCCATTAAATAGAACTTCAACCTACTTTCTCCTTACAAGTTATAAATCTTATTTAACCTATTGCTGCTAAATTAGTTTTACCAAACATAAAGTCAATCCTAAAAATAGAGAATCAACAATCTCCCTCTTTGGTTTATTTTGGCTAAAACTAATTTACATATTATTTATATTACAGAAGCATAATAAAATATACAAGGGTTTAAACAATTTAATCCAGCAGCAGCAACTTAGAAGTCTTCAGTAGTCACTGTTTATGATGTTCCAAACTCTACATGTGACAGTCTTCAGCCTTCTTTTATGATGTCGAAACATCATACTAGGACATCTTTCTGGCAGGTCCAAATCCAATGTTCTCTCTTTCTTTTAAGGATATCACAAATCACGCAAAGTTTCTCCCCCTTAAAATTTGCTCTTTAGAGATAACATAACATAACCACTTCTCCCCCTTTTTAGCCATAATAAGACAAAGGCTTGTTGAAGAAGAACTCACTATAGAACAGGAAACATAACATCATAGGCACTATCTTCACAAAAAAAGGAGAAAAATTGAGGCCATGATGCACATGAGGAAGAAGATACTAAATACTCCCCCTCAAACTGAGAACCATACTACGACACAGATTGACACAACATCCTCTTTTAGAGCACAAAAGGAGACTCACTAACAAAAATAATTACTTGAACCATCCATTTACAAACATAGAGAACCAAACCTCTATATTGGATGACTCAAAAAACAATACACAATTTGTGTTCATGACATGAAACAAGACTCGAAACAAAGGCTTGCACAGATTGCAAGGAGCAGACAGACTCATAATAGAACATCCTATTCAATATCTTTGCAAGAACAACTGCAAAGAAAGACCTCATACTTAACAATGTATGAACACTACATTTTTTCCCTATGTTTGTCACAAGTTGACAGACATAACGTATAGACTCTAACTTTACTCATATCCTAACGAAGAACATGAGAGACTCAAACAAGGACTCAGAAGAAATTAAAGGTAAGACTCTAAGAACCTGAGCAATTTAAATAACATACCTAGACTGTAACAATTGTCTTGATCAAGAGATGTTATTTCAATAAGAACTACTTCAGGTGGTTTTGTGCATAGATTGGGACATGTACTAAGTCAGAACAAGTGATACACACCATCAATACATGTTTTAGATAAACAATTTAAGAGTTATCCCTGCAGGTTTTCAATGATGAAACATGTCTTGAGTTATGTCCTGACTTCTTGTTTGGCATTGTACTTCTGGCTTAAAAAGATCAGTCTTGGAATACTTTCCATATGATTATAAGCAGAATTACATTGTCTTTGCAGATCTCCATGCTCTTTATTCCCCCTGAGATATAAAAATTAAGGACATCTTTGATGCTAGTCCTTGAAGCATTCTTTATTTGGAATTTGCCACAGTTTCCAAATTAAGAATCCTTAGTTTGCTTGCTACACAAGATCCAGATTGTCACACTCTGTAACTAGTAACAGAAGAAACTTTATATGCATAACCATAAATTTCTCTTCAACAGATAAGTCAGAACCTTATCTTACTGGTGTCTTCAACAGTTATGATGTTACATCTTCATGAAGACCATTCTCTTCATCACATACTTCTCCTTGATTCAGAATTCCATACAGCTTTTGCAAATATCCAACTCCCATCAAGATATCTAATAGCATTTGTAGTCTTCTTTTTGGTTGAATCAGTTCTTTAAATAATCACCAGATAACATTGCCTCACATTCTTAACTTGTGAAGATAATAGTGAACTTGGATATTTTGTTCACACTAGACCATGAATTTCTCAAACAGATACTCAATTCCCGATAGAGTATATGAATTCAGGCTGCATACCTAATAAGTACTAAGTCTCTCGTTAAAGTACGTACTAGTTTGGTCAGTTAGAATTAACTAATCACACTAGGTTATTCTGACTGATTACATCTTCACACATGCTTCTACTTTCAGGCAATAACATATATATTCAAAAAATGAAGACATTTTGATGATGTTTTAACATTTGATATAACATCATCCATTATGGTTCTTGGTTAACATCCATAATATCTTACTTATATTGCTTTGGGTTGAGGTTAAGAAACATAATGATCAGCAACTTTTATCCAGACATATTAAGGATTAGCATAGACCACATCTCAATAGGCTTTTCATCAGGCTCTCACTTTTGATTTTGAGATGATGGATACCTATAGAGGAGATTCCCTCATCTAGGTTTCTGGAACAGACTTACTTATGGCCTGACACTTAATAGTTCAGATCCTTCATGGCAATCTGATATCCTTGATTCTTCTTGACTCTACCCTTTCTGGATACTGACTAGGGAAATCAACATTCATGATCATATTTCACTATGGTTGAGGCACAATATTCAGCTCCAAGTTTGTTCTATGGTTATGAATTAAACTTCACACATTTGGTTCCTTTGATCATAAGAGAATACCATATATAAGCTCATCTTGATTATACATAAGGTTCTATGGTTATGCATGTTTAAGTTGTTATTGTTGTTGTTGATGTTGGAGTTTTTGTTGTTGATGATGTTGTGTTGTATGTCATTCATATTGTCACATACATTGCATGATTAAGGTGGTCTTGATGGAACCATGTTGAAAGTTGAAGGCTTATGCCTTGTTTAAATGCCTCGATAACCTGGCATATATTTAAGTTGGGAGTTCTGCTCCAAATGGTACCCCATGCATTTGCGTAGTTGAGTCGCATTCGATTTGTATATTGAAGTTGTTATTATTACGTTGTTTGTTGACTGTCATTTTGCTGTTTGATATAAGTTGTTATTTGATATAAGTTGTTGTTGTTTTATATAAGTTGTTGTTGTTGTTTGATACAAGTTGTTGTTGTTATTAAGTTGTGCTGATTGAAGTGTCAGGTTGACCGATTGAAATTGCCTTATTGTTGGTATTAAGTTGTTTATTAGTAATTGTGGTATGATTTTCGTACGAAGCGGTGAAATTTGTATAATTCTAATCTAATATATTGATTATCATACTTTTGTTTATATTATTCGATATCTCACCTCTTCTGTTTTGGTGTTGCCTCTACATGGGTAATGTGTTGGTAATCATGAAGATTAGCTGAGGCTTAGTAGCTGTTTTAGTTATCAGTTCAAGTTGGTGTCATTCTCTGATACGTAGCACTCGGGGGGATGAACGATAGTTGTTTCTTTTGTTGTGTCTATTGTTGTTATTACTATGAGTTGTTGACCTTCAAATTGAACTTACGAAGTATCATGCTGTTGTGGAAGTTGTTTTAGTTTAATGAAAGTATTAAGTGAATTGTAGTTGATTAAAAGTTGAATTCATTTATTACAGGTTCATCCAGGATCTGGGTGTTATATATCTTAATAAATGTGATTAATATATGTTGTTTTATGTGAAGTAAATGTGGCATACTATATACGATAAAAAATTTGCACTCTGATTTTTATTATAATTCATTGGGTAGAAATGAGGCGTTACACTCTTCATCTCAAAACCTTTTTTGTTTCAAACCTTCTCCCTATTTCAAAAATTTATTGTTTTCAAACTTGAAATCTGTTTATCAATAAACCTTGACTTTGTCTAGTGAATTTTAAAACTTCTTTTCTTTATTAATAAGGTGAAAAGAGAGAATAAGGGTAAGATGGTAAATATGATAAGGATTAGTGAGGGTATCATGGGAAAAGCATAAAAGGGTACAAGGGTGAAGTGACTCGATTTTCAAAAATCTTTTAAATTCTCGAAAACCAGTGAAATCGCCACCTAATTTTATTCGTTCTGAAAAGAACGGGAAAATATAGATAAAACCCCAAACAAGCGGATAAGGCGGTCTACGTGACCAAAAAGTGGGATCGGGAGTCGGTTATGTAAGGGGAAGGTATTAGCACCCCTTACATCCATCGTACTCGATGGGACCCATTTAATTCTACGCATTTGTGTGTGTGTGTTTACTAAGTTATGGATGCTAAAAGAAGACAGAATTTGTTTCTTATTATTTTGAGTTTGGCACGGTTTTAGAACCGTGTGCCTACATATTCCCTCGTGCAATGGGAAAGTCAAAACTCTGTAGTTCCTCTAAAAAAGGCTTTAATTGGTTGTATTGATTTTATCTGAAAAATCGTGCGTTTAGACGTTTCAAATGCTTTGAACTAGGACTTGTTTTGTTTGTTTGAAAAGCTTAAGTCCTCGCTCGTATTTGAAACGACTATTGCACACTCTTTATCGGAAAAGAGTTTAATGATCGCATATGAGCGAGAAAAGAGTTTTGCGTGAGTTGAATTGTTTTTTATGTGGATGAAAAAGTACCGAACAACGAGGCTAGCGTCTCACGATTCAAATACTAGAAACCCGAGGAACGAATGCTCGCCCGAGTCGTCTATCACCCAAAAAGTTTCCTTGATAAAAAGTGAAGTGAAACGAGTTCACGTTATTTAGGAGTCTTTAAGCCACAGGTCTAGCGTCCAACGACTTAAATACTAAAGTTTGTTTGGGGGACAAGTTTTTAAGCAACTGGTCTAACGTCCAACGACTTAAAAACTTGGATTTTATTATGAAAAGAATTTTTGAAAAGACACTCGACATTGGATCGAGGTTTGGAATTTTAATTATGAAAGTGATCTGATACGCGTGCTGAGATGAAATGGAAGCGGGTTATGATTAATCAAGTATATGGACTCAATTAACCTCGTGAGGATAGGTGCTCCTATCCCCAACCATGAGACCCTGGTGCATGGTGATTGGTATATAGACCAATGTTATTTTCGGGTTATGATCGATTAAAGCAACAAGGACTTTAACCAATCTCATGAGGATGGCCATGCCCATCCCCAACCATGAGACCCTTTAAGAAATCGGCGTATGAGCCAATCAGGATGAAATCGAATTGATTTTAATTTATTAATTGTGTGCACAGTGTACATTGGTGAATAAATACTGAATGAGTAAATAAACAGACAAAAATACCACGCAATACAATCGGAAATTTAAATAATTATTAGAGATGATTTTTTCTGTTTGATGAAAAATCGGTTAATAGTTTAATCGATAAATCATCAAATAAAAACTATCAGATCCAATAATTATTTAGTACATCGCAACAAAATTATTTACGACAAAATAAATTAATTGAAATAGAATAAGTTCAGAAATAGCCTGGAATGCCGTGATTCTGGACGGTGCGAAAAGAAATCCACCTGAACTTTTGACCGGTCCGAAATACTTCCATATGCGCCGGTACGTCGAGTGTGACGAATCCCAATACGAAATACTCCGACGGTTCCAAAACGGCCATATTACACCACATATACATTTTTTTTTCAATATTAACATTTTTGTTTAAAAATAGAATTTATTTAAGAATAACAAAATAAAATAATACTACTAATACATAAAAAAAACAGATTTTTTTTATTATATATAAAAAACAAGGTGGTGACACTTGTCACCACCAGATTTAATCAAAAGAAAAAAAAGAAGAATTTGTTTTGGTATTTTTAGGAAAACATTTAAACAAAAAATAAAGTTTTTTGTTTGGCAAAAGACAAGTTGTTCCTCATTCTCTCACACACGCTTGCGTCCTGGGTTTTCTCTCTTGCTTCTCATCGCTCTCTCTCTCGCTCTCACAAAACCCTCACCGGTCCCTCTCGCCGGAACTCTCATCCTCTCTCGCCGGACCTCTCTCACCCCTCGTCGTCGCGATTCCTCACCGTTCTCTGTCCCTCTCGCTCGCGACTCACCGTTCTCTGTCTCTCTCTCGAACTGCTTGCATGCATCGATTCCGATTTCTGATTGTTTGATTTTCGATTTTGTTTTGTTTCTTGGTACAGGTTGTTGGAATTTGGGGAAAACAGAAAAGGGTTTTGAAACCCTACCCTCCACGCGATTCCGGCTTGACCTTGGAGACGCGTCAGCGATGGAGGTTTGCTTCTCCTCTCATTCCGGGTGAGACCGTTCCGCTTTTGTTCTCTCTTCTTTCTCAATCTGTCAGAACACGATTTCTGGAAAAAAAACAATTCTGAAGGCGTTGGTGTTGAGAAAATGATGAGTATAGGCTTGCTATGTTATGTTCTCGTTTTTGATTCGGTTGTGTTATGTTGCGTTTTTGGGTTGGTTGTTGTGTCTTGGTTTTTTCTGGTTTTGATTTTATGAGAGTGAACTGATACTACACTTTCTTTTCTGGAAAAAATGAACTCTCTTCCTCTCTTAATTTCTGGTGGGTTTTTTTTGTATATGAGCAGATACCTCACTTGTCTTAGCTTGTCCCTGCTTTTGATGACCCCGTTGACACTGTGGGATTGGTATGGTGCTGACTTAAGTTTTAAACTGTTGGATTGTTATGCTGCCTGTTGGGATTTTTGCCTCGGTTTATGCTTGCTTGAGTTTTTATATGAACTGATATATGTATGCTGCTGCCCGGAAAAACAGTCGCTTTGTATGCTCGTTGTATGCTGTCCGGAACTTAGAATTGTCGCTGCGTATTGTTTGCTTGTGAACCGGGTTAGCCCGCGATTTGCAAGCAAGCCACCTTGCCGATGATTAATCTTTTAAATGAGATTCTGAGGCTTATCGACAAAATATGATTCCCGCCAAACGCCTAATGATGATCCTTCGACAAAAGAATAATCCTTTTGATAATTTCTCGCATTTTGTTTCAATTTATGCATTGTTACTTCTAACTTGTGCTCTTTTCCCTTGTTTCATGTAACGATGGATGGTGGAATGGTCGAGTGGTTAGGCGCGAAGATGAAGAGGAAGCAAGATGACCGCGACGTTGAAAAGCTTGCAACTCGAAGAAAACGGCCAAGAAACTTCAAGACTTTCCTTGTAGAAATTGTAGAAATTGCTTTAAAAGTTTGTGAATCTTGTAACAAAAAACCAACTTTGTATGTAAATACAATTGTAATCTCGTTTTGCTAGAATGGATGTTGAATTTGTAAAATTCCAACATTACTTGTAACCACTTGGATTATTGTTTGGAAATTTAATGGAACTTGAATCAATACTTGCAAATGTCCTACTTTGTATAGCTCGCAACATTGAATTAATTTGCAACAAATATATTCAAACTTTCCTTTGTACCCTTGAATCTTGTGACATAAACATTCCATGCTTGTAGGAACTTTGAAATGTTGATAAAATCATTCTCATAATGAACTTTGAATGAAATGGTTTAGGAACAATGTTCAAAACGGAACTTGACAAAATGTCCATGACTTGTAAGAATTCTTGAATGAATTTTGTAATGTGTTTAGAAACATTTGACTGAAACTCGCATTTGGATGGTTATTAAATCATTCGTCAATACCTTACAAAGAGTATGTAAGATATTTCTTGGCAAATAACTTATGAACTTGTGGACCATCAACTCAAATTAGACTTTGCAAATCCAACTTTCTTATTAACCAAACTTGGTGATGATATAGGCCTTTAAACCTTGAATTAATTCTGAAAGAGATCCAAAAATGAAGTATTTGAAATGATAATAATGATGAATTCCATAAACTAAGAGCCTTAGGAAATTCAACACAACGAATCTTAGTATTATTCACTCTCGAGTCACCAACTTTGCATCCCGAGCAAATTATTCGCCTTAAACTTCTTGAACCATTTTTTGCATTTGGTAAATTCAGATTAACACAAACTAAATTCTTTCAACTTCACAAAGTTTCGAATGAACTCAATTTTTCCGTTGTGCAATATTCGAATGTGTTTTGAACCAAAGTTTGAGTTAATTCCGGTTGAAACAATGAATTAAGCATGAATATGTTCCAAGAAAAAAATATGATAAGGAGGGTAAATTTTGGGGTGCGACAAAGGGGTAGAAAGAAAATATAGAGGAATTGAGATTATTCTTCGTATGATTGTGAATTTGGAGAAAAGTGAGAAGTGGTTAGGACACAGAGAGAAGAGAACGGGAATTCATCCCGTAGAACTCGAAGAGATAATCAAACCATTGATAATTTTGAGGTAAGGAGTGTAATCCTGGTTTATTATGATTGATGCATGGTTAAGGTAGATGTAGGTTAGTTGTATGTGTGGGTTTGATTGATGAATTGTTGTGTTGTAAACCTTGATGAATTGATGACGATAATTGATGAATTTATGAATTGATGTGATTGTGATGTGGTGTTGTTATAATGTTGTTGAAATCTTGGAATTAGGGGTGAATATGAGCATTCTAGGGTATGAATTGTAGGGATGAATATATTAGAAATACCATGAGAAAAGTTGAATTAGTAATGTTTGATATATAGGTGTAATAAAACCTGGAATTTTGATGTTTTAAGTGAATAATTTGGGACTAGTATTGGTATAAGAGAATAGGAATCGTTGCTGGAAATTATAACAGGAAAATTTTATTTTTGGAAAAACTGCTCAGTGCAATCGATTGCAGTCTCACTGCAATCAATTGCATTAGTGAAAATTTGTTGGTGTAAGCCCTAGAGGCCAATACTTTTGGTACTTGTATCGAATTATTTATTAATAATAAAAGGCATTTCTTTATTTTGTTTGTTTTTCCAAAATAATAAAGTTCCTAGAATAGTTAGTCTGTTTAATGAAATGTTAAGTGTGACTTAATCATGAGATACCATTAAACATAAGGACATTATTTTTAAAGTATTTGTAGTCGGCAAGTGAACCTATAGGATAGACCCACCAGTGAACCACCATGGAAACGAAGGTCGAAATTCCAGAGTCATGTCAAAGCTTGGCAAATATGGGAATTTTGGTGGAAATATGAAGGAAAACTCATACATGTTATTTTCCTTGATATAAAAAGGAATTTTTAAATCTGGGAGTTTCTTCATAAATTTATCTTTCAAAGTGACAGTGGTATCGTAAATGTTCTGACTAAGACAAGTGGAATTATACATAACTTCAAAGTATCATTGGAAATCTTGGATCTCTTTTATGCGTTGATCTCTACCTTTTTTGAATTGTGTTTGCATAAGGGAGAAGGCATATATTAGACATTGAGATAATGTTGGAAGTGGGTGAAATTCTTTATCATGGTATTCTTTCCACCAAGTGTCGGATTCCTTTGTGCATTAAAAACATGGTTGAAAAGAGAAAGGAGTCAGGTTAATATGGTCAACAACATGACGCTCTAGGCGATCAACATATTCGTCTTCAGAGATAGTAGTCGACCAAAGGAAAATGTTGTTCTTTCAACCAAAAAAACACTTAGACGGAATCTGGAAAAGTCCAAATTGGTGAGACACCAAATTGGGTTGGTATCGTAGTATCTTCATGCCTTATTTGTGACCAAGTCTAGTTGTGATGAGTTTGGGAGTGAGGAAAGCTTCCCAAATTTACTTAGATTTAGTTGTTTGGTTGGGGTTCGATTGAGAAAAGTCTCTTGTGAACCACTCAGGTTCATGGCTTAGTTTGGCAAAGGGAGCTAAAACAACCGGCTGAACATCATCGGATAATTGTATCAACGAAGTTGTCATTGAATATTTTTTATCCCGCGAGAGGAAAGGAAAACATCGAGTAAACCTGAAAGGGGAGAAATCACACCCGTAGTACTCTACGGTATCCACTTCTATTTTCTATCTGAGGGGTATGTTATATCTATCTACTGCTTAATCGCAACAATGCATGTGAAAGAAAGGAAAATAAAGAAAACACAGGGAAAAGAAGGAAATATTTACAACGTTTTGCTCGATCGAGCCCCGTGACAAGATGCCTACGTATTCTGTCGTGCAATGGGAAAGTCACAGTGTCGTAGTTCGGCTCACTTGTTTTTGTGGATTTTGTGTTTTTTATTTCTAAAAAGAGTTTTAACTACAAAAAGAAAGCGTCCGTAGGCGAAAAAGGTTTGCAATGGTTGGTTTCTTTTACCTTTGAGAAAGGAGTTTTGAACCATTATTAAGTGTTTTAGTTTTCAAAAGAAAAAGAAAGAAAGTTTTAGTTTTATTACATGCAAGGATGCAAGAGAGAAAAGCAAAAACAAAAGGGAAACTAACTAGTTCTACCCATAATATTGTCATGCAAATGGACCTAAGGTTGAGGATGAAGGAGAATCTCTACCTATGTAGACATGCAAGGGATGTATGTCTAGGCTATAGAGTTATCCTAACCAAGAGGTCCTAAGGGAAAGCTATCCTAATCCGTCTTGTTTGTAGAACCAAGGGATGCAAACGGATGAAGCAATCAAGTGCTTTGGAAGAAGCACGCATGCAATGCACAAATAAACAAATGGCACACATGCGTAGGAGAAGGAGGAAGTCTCATAGTCTACAATAGCATCGATGTACCAGAAGCAACCAGGAGCCGACACATTTGATTCTCATGAAGGGTATCACAATATGACATGAATTGTCAAGTGAGAAGAGCAATGAGTGTAGGTATCAACAGTAAAGTCGAACCCCGAGAGAAAGCGTGGAAAGTCAGAATAAGGTACTCTTGCCACTTTTTATTATTGACTCGATAGAGGAAGCAACACGATTCACGTGTGCTAAGCTGACACGGACAAGAACTGTGCGGGGGTTGATTGCGAACCTTTTCTGCGTGCCCCTTATATCATCATATATATATATATATATATATATATATATATATATATATATATATATATATATATATATATATATATATATATATATGTGTGTGTATCAATCAAGATCAAAGCGGGACTTTGCTTGGTGGTGCCACTCTAGGTTGCCTAACCACTCATGACCTATGCAAGCACAAATGTAAACACTTACTGAGAATTACTTCCCTATGCACGGAAGAGGATTTTAAACAACCACACACAAGTAGCACACGTAATCGTCCTAAACGGGTCTTTAAATAAACCAGAGGGGTTCCTGAACATGCTCCAACTACGGAAGCCCCATCATGCATCTCTAGTCCTACTTCTCATGGAAAAAGAAAGCGGTAAAACCCTACTTCTCATGCTCTCTAGAAAAGCAGTAAAGAATGCGGTAAAAAAAAGGTATAGCAAATACCACACGGATAACAATCCGTAAACAACTGCAAGCTAAGAAATACTCCGGAAAACTTCAAGTATTGCTCCAAGCAATAACGAAACCGGTGAGATATACACTGAGGCATCAAAGCATGAGCGGAATGTGCGTTCGTACATATCTGAAGCAAGTAAACCTGCATAAGAAAAACAATCCAGACAAGCAGACAACACGACGCACGTTCGTACGCAAAGAGATATCAAAATGTGCATTCATACACATTCAAAACAAGATGCACCTGCAAGAAAGGTGAAAACCCAACAGACTGACAAAGAATTGCGCATTCGTACGCAACTAAGCAATATAATGTGCGTTTGTGCACATTCAGAACAAAACCACTTGCATAAAATGAAAACCCAAGCAAATAGACAATAGGATGCACATTCGTACACAAAATAGAAGGTGCTTTTGTGCACATTTATATCAAGAGAACCTGCGGGAAAGGTGTAAACCAAGCAAGCAGACAATAGGATGCGGGTTCGTACACAACCAAGAAATAGAATGTGTGTTCGTGCGCATTCAAGCAGTGGAATGCACGATCGAACACATTCAAGCAAACAGATAACCTGCAAGAGAGGTGTAAATCCAACAAATAGACAATAGAATGTACACGTGTGTGCACAAGCAATGGGATGCGCGTTCGTACGCATTCAAATAATCGGATAACCTGCAAAAGACGTGTTAATCCATAACAATCAGACAATAGAATGTGCATGTATGTGCACAAGTGATTAAATATGTGTTGGTATGCATTCAAACAATCGGATAACCTGTAAAAGAGGTGTCAATCCACAACAATCAGACAATAGAATATGCATGTATATGCACAAGCGATGGAATATGCGTTCGTACGCAAAGAAGTGTCAAAATGTGTATCCCACACATCTGACGCAAATAAACTTGCAAGAAAGTGAAAACCAAGCAATGCAGACAATAGAATGCACACACATGTGTGCAAGCAACAAGATATGTATCCCACATATCCAAATCAATCAGATAACCTGCAAGAAAGGTGAAAACGCAAGCAAGCAGACAATAAAATGCACACACATGTGTGCAAGCATCAAGATATGTATCCCACATATCCAAATCAATCATATAACCTGCAATAAGTGGGATCCGAGTTCCACGGCTCTGCATGGAGGCAGAACCAAAACATGTTATATGGGCACCGGGTTCCCAAAAATGGGTAACCGGGCTCCCCAGATCTGCACGAAGGCAGAATCAAAGTATGTTATATGGGCACCGGGTTCCCAAAATTGGGTAATCGGGTTCCCCGAAGCAGCATGTTTTTTTACTTTTTGGAAACTTTGAAAAGGCATAACTCATGCTTCGGGCAACCGTTTCGCGCATGGTTTATATCATTGGAAAGCTTGAAAATAGTGGAACATCCATAGCACGATACGGAAGGCCAATTAGCAAGCAATCAAGTGACAAATTCTCCTTGAAGGTGTGTGTCGAGGCGTGAATTTTCCATGCGTTTTATAGACCTCGATATGCCTTACGAGCAAAAAAAATCAAATAGAAGGCAAAATTCACGTCGATTTCACAACCATCCTAACAAGGAGAATTTATACACAAGAAAATTGAAGGAAATTGTGCATTGAGATCGAAGCTCGATGGCCTAAACGTTTTCAAAAACACCTAGAATGCGCATATTTACACATAGCTTTTGAGCATGGATCAAGGTTCAAACCTAAGGGTAATCACATACAATTCAAGTTTCACATCAACAAGTCAATAGTATCAACAATCAACCAATTGAATAAACATTTTTCTCATGAAAAATCAATTAATCAACAAGCGATTTTATCATCCAATTCCGGATTTCAACATTATGAACACATCAAATCAAAATTTCACAACCTAATCCATAATTTCAATTAAATTCCTCAACTAAAATCTTGATTAGTTTTCAATTCTAGAAAAAATGCTTATTCAAGAATCAACTATGTAAAAGTGCTTAAATCAAGAATTCTTACCGTCGAAACGAAGAGGAGAACAAGGAGAAGAGATCGTCGATATTGAATCAAAGAAAATCGGATGGGAGGTAATAGAGAAGAGACGCGCAATCTTGGGGAAGAAGAGAGGAAAACTTCAATTTTTCACTTCAACACCTTCAATGTTGTTGAATGTTCTTGAGAAAATTTGAAGAAAAGCTTGATTTGATTCTTGAGAATTGAGAGAGAATAAAAGAGTGTATTTTGTTATAATTTGACAAATGAATCTCCTCCCCTTAATTTGAGAATGAAAATTAGTATATATGAGATTGTCTTGAATGAAATTGGGCTCAAGATCGGGCCCAAATTGCATTTGTCCACCAATATTTCGTGAACAGTGCCAAACTTCAAAATTCGTCCGGAATTTGAAATCGGACTCTAAACAAAAAATGTCCGTAACACGAAATTGCTTGCGAGAGTCAAAATTTTGACTCAATCGGATGAACAGTCCAGGTGATATGAATTTTTGAAGTTTCACTACACTTTTTAGGCATCTGACACGTGCAAAATTTTCATTGCGCTTTCCAGAGAGATTGCCTCGAACAAGGGTCTTCTGATCAAAATCTGAACTCGGTGTTTCCACGACAAATGAAGCCAACGGGATTTGTGAACTTTTGGCACCAATCTCACCTCATTTTGATAAAAATCGAGCGAGATATGATTTTTCGAACTTCGCGTATCAGATGAAAATTGTTCGGTTCGTCTCAAAATCAAGTCTAAAGAATAAAAAACTGCTCTTAAATGGTGAGGAATTGGCTCTAGACTTGTTCATGAGAGTTGTAGAGGACTTCGATAAGGAATTTTAGAAATTGGCACCTCTCAATTTCGATGTTCGAGCTAAGATATATGAATTTTTCAGCGTGTTGGGAACACGATACAACACTAAAATTCAATTTAATCCACTTGAAAGATCAATTTCTTTGAGGGTCTTCCTCACATAATATGCTTCCGGATTTCAAACAAAAGTTGTAGATAATAGTGATATGGACTTGCCAGTCGAAAATCATCAAAAATACCTGACAATCTGAGAGATATGCCTTCTGGAGCGCCTGAAAAGCACCGAAAACTCAAAATTCACTTTATTGAGAAATAAGCAATTAAAGTCTTTTTCTTGACGAAACGACCTCTGATTTGAACAGATAAATTGGAGAATATATTGAAATAATCCCAATACTTATGGAACCAAACCAAAATATCTTTCTGATCAGAGGATCTTGCAACAAGCATACGAACCGAAAAATATCGATTTTGGGTTCAAAACGATCTGAGATAGCCAACACGCACAATTTCTTTCACAAATTGAGATACTTAGAACCTGGTAATCACATAATAAATGTTATGCATATATATCCATGAATGTTTATGATAATAAAACTATAAGCCAGAAATACCAAAATGAAGAGGGTAAATTTCGGGGTACAATAGGAGTCATATCCGGTCAAACTTGTAAGGCTTCGAGAACTATAAGAAGTACTTGGTAAGAGTTGTTGACAGCAAAAGATCTAAGTCATTAAGAGTCACTAAAGCTATCTGAATTCCTTCGATATTATTGTGCTTGATAGAATCGTCATTATCATCAGGTTTATTGACATCTAAAACATGATTGAATATGGCATTTAGCCCAAGTTGGAGCAACCAGAAAGGTCCAGCAAGTAGATATTTCGCGTTGGGCTTCAATGTATCGATATTCAACACTTCTTCTCCTAGGGTTTCATAGAGCGACCCAGAATCAACTGACTCAAGCATTTATCTCGACCCCTGTGTAGTTGATTGGCTAGGGAAACAAACCTCTTGGCAACTTTTAATGATCTACTGCATAAAATGCATCTCGACAACCACGATGCCAAGAAAGCAATATGATATGTGTCAAACAATTTAGTACTGGTTTTGTCATGGTAATGTTCCATGTATTTCTTAAAACTGACATAATCTTTGGAGAAATGAATGGTATTTTCATCATTGTCTGTTGGGTCAAAAGTGTTGCCCGTTGAACGAAGGCCGTGGGACTTTTTAACTAACCTTAGGTTTAGTATGATATTATGCAGAAAATATTTCTTTAATTCTATCAATGTCTTTAGAAGAATTGGGAATTGGACCCACGAGAGCATGGATATTATCAACAATAGTAAAGGGAAGAAGTACCTCATATTTGAATATTCAAATATTTTATTCTTTCAATGGTGGCTTAGGAACATATTCTTGATTTCCAGACACCATGGGAGCACTGAGCTTGGCGGTGACAGGTAAATCCTCTTTGGAGTTCTTTAAGTTCTTGGTTTTCAAAGATGAAGCCATTGTTGAAGGTAGTAAGCTTGAAGGTGAAAAGTTTTCAGAGAAAAAGGTTCGAGCTTGCAAGTTATGAAAATTGGGAAGAAGAAGTATGGAAATGGGAAAAACAAGTATTTATAATGATGGAAAAAATTTATTTTTTGTAATTCACGCAATTGGCACCAAACTTTTGGCCACGTGATGAGCGTCGGATAAGTGGAATGGAGCAGCTTGATTATTTTAGGCCAGATTTTCCTAGGAAGTTGGAGCTAGTAAGTAGGGTAGTGTTGGTTGCACGTATATGAAATGACAATTGATATGAATGCCATGATGACGCCGACATTAGCACACTACATCAAATAGTGTTGAAGAAAATTCAAAAATGTCTTCATCTCTCTCTAGTCAAAAGAGACATTTTGGGGGGGAAATTTGTTAGTATGGATTTTGGATAAGCCTCAAATTCCATCTTAGCAAAGGGGGGAATGTGAAAACTTTGATGAAGATTTTGGTAATTGTCATACCCCAAATTTTGACCTAATATACCACCTTACATTTGCATCATCTGCATAACTAACAGCTCAGATAGCATTAATCGGGTATAGCATTCACAGGTCAAAATTAGGGTTTCATCAGATTTTCATCTAATTCAAGAGCTAACCAATTAGGGTTTGAGATTTTCTCACTCCATTTGATCTATCTTGATCAAATCATCAGCCTTCAATCCTCAGATATCAAATTTTCTTACAGATCAATCGAGGATAGACTAATTAGGGTTTTGGTCGAGCATAGGCATTCTCTGACTTTTTGAGCAAGAAATGACTTTTTTGGATAGAGATTGGTCATTATATCTTAGATACAACATCTTGACCTAATTTCTGGATTCAAAACATCACAGAGGTTCACAGAATTCATCAGTCGTTTTCAGAAACATCTGATGAAATTTCATCTGCACAGAAAAGTCAAACTTTGACTTTTGGTCAAATTTTTCAAAATAAAACTTTTTCCATCATCAACATACTTCAAATGATCCATCATGATCATAAAAAATCAAAGAATTTGGAAAAGTCAACAAAAAGTCAAAATTTCTATACTTAGAAAAATTTCTAAGTGTTGAAATTTCTCATTTTTTCCAAACTTCAAGCCATTTTTTCACCTAGTTCCAATTGGAATGTGAAAAAACTCAAAACATGAAAGTTGTATCTTGTGGAAAGATCTTTCCAAAATGTCCAAGAACTCTCAAATCCATGGAGTCTAGCTATACTTTTGAAATTGAAACATAAGGCTCCATGACATTTGATTTTCAAAGTCAAAACATCAAAATTATAGGTCATTTTTGTGTTTCTTCATCTAGAAGCTTTCTAACCTTGCCAAGTGGATGGATGAACTGATAAATATCAGCCTAGAGTGATAATTGAAAGGATTGGATCAAAATGTAAAAATATAGCACATGGTGAAAAAAGGAAGTTTCCTTTTTTGGCAAATATCATTCTTGCCCTCTAAGTTATCTTTGAATCACCAAAAGCTTGTCCTTCTTTGCCTAACATTTCAGAACTTGTTGCCTATAAAAGGATCACATTTCAAGCCTAAATGGACACCAAAGCAAATGCAAAAACATGCTTTCACTATACTTTCTTCAAAATCAAGTAATTTAGTGCAAAGTAGGAATTAGTGCCTTTTTGAAATTCAGATAAAATCAGGTGGATCTTTGGTGTCTAACATGTTTCATGATCATAATTAAACTTGTTCCAAGCTTAAAAACAACTTGATCAAAGCTAAAAACCAGTTTTCACTTTCCATGTTCATAAACTTGCAAAACTGCCCAAGCAATCGAATTTGGAGTTGAGCTTGATCAAACTGTGATCTAATCATTCAAACATCATCACCATACCTCATGTACATGATCCAG
This sequence comes from Vicia sativa, assembly GCA_021764765.1. Lineage (NCBI taxonomy): Eukaryota > Viridiplantae > Streptophyta > Magnoliopsida > Fabales > Fabaceae > Vicia > Vicia sativa. The sequence goes on from CM038796.1 coordinate 238,867,496, forward strand.
ATCAAGAACATCTAACTGTAACACGATTTACATCATTTTCCAGTTTCCATTTCAAGCTTGTGCAGGTCGACTTGTGTAGAACGATTCAACTTGATCCAAGAGGTGCAGACCATCCTCATAGCTTCCTTATAGGCCGTTGGAGCTCACATGATCAAGAAACAACAACTGGAAACACGTTTGCCCAGAATTCGATTCTCATTTTTCCAGGTATGAACACGAACTTGGTTAGCATGATTCTTTGATTCTTTTGACAAAAGCTCTTGGCCAATTGTCTTCTGCACTCATAACGAACATTAACCCTCAATAAAATCAAACAATCATCCAACATACATCATTTAATTTAAGATTTTCAGTTTAGGGTTCTTCGCGTTTTTCAAAACCTAAATCATTCTGGGCTTAATATAAATGAAATTAACAAGCATCTCCATGTTCGTGATGAAAAACCGATCAAGTTTGGTTTTTATTTCATTCAATTTGGTTGAGAAACAAGGATTATAGCATGAGTTGAAGAATCTGGGAATCAAACCATGAAGAACATGATACGCGCGTGTTCTTGATTTTTAAATATTTGAATTTTCCAATGCTTTACCAACACGTGTTCCTGGTCCACTAACACAAATGCGCGTTTGGTCTAGTGGTTGTATGCTTGCCTTTAAGTCTTTCTGACACGCGTCCCACCTCATGGTCATGGGTTCAACACCCATCAGGACCATTTTTTCATCTCTTTTTACAAACTCTTCAATATTTTCATGTTTTTTTATCAAACTTTCAACATTTTTTTGACCAATCAAAACTTCTCATTTTGAGATGATTTTTTAAACACTTGTCAATAAATGTATCTATTTTATGATAGTGCAAAAATTTTCAGAAAAAACTTTCATCTGATTAAATTTTAATCGAGCCGAAAACGACGTTCTGAACACTTTTCAAACCTCCTTAAAAGGTGAATTTTTCAAGTTTTCGACTTCCGATTTTTTTCAAAACTTTTCGTAAATGAACCTCACATTTCAAAACATTTCAAAACATTTTTCAAAATCATTTTTCAAAATATTTCATCAAACTTGCATCTTTTACCATGATCAATCCGATTTAAAACGATAAAACTGATTTCGTCTTCTCTCGAATTTCTCGATCGATCATGGGCCACCCTTATGGTGTAAGTCCCAATCCTTTATGTACATATTTAGCTTTATTTGTACATATTCAAATAATCATTGTCAATATTCAAACGTAAACAAATTTCCTTCGTTTGTTTTTCATTCGTTTGTCTATACGCCGAATCCATTGGTTCTAAAGGAAGATTTCTTCTGAGTAAAATTCCTTTTAAACCAATGGGCCTCCATCACGGTGTAAGTCCCATAACATTCTTTTATGTACATAATATTTCTTTTTACATATCAAACTTTTGTCAAATACTTTTTACAAAGTTTCATCTGTACATAACACAGATATTTCAAAAAAACAAACTTTCATCTGTACATAACACAGATAGTTCAAAAAAAAAACTTTTTATCTGTACATAATACAGATACCTCTTACAGATAAACTTCAATAAATCATTTCCATTTCATCTGTACATTTTTACTGAATACCATTGGTATTGAAAGGAGCATTATTCCCTGTGAAACTACTTTCAAATCAATGGGCCTCTCTTACAGTGTAAGTCCCAACCCTCCTATGTACATCCATCTTTGTCTGTACATAAAAACTCGATCGTGTACATATTCACTTCCTTGTACACAATTCAAACTTGTAAATAATCAAGTTACGCTCCGTTTCAAACGTTCGTTTCACAGACACTTGTTTATATTTCATAAACTGCTGTAAATAAACATCATGCATTGTTTATATTTCCTTCATAAACTCATGTGAATACATATCACACACACACCTGTTTATACAAACTGTCTAGTTATAACATAAAAATTAGACTAATCAATAGGTTCCCAGAGTTTAGCCTCCGCTTGGGCTTCATACAAGACAATCCATCACCAGCATGAGTTAGTCTCCGCTTGGGCTTCATACAAGACAACTCATCCTCAGTTGAGTTTAGCCTCCGCTTGGGCTTTATACAAGATATTTTATCTCCAACAGAGTTTAGCCTTCTCTTGGGCTTTGTACAAAGAAACTCTCCCCACAGAGTTAGCCTCCGCTTAGGCTTCATATAAGACAAACACTCCCCTGGTGAGTCAGCCTCCTCTTGGGCTTCGTTCAAAAGAAATCCTCATTGAGTTTAGCCTTCTCTTGGGCATCATACAATGAAAGAGATAGGAAATCTCTTAACAGCCTCCTCTTGGGCTTCCAATACAAAGAATCACCCGCGCTAGGATAGAACCCTGAAAGGATGGTTTCCCGGTGAAATCACTTTCAAATCCACCAGAGAGTAAAATTTCCCGGTGAAATTGCTCTTATTCAGAAAAGGATGGTTTCTCGGTGAAATCCCTTTCAAGCCAAAGCCAGCCATACCCTATAGCTTCCTCTTGAGCTTCATACAAGGACCCTCGATGACCCTCGATGACCCTAATGCCTCCTCTCTAACAATACAAGGACCCACGGGCTTCTTAAAAGCATCCCCTTAATCCAATCAATTTCTCCTCGAGATTTAGACATCTATCATCTCTATGGAAGAAGTATCTCATCTATCACATCACATACAGTCAAAAAACTTTTCAAACTTTTCAAATTTCTTTTCAAACAAAAACATCTCTTAACAGTAAGTGGTAACGCTTGTACACTCAAGCAAAACACCCAATACTTACAGTTAAAAGATTCAATCATCTTTTTCAAAACATCTTTCTTAAACATGTAAGTGGTAACGCTTGTACACTCAAGCAAAACACCTAATACTTACGACGAAAGATTTTAATCAATCAAACTTTTCAAAAATGTATGTGATGAAATAGATTAGACACATTTTTCATTAAGATGACATTTGTCTGTCTCTTAAACTAACATCCCGTTGCTTTCCACTAGCATAAGTGGGAACTACGATTGCTCTGACTTTCTCAACATCCTTTTGAGAATATGTAGGCACAAGGTCTCATCCTTGCCGAGCAAATTTCTTTCTCTCGCACCAAACAAACCATAGAACCAGATCCGAGCTACAAATGCTCGATTCCCACTAGGGATATGTATGCGAAGATCCACGGATCTTTGCGAGCACAATAATAACAAACACTAGAATCCCACATAATCTCTGCTTCTTAAAATCCAAAGGAGAAACTTTCCCAATCATAGAAATAGCAATTAAAACACACAAACATATCAAACATATTCATATATAAAGTCAGAGATAACTACATATATTTAGGGTGCTCCATCTATTCCTTTATATACCAATCCCCTTATTCGAATCTCCCCATGCGTTACGTCTAGTTTGCGCTAGTCGTTACGCATATCAATATCAATTGAGGGTATTTCAGCTTTCCCCTTTTTCATAATCATTAAATCATCTTTCTTGTGTTGAAAATAATAAAGCTTGATGCTCGCGGCATCTTTATAAACAAATCAAAAGATTTAAATCGTTGCGTACCAGAGAATCTGAACTCACGTTCGCATCCTCAGGCGCGTCACCTTTTAACGCGAACAGTAATGTGTAAGAGTGTTTTCGATGCACATGTGGGCGACAATTCGACATTAATATGGCAAACTAAGTTTCAAAACCTAGCCTGGAGAAAGAGTTGTGGACTTAGTTCCAAATAAAAAGTAGACATTTCGACCAAAGTAGTTGATTCGACCAAGGCAGTTGAAGTACATAAACGTGGTTGGATAACCACCTTTTGGCTTTTCCTATATTAAAAGGACGTGTGGAAGCAGTATTTGAAGCAAGAGACATGCAATGAAGAACGTGGCATTTAGTGGAGAAAATCCAGCCTTTAGCAATTATTTATATTTCAGTATAAATAGTAGTTTTTATGGGGTGTTAAATTTATTATCGAACTCACAAAAAACTCAGAGTACTAAACGAAGAGAGAAATGAGTTCTAAGAGTGAATGTATGTTTGATCATCAATTTTCATTTATGCAAAGCTTTACTTTCAATTTTACTTTATTTTTCAGCGTTTTTCATGGTCGGACCCTTTACTTTTTTCAGTCAAATTATCACTTTAACTTGCTTTTGTTTTCATAATGTGATTTCTATCACTGTCAAAATCACTCACACTCTTAATATTTTTACATTATTTGGACATTGTTCTAGACTCCACAATCGATCTCTCAAATAATTTTTAAGAAGAGACTAGCAGTGTTTATCAAATTTCAGGATAAACAGTGATCTTATTTTTATTTCTTGTGTCTTCCCTAGACAACCTTACAAATCTTCTAACAAAAGAGCTAAACAACTATAACTTTGCAAGAATTGTTTCTAAGATGAAAATGATAGATATACATTTTCCAATTTGAAGTTGAGTATTATAAATAGTGAGTTTATTTTTGGTATTTTAGTATTAAATATCACATTATTAATTTAATATTATTAGTAATTTCTCTGGGCTTCTTTTTAACAAAAGCAAACTTAATTCATATCACTAATCAATAGATGTTCAATACAGTGATGGATAACATGAAAGAAACTACGTCGAGACCAAGAATTGACCGCCTTTGCTAACGAGTGGACAATTGAATTCGATTGGCGCTTTACAAACTTAACCCCAAAGCTTAGATAAAAATGCAACAAATTTCGTAAATAAGTTATAATTAAATTAAATTTTGAACTACCCTTATTTTTAGAGTGAATAGCTTGAACTACCATGAGAGACTCACTTTCAAAAATGAAATTATGCAACCCCAACGATATAGCACCTAGAATGGCTTCTTTAAGCGCTAATGCCTCCGCATCCAAGATAGGATAAGTTCCAACATCCCAAGCCACATCTGCCGAAAGGAAACTACCAAGATTATCACGCACACACCAACCCCTATTAGTTGTTTCTCTTTGGATACTAAACTCGGCATCAACATTTCACTTAACCCATCCTTCTGAAGGCGTTATCCACGTTATAGGATGGTTCACCACTGACACATATTCTTTAGTTTGTTGAGCTGTAAACCAATCCTTCCATAAACAAAAAGCATTAATTTCAGGTTTATATGCATCGTCGTTTCATAATTCCAGAGTTTGTGATTTCTATTAATCCATATTACTTCTATCATAACAGCTACCCTACCAGCAACATTTCTATCCTTCGTGCTACAAATATTCAAAACCAAAGCTTTGGCATAATTAACCAAATGTAGCCGTGAATCTATGAGTTGAGACAAACATGATGCCTTCCAACTATTTCGAGTTGTCATACAACCAAACAAAATATGTCAAGTATCCTCCACATTATGGTCACAGAATTGACATTCCATTGGGCAAGGTACATGATGTTGACGGAGCCTAACGTGGGTTGGGAGGCAGCATCGGCAAATTCTACAAAGTAGGTGTTTAACCTGTGGGGGTGTCCTAATATTCCATGTATTGTTCCTGTTACCCTCCTCATGCATATTCGGCCCTTTCAACTGAGTTTTCCTCCATAATTTATACTTTGTCCTCACAATATACATGCCATGTTGGTCGTCTTTCCAAATCAGTGTATCCTCTATCACTTCCTCTACCAAAGACACTTGTAGAATTTCTTATACAACTGTGGTATCAAAGATCTCATTAATCAAACGCGCATTCCGTTGTTTAGAATTTGGCAACATTAGGTTATTTACCATAACATTATATGCACCTTGTCTTTGAGGGGATCCTACACAACCCTTTCCCTTCCCTCTGAGCCATGGCTCATTCATGACCGAAATACTACGACCGTCTTTGATACTCCACATGCAACCAAGCGTTAGAAATTTCCTGGATTTCCAAATACTCCTCCAAACAAAACTTAGGTTATTACCCTGATTAGCCTCAAAGAAAGAACAATTTGGAAAGTGCCTCGCTTTGAAAATTCTGGAAACCAAAGATTCTGCTTTTGTCATTAATTGCCCCCCTTGTTTAGCCACCATAGCCATATTAAAATCCTTGAAATCTCTGAATCTCAAAGCACCCTTATTCTTTGGACATGTGATTTTATCCCAGATCGTCCATGAATACCCCGATTATTACTCCATTCACCCCACCAGAACGAATTCAACATCTTCTCAATATCTTTTACCACGTCATCTAGAATAAGGAAAATACTCACTATATAGGATGGGATGGAATGTAGCACAGACTTGATCGTACTCCTTTCCCCGCCTTGATAAGGATGGCTCCTCTCCAAGAATATAAATTTTATCCACATCTTGTCCATTAAATAAACATAACACAAAGTCCAATACATCTATTCCTCTCCTAAGCAACATTACTGTGTGTCAATTAACCTCATTCTTCATGCTAACATCTCAATTTTAGAAGATGGATATCAGGTCCTCATCTAATAATTTGGAATTAAACAGACAAGGATCCTCTTTGAGCTAGCTTGGGGCATTAAGATTAGATCAGAATACTAAAGAGAACTCATCAACAATAATATTCAAATTCATTTGGGCATTTAATTTACTAAACTACATTAATCATCACAGAGATAAATATTAAGAAATAATATGCAGTCACTCTAATCCAGATCAGATTTTGCAAAATCGCCAAACAAGGATAGGACAAACTCCTCCCAAAATATTTGGTCCTGAATGTACTCTGAGCCACGACACACCACACTCTACGGTCCGTGAATGTCTCGAAATACAGCCTTCTTTTGATAATGTGTTACACCCTTCTAAAACAAGAATAAAAAGGTAAGGAGACAATGGCTCCCTCTATCTCAATCCTCTTCCTAGTTTTAGAGGTCTGACACTATCAAATTTTACTAGAACTGAATAGTCCACCGAAGTGAGACATATCATCACCCGTTGAATCCATTTCTCTACGAATCTCATTTTACTCAGCATAACTCACAAAAAAAATCCAATACACTCTATCATACACTTTGCTAATGTCAATCTTCAAACAGGTTAAACATTGATTAAAATGTAATCAATAAATATGTTCTTTCCAGATCATGCCTTATAATACAAGTATTATATATCTAAAAGAATGCAATTTTAATGCTAAAATATTAATAAATAATAAATGAATATTCATGAAAGCACAGCCACCAGAATCAAAGAAGGAACCCTGCAAGCAAACAGCATGCTGCAAAACTATAACTGACTGGCAGCTTGAATGCCACAATCCCAGATGTGCTCAAAAGAAAATTTGCTACTTTTCCTTCCTCCACTGAAAGCAAACTTCAAGTGAGAAACATGATGACAATGAATTTTAACCATTTTGGAAATACGAGAGCATATGAAATTTTTCACTTACAGATATAACTATTTGAAAGGAGACTGCATGAGCGTATTCCTAGTAAAAATAATGTAAAAATTAAGGGAGCAGCAATTGAAGAATTTCCGGACGACGACGAAGAATTTACACCAAGCTGTTTACTAGCCCTTAAAATAGCAAAAACTTGAAATATAAGTGACATTAACATGATTCCGATGCCACTTCCCATCATGTTTAAATCAAACTCGGTCCATTTAGAGCGAGCTAACTCAGCAACCGTTGTTAGAAATTTGAAGTATGCATCAATTTGCCACTTGAGAGCAGGCATTAATGCATCACTGTCACCATCTCTATCAAGCAGAAGCTTTTTGGTGGAATGCAACCAATGATTCTCTGCTTCAGCATAAACACTTGCTATTCGGGATAAGTCGTCATGAGAAAAACCAACAGCTGACGAAGCTGAGTAAGCATCTATATATCTCTTCACCTAAAAAAGTACACAGTTGAAATGACTAAATGATGTCATTCACACAAGCGCGCAAGAACACAAAAAACTATAATGTGACAGAAACCTAATTCAAGAGAGAGAAAGTTGTATTACAGAGTACGACCTAACAAACTCGCCAAGTCAATACTAATAACCAATTCTCTCTGTCTAAGCATTCCTATTTCTTACAAGTAATCCTTCCAAGTCATGGGCTTCCAAAGATTTGATTTGAGCCCTATAACGTTACTCTATAAAATATAAATTGTAACAAAGGAAACTAAATTTAGTTGTGTTGATTCTGTCTGGAAAAGATCAATTTTAATATGGGAATCCTAGTAGCATCAAATGGGAAAAGATAATTTAGTTGTGTTGGTTCAGTCAGGAAATATTTTCATGTTATAGTCTACTGCTTGTCTAGGTGTTTGGGCAGCATTGTGGAATCAATTATCAAATTCCAGCAGCAAGTCCTTTGTCAAATATAAGCATTCGGACCTTTAAAAATCAGTAATTTGTTAAATGAGAGACATTACTGAGTTTTGAAGTCAACAATATCTCAAAGGTGAAGTAAGGGCAAATGCAGCAGCCAGGAAAGAGAGGTTTTCAATATTTTGGAAGTGCGCACCATCAAGGTCCAATATATATAGTGACAAATTTTAGAAATGGTAATTTGTAATTGGGAACCTAATATTCAACAAGTACCTGCCATGTATTGATGCAAAGTGCGTTAGCATAATTCTTCATCCAGACATCTGACTCTGGAAGCTTTTGAGATGTATCAAATTTCCAACTACCGGCTCCTAATGCATATAATTCAGGATTGATGCGACCAATGCTGAGGAATGAAAAATATAATCAGGTGAGTTTTTAACATAGTTCTAGTAAAGAACTTTTCATAACAATGGGATACCACACGATGTCATCCATGACATGACAAAATGCAAAACCAAACATCGAAATACAAGATTCCAGATTGAAGAAATGATTCAAGAATGGGATTCAGGCCATACAGGACCAACAATGTATCGATGTGATCAATCAATATGGCTTAGCAGAAGGAATATACTTATATGGGAGTCGCAATAGGAAAAGTTTAGTTAAAATACTACAGCCCATGTGCTTATACCCGTATACTTAAAATAAAAAAACAAAGGGGTAGTTTTTTATGAATCAAGCTTCTTTTATTGAATCAGGCTTCTTTTATTGAATCAAGCTTCTTTTATTGAATCAGGCTTCTTTTATTGAATCAAGCTTCACGGAGTGCATTGAATCAAGCTTCACGGAGTGCATTGAATCAAGCTTCAGCAAATGCAATACAACCCTTAGAATAAAAGCAGTTAGTATTTTCTATATTTTATGCAACTAATATAATTGAGAAACTGTTAGGTAGATACAGGTCCTATAATTTTGGAGAGTTGGTTGTATTTTGCTTCTATATAAAGATGCAGTAAGTGATGAGAAAAGGGCAGAGAATGAGAATCATTATGTGAAACCACCATTCTTTTTGCACTAGTTTCTCTATAACTTATTTCTATAATTCTAGAGTGGAGTGTTACCCTACTCGAATTGGGTTATAACACTCTTATAAACATAAATTGCACTGGCAACAACTTTAATACCCATACCTATATTTGTATCCAAACCCATTACATGCATTTTAGTTTGAATGTTTTTCCTCATATGTGTCTTTTTATTTAAAAGTTGCTAAAATGAAATTACTACTTCAATACAATACAACAAAAAAAAAAAACAACTAAGCCTTATCCCATTAGGAAGGGGTCGGCTACATGGATCAACTTTCGCCATAAAGTTCTATCAAGGACCATGCTTCTATCCAAACCATTAATCTCGAGATCTTTCTTAATAACTTCTCTTATAGTCTTTCTGGGTCTTCCTTTTCCTCAAATTGTTTGTCTTCTCTCCATCCGGTCCACACTCCTTACTACAAAATCTACAAGTCTTCTCTCTACATGCCCAAACCACCTAAGTCTATTTTCCATCATGATCTCTACTATAGGCGCTACCCCGATACTCTATACACACTCTATACAATGAGGGGGAAAAAGTCTACCCAAATGGTAATAAAGGAGCTTGGTTTCTCTTAAGCAAAAGGGTTAAGCAATTGTTTTGGATACCCCATTAAGTTTGGGCGCAATTATCATCCCTTCACAAATCTAGAGCCTGATAAATACATTTATTAAAATTTAGACCAGGCCCAACTCTAGGGGTGATGATTGCCCAAGCCTTAACAAAAGCTACTTTTGTTTATAGATCGGTATGGGATCATCTCAAGATTAAATGCTTTTCTGCGCTTCATAGATAGATACATTTGATCAAAAAGTTAACATTTATTTATTCTCTTAAAAAAACTTTTACAAGATAGGTTCCCTTTCAACTCCGGTGACTTTCTGTCAACATCAAACAACGCTTAAAAGTTAGAACAATACTCTCAAGCAATAGCTACCCTATTCCCTTGCCACCACTAAACATAAAATAATGAATGACTAAATTAGAAGTTATGAGACCCTAAATAGCTTCCATTTTACCCACAACTCAACCCAAAAAATAACAAGCTACTAAATATAGAGGGTAGGTTAAGGAATACATTACAATTAATTATAGATAGACAAATATAATAACAATGTAGACAATAGTCACGTAGACAGGATGCTTACACTGCACCTTCCATAAGGGAAAGGTATGCCGAGCAATGCTGACATAGTTACTGCAAAATCAAGCTGTAAAGGATGATAGGGATAATTATATACATGGCTTGAACAGATTAAATTGTGCACAGTATATAAAATTCAAAATACCATTAGAACAGAATAGCTTTCCTGACCTGTTGCATAGAGCTGATACACACATTCTTTCCATCCTGATAGAGAAGACAAGATAGGTAAGTTACCCAGAAGAAATAATTAAAATCAGAGCACATAATTATAATATAAAGATCTAACTTAGTTTCATGAACTTGAGAGTCGGATAAGAGTAAAAGGATCACTCTATCAATGAGTACAATGACAATGTATATGGATAAATAAGTAATTACGGACCACCAGAAAAATGAAACATTGAATACATAATATTATCTATACACATATTATTAAGTAATATTATGTGTAATGAGGTATTATTTCAGTGGCTCCCTAATTTTATATTTATCCACGAAGCATTATTCTAGGACTCTCAATTTTCCAAATTATTAGTGCTTTCCAATTTGACTGTTCTAGCATAACACTGGGGGCAGTTAACACAGGGAACAGGCAGAAAATTGTTGAAAATAGATCAAAGGCTTAGAGCCACCCGCAAACCAGCATGTTTATGCATATTACAAACTTTAAAGGGATAGTAAATACCAGATCTGTTTGACAAGAGTAACTATCAAATTCGGGTGGCACAGAATTAAGAGGCTCCTTAAAACTCATGGCAAAAAAGCCTGTTTCCACCTACAAGATGTAATCGTAAGTAAAATTGGGGGAAATTATGTATTAATGAAGAAAAGCATATCAACAAAACACCAGGAGAGTGGTACACACCTCTTCCGCACTCCCACCACCATGATCACCATTTAAGGTTTGTCCATGGTCACCCATTACCACAAGCAAGGTATTTTCATGTAAGCCCCCAGGTCCAGCCTGACTTTCCAGCACTTCAATAACTCTCTAAAGCAAATTTGGATTAGTTTGGTTACTAACCAGGCATGGGAATCAGCAAAAACTAAACTGGATAAAAGACCACAAAATTGGGATGGATAACCAAAAATACAGGAGAGGTACCGTTAACTTACAGAAGTTGTCAGACAGCATATAACAAAAGTGATTAGATAAATGAAGCAGAAAACATAGGCCATTCCCATACAAGACTCACTAGTCCACAAAAAATGCCATTTAATATAGTAAAAACTGAAAAGGAACAGACAGCCATCTAGGGTAGGCCACAAATAATCACAGATTACCAAAACTAACCTCTAAATGGTTATTGTATTGCTCCAACTTTTCTATCATTGGAGTGGAGTCAACACCAAATATATGTCCAGCATGATCCTAAACCAAAACAACAAAATACAGGGCATGTAACATTTCCTATCCAAATGATGAGGGAGTGAGAATGGGAATAACAAGATACAGAATATGGATATCATCATTATTAGGTGCATAGTAAGAAATGAAATCAAACATACCACTCCTAGAAAATGTGCTATAAGAACGTCCCAATCTTCTTCATATAGGGATGGAAATAAATGTTCAATGCATCCGTTATCAACCTACGAATAAGCAATGCCATATTACTGTTGCTGAATAATAGACCAGACAAAAAGATGCAAACCAACACTACTCAATTAACATGTATTGCAAGGATTAAAAAGTCAGTCCAAACTCAAAGTCAACACAATATAAGGCCTACCGTATGGAGATCTTTGACATTAAAAGAAGGGTATGGATAGGATCTTTCAAAATGATGAGGAAATAACTGTGTCCATGTATCATCCCCCATCATAACAACTTTTTTCCCGTTTTGAAACAACTGTAGGAAGAAAGATATGTATTTAGAATTAAAATTGGGTCGAACTTCCTTGTCGGCAATTCGTATCAAGTAATATCGAAACAAGGAGAGATTTCAAACTTAACTAAACCAATATTTAAAACCCAGGCAAGGAAAAATCGAAAAAGAAAAACCACCTGATTGATGAAGTTATCTTCAACAATAGCAGGTGCACCAAAGCTATTACCAACATCTACAAAAGTTGGAAGTCCACCAGTTGTCAAACCCTATAAAAGAAAACCGGATGAAAGCTATTAGCTCAAACAAATAAACATTTAATGTCCTATGATATCCATAGGATACACAGAGCCATAATAATCTTTTGATGGAGAACATTACAAATTTAAAATCTATTTCCACAATTGCATAATCACATGTAATAGCATATCATAAGCTATTTCCATAATTGTTTTCGCAAAAGCTATAGACTGTTTTCAGAAGCTATCCCGAAGAGTTTATAGAAACAAGCTGAAAACAACTTATGAACATGTTACAGATTGTTTTCTTAAGTTCTCTCAAATAGTCTAACAAGTGCTTATATATACTCGTAGATAAACTCAAATAACTCAATCCAAAAATGCCATTAACTATAAACCGTGATGTGATAACTAGAATGAAATTGAATAATACCTTCAAGCGCTGCAAACTTGTGGTAGGAGGATCAGCAATAGCTTTGAAAATCCTGGCAGAGGAAGGTCGCGAAGACGACATATTTTTCAAAACTTGCAATTTATCCATCCAGGGTTTTGGTTCTGTGATATAAAATGCATATAATCATTCAGCTTAGTTTTAATCTATGTAGCTCTGACACCTCAGGAAAAAAATGTGTCAGTGTCCGTATCAAACACCTACACCAACATTTGTGATTACCTTTAATTTATTCATTGTTCAAATTTGTGATTACATTTAATGTATTTATTTTTCAAATTATTATTAGTGTCGTCGTATTAGAATGTGCTTCATAGATTTTTATAACAAAAATTGAAGCCAAAATTAAAACTGGCAATAGAGAGATTAGAGATGATTAACCTGCAAAGAACGTACTGGGAGCAACGAAATCAAACCTAAAAATCACAAAACAAAATTAACTAATCGTAAAACTAATTCCGAAGCACGAGTATAGTAGTATAGTGTTGAGTACCTGAGAGCATCGAGAACGATGATAACGAGACGGTTAACGGAGGGTTTGGTCCAGCAAGATCCGTTATTCGAAGAAGGAAAGCATGGAGAGGTGGAAACATCGGAGCAGTGGCTGGAAAAAGGAAGTTCGGTTCTGGTGAGGAGAAAACCGGTGGTGAAGAGAAGAATGGCGATGAGGTGAAGCAACAGCGTTGTCCATAGCGGCCATATGTATCGCCACCTTCCGCTCTTTCTCCGGTGTTCTTCCATTGTCATCGATCGTCTCGAGCACAGCCAACGACGTCGTTTAGAACCACTGGCACTGCGTAAGAAGTTCAAAATCAAGATGTGTTAATTCTTTTTTGTGTAAACTTGCTTAATTAAAATTTAAAGCTATACGCATGTTAAATAGGTATTTGTAAAAATATTTTTTTAAATGTTTATATTTAATATTTTAAAATTTTAAATATGATATTATCATATTTAATTATATTTAAATTTTTTTAATTAGAATATTTTTAAGTTATGTTATCATTAATCTTGTTTTATTTTTATTATTTTTTTAATTATTACATATTTAAACAATTAACTTGTTTTGCGGTTTTATTTTCAACCAACCACTTTTTTTATCTTAACTTTATTTGTAGTTTTATTTTGAGAATAAAGAAGATATATTGTAAATCAATCACAAATATATTAAATATTAAATTATAATAATTAAATAATATTCTCCTCGTTCCAAAATATATATTGTATATGAGAAAAAAATTGTTTCAAAATATTTGTTATTTTAGATTTTAGATTATCAATGCAATTTTATATTTATGAATGCAATTTTATATTTATGAATCCTATTGTATTCTCTAATAAAAATTAATTAATTTATTGTTTTTTCATTTAATATTAATATTAATTTGAATAAATCATAATTAAATAGGATAATTTATTGTTATATGTGTGTTGCTAAATGTCATTTGTAAATACAATTTCTCCTCAATTACTCTCTCTTTCTCAATTTTTTTATTTTCTTTCTAAATTTCATTTTTCTCTAATTCTATCTTTACCTATGTTACAAAAAAAAAAAAAAAAAGACAAGGGTAATATCAATGTCATTACAATTATAGTTTTCACACATATGACATATACAATTATTTTTGTTTTTAGATGGCATATACTAATGCCATTGCTCTTTCTTTTGTACACAGTTGTCAGATACAATTATTTTTGTTTTTAGATGGCATATACTAATGCCATTGCTCTTTCTTTTGTACACAGTTTCATTATCTTTCTTTTATATACCATTAGTATATTGCATTCATGTGTATATAAATACTCTCTCTTAAAGAATTGTTTCTGATCATATTTTATAATTAAATAACCAAAATAAATCTTCAAGTAATCAAGTCAGAGATCTTTCTATTGAAAGAGGCCTAACTTAAGTTCTCCCTTTCTTATTATGAAATTTCATGAGTTTGAAATATCTATCTCTTACTAAAACAAAACTGCAGATACGAAGGCTGCAAGGGGACAACGAGATTATGCAAGAATTGAAGTCTTCTAAACTCTGAGAGTGTTGGTTGCTAAGGTAATCAAATAAATTAATTAATCTCTTTTAAAATTTTGCAACAGTTATTTATATGTTTTCTAAAGTTTGGTAGTTTATGTTTAAATAGAAAGATCAATGCCATTATATTTATCTTTCTTAGGTTAAGCGAGTGGTATAGTAATTTATTTCTTATTATTGCTTTTCATTTGAAATTATGCTTTCTAATTTAATCCTTGAAGAAGATAGGATGACAAAACAGGTCCGATCCGTTGGACATGTCTGTTTTGTCCGCACTTTATTGCGGACTAAACTAAAGATTTAGACTCTCACTCTCTAATGTGATTGTACCGTCCGTTTTTCTTCACAGACTTTTGCGGACACAATCATTTATATAAATTTTTGTGTTTTTTTGACTTAAAAGGTACAGTGATTGCGAGTTTTTCCGTCCTACTCTCATTTTTTTGTGGGATGAGTTTAGATTTTAGATCCATATCTTCAACTACATCTATTCCATTTATCTATTTTTTTATAAATTTACGTGAGATTTTTGCGGGACGGACTTAAATGGGACAAAACCCATTCGTCATCTCTATTGATGTTTGAATATCCTTGGATAATTGAAGCCTTGAAGATGCTTGCAAAATAGAATTCTTTGAAGATGTGCCAGAATGCCACCAAGACTAAATATTGGTCTTTCCATTGTAGGTATTAAGGGGTTGGAATTGAAAAAAAATAGGCTAATTGGATACCTTAATGCTCTATCCCTTTTACAATTACAAGGATAATAGGAAAATACCCGTGCGAATCAATATTAATATGTTAAATTTTGTAAAAGTTAAAATAAAAAATATTTTTTATTAATTAATAAATATAATATTAAGTTTATATGATACAAAATAAAATTAAAAAACATAAATAATAAAATATTTTGTTTGTGATTATACATTTCTAACATAATGAATTGAATGGTTTTATATATAACCATCATGATTTTGTTTTGAAAAAATACATTAAATAAATTGTTAGGATTAACTTTTACAAATAAGTGTCTCAAATATTTTTATATTAATTAAAGACAAAAATTTAATATCATATTTTTTGGTGTCTGATTTTTAAAAAGTTAAAAAATTGACGTGTAAAAAACTATAATAAATATATTATAACTATATTAATTTTTATGTTGAAGATATTGTTATTTTTATTATAAATTAATTAATAATTTCAAATGTTAGTCTTGTGTAACATTTTATAATAAGTTTAAAGTATAATATAATTGTTCAAATTTTTACAAAAACAGATAGAATAAATATGCAAAAATGTTAAAGAATTGAAATGCGAAACAATATACTTACTATATTTTAATTATTCTCATTTATAGTTGGTGTATCATGTTTATATTTATTAATTATGATGATAATTTTGTAAAAAATTTAGTTTAAAAAACTCTTCAATCACAAATATTTTCCCATATATGATTTTAATATTAAATTATAGTTATTTTATTATAATTATTTTCATCTTTATTTTTATTCATAAATTCTATGTTATAACTATGCTCTTTAAAGATTCATTTAAAGGAAGAAAAAAAACTAAAAATAAAGAATAATATAAGTTATAATTGGTGTATTAAAATTATTCTCTTTTTTATGTCAAATAAATTTACAAAAATATTCTTATTTTTAATTATTTTGCGAATGAGTGACATTTATTACTTGTATAATTTTATATTAAATTTAATTAGTATAAATAATTATTCTCATCATTATAAAACTTAGTTATTACTTAGAAGACATAGAAAATAAACATGGATTGTGCCTTTAAATTAAAGTTTAATTTTTAAAATGGAGTTAGAGTTTGTTTGGTAAGACAAATTTTCGAGTTTATAATTTATAAATTATAGTTTATAAATTCATATGATATTTAAAATTTGTTTGGTAACGGTCTTTTTATCACAAGCTTATAAGTTATTTTGCTAGCTTATATTTTCTAAATGCTATTTCAAATAGCATTTTAGCTAATAATTTTTTTCTTTATTTTTTTTCTTTATTATTTTAACAAAAATTCACTTTTATCTTCAATAATTTATTTTAATTAAAATAAAATAGTTATATATTATATATGTTTTATTTCATTTTATATTTATAAGTTAGTTGAACAACTAATGTTATCAAATATTTCAATTAAATCATCGGCTATCAGTCTTAACCATCAAATATAAATTATAAATTATCAGTCATCAGTCATTAACTATAAACTATAAAGTATCAGCTAATTTATCAGTCTACCGCTATTTTTACTAATCAGATCCTTCGTATGGACCACATGTAGCTTGTTTGCTCTGCATAAAAAAATTTAAAAATTATACAACATTTTTGTTATTTCAATAAAAAAAATAACATATTGTGTTTTTTTTAATAGAATACAATTTATATATATATATATATATATATATATATATATATATATATATATATATATATATATATATCATAATAAATTATAATTAATAATCATATTTTTTATATGTATATATTTTTATAATAAATTATATTTATTAAATATTAAAAAAATAAAACACATGTCAACCACTAAAAAAGGTTAAGAAGGTAAATGTGTTGGTGATTTGTTTTCCTAAGTTTTATAGTGATATATCTTTACATTCACTTTTAATCATTACCTTGTATTTGTTTTCATATAGACCTTTCAGATCTATTTATAAATGATTTTTACAATTATTAAAAAATTCAATTAAGTATCAGTAATTTTTAAATTTTAGTAAAAATAATAATTAAATTTACAATAATATTCTCTTTATCAAATTTAAAAGTTATTATCATTTTATCCACTGCTATTTAGGCGACTTTTAATTTTGTCCCCTATAATTTTTTTCTTCGAAAAACACCCTTTCTATTTTAAAATACTAACAATTTTTAAAGTAAAAAATTTGCAGGTAAATCCGAAAGAAAATCCGCAGGAAACCTGCGAATTTTGACTTTATAAACTAAATTGTTAGTATTTTAAAATGGCAAGTGTTTTTTTCAAAAAAAAAAATTATATAGGGCAAAATCAAAAGTCGCATATATGGTAGGGGTAGCATGGTATTAACCCTAAATTTAATGGAATGTTGAAAAATAAAATGCTGGGGTATATTAGGAACTATAGTATTAAATGATTTAGTAATAAATTGACTTTTGCTTATAATAATGACCAAGAATTAAAAAAAAATTGTTGCTTATAAATGTGTCTGGAGGGTGTAGTTAAATTTAAGGGTGGTAAAACGGGTCCGGCCCGTTGGGCATGTCCGTTTTGCCCGCACTTTAGTGCGAAACGGACCAAGAATTTAGGCTCTCACTCTCTAATATGACTGTCCACCCCGCTCCGTTTTCTTCGCGGACTTTTGCGGACATTAGTATTAACATAAAATTTTGTATTTTTAGGCTTAAAAGATGTAATGCCCGAGAGCTTTCTCCGCCCTGCACTCACTTTTTATGGGGCGGACATATATTTTAGGCCTTCTTCTTCAATTATGACCGTCTCACCCCTTTTTTTGTGAGATTTTACAGAGCGGACCTAAACGGAGTGGGTATGCCCATTTACTATCCCTAATTAAATTCATTGATTATTACACTAGCCAAAGAGATGCGAGAAGCCTTAAATGCTCTATTTTTGTGAAAATAATTGTTTTGTGATCTTTATTTTTTTTTTAGTGTTAACTTTAATTGACGTGATATGTCACATAAATTTCTAATAGAAGAGATTAAAAATAAGGACGAAAAATATTATGAGAATATTTTGTATAAAGTAAAATTAAAAATTGTCATATTTACATAGACTCTTAATATATTTAATTCAAAATAATTGTTTTTATTTAGTTGTTTTCTCTCACTTTTCATAAACTTTACATTCATGATATTCTTAACACTTTTTTTTTCAAATTTAAATCTATAATCTATTACAATAGATATCGATGATTTTGGTCTAGCCTTTATTTATTCTCAAATTTTCTCTTGAAAACGGTCAATTTCTACAACTTTATTTATTCTTCAATTTATTTATATGGTCTTCAACTTGTACAATTTTTTTAATTCAATAAATAGTATATATATATATATATATATATATATATATATATATATATATATATATATATATATATATATATATATATATATATATATAAATGGGATGAAAATAAATATTTCATACTAATTGACAAATAAATTAACTTAGATTCAAACAAAAATATGAAACTGTATGTTACATTATTTATTATATAAATAATTTAAATTTAAATATAAATAAACAGTAATTATTTATATTTTGATGCATGTACATATTAAAGAAAACGGATAAACATGCGTAGTGTCGTTTAGACACTAGTTTTAAGTTATAAAAATATAACCAAACACATACAAAAATCATGTCTTTAGTTATTTTCTTACTTTTTTTCATTCTACTATACTCTTTATTATTTATAATATATTTTATATTATTTTTATTATAATTTTTTCTTTTATATTATACTATTGTCTTTTCAAAAAAATATATTATTTCAATTTTTCCTTCTTATACCATTATTAAAAATAGTATAGTGAAAGAAAATTCCAGAGGATACAAATTACAATCTACTTTGATCGAAGGCCTCAAACCATGTCCTATATAGCAAAGTTACTTCGTTCACCGTACTGGAAATTGCATTCATTACACCACACGAAGCTACCTATACTTGTTTCTTTCTATGCAAGTGTAAATTGTTGCTTTGCAAATCAAAACTAGATTAACAGAAATAGAAGAAAACAAAGGAGTTGGATTATTTATATTCATATAAAATATATAATGTACAGTATATTAGTGTAAGAATATTAATGATAGGAATGCAACACATTTCTTGAAAACATGGAGTTCAAGTATTTTCTAACTCTGATGTTCTTATGGGCTTTGTTCAAATCTTTGCCTCTTGCAACTTCTGATGATGGGTTGATGAGAGTTAGTCTTAAAAGAAGGAATTTAGATGTTAATACTCTTAATTCTGCTAGGATTAAGGATGTTTTTGATCATGGAGGATTAAGAGGTGTTAATAATGATAACTATTTAACAACAGATATAGTTTATCTAAAGAATTATCTTGATGCACAATATTTTGGTGAAATTGGTATTGGATCACCTCCACAAATGTTCAAAGTTGTGTTTGATACTGGAAGCTCAAATCTTTGGGTTCCATCTTCCAAATGCAGATTATCTGTAAGTTTCACTATTGTTTAATAACTTCTTCAAGCTTATTTTGAATACAAGATTTGAGTAATTTAGTTTAACTATGTGCAGATTGCTTGCTACATACATTCTAAGTATAGGTCCAAGTTGTCTAGCACTTACACAAAAAATGGTAACTCTTATTTGACATGAAACTCAATCTAAACTCTAAAGTTCCTCTATTTGAATGTTGTTTTTGTTTGGGAAAATGTTCAGGTACATCATGTAAAATCCCTTTTAGCCGTGGAAACATTCCTGGCTTCTTCAGCCAAGATAACGTAAAAGTCGGGAATATCATCATCAGAGATCAGGTCAATCAGTATTTATTGTCATCTATCTTTTTAATCAATATTGTGATGATTTCAGTTTTATACGCTCTAAATACATGTATGATTTCTAACACGTGCCAGAGTCTAACGCTAACACATGTCTTTGTCTTGTTATTAATTCATAACTGGCGGGTTGTTACTTTTGATCCTGCAGGCATTTATTGAGATTACAAAGGAAGGATCATTGGAATTTTTAGCAATGCATTTTGATGGGATACTTGGCCTTGGATTTCAGGATATAGCAGTTGGACAAGTCACACCAGTGTGGTAAAGCCTATTTTTTCTAGAGTTTTTTTTATGAAACCTAAAAATCAAAGCTAAGTTATGTTAATAAATACAGGTATAATATGATTGAACAAGGGTACATGAGTCAAAAGATTTTCTCTCTTTGGCTAAACCAAAACCCAGATTCAAACATAGGTGGTGAGATTGTCTTTGGTGGTATTGATTGGAGACACTTTAGGGGTGATCATACTTATGTTCCAGTTTCTCAAAAGGGCTATTGGCAGGTATATATTTAAAACTACATTCATTTATGTATGTGTAACACTTATCATCAACCATGTCAACATTAACTTTTGGTGTTTTCATCTTTAGATTGATGTTGGAGACATTCTACTTGAAAGCAATTCAACAGGACTATGTCAAGGAGGTTGTGCTGCAATTATCGACTCGGGAACATCTTTGATCGCTGGTCCAACCGTACGGAATCTTAACATTATACTTCTATATTGTTACTTTCTTGTGTTACTATGGTGCATTTTTCTTACTTAGTACTTGTTTTCAGAGTGTTATTACTCAAATTAACCACGCCATTGGAGCGGAAGGATACGTGAGTTATGAATGTAAAAACATCATTCATAACTACGGAGATTTGATATGGGAATTCATAACTTCCGGGGTTTGTTCTCTAGTCCCGTAATCCTCATTCTCAAAATGATTATGATATGATCCGAATTTCATTTAACCATTGCTTATTTTGATATGTTTTCAGTTAAGACCTGAAATCATATGTGTTGACATTGGACTCTGCTCGCGTAACGGATCACATAGAATGAAGTACTAGTACAATTTTTGTTTACATTTAATTCTTTTGATACACATTCTTTCTTCATTTCAATTCTCTTAACTAAACTCTAACTTAACCATGCAGTGACAATATTGAAACAGTGGTAGACGATGAAAACTTGGGTGATTCACAACGAACTAGAGAGAGTCCGTTGTGTACATTATGCGACATGATTGTGTTTTGGATTCAGGTTCAACTAAAGCAGAGGAACACTCGAGAAAAAATATTAAATTATATTGATGAGGTAATTATTCTATAACTATACTTTTCAAACTTAAAGACTTAATTAATTAATAACAAGTTTTATTTATATTTTTTTCGACATTCTTGTGTAAAAAGTTATGCGAGAAGCTTCCGAATCCGGTGGGACAATCATTTATAAACTGTGATAATATTCCAACAATGCCGCAAATTATATTCAAGATTGGAAACAGATCATTTCCACTATCTCCAGAACAGGTTCAAGTTTCATATTTTGTTACTACTAATTAACAAGTATTATTTAAGTATATTAGATTTATACATTTATTAATATTTTTGGTTTTGATTTTTCAGTATATTCTAAGAGTTGAAGAAGGGTGTTCAAGTGTGTGTTATGGAGGTTTTGTTGGTATAGATGTGCCTCCTCCACAGGGACCTCTATGGTAATGAATGATTATTGATTTATGATATGATTATGGTTTCATATGGTTTTTGATTTCATGGTGTATGATTATGGTTGTTGAATATTGTAGGGTTCTTGGAGATATATTTCTAGGGGCATACCATACAGTTTTTGATTATGGAAATCTTCGTGTTGGATTTGCTGAAGCTGCATAGTCATAAAAATATATTAACAAAAATGTGTTATAATGAAAAAAAGGTCAAAAAAATAAAAGAAAACATTGCACCAGCCGGGAATCGAACCCGGGTCTGTACCGTGGCAGGGTACTATTCTACCACTAGACCACTGGTGCTGTTGTTCATCGTCTTTAACTGTAATTTATGTATTAAATATTTCTCATTTTAAGCTATCGATATAGTTTTAAATTGAGTTATGTAAAGTTCTTAGCATTGGAAATATAAAATGTGAAAAGAAGGCATTGGAAATGGGACTTGTAACTTTTGTGCTTCAATTCATGAGTTTTTTCTTATAAATATCTACTCGTGTATGATAGACAGAGTCATTTTATCACTTCCCTTCTTTCAATATTTTTATCACAACTATAATTTGGTATGAAATTAAATTATTGGAGTAGTGCACATTTAAAGACATTATGGAACAATTATATGATGTATAAGTTTAAGAGTTAAATTTATGATAGAAATAAGTTTTTTATTTATTACTTAACGGTTTGAGTTAACGGTTATATCCACTAATTTTAATTTTATTTTATATTTTAAAAGTATGTTTTGTGTCACAATTATTTTATTGTACTTGTATAAATATTTTGGAGGCATCTTCATCAATAAATAACGCAAATTATGTTCTCACCTTAAATTATCCCCCTTCTCTCTAACCATCTTCTTTCGTTATCCCTTTCTCTACATACTTCATTGTTTATCAATTGTGTAATTGTATGTTTCAACATTTGACATCAAGAGTCTGGTTCTGATCCACAAACACTTAGTGTGCAACATGAATTCCATCTCCAATGAAAGAGTCCCTACGAACCTACCAATCCATGATGTGAAGAACTACAACAAACGGTGCAAGCAAATGAATGTGTTGTTTAACTAACAAGATATTTTTGACGTGATCAAGAATGAGGTGAATCCTCTTATCGACGGCGCGAGAGATGCATAACAAGCAACGTACAAGGGAAAAAAGAAGAAAGATTACAAAACGCAGTTCTTAATCCATCAATGTG
Organism: Vicia sativa; assembly: GCA_021764765.1. NCBI lineage: Eukaryota > Viridiplantae > Streptophyta > Magnoliopsida > Fabales > Fabaceae > Vicia > Vicia sativa. The sequence goes on from CM038796.1 coordinate 238,890,972, forward strand.
TAGATGGTGACAACTTTGAGAAAGTTGGCAATTACGAATCGACAAAGCAAATGTGGAAAATCTTGAAAAAAGCATATGCAGGGGCTGATAAAGAAAAGGTTATGAGATTACAAACTCACAAGCGTCAACTTGAAATGATTTAAATGAAGGAAAATGAGACAACCAACGATTATGTTACGAATTTATGCGATTGGTGAAACAACTTAAGGTTTATGGAGAGGCTGTTTCTAAGCAAAATGTTCTGCCGAAGATATTGTGTTCTTTGACGACAAGATTTGATAACATTGTAGTGGTGATTGAAGAATCAAATGATATTGCGATGTCGAGTAAATATGAGCTTCAAAGCTCTCTTAAGGCTCATGAACAAATGATATATGAGAAAAATAACGATAAGGCAGAGGCGAAGATCGCTTTACAAGCTTGGTTCAATGAGAAAAACAAGAAGTTGAAAAGAAAATGACCCATGAAGAATAAAGGAAATTTTCTAAATTTTGGTGAAAAAATCCCAAAATTCGAAGAATTCGACTTAACAAAAGGGTGAGAGCAACTGCAGCTAAAATAATGGTCAAGACAACTTTAAAGGCGAAACATGAAAGATTGACATGAGCAAGGTAGAATTCTTCAAGATAATAATAATCTCTCATTCACAAGATAAAAATAACAAAAAAATTGTGTGCAAGTTTTCACCTTACGACATTCATACATTCCTCACTCTTTTTCCCTCGCATTAACCTCACAAAATTCTCACAATTTCACAATAAACTCTCACACATGATTTTTCACACACACTCACCAATTTTAACTTATAACCCATGCTATAAATAGAAGAAGAAATCACAAAGAAAAAGGGGTCACTCTTTTACAAAGGACATTCAAGCGCCCACCCTTCATAGTGTGGCCCCCGTCCCTCCAATTTCTTCTTTTCTACTTTTTTTGTAATATAATACGGTTTCGGTTCTACCACTTTTTCCCAGATTTTTTACTATTTCACTGCATAGTCTTCCAAGCATAATCAATTTAATTTTATACAGACCACATACATATTCCAGTGATTTAAATCAATCGCAACAACAAACAATTGATAGATACTATTGTTTCCATCAATCGATCAACATCAACAACACCGGTACAAAATCAAACAATTATTCTACACACAATTTATACAAACAGAGATAATTCTATACAATTCGGTCCCCACATACGATTCATCATAAACCCGATTATAGAGTTAGAACCCCACCTTACTTGAATTTAACGGTCGCTTTAACTCCAATCAAATTTCTAATTTCTGTCTGAACTCTGATTCGGCTTTCCAGTCTGAAATTCCTCTTCCGGCAGCTGTGTGATGACTGATTTTTCATCGATTGTTTTAAAAACAATGAAGTCGACACCTAATTTTATTTGTTCTAAAAAAGAACGGAAAAATATAGATAAACCCCACAGATGTGGATAAGGCGGTCTACGTGACCAAAAAACATGGAATCGGAAGTCGGTTATGTAAGGGGAAGGTATTAACACCTCTTACATCCATCGTACTCGATGGGACCCATTTAATTCTAAGTGTTTGTGTGTGTTTATAGCTAAGTTATGAATACCAAAGAAGCAAAAGGATTTGTTTATTATTATTTTGAGTTTGTCACGGTTTCGAAACCGTGTGCCTACGTATTCTCTTGTGCAATGGGAAAGTCAAAACTCTGTAGTTCCTCTCAAAAAGGTTTTAAGTCGGTTGTAAGATTCGAAGTTCATTTTTTTACAAGTGTTTAAACAATTTGTCTAGCAACCAACGATTTAAATACTTGGGTTTTTATTGTGAAAGAGTTTTGAAAATGCACTCGACATTGGATCGAGGTTTGTAAGTTAATTATGAAAGTGTTTTGAAGTTTGATACGCGAGGGAATGAGAAATGGAGGAGAAATAAATAATTGTAAGCAAATTAACAAACCGAGAAAAGCCCATTCATGGTGGCCAACACAAGCAAAAAGCGATTAAATTACATGTGTACTAGCAAAGTGGACTAGTCTACTAAGACGACCAATTGGAACAATTGATCGACATAGGCTCACTGTAAGAAGGCCCAGGGTCAAGCGTACATCTGTGCATGTGTGGTCATCGCGACGCTTCTAAGCTTTGTCGACTTACGGGTTTAAAAATGATTTACAATTATTAGTTTAAAAATATTTTTTTGTTTTGTGTAAGTGGCGATTAAATTAAATAATAAAGTAAAGACAGTTAAATATTTATTACAAGAATTGTTTTTGGGAGAGGGATACATCAATTATAAATGGGGATTAAACGGTAAAATAAAATAGAAAGCGGAAAATTATTTACAACGCAACAAGGGGATTGAGATACAATTTTTCGAATGAGGATAAATTGAATTAAAGAGAAAAAAACAGTAAATTGATTATGTTAGAAGCATACAAACAGAAATTAAATACGGTGAAACTTAAATATCGATTATTGTACTTTATTTTATCAATTGGAATAGGTTATAGGAACTAATTCTAAGAAGTTGCTATATGAAGAAGATTAGTATAATATAATTCAAACTTATTTACGAATGAATAAATAAAGCATAAAAATAATATGTATATAGTATATTTACAATACTAAGTATAATAATAAAATACCATGTATAATCATATTTACAGTATTAAATATAAAAAATAAAAATATTAAGTATTTATATATACATTACTAAATATTAAATAGTATCATAAATATAAATAAACAGCATATGTAAAAAATGTATATAAATGCAACAGTATAAAATATATGCTTGGATTATTCTTGAATGCTTGGAATGATCTTTGGATATCTCTTCACAAGTAACAAATACAATAGTAGCATAGTGGTATAAAAGAAATAAAATTGCGATGAATATGCATTAGTAACAAAGGAGTAAAAATCGAATGAAACTTAAATTATTTACATATACGAATCAAAAAGGAAAGGTTTGTTCATTCAAGTATTTCAAATCGCAAATGGAGAACAAAGACTCAACATTCATGTTATAGTTCAATTTAAATTTGAAACATAGAAAATCATGTTCTAAACACATTTAAATTACACGAACTAAAACCGGGCAGCAACTAATCAACCAAATTTACTCAAAATAAAAAGGATCTTCTCGTACCAAAGAAACAAAATGCTATCCTCGATAGTTTTCTCGGTTAAATCATACGCAAAGAAATGCGACATTGACATTAAACCATCATCGAAACCACACGAGTATTGTTTCACTCACAATTCCAATTAAAATGATAATAACATAATAGCATGGCTGTCCCGACATGTTTCTCGGTTAAACTTACATGCGAGTAACGCGGTTAATCAATAAACCATCATCGAAACTAAACATAGATATCACTTCCCAACTTCAATCGAAATAGCATGGCTGTCCCAAATGATTTCTCGACTAGATTTACACGCGAATTAACACGGCATCAACATTTAGCCTTCATTGAAACTATCTATAAATTAAACCTTACAACTTCAAGCGAATTTAAAACGAAGATAACAAGTTAATATATCCACGAAACCTCTTGCAGCATTATTCAAAATTTAAATCTACTACTATAGCATATAGATATCCAGACTACAAACAAGCTTGACACAACAAACTCATAATGTCACCAAACTATTGTTCAAAATCTTGCATCAATCTCAAAATTAAACAAAAAAATCAGCATTAACTCAATTTAATAAATCAACAGAATAGTTCAAAAAACGAAAACTCAGAATGATTCGGCAACACGATGTGAAACCATAACATACAGTTCATGAAATATTGAAACCAACAGCTTTCACAAAAATTCTGGAGTCACATTACTTAACAGAAACAAACTAATAAGGAGATGAATATTACCGGAAAAAAACTTTGAAACTGCCGAGACGGATGTTGCTGCTGCTGATGAATGTTGTTGCAGACCGGAAGCTTCTATAGAACGGAGGGAGATGTGTTGCTGCTGCTGAATCAAGGGTTTGTCGAGTGATGAGAGGCGGAAGTTGTTGGGTTGGTGAGAAGGTGAGCTAAACAGAGGGAGTTATGTGAACAACTGGGAAGAGAATGAAGTTAGCGAGAGGGTTTACGGTGGTGAGCTTCGGGTGAGAGTGAAACAGGGCAAGGAAAAAGGGTAGCAGCAAATAGAGTGAGACAGCAGGGAGAGGCAGAGAGTGGAGTTACAGAGAGGAAATGGTGGAAACAGAATGTGAGGGAAGTTTCTGGTGATGGGTTACGCGGCAGTGAGAGAGGGCTGTGTATGGAGTATGTGTCGGCAGAAGAAGCAACGGAGGGGAAAGTTAACGGCGAGACAGGGGGTTTGTGGCTGTGGAAGTGAGGCAACAGGGATTAGCAGCGGAGGTTATGGAGATACAGAGGACGGCGAGAGATTGGGTGTCGCGACGGAATGTTGTGAGATATCGAGGGAGTGTGTAGCGAGGAAGAAGAGGAACAGTGTGGATGAAGAATGGGATTCGGAAGGGAACGGTGAGGGTGAGAAACAGAGAGAAGGTTCTGTTGGTTGATAATGGCGAGGGAACAGGGAGAAAACGGAACGAAGGCTGTGAAAGAAGTTAACGACACAAGGAGAAAGGAAGATGGTGTTAGGGAGTGTGGTTTTTGGTTTCTGATAGCCTTACACTTGTTTTCAATTTGGCCACTGTTTTTTGTTTTCGATCCGTTGCCTATTTCCTTAACAGTAACAATTAATAATATATATACATAGTATTTAGGTTTAGCAAATTTTTTGCAAATACCAAAAATGCCATTTTTCATGAAATAGGCCACAAAACTGGTTTGGATAAAAAATAACAAGTCCAATAATATTTTGGTTTGATTTTTTAGAGATGAAAAATGGACACTTAACATTGTCAAAAATGATAAAATTTCAGACAATAAATTATCCGAAAAAATAATATGAGCACATTAAAATAAACTACAAGTCTTATAAATTAAAGAAAAATTATTGAAAAGATCAAAATCGAAATAAAATGATAATAAAGAATACCTGGTTTTAAAACACTTACGGTTAAAAATGAGACTTCGAAATGTACTGAAAAATTAGAGAGAGAACATTTTCATGATCTACGCGACACGTAGATTCATAAAGCAGTGAGTTAGAGGCGAAAACTTGAAATATTTTCCCCGCTAATTTTCCGCACATTGTCGAATCGCTTTTAACGATCTGTCTATAAAACTGAAATATTGATATCATCGACATATGAATAACTTAACATAATGCAATAAACAGGTAAGGAGATAAAAATGCATGAAGTGCAAAATATTGGGTATTTTACAACTACAAAACGATGCAAATGTTGATTTAAATTGACTTTTGGTCAACTTAAATATGACGAATGATGCAGATGCGTATGCAGGTGAATGTGAAACCTGAGTCAGATAAATTGAAGTTAAGAAGGTAAATTTTGGGGTGCTACAGGCTGAATCCACAAACCCTTGCTTTCTCCTCTTTTTCCCACGTACAACAAACTTCTTTTCTTCTCAACAAAAACCTAATTCTCCTTCTTTTCTTTATTTTTAAATCCTACTTATAATAATAATAATAATAATAATAATAATATTATTATTATTATTATTATTATTATTATTATTATATTGCGTCTATTATTCACACATCCAAATTACTATATATCATACCACAACTATACCAACTTAAAATAAGAGTCCAATAATAATAATAATAATATTTCTAATATTATTTCTCCAACATAACCAACCTTATTAATCTTCCGACTAATCGACTAAATATTTTAATTACGCCGATTAATTCCCAACTTCGGCTAAATCCAATAATTAAATCCTTAAATAACTTAATTAAATAATTAATTAAATTTGGGACGTTACAACTCTCCTCCACTTAGGATATTTTCGTCCTCGAAAATCTATCTGACACAACCATCCTTAACACTACATTCGCGTCTAATCTTTCGATTCAACAACAACTCAATCATGGCTTAAATCCAATACTTATATCTCAATCTTTCAATGCTCTTGCAACGTAATCCTTACTAACTCGCCAACCATTTTGGCAACATCTTGAAACAACATAGCAACAACATTCACTTGCTCATACTCGACTTATACAACATTGCATCATTATCCTAGCAACATCTTCAACATCAAAATACTTATACAAAATCCTTATTTCGATACTCTGAGGTCATTCATCCGCAAAACACCAACAACTCTCTTAATTCTCATCAACTTGAAAGCAACTACCTTCACAACATAACATTCATTACTTAATGCACTAGCAAATCAAGTCTACATTATTCAGTATGATCTCATCAACTATCAACAATGAATTAAGGGTGATCAAGTCCTCAATTTGTCAATAGATGTCCGACAATCATACTGAAGTATAAACCACTATTACCAACTACAATAGTGTTCCCTTAAAAACTTGTACTTACCCAAAAGTACCATACTTTAACAACTTCCAAAATCTTCCAAAAAATACTAATTCTGACGTCTTACAATTATACTCTTCGCATTTCTAACGACTCTAACAACTCTTGCACTGATAAATACTAATTTTTTTTTGGGAGGGGGAAGGTGATTATTTTAGATATTCACTCATTTAATAATAATAATAAAATGACACATGTCATTTAAAAGTATCCGGTTGGCATTTAAAATGACTAAATATGAAATTTATCCAAAATAAAATTGATCTCGCGGACAAGGTATCAAAAAACAAAAAGAATCCAGAAGTTTCGTTCCGCAACTCCCTAATCGACAGTCATAAATTCATATAAATATACGTTTCTTAACCCCCAAGTCGTACATCACCATATACAATCGAGAATAGTTGAAGAAAATTGAAACGAAATCATGGAATCAAACAGAAGAGGAATTTCGCGAGGAATGCTTCCGTTACTAGCTCTCCACACCTTCACCGAATATTACAGATCCGACTCCAAACCCCCCGTCACCGCCGCCCTCATCGCCGCCAACACTCTCATCTACCTCCGCCCTAACTTCCTCCGTCCCCTCATTCCCCCCATCGATCAAATCTGGTTCAACCCTCACCTCATCCTCAAGGTACTTACTTCATTTTCAATCCATTCAATTAACCAATTAACCTAATCTCCTTTTCTTCTTCTCTCGCAGAACAAGGATCTTCAACGATTCTTCTTATCTCCGTTCTACCATATCACCGATTCTCACCTCGTCTACAACATGATTTCTCTTCTCTGGAAAGGTATTCAGTTGGAAAACTCTATGGGAAGTATCCAATTCGCTTCTACGGTAGCTTCTCTTCTCGCTTTATCTCAGAGTATAACCCTAATTTTGTCCAAATCGTTGCTTATTTTCTTCGATTACGAAAGGTCTTACTATAATGAATATTCCGTTGGTTTCTCCGGGGTTTTGTTTGCTATGAAAGTAGTTCTGAACTCGCGATCGGATGATTATAGTAGTGTTTATGGGGTTTTGGTTCCGTCGCGTTACGCGGCTTGGGCTGAGTTGTTTTTGATACAGATGTTTGTGCCTGGTGTGTCGTTTCTTGGGCATCTTAGTGGTATACTTGCTGGACTTGTTTATTTGAGGTTGAGAAGGAATTATTCCGGTTCGGATCCGTTGAGTTTTGTTTTTAGGGGGTTTAGTTCTTTGTTGAAATGGCCGGTGAAGTTTTTGGGGAATTTGGTTGGGTTTGGGAGGGGGAGGGGGAGGATTGCTGGTAGGGGGACTGTTGGACGGGCAGGGAGGAATGTTGTTGATTGGAGATGCCAGGCTTGTACTTATGATAATTCTGGTTTGTTGAGTGTTTGTGAAATGTGTGGGACTAGTAGGGTGGTTTCTTCTTCTACACAACAGGGTCGTCGTCGTGATTATTATGATTCTGATGGTCTTCCAATGGATGAATTGCGCCGCAGGAGAATTGAAAGATTTGGTAGGTGATGGTGACAATGGAACAATTGGATGTAGAGATTAGATAGTTTTTACTTGGCTGGATATAAGTTTGTTATATAACTATGAGCTGATTTTGCAAAGAACAGTTGGAACAATGAATCTTTTTCTTGCAACATTGGTTTACCGTTTGCTTCTATGCTGATTGTGCTTAAAAAGATTTATTTTAATGTCGTTTGTCAAAATTTATTTGAAATTCCTTTGGGAATAAGTATAGGCTATACTTTTAAATTGTGGTTCGCATTGCAGCTAAAATAACTATCTCTAATGGGTAGGTTTGATTTACTAAGATATTTGGTAGTGTATTTTCAAATTTACACTTTGAGTGTTTGTGTAGATGACGGTACCTGAAATATAGGAAGGAAGGAAGGAATGTGAATTTTTGGGTTTAATTATTTAAAACTATTACTACTATAGTTTGTTTTTATCTAATTTTAATGACACAAGCTCTATTGGAATAAATAACTTAATCTGAAGTTTATAACAACTATTTATCGAGTACTATTTTTCTCTCTTATCTTTGATTTGGATCTAATTTCATCTCTTAACTTCAAAAGAAAAATCATTTTAATCCCAGCTTTGTAATGGTATCAAGTTAATCCTTTGTCTTTCATAGTTAACTTTCAGTTTTTTTTTTTTTTTTGAGTTAGTAGATTTTGTACATAAGTATTAATCTGACCAACCAAATCCAAAACAAATCAATATATACATGTTATCATAAAAATATTATAACAAAAATATCACCAACATCATCTTCATATTTATGATGAAGGCATAAATATGACGACGAGAATGAGCAATCTAACATTATTATCACTAGACATTCCAGCAAGCCAAATGATCTTACACCCTTATTCTAACGCAGTTCCTCAAAATATTCACATAAAAGCAAACAGTTTTTTCGGGATTGTTGTTTAGCAAAGTTTTAGGTAGACACAACCATAAAAAATTATTTTAGACACAATCAATCACAAAATTTTATTTAATAAATTTTGACAAATAGCGAATCAGAAAATTTCACTTTGTACCCCCACATTTCAACCTGTATCCCTGCTACAGTAAATTTTTGACGAAAATACCCTCATATAAAAAACATAAGATTTTAAAAAAAAATCATTTTTCACATCTCGTCTAAAAGTGTTCTGAATTCTCTCTACATCTATTGTATTCCGGAAGAGTTTGGTCAAGTCTTCCGGTTCACAAAAAAACACTCCGGAACACATCAAATAAGTGTTCCGAAATTTTTACCAAACCGGAACACTTTTAAAAAGTGTTCCGGTTTTATTTTTTGTTGTCATTTTTTCGGAACACTTTTAGGAAGTGTTCCGGTTTGCAATATTGCATTCCGGAACACTTTCTAAAAGTGTTCCGAAATCCATTCCGGAACACTCTCCCTAAGTCTTCCGGTTTGGGTTTTACATCCTTTACAAACCGGAACACTTTCTGAAAGTGTTCCGGTTTGTTATACAATTTGGCATTCATTCCGGAACACTTGCACAAAGTGTTCTGGAATGATTTTTGTGAAATCCGGAACACTTTTAAAAACTGTTCCGGTTTATATTTTTACATACCGGAATACTTGCTGGAAGTGTTCCGGAATGTGTTCCGGAAGTGTTTTTTTGGACTGTTAAATTTTGTCTTTTTCGTAAATGGTAAAAGTCAAATAATAAAATAATTAAATTATATTAGGGTAAAATTGTCATTTTTAAAAAATTGTGGGGTACAGGATTAACCGTGGAGGTACAAAGTACAGTTTTCAGCGAACCACCGTTGTTTCATTTATTTGGGTTTTGGGTTTGTGTCAATTCAACTGTTGGGCGTGTACGAGTTTTGACTTCGATCTTTGAAAAATTGTATTTTGTACCTCCATTTTTAAATATGTACCCCTATTATAATATTTTTTGGACAAAAATGCCCTCATAAATAGTTTAAGATTTAAAAAATATTCAGTTTTCACATTTCGTTACAAAAGTGTTCCAAATTCTCTCTCAATAGCTTGCGTTCCGGAACAGTTCCCTAAAGTCTTCCAATTTAGAAAAATACACACCAAAACAGTTTATGTAAGTGTTCCGGAAAAAAATATGAACTGGAACACTTTTCAAAAGTGTTCACTTTTCAAAAGTGTTCCGGTTTTGGTGATTTTTTGAAAACGCACCAGAACAGTTTGTAAAAGTGTTCCGGTTTTGGAAACTACATTCCGGAACATTTTTACAAAGTGTTCTGAAATACATTCCGAAACACTTTTCACAAGTGTTCCGATTTGCACTTTTTCATTTTATTTATTTATTTTAATATTTTTTATTTTATTATTTTATTATTTTATGACAAACCGGAACACTTTGCAAATGTGTTCCGGTTTGCACATCTTACAAATTGGAACACATTTGCAAAGTGTTCCGATTTATATTCCAAAATTTCGGAACTCTTTTTGTATGTTTTCCGGTTTGTTTAAAAATTTGTCATTTTTACCAGAACACTTAAACAAACTGTTCCGGAATGTTTTTTTTATTTATTTTCGGAATACATCATTAAACTGTTCCGATTTGTGTTTAAACAAATCGGAATACTTACCCAAAGTATTCCGGTGTTCCGGATCAGTTTTTTGAACATTAAATTTTTGACTTTTTTTATGAATAGTAAAAGTGAAAAGGTAAAATAGTTAAATTATATTAAGGGTAAAAGTGACATTTTTACAAAATTGTAGGGGTAAGTTTTCCGATCTTTGTGAGTTAATGAATTTCAATTTCTTCTTCAAGACTCTTTGTTTGTGTTCTTCACAAAACTAGAATCCACACTTTCATTAGGGTTGAGTTTATGAATCATGGTATAAAATTTAATGGAAATTTCTTTATAGACCCTCAAATCTTTTTAGTCATCTTTGGCAAAATTTCATTTTCTCTCAGAATTCGGAGATGCATCTTTGAATGTACTACAATTTATTTTTTCAGAGTTATTTCAGAGATGCATTGCCGAAACTTTTTTTTTTAAATCAGGAGTGTTTTTGAGATTCATCTCCGAAAGAGGGTTTTACAGAAACAAATACGAACAACCAGCCCTTTATTCTCACTCTAACTCTCAATTTCAACACATTCATCAACTCTAAAAATTTCAAATTTGAGTAAGTTCTTCAATCCTTTTAATATTTGCATTTCTAAATTAAGGTGTATAGATAATGTATATACTGTAAAGAAGTTGTTATTTAGTGTAAAAAATGAACTTTGGTGTAAGAATGGTGCTGCTAGGTTGAGGTTATTTAGTCCTAAAAATTAAAGTTTAGGACATTTTTCCTAACTTACTTATAGCTAAATATAGCCATTGTCCTTGTGTCGTAATAGAGTTTTAAAGCTAACCTTTAGCAGTATAACTCTTAAGAGCTAGTTTGGTATTTGTATAGTTCTTCTAGGTTTTCCTCGCATGATTAATTTGCAATTCTTCCTCCATCTTAGGGAGATGTCTAGGTAAGTTTTAGAATGTGTACTGCAGAATGTAGTTGTATTTATTGTCGGAATTGATTTGATTTGTATGTTATCTAGTATCTTGTATGAATTGTATTTCATTTAGGTATTCCTATTGTGATACGGACTTGTATATTCCGTATTATATCTTCGTTGGCTCTGCTCAAATTATATTTCTTGCGGTGTTTAGTAGTTGTATACTACTATTTGATACATGTATTGCGATTTGTATATCCGATGTTACATTGTGAACTATTTTTTGCTCAAATTTTATTTCTTGCAGGGACTCAGTCTGAGATATGGACTTGTATGTTCCATACCACGGTGTTAAACATCTTTGGTGGAATTGTATTTCATGCAGGTGTTTGTTTGCAACAAGGATCTGTATATCCAATGTTACACGTTTTTTGGGTCCTCCGGTTGAATTGTATTTCATGCAGGGATTCAGTTCATGGTATGGACTTGTATGTTCCATACCACATTATTATACATCTTTGTATGAATCGTATTTCATGCAGGTGTTTGTTGGGATGCGGATTTGTATATCTGATTTTATATTATTTCTTGTTTTCTGAAAGAATTGTATTTCTGGCAGGGATTCAGTTTATGATGTGGACTTGTATGTTCCATATCTTCTCGTGTAACATCATTGTATGAATAGTATTTCATGCATGTGTTGTTTGTGGTGCGGATTTGTATATCCAACATTTCATTTCTTTTCTAGCGTTCTGTTTGAATTGTATTTCTTGCAGGCACCCTGATTACGATACAGATACGTACATTCCATATCATACCACTTGTTTGCATTCTATATGAATTGTATTTCGTGCAACTGTATTGTTGATATTCGGACGTGTATGACATACACTCCGATCTTGATTATTGATGCCTCGATTCATTTCTGATCAGCTTTATTTGTTGATGCTAGCTTCTCGCGAAGTCTTCGGGTTTCTTGCTTGCTGCTACTATTTACTGATAGTTATCCATTTGGTATACTTCTTCACTAATTTCTTTTCGTGTTTACTACTTTTTAGAGATCATGAGAAGTAGGGGTTTATCGCTTTTCTTGCCATGAGAAGTAGGAATGGATATGTATGATGGGGTCTCCGTTGTTGATCATGTTAGGAATCCCTCTAGTTCATTTAAAGACCCGTTTAGGGAAATTCCGCATGTTGTGTGCTATTTGTGTGTGGTTTGTTTAAAATCCTACCTTGGTAGTAGGTATTCTGTAGGTGTGTTTACTATTTGTGCTTGCGGCAGAGAGTCATGGTGAAAGTCTATTATGACACCATCATTAAGTCCTCATGAGAAAGTCACGTGGAAAGAGTTAGTAAGCAATCCCCACACAGTTCTGTCTGTGTCATCCTAGCTCACGCACATCGTGAAAGCTTTTGTTATCGAGTTCATCTAGTGGCAAGGGTTACCTATTCTGACCCTCAACACTTTGTCTAGAGTTCGCATCGTCATGCGCTGATACTCACATTCATATACTCTTCACGCTTGATAATTCAATACCAAGGCGTGAACCTCATTGTCACAATTGAAAGCTCACAGTTGACTCGGATGATTCACCCTCCTTGGCTATGGTCTTTCACACTGAAAGAAAGCTCCTAGGTTACTCGGGTGACGACCACCCTTGGCTATGGTCTTTCTTTCCTCCCCCACGCTTCCCTTGTAGCATTTGTTTGTTTGTGCATTGTTTGTGTGCTTCTGCCAAAACACTTGTTTGCTTCCTCCCTTGGTTCTTCAACCAAAGTGGATATTAGGATAGCATCCCCTATGATCGCTCGTCTGGAGTAGCTTTCGAGTTTAGACATTAGGATTGTCATCCATGCATGCTAACTTAGTTAGAAGTTCACTTTATTATTAACCTTAGAATCAATCATTGAATGATAACATTGGGATAGAACTAGTTAGTTTTCCTTAGATGTTTTCTCTTTTCTTTTCATCATTGCATTTAAAACAATTTTTTTTGTTGAAAATCAGAACACTTAATAATGGTTCAAACACTTTTTCATGGTAAAAGCAACCAACCAATGCAAACTTTTTTCACCTAAGGGCTCCTTTTTGTGTTTAAAACCTTTTTCAGAAAGGACGTGTTTCACCCGTACCGTTCATTAAAAAAATCAAAACCCACAAAAACATGTGAGCTGAACTACGACGCTCTGACTTTCCCATTGTACAAGGGAATACATAGGCATCTGATCACGGGGCTCGACCGAGCAAACTTTGTAAATACTTTCTTCTTTTTCCCGTGTTTCTTTTTCATGCATTCTACATTAGCTTGTTAGCTTTAAATAGATATTTACACACCCTCTAGATAGAAAATAGAAATAAATTCAGTAGAGTGCTACAAACGTGTGGGATGGTAATACTTTCCCCTTGCGTAACTGACTCTCTTGATCGTAAGACCGTGATTTCTTCCTTTCAGGTTTACTCAATATTTATCTTTCTCCTTAGATGAGATACAAAATATTCGATAACAACTTCATTGACATTTTATCAGATGAATTTGTTCAGTTCCTTCAATATATATATATATATATATATATATATATTATCTATGATTTAAGTGTGACAAATCAAATATGAATTATATTTTGTCCTAGTTTAACTATAACAAATATTTTATGAGGTCTTTTAATTATAATTTAAATATGTCAAATTTTAGAGTAATTTAAATACACATATATGTCACGCTCATAAGTTATATTAGAATTTGAATTAGGTTTACCTCAAAATGTAAACCGACATGTATGACAAAAATGGTCTCGATTTATTTTTTAATGTGAAACCCTTAACCCTTGAAGTATAAGCTATGCAGCCTATGGTTATATAAAAATCCAAGGTTGTTGATCGCATAATATGAATATGATAGTGCCCAAAATAAAATAAACAAAAGCAAACACGAGAAAAAACTAATTTTTCATATAGAGTACAAAGTAGTCTTAGCCTCTTAGGATTGATATGCAACGTTGAATTTATCAATTAACTCTTGAGTCACCTATCCATTTGGCTGTCCAACTGTACATAAATTCATACAACCCTGTTCGATTATTAAAACGATAGATACCATCAGTTGTCACTAGCCATGGTCTCTAGCATAGGAATAAGCTTCAATATATATAATAATACTGTGGAACTTTTTTCCATGACATGGCAGAAAAATAGGGTAGTTCTAAAAATATTAGCATTGAAGTTCAACTCAAATTCTTCAGCATCTGCTAAGTTAAGCTTTGTTAAGAAAAATTCAAACAAGATGAAGAAAAAATTCAAACAAGATAACAATTTATGGTCAAATTGTTGAGAATCAACTTTATGGTTAAATTGTTGAAAATCAACTGTGAGGAAGAAATTTCACATTGGTTAAAAAAAAAAAGATTGTATATGGAAAGTATCGAGAATCAAGTGTGAGGAAGAAGTCTCACATTGGTTAGAAATGAAAAGATAGAATACTATATAAGTGAAAAAACTCACACACAAGTACGTTTCCTCTTCGAAATTCTCCCTAACAGTAGTATCATAAGTTTATGACTTCGAGATAGAGACCAACTAACTCGTATCGAAACACTTTTCGAGAGAGCATTATGACTCACACTTGACAATTGGGCCAATTTATTATATTTTTATTATTGAAGTATCATTGAAAATATTAATATTGAAGTCTAAGTCGATATAGACAATTTTTGACATATTTTAAGTTTTTTTTTTAAATTTGATGAAAGATGGTTTTTTTATGTGTTTATAGTTGGTTCTTTTTATTTTAGACTCTTGAAAACATTTTTTATTTTGATGATAAAGTTTAGGCTCAAAATACATTATTTGAGTTCAGTCTTAAATAGGTTGTAGGCTTCCGATCTTTAAACATGTCACCTATTTATTGTTTTTATAAAAAGTAAAATAAAAAATTTCATAATATTTATTATATAAAGTTTATTACTTTAAATATGATAAATTTTTGTAAAACATATTATTTTAAAAAGTAATATAACATATTTTTAAATACATTAGATATTTAAATTTATTTGAATTAATAAACAAATATCCAACATAATATAAATTAATAGAACACGAAAAAGTTTTTGAAACGTTAAATAATTAAATATTAATTTAAATATATAAATATATATTATGGAAAATAAAAAATTAATTATAGTAAAAAATGAAATATTTTGAAGTATGACAACTCATTGTGTAGTTTTTAATTGAAACAACATAAACATTATTATAATTTTGATAATATTTTATTTATTTAACCCAAAATGACTGATCGTAGCAAATTTTTTAGATTGAATTAAATTTTTTTTATAAAATTTGAATTCTAATTTTGAGATAAAAAATTTATGTTTTATAGAATTTTTCAATTCTATCCAAATGGGTTCGTTTTTATTATAAATTTCGGTTTTTTTTTGTAATAAGCAATGATTTAATAAAGAAAATATAAAGGAATATTCTCTCTAAATTTGGTTAAAGATGTATAATATTCTTATTTTTCTGTCTCATGAATGATGATTTTGATGTATTTATAATTCGTTTGCTTTGATTTTATAGACTCTTGAAAACATTTGTTATTTTTTTAATCATGATTTTTAATTGTTTAAAATATTAAAGTTTAATCACTTTGATGGTAAATTTTAAACTCAAAATTCATTATCCAAATCCAATCTTATACAGGTTGTCAGCTATTTATAACTAAAAAATGTCATATTTTTATTAAAAAGATAAAATAAAAAGCTGATAATATTTATTACTTAAAGTATAAGTATTTTAATATATAATGAAAAACTTGAAGCTGTCACAATCTGAATATGCTGACAAAGATTTTAAGTTTGGTGGAAGGAATAAGCCGCAGTGTGATAAATCCTTGCATACACACAGACACGTCACGACAACACTCATACTCAACACTCTATTTATACTCATTTCATTTCATTCTTACTACAAAATTAACTTTGTCATAGCTATCTACAAAATTTCCGCCCAACCTTCTCTTATCACACAGGTAACTGACCATCTCAATTTTCATTTTACTTTCAATTTTATATATTGCTTTTCTCATTCAAACACAATCATGAAACAAATAATCATGAAATGAATGGAGTATTTTTCAGAACTCTACTCGAATTTATTTGTTTAAAGATCAAATCAAATTTGTTAAAAAATTAGTTCATAATCAAATAGTTTAAATTTTACGAAAATTCCAATCATCACATGAATATGTTTAGACAAAGTTTATAATAGTTGATTAGGTTTAAAGTTTATTGTAAATCTTTTAAATCGAAATCAAATCATTTAAATTTTTAAATTTTAATCATGAGACAAATTGAATACAGTAATAATTTATTTGGTTTAAAGACGAGTCAAGTTTATAATGAATTTGTCTTGTAAATGAATTGGTTAAATTTCTTGAATATTTTGGTAGAGCTGTTTAAGGTCAATTCATTTGCTTGAATCACATAATTTAAAAATCAAGTATTTTTGCTCAAAAAATAATTTTTTTTGTTAAAAAAACTTTTAATTTTTTAATAAAGTATAAATTGAGTTAAATTAAAAATACTTCTAAATATTAATTATCTAAACGATAAACATGAATTCAAAATACTGTATAATCAACTGCCCATCTTGAATATATTTATTATGAGACCATAAAATTATAGAATATACACAAACTATTTCAATATTTTATAATCATTAGGTTTAGTGGTTAAGTTTTTTTTAACTTTACTGACTATGTTTATAATCAATTCAAGTTGGTTTACTGATTAATTTTGTTTTAACTTTATCTCCTAATTAAAAAAGAATTAAAATATTCTTTCAATTCTTTAATAAAAAATAAAAGTGAGTTAAAGTTATTTATTTTTCAAAATTAATTTTTTTTCATATTTTAACCAAAAATTAAAGTAATCTTTCAATTCTTAATTAAAAAGTAAAGCAAGTTAAAAATTGATTTTTTTTCAAAAATTAAAGTAACTTTTCAATTTTTATTTTAGCCAAAAATTAAAAAATTCTTTCAATTCTTAATTAAAAATGAAAAGTGAGTCAAAATTTGATTTTTATTCAATATTAAAATATTTTTTAATTATTATTTTAACCAAAAATCAAAGTACTCTTTCAATTCTTAAGAATTCAAAGAATATTCTAATTTTTGGTTAAAATAAGAATAGTAAGAGTACTTTAATTATTTTAACAAAAATTAGAATATTCTTTGTTTTTATTCAAAATTAAAGAATTTTTTCTAAAAAATAATTAGGTTTTTTCTTCTTTTGACCAAAAAATTTAAACCGTAGTTACTTAAAATCAATTTTGCCAAAATATTAACTAAATATATCGTTTGCTTGAAAACATTTGGTTTTTATCTAATAAAAGTAAACAAAATATTTGGAAAGGCATCAATATAAGAAAAAATTATTGAAGAAAATATTTTTTTCATCTTTTATTATAAATAAATTTTATCCTTTTAAATATATTAGATAAGTAATGTATTTAGTTTATATATCAATTTGTAAAATAAATTTAAAAATAGTGTATTAATTAAGATTTCTTTTAAAATAATCTTAATTAATTAAGTAATAATATTATAATTTAGTTTTTTTTACCCAAAAATAATATATATAAAATAAGTACTGATGTTGCATTTTTGTGGTAAGTTAGTAGGATATTAATTCACAATTAAAATAATTAAAGTCTATTAAATAATAATTAAAATAAATCATAAAAATTATATAACAGTCTGGTTTTAACAGGCATGGTCATCGTCATTTTACTCGTATGGTTAATCAGTTACAAACAATTAATTTTTTTCCCAAAAAATACAATTAATTTTTTTTCCAAAAAATAATAAATTTTCTTCTTCTTTTGACCAAGAAATTTAAACCATATTTACTTAAAATCAATTTTGCCAAAATATTAACTAAATATATCGTTTGCTTGAAAGTGATAATATTTGGTTTTTATTTAATAAAAATAAACAAAATATTTGGAAAGTCATCAATATAAGAAAAAATTATTTAAGATAATATTTTTTCCATTTTTTATTATAAATAAATTTTATCCTTTTAAATATATTAGATAGTAATGTATTTAGTTTATATATCAATTTGTAAAATAAATTTAAAAAATAATGTATTAATTAAGATTTCTTTTAAAATAATCTTAATTAATTAAGTAATAATATTATAATTTAGTTTTTTTACCCAAAAAGAATATATATAAAATAAGTACTGCTGTTGCATTTTTGTGGTAAGTTAGTAGGATATTAATTCACAATTAAAATAATTAAAGTCTATTAAATAATAATTAAAATAAATCATAAAAATTATACAACAATCTGGTTTTAACTGGCATGGTCATGGTTATGGTTAATTAGTTACAAACAATAATCAGTTACAAACAATTAATTTAAAGTAATCCGAATATAGTAAAAATTAAACTCAATATTTATTTCTATTTTCTCGTGTGGTAAACGAATCTTATAATTCTGTAACATTTAATTTCATTATTTTGTTTTAATGTTACATACATATCTGTATGCCACCTAGTACAATTTAACAACTAACGAGAACCCTATATGTTCCAAAACCATTGTCATTTTCAAACTATCAATTGATCTTCAATTGATCATTATCACTAACAACAACAACGTTAATTTTTTGCAGGACCCTCACAAATTTAGTTGATTCTGTCGGATTTTAATCCGACAAAATGGCAACGTCCAATGTGACATGTCCTGCACCTATGAAGGCCGTGTCTAATGGCGCGTTCCAGCATGAAAATCCACTTGATTTTGCAGTTCCTCTTATCATCCTTCAAATATGTGTGGTTGTTACATTCACTAGGTTTATTGCTTTTCTTTGCAAACCCCTCAAGCAACCTCGAGTCATCGCAGAAATCATCGTAAGTTTTCGTATTCGTATATTGATAATTTGACCTATTGATTGATATTGAATGTAAGAAACGTGACTTAGTAACTGTTTGTTAAAATGTTTAAATGTAGGGAGGAATATTACTCGGCCCGTCTGCGATTGGACGAAGCCAGAAATTTCTAGACACAGTTTTTCCAAAGAGAAGCTTGACAGTCCTAGACACACTAGCAAACATTGGTCTTTTGTTCTTCTTATTCCTAGTTGGTCTTGAACTTGACATGCGTTCAATCAAGAAAACAGGTCACAAAGCCTTAGGAATCGCCCTATGTGGAATCACGGTTCCATTTGTGCTTGGTATTGGAACTTCCTTTGTTCTTAGAGCTACAATCTCCAAAGGTGCAGAGGCTGTTCCTTTTCTTGTCTTCATGGGTGTTGCTCTCTCGATTACTGCATTTCCTGTTCTCGCTCGAATCCTAGCTGAGCTCAAACTACTGACCACTGACGTCGGGCGTATAGCAATGTCAGCTGCTGCTGTCAATGATGTTGCAGCTTGGATACTTCTTGCTCTTGCCATAGCTTTATCAGGTGACGACACGTCGCCGTTGATTTCTCTTTGGGTTATGCTCACTGGTGCTGCTTTTATTCTCTTTGCTGTTTTCGCTATTAGACCGTTGCTTGCGTACATGGCAAAGCGTTCCCCCGAGGGTGAGCCTGTGAAGGAGCTCTACATTTGTATCACCCTGACATTGGTTTTGGCTTGTAGTTTTGTTACTGATACTATTGGAATTCATGCACTATTTGGTGCTTTTGTTGTTGGTATTATTATGCCGAAAGACGGTCCTTTTGCCGGTGTTTTGATCGAGAAAATCGAAGATCTTGTGTCCGGAATTTTCTTGCCTCTTTATTTTGCTTCTAGTGGTTTGAAAACAGATGTGGCAACTATTAAAGGAGGGGTTTCTTGGGCACTGTTAGTACTTGTTATATTCAATGCTTGCTTTGGAAAAATCATTGGTACAGTTGTAGTATCATTACTATTCAAGGTGCCTTTTAGAGAATCACTTGCACTTGGATTTCTCATGAACACCAAAGGATTGGTAGAGCTCATTGTTCTCAACATCGGAAAGGATCGCAAGGTACTTATCTATCTATCTATATTTCGTAATTAGGATATCTCATAAGTTGTTTTCATAGTTAAGTTCTTCTGAATAGTCTTATATCTACTCATACAAGTAGATAAAATCAGATACGTCAATGAAATTGTTATCGAATATTTTGAAGCCATTTATTGATTTTGTTTGGTTATTATACATTTGAATTTCGATCTTATGCAGGTACTAAATGACCAAGCATTTGCAATTTGTGTTCTTATGGCATTATTCACAACCTTCATCACCACGCCAATAGTTATGGCAGTGTATAAACCAGCTAGAAGAGGTGCACCTTACAAGCACAAAACAATTCAACGCAGAGATCGCGATTCAGAGCTCAGAGTGTTGGCATGCTTCCACAGCACCCGCAACATCCCTACATTGATCAACCTTGTCGAATCCTCCAGAGGAACGCGAAAGCGCGGAAGACTTTGTATCTATGCAATGCACTTGATGGAACTGTCAGAGAGATCTTCAGCTATTTCCATGGTTCACAAGGCGCGTAACAATGGCATGCCATTTTGGAATAGAAAAGAGAATGATAAAGATCAAATGGTTATCGCTTTCCAAACCTATGGAAAATTGAGCAGTGTCAATGTCCGTCCCATGACAGCCATCTCAGCTCTCACCAACATTCATGAAGATATTTGTACTAGTGCTCATCAAAAGCGTGCCGCGATAATAATCCTTCCGTTCCATAAACACCAACGCATTGATGGAACAATGGAATCATTAGGACATTCATTCCATGTAATCAATCAGCTTGTGCTGAGTCACGCGCCTTGTTCCGTTGGAATTCTGGTCGATCGGGGTCTTGGAGGAACAAGCCAGGTTCAAGCTAGTGATGTTTCTTTCAATGTAGTTGTAGTATTCTTCGGAGGACCTGACGATAATGAAGCGCTTGCTTACGGTATGAGAATAGCAGAACATCCTGGTATTGTGCTAACTGTTATTAAATTTGTGTCTCCACCTGGAACAACATTATCATTCGGCGCTAAGTTAGTCGGTGTTGCATCGGATAAGAGCAGAACAGTAGTGATCGATGATAGCGAAGGTAGTAGTAATCATGGTGGTAATAAAAACCAAGATGAACAACATTGGAGTGAGTTTTTCAATGCAAGAAGCAGCAATGAAGAATCAATTAAGTATGAAGAAAAGCTGGTTGAAAGTAAAAGTGATATTGAGACAGCATTGAAGGAATTAAGTAGAAGCAATTTGATATTGGTAGGTAGAATGCCACCAGTTGCACCTTTGGTTAGTACAAGTGATTGTCCTGAGCTTGGTCCTGTTGGAAGCTATTTGAGTTCTTCTAGTTTCTCCAATTCTGCATCAGTATTGGTTATTCAACAGTATAATCCTTCAACTGATATTCATCCTTTGGTTATGGAGGAATTTGATTGTCCTGAAGTGCCAGACACACCTATGAATAATTTATGATTAGTGTGCATGTTGTTGTTATCAAATTATGGGGTATGAATTAGCAAATAAAATTGAGAATTTTCACTAAAGCTTTATATGTAGTTGATCATCATGTAACTTATGTATCCCATAGAATAAAGCTGAAATGTGACATTGGAAGTTTTGTCCATATTATTTGTAATTGTTTTTTTATTGGAAGCATTTTAAATTGTTCAATATTAGCTATCTGCTTATTATATGTAAAGTAGAAGACACCATTAAAATCTATAGCATCTCTTAGACTTTGAAAAATAATGGACATTAAAAAAATGTGTGTAACAAATTCTTACACTCTACGCATACATTATTGTTTTGTCCATGTCCATTCTTCACAAGCCATTGTTTTTTAACCTTTATTTTGAAATAACATTCACACCAAAAGATACTTTGTGTAAAGGCATTTTATAGTTTGGGAGTCACCTCTTGTAGTATATTAGAAATAAGACAATATAATATTTGGTATAGGTTATGGTTTATTTTGGTCCTTTAATTTTTTCGTGTTATTTTAGTCTTTTAAATTTCTAATCGATACAATGAAGTCCTTTCCGTCAGTTGGCCTCAAGCGTCCGTCTATTTTGTCTACCTAGCAAATGAGTCGGCAATATGTCATCTTCTTTTTTATATTTTTCGTTCAAGGACTTGTTCACCGTTCTTCACCCTTCACATGTTTTTAGCTTCGTTCATCTTCGTTCTTTGTTCGACTTCTCACGATTTCTTCGTTCCCGTACCCGTAAGCTTCGTTGTCATCTCCTTCTTACGATTTCTTCATTGAATGATGAAAGTCAACCAATGTTCTTCGTTTATGAAGGAGAATAATTATGAGAATGGTGAGTCATTAGTTTATAGTAGCTCGCGAGTTGTACCAATTTGCCATTGTCGAGATCAAGTTGTGCTTCGTAGGACAAACACTAAGAAGAATTTGGGAAATAAATTTTGGGTTTGTCACAATTACAAGGTAAGCCCTAATTTGGGTTTGAGTTTGTTCATAACTATTAATTAGATTTTCATTCATATTTGAATTTTGCAGGGTTCATTGCAAAAAGGATGTGGTTTTTTCAATTGGTTACATGAGGAATTTGCAGAAGACAAAACCAAGTTTTACTGAATACTGAATAGGTTGGAAAGCATATTAAATAATTTTGACGAAACCAAAGTTCAGGTTGAAAAATTTAGAGGTTTAGCCATGAAGCATTAGGGAATGTTGTGATGGAAGTTCAACTTCAACTGAACAAGATGATGAGGTGGAAAAAATTATTGAATATGGTGTGTTTTGTAATATTATGTGTATGATATTTTAAGATGTTTTAGGAGTATGTATCAGTTGTTATGTCTATGTAATGTGTATTTATAACACATTTTATCAATCTCAAATGAGTTCTATGGTCTGGCATAATTTTTAGCAACCATGATTATTACCGTTTAAATTATCAATTATAACACGGTTTATGAATTGTAACACAGTTTATCAATTTAACACATTTTATCAGGTTCATAAACACAACAATTTTCATATTTAAAATAATTAATCATTAACATAAAAAGACATTGACATGTTCAAAATACTTTGAAATATCTCCATAAAGGTTCTAAAATGCATTGACATGTTACATAGACGTGTTCAAAATACAAAACATAATATCAAAATGTTACAGTAACATGTTAATACCATAAACTAGATAAGGCTTAAATATGACTAGATGGTTCTCTTTGGTGAGATTGTTTTGGTTGGAGTAGACCTTCTGGTGGTAGGATCAACCACATTCTTGGATGCAAATAATCTTGTTGTTGGTCCTGAGGGTACAAAGGGCCTTCTTACACCAAGTTTATGTGGCTTACCGGTTTCTATTGTCTTTTTCTTTGTACCTTGCACTCCTGATATTTCCTTTCCTTGAGAATATTGAGTTACATTCATGTATCCCTGATTTGTTGCTACCTAAAATGCATTGGCCTCAGATGTTGAAGCTTGTGTTGCATTTGCTGCTACCTTACTTGTATTGGTTTGATTTTCATTAGTCTGACTTGCATTAGCTTGACTTGCATTGTCTTGACTTGCATTGGCCTGACTTTCTGAAGCATGAGTAGCAATGGCATGACTTGCTTGAGTTGTTGGTGTGACCTTGAAGGACTTCTTGTTATGTCCTGCTTTTTTGCACATAGAGCACTTGACTATAAAAATTGTTCTTCTCATTTTTTGTCATCATCATCAATCTCCACTTGCTCAAGGTATCTCCCTTTCTTTGGTGTACCATGCATCTTCTTGTACTTAGGTGGTTGCATATCTGGATATGGAGTCGACCCACATATTGGATTCATCCACGGGGTAAAGCACATGCTTGTAGACGACCTTGTACTTAGAAATCCTATAATACCCGGGAATATAAACATCAATTTTAAAATTCTTACTCTTTATAGAAGACATTCCATGGACGCATGGAATTCCTGTGAGATCCCGTCTTCTGCAAGAGCACAAGTAGTCCTTCAAATTCACACTAAAGGTTTCACCTGGATTTTTTACATGTCTTACTTAAAACATGTGATCATCTGACATTCTACAATAAAACACCATGTTATAAATAACAGTAACAACCAATGTTATAAATAATAATAATAATAATAATAATAATAATAATAACAAGCAATGCTACCAAAACACATTTCCAAAACAAACATTCAAAGTCCTAAACCTATCAAAAACTTAAATATACAAAAAGCTGTTGTGAATCGGATGCCTTAAAACAAATATATATAAGCTTGTAGGAAAAAGAATGAAGAACACGATGAACACAAGGATTGGTTATTAACTGCTATTCTTTCCTTTCTCTTCAAAACATGTTATACAAGAATAACAAATAACCCTCTCACCCTAAATTAGGATTTGCAGTATGCAATGATGAGAGACTAGTATGCTATTTATAATAAACCTAACATACTAAACTAATGGGCTTTTATCACAAATACCCATTACAAGCTAACTTAGGGTACAAGCTAACTTAACCAATTGGACATAACAAACAGGCCCAATTCGATGCTAACAACCCTAGCATCCTTCTACACAATAGAGTTCGACCCAATATCTCACAAAAGCCCTAAATCTACCAAATACATAAATCTACACAAAGCCCTAATCATGTTATGAAAACATGCAGAGATTACTTACCTTCAAACGTAGGTTATGTCTCTCGCTATCACCTTCCTTCATAATTTCCTTATAATTTCCTTCTCAGTCACTTCCACAATCGCTTTCGTGTTCGTGCATCACACTTTGAGAAAGTGAATTACACCTTGGTTTCGTTTTGAAGAAGATAGATGTGTAATCCCTTGGTATCATTTTCCATATGAACTCCACATATCCACCTCAGCAAGTAAACTGACACCCGGAATCAGTTTTTGGACTTTGACTAATTGTTCACTAAGGGAAGGATTGACGTGATTATGTTTAAAAAATTAAATGACCAAAGTGACACGAAAAATAATTAAGGGACCAAAGTGAATCAAAGGGTATAGTTAAGGGACCAAAATGAGTATTTTGCCTATAAATAAGATATGGTAAGATTCCCCCAACTCTAGTTTCTGACTATTTGCAATTTAACTTCTTCGTAAAACAATAATGTCTTTACGATAGGATTGATCATTGAAACTGAATGATGCATTACACGCATATAAGATTTCATACAAAAAATTTAAATTTGGTCTAAAAGTAGCCAAGGAAAAAAGGAATTCGGAGAAAAAAGAAAGTATTGAAAACGTTTTTGAAGAGGTTAGACATGTAGATTCAATTAGAGAGATCTTTCCCTTTTTTTAATTAGATTCAAACAAAGACATTTGGATGAAACTTGATTATCTAAATGAACAATATAAGATTATAATTTTTTAAATGATCAACAAAAAGAGTTATTCATAAGACTGTGTCTAATATATACCTACGCTTAAATAACAAATCACTATGAACAAAAAAACATAACATGCAAAATAAGAAAGAATAATAATCCAAAAGCATGCAAATCTATCCAAAAATTAAAAAGATATTGAGTTAGAGACATTGTACGTCAAAATTTATAATGGTTTGGTCCGTCGTCCTCACTTGACACTTAATCTAGTCTTTGATGGTAAACTGTAAAAACTTGTTGTGGTTTTCCACTATTAAAAATGAATACAATCATTTTCTTGCTTTTTTTTTTTTTTGTAATATTGATCTCTATTTTTGTATAGACCGATTCTTTTGTATTTGAGGTCCATCAAGATGTCATAACTTTTGCCTAAGTCAATTTTTTCAGGTTTTTTTATTTCAATTTTTTGGAATTAGAGGGCTCTTTTGGAACAATTCTTGTGAGATTTTGTTTTCAATTCAGAAGGTTGTGACTGTCATGTTAACTATTCTGATTTTTTATCTTTTCACTGCTTCTTCATTGTTGGATGATGTGAGGAATAAGATGTGGTTAAAACTCTTATTGAGATGATTAGATGGACTAATTCTCTTGAGATTAGAATGCATCATCAAACTAATTGAAAAACCTCCATGTCCCTGGTTATGATTAAGGGTTTGTTTAGAAAAATAGAAAGAATACCAACTTCAAGCTCGAAGGGGTTGACTACGGATTATCGCCTTATTTTTTGTGTTAAAAAGTGAAACAATATCTTACGTCGTCATCCAAGTCTTACTATTAAAAACATACGTTAGAACAATTCAATTATTTTGTTTACATCATTCTTCTTCTAAGTTTGTTAACAGATGAAAAAAGAAAATGAAAAAAATATTGGTATTTTATGTATATTACAAGTGATGGCATAATAAAGAGTGAATACATAACGATTGATTGAAAAACCATACATATGCTCATTTTATTAGAAAGTACTAATAAAAAAGTATAAATTTAGAACAAATAAAATTCAACAACAAAGAAATTACAAATGAAAATAAAAAACCTAATGATCCTATGAATGAGTTTCCTAGTTGGTCTAATGACTTTCAGATATGCTTCTTGACGTTCTTGCACTTGTCAAAGTAGTTGGCAACATTTGTCTTTTCTTCTGTTGGGCATACAGATTCTTCTGATAGAGTCGTTGTTGTTACTGACACTATTGTTGTTGATACGGGGCAATCAACCATGGTTGTGGTATTTGAGGTGCTGGTCGTAGCTGGTATGATGAAGGGTTGTCTTGTAACACCCTTCTAACTCAACTAGTATTTCTTATATAATTTACGAATTAAGTAATTTGAATCAACCCACAAGAACGTCACACTTCATAATAAAACATCATAAAACACAACTCTGCTTTGTAACACAAGTTACATCAAATAGAAACAACATCTTATTATAGTTCAACATATTATTTAAATCGTTACAGTGGATTCATTGTCATAAATAAAATTCTTCATAAATCAAAACGCATAGTACTTTAGTCTCATCAAAAGTTGGAAGTATAGGTAGTTTAACATCTCCACACAAAAATCCTCAAAAAAAATGCGTTAACTAAAGAAACATAAAATTCGCAAAACAAGTGTTCCCAATCAAATGTTACATATCAGAGCAAGACACCACTAAAATAACGGAACTGATAGAAAACTCTAAAGCTATCTTCAATGCTCCTACAAGTTACTCCTGAGCATTTGCGTGATATTCATGTGGAGACAACATTCATTCAGAAAGGACGAGTAATCATAATTCATTATAAAAGATATAAGGAAAATATTAATAGTAACATCATCCTCATATTAACATATATCATTTATAAACAGGCCATACTCACACATACACGTCACAATTGCACTTATACATCTTTCGTCATAAATTCCATCATATAGTCACCGTGGCGGAGCTAGAAAAATTATAAAGCCTGGGCAAAAATTTAAATACCGTAAATTCATATTGAATATAATATATAAATAGTCATCAATCAAAATAAAAAGGACTCGTTAATTTGTTTTCTATGACCTGGATCACGCACAATCTCATTTAGATTAAACTCATTAACCACAAATTATTAGTCGGTGGTTCTAATTCAATTTTCGGTTGAACAACATTCACATTCTCAATATTTTTTGAGTCAATCAAAAATCTCCTCATCTCTGAACAAAAGACAAAATTGTAATTTATATGTATGATGTATTACTATTGTTATTATTTTGTACAACATGTGTAAAAAAAATCTAATTTATACTATGATGAAAATTCACTACACAAAAATTCACTAAAGACAATTCTAATTTATAGTATGATGGAAAAAAATTCACTACACAATAATAATCATATTAAAAAACATACACTCAATAAAATGACATCTTCAAGAAGAAACTTTATGTTTATATGTCAATTTAAAAAAACAAACTTTAAATATCGTATGTCTAAAACCTTATTTTAAAATGTCATATTTTAGAATTTTATAATGACATAATACAATTGAATGAGTGGAGGAGATGTGTTCCCAACTTCTCATTTCATTTCTTCTCACGTGGCCATTCACAAATAAAAGTGAGTTAAATCCCATTTCACTTCTTCTCAAATCAAAATGGTACTCTAAAAATCTAATTTCTTCTCTCTCTCTACAGACATCAAACATGGATTGTCTCTTTTTTTTCAAATTGGCACCGCACCAGTAAATAGAAAAAAAATTAGAAGAAAATGGAAGAGTACCTTATCCACCAAGAGAGAGGCGACGACGACGGTAATAGAGCGAGGGAGGTTGAAGAAGAAGTCACGATGTCGAAAAGAGATGGAGAGGTCGTGTTTACTTTTCTCTTTCTTCTATCTATATTTGTTTTTTAGTTCCACTCTTTTTCTTTCTTTTTTTTTTTTTAAATTATTTTTTTTAATAACATAACTATAAAAAAAATTTGGGCTAGGCTGAGCTCGGGCATATGCCCACCCTGGCCGTATGGAAGAACCGCCAGTGTATAGTCACACAATAATCAAATTATCATTATATCACATCTCATCAACAAAGTTCATAAAATTGTCATATAGAATGTTAATGCATCAACACTAACTTAATGCATGTGGTGCCAATTTTATGAACACCTGGTTCATCACCCTCCAAATATCCCCACCATAGAATTGATTCCATCTTGGAAACAGAGCACAACATAAATCGCTACAACCATCATAGTAACGCTTCACTAAATCCTCAAACAAGGATTTAGCTACTTGCACTCAATCTGCACAATATCAGTGAAGCTCATCGGAGGTGGACCAACGTCCAAAAATGCCATGAATGCAAGATGCACAAAAGTGTTATGTAAATTCGACAACGACTAGTCAATTGCATCATTTTTCACATAATCATCATCGTATAACATATATTAACATGCACATCATCAAAAATATCATCACGGATAACATTAATTACATCATAACATTTTCACAACAACACCAAGTTCATCATTAATATAGACATTTTCTCGTATTCAACAAATAATAACCCAATTCATAAATACATATGTACTGGAATAATACATCAAATAACTCATATAATTCTATCATAAAATAACTATGTGTGTCAGCTTCCCAATGCTTCAAACAACACGTCAAACAAAGTCTTAAAACTCAAGTTACAAGCTTTTGAAAGTCAATGCCAGACGGTTCGTCTGATGCTTGTCCGACAATGCTTGGAGCACTCTACTCGCCTACCTCTTGCCAAGGAGTCGCCCACAATATGAGCGATTGGGGTCAACGCTGCTTTTCTCGCCCCGCGAAGCTCTGACATAAATCCCCTCCCTATACATTTTCTAGTAGCCCTCTTTTCTCCACACCATCTCGTTGATGGTTCGCCCAACGACGCTTGGGGGACTCACTCGCCTTGCGAGATGTGCGATTTCTGCAACTTCATTGCTGTCACTTACTCTTTTCGATTTCGATTCCAATACTAAACTCTGACTAAAACACATAATAACTATCATATTATCTCAATTCGACAACAACACATCATTATATACATCATAGATATTAAATCATGATATACAAACATCATTAACAACAACTTCATCATGTTATTCATCAAATCATCACATGAGACGAAAACCTACATCTACCTTAACCTCATATCAATCATAATAAACTCGTTTACATCTCTTATCTCAAATTTGTAGCGTTCAGTTCTTCCTTCAAATTTTATAGAAAATAATAAATTTCATATTAAAATGTATGATTTAATATTTGACTATTTCAAAAAATAATAAATGTATGATTTATATGAAAAATCTAATTTAATAGCAAAAAAAAATCGAATATAAGACATAAAATTGAAGGGAGTATACTACTTGTAAAAATCCAATTGGTTATTCTTTAAATAAAAAACCCAAAGTATATGATTTTGATTAGGAAAATTTGAATTCTATGATTTAGGGGTCTTAGTTAAGTGGGGTTCAGGTGTGCGGTGCAGGTAGATTCTTCCAGAATATATCGCGGGGATTGGGCTTACAATATTTGGACTCTTATCTCTTTAGAGTACAAAAGAAAGGCCCAAAACACAAAAACCGCGGCGCCAAAACATTTCCAGAACTCTCCAAAACCAGAACGTTCGTCAATGGCGGTTTCTGGCCTTTCGACTTCCACACTCCCCTCCTTCTATCTTCGCTCTACAACCATTCCCCGATCCAACCTGTCCACAATTCGCTCCTTCCTCTCATCCTCCTCCTTTCCTAACTTCTCTCCAATCCACACTCTCAAATCGCCGTTGTCTCTTCCGATTCCAAGACCACTTCATTTGACCTAAGTGCCCCAGATTTGGACAACAGCGACGGCGGAGGCGTTAAAGGTAACGGAGACGATTTGGGGGGAGGCGGAGGTGGTGGTGAAGGAGGAGGAGGCGGAGACGATAGTAACAAGGGAGAGGAAGGATCGAACGGAGATAAAAGGAAGATGGCGTTGTCAATGTCGCAGAAATTGACTCTAGGTTATGCGATTCTCGTCGGAGGTATTTATCTATCTGAAATGCCAACGCTTTATCATCGTTTCTAAACCCTAGATACTAATCGTTACAAACTTTCGTTAATTTTTCCTTAAATTTTATGTACTGCAATTTGTTTTGTGTTGTGGCAGTGGGTGGTGTAATGGGCTTTCTGAAGAGTGGTAGCCAGAAGTCACTTTTGGCTGGTGGTTTGTCTTCTGCGCTGCTGTTTTATGTTTTCACTGAGCTACCCGGAAGACCTGTTCTTGCATCATCTGTGGGCCTTGGTTAGTCACTTCTCAACTCACTAGTTAGTAGTTTGTCAATATATATGATGCATTTTGCTTTGCGCTTTATTGGTTAAAACCTGTCTGAACAAGGATGAATTAGTACTTTTGATAACAATCTTGTGGCATGCATTTCTTGAGGCAGAAACATTGTCATGGCTAAATCGAATTGTAATGCATTACTCCTTCCCATTTTTATTACAAGTCGTTTGAGAAGAAAACTATAAGTTGTTTTATAATTTCACAATGTAGAATTAATTTCTCTCTTAAAATGCCCTTACATTTTCAATGTTCTGTTCCAATGCATTAATCAAAAAATTTAGAGAAAAATCTCTCATTAAATTTTCTAAAAATTTCTCTCTCTACAAAGTTTAACTCCCATTTAAAACATTTAACATGAATCTCTTTCATGATTTATATATTCTGCACTTTTTTATACCTTCTTTCTCATAAAAAAACCTTAAAATTTCTGGTATACAAATTAGTTATATCCCATAGATTTAAATCCTTTTGGATGAACAAGATGAAGATCCCACGGATTTAAATTCTTTCGGGTAATGGGTTGATAGATTTAAACAAATTTCAAGATGAGGAAGATGAAACTTTAGAGAAAAATTTAGAGAATGAAAAATTCCATTCTTCTTTGCATTCTACTTTCTCTGTAGTTTCATCCTCCTCATATTTTAATGTTTTTTACGAGAGGAAGAGGGATTAAAAAGTTGCCGAATATATAAATACGTTGAAGAGAGAATTTTTTACAGAGTTTTAAATGGGAGTTACACCTTTTAGAGAGATTTTTTTGAAAAATTTAAGGTTTAATCGGAGTTTAACGTGAGAGAGACTTTTTCTCTAAAAAATTTGACTAATGCATTGGAATAGAACATTTAAAATGTCATTGTGCTTTGAAATACAACATTCATTGAAATATAAAAATTAATCGTTGAAAAAGAGAGATATCAAGGACATTTTAGGAAGAGAAAAATTAATTCTAGATATAAAACTATTTATATTTTGGCACAAATTTTTTTTCCAAAACAATTTATAATAAAAAACTAACAGAGAGAGTAAAAAATACTGGTAGTTTCTATTCATATTTTAAGGGATTCATAGAACCTGCCCAAGGCCAAAATTGAATTAAGTTGCAAGTTGTTCAATTAGTTAAGGATGAAATGATAATAGTGATGGCACCATTCCATTGTAACACAATTATAGTTAGAATTTGTGATTTCTCACATGAGTTTATTTGCTTTGAATTTTATGACAATTCCAAAACACACTTTAGCTCTGAAATCGTTTGTGGAATTTCTCAAGCTTGGTTCCTGAATTCTATTTTAATATAGTACACAAACCCAAATGAGTCTTCTGCAAGTTTGATAATCTTGTGATCAAATACAATCGATATTAAAGTGAAGTTTCATGTGAAATTGTTTCTCTTATATAGGTATATCTGCTGCACTTCTTGCGGTGATGGGTTCTCGTTTCAAGAAATCAGGGAAGGTCTTTCCAGCTGGTGTTGTGTCCCTTGTGTCACTCATAATGACAGGTGGTTACTTGCATGGAATTATGCGTAGTAGTTCGCACTAGAATGTAAATAAAATAAAAACAATGAGATATCCTGTAAACTGCGCTGAATACTCCCTTTTGTTGTGAAACTTGTGGTTTGTACTGTAGACCCGTAGTTTATGTTTGTTTGTGATACATATATACATTTGTTGTGAAATAAAGATGAATGTGAACTTTCCTTTGGCAGGGAACACAAGTTGCTCTGTTTTTGTTCCTTGTAGTATTTGAACCTGTGGTTATGCTTTTGGAATAGTTATTTTGTCAATTGTATAAATGCAGAGACCGAGTGAAATAGATGGTATAAATGTGTGTGTGTGAAAACAGGTTAAATATGGATTGGACAATCCATTTAAACTTTTTAAAGAAAACTAGTCAGTGACCCGAGCACGGGTGAATTTATTAAATGAATTTATTTTAATATTGACGGAATATTATTTTTGATACAAATATAAAATTTATTTTAATATTGACGGAATATTATTTTTGATATAAACATAAAAGTTCATATTTATTGAGAAACTACAATGAAAAATTATAAAATTAAAATATTACAATAAATAATATGATTATACAAAATATAATGGTAAATTTTGTAAGATAATTTAAGCCGTGCTTTTTCATTCATCTGATAGTCATTTATATACACAGTACAAATATGTGGTTATGATTCTAATAATCATTGGTAATCAATACTAATAATAATCTTTCTATATTTACATATCTAATACACCCCGTAGTCGAAACTGGAGGTGAACGAATGTTGAGACTATCACGAAAGTCATCAAAGAGTTGCAACGGAAGTCCCTTTGTGAAGATGTCGCAATCAAACGTGAGGAATGTGAAGAACGCGATTGACCGCAAGCAACTTTCTCGCCACTAAATGTATATCCATTTTAATATGTTTGTGCGCTGATGTTGAACAGATTGTCGAAAGATAAACCGCTGATGTTGTCACAATATACCGTAGCTTTGTGACAGACAACATAGTTCCAAGAGTAAGTCACGAACCAACATGATTCGAGACACAACATTAGCTACGCCTATATTCGACTTGACTTGAACGAGACAAGGTATGTTGGCGCTATGGACCATGAGATCAAGTTGTCACCGAGATAAACACAAGAGGAGGTAGATCTTCTTGTGTCGACAATCGCCCAATCTGCCCTGTAAGAAATGAGCTTGTCGATGATGAAGGCGATGAAGGCCGAGATCTATGGTACCATTAATGTAACGAATAATGCGTTCAAGGCGTATATGTGTTGAGTTTTGGATCATGCATAAATAAACATACCGCTTAACCGCATATGAGATGTCTGGTCGAGTGAATGTTAAGTATTGCAATGCTCCGACAAAGCTACGATATTCGGTTGGATCATGGTAAGGGTTACCGGATGAACCACTGAGTTTCGCCTTTGTGTCTACTAGTGTGGGGGATGGTTTGCAGGAGGACATACCACTGCTCGATAATTTCTTCCATATTTCTTTGAGAAAGAAAAAGGCCTTCGGATGTTTGGTGACGTAAATACCTAAAATAACTTAAAGGCCCCGATCCTTCATGGAGAATTCGAACTCAATTGTGCCATGATAGATTCTCTAAGAGTGTCGATGATGCGAAGAATAATGTCATCCACATACAAAAGAATATAAGCTATATCATTGCCATGATGATATATAAAAAGAGAGTGGTCGAATCGTGAGAGAAGCCCATTGTAGCTACATAATCGAAAGTTACCGGTACCAGCGCGAGGTGCTTGTTTGAGACCATATAGAGATTTCTTCAATAAATGTATATGATCGAAATCGAGAATGACGAAATCCGTGAGGTTGATGCATGTATACGGTTTCATGAAGGTTCCCATGCAAGAAAGCATTTTTAACATCTAATTGATGAAGACACCATGATTTAGATAAAGCAACACTTAGAACTGTTCGAATGGTAGCGGTTTGACCACCGGTGAATGTGTCACCACAATCAATACCTATTTGTTGATTTGCACCATTACCTACAAGGCGAGCTTTGTATCTCTCAAAAGATCCGCGATTTCTTTTATGCCCGAAAATCCACAAACTTGAATAACATTAGCATTAGACGGACGAGAAACTAAGTTCCACGCCTTATTTTCAATAAGAGCATCATATTCGCCTTCATGGCCATTTTCCAATTTTGATCATTTAATGCATCAATGGGATTTGTAGGTAGAAGGGATATGGAGGTTGAGGTTGATGTATGGAGATTGAAGAGTTTGCAGGTTTGACAATACCGTGTTGGGCTCGGTTGTCATTTGAGGAGAGGGTGATTTTATTGTGAAGGTGGAGGAGCGGAAGTGATGTAGTGGATGGGGATGAGACGATATTTGGTAATGATGGGTTTAGAGGTGATGTTGTGGATGGGTGATGTTATGGTTGGTGAGGTGTGATTGTGGGAGGGTGACGCAATTAAAGAAGATGGTGATGGTTGGTAAATGTTTGTTTGAACTGGTGTAGTTAGGGGTGAAGTGCGATTTTGATGGTTAGAGGAGGGAGCAATATAGGAATAGGATGCAAGGAAGGGTGTGTCGTCATCCAAAAAATTATAACTAATCATTGTAGGAACATTTAGATTAGAAAACAGAAGCTTAGTTTCATCAAAAATGACATGCCGGGAAATAAATATTTTACGGCTAGATAAATCATAGCATTTATATCCTCTATAATTTGAGGGATATCCTAAGAAGACACAAGGTGTAGACCGAGCTTGTAACTTATTTCTATATGATGAAGGGATGAGAGGATAGCAAAGACATCCAAAGACACGAAGGTGAGTATAGGCCGGATCTTTTTGGTAGAGTATTTTAGTGGGTGATTGGAGGGAAAGCTTTTTATTTGGAAGGATATTATGTAGGTAAGTGGCCATGTGTAGTGCATGATGCCACATTGATGGAGGTAAAGAGGCATGAGCGAGAAGGGTACGGATGATGTTGTTTATGGTACTAATTTTCTTTCGGCTTTTCCATTTTGTGAGGAGGTGTGAGGACACGAAAATCTAAAAGACATTCCATTTTTTTTACAAAAATTATGAAACACAGTGTTATCATATTCTTTACCGTTGTCACATTGGAAACATTTAATTTTTCTTTCAAATTGTGTTTCAATGTGAGTTCTAAATTGAAGAAAATGGAATGAACCGAGATTTTGTATGAATTGAAAAGTCCATAAAAATTTGTGTAATCGTCAAGAAATAACACATAGTAACGATGACCTTCTGAACTAAGAATTGGTGAAGTCCAGAGGTCGCTGTGCACAATATCAAAAGACATAAAAGTACGAGACACAGAGCTATAAAAAGGATTTTTTTTATTTGTTTTCCAAGAGGGCATGAATTACAAAAGTAATTGCTCTGAGACTTATTACATTGGAGAAAGTTGTCTCTGTGTAAATAAGTTAAGATAGTAGCTCCTGGATGTCCTAAACGGTTGTGCCATAATTTTGTGGATATTGCGGCAAAGGTGGATGGTGGTAAGGTTTTATTAGGTGGTCTTGTCGCAATGGGATAGAGGTCACCGTAATCTACATCTCATTAATGATTCTGTCGAAAATCCTTCACAAAAAAACCAAAAGGATCAAATTCAACTGACACATCATTATATATGGTAAATTTACGAACAAAGATAAGATTTTTTATAAGTTTTGGTGCATGTAAAACATTAGGTAATTTTAGTAAATGAAGGGAATTTGGTAATGATGCATGTCCACAACCAATTACAGGAATATTTTGACCACTCGACATAATATTATTACTCATATTGAAATAGGACGAGATTACCTCGTTGGCGTCATATGCGAGGTTGCTCCTGTCCATGTACCACCGATCATCAGGAGTAGAAAGTGAGAGAGTATGCATGGCAGCTTGAATATCTGTTGGAGCATATGAGGAGGTTGGCGCTGTGTTGGCAACATAAGCTTGATGAGATGGCTTGGGACCAAGGATGCCGGGTTGTTCCTTTGGATTTCTTGCTGTTGGATACGGACAAGGTGGTGTAGCCCATGGTTGCCATGGCGGGGAGCTCCATTGTTGATATTGATTTGGGTATGGCGGATAAGCCAACTGATGATGCAGGTAATATGGTGAAGGCCATTGCTGTTGCGGAGCACGACCTCTGCCATGTCCATTGTTTCGCCCTCGGCCTCGTCCACGCCTCTGCCATTGTTTCGCCACCACGGTTGTGGTTATCATTACCGCGGTTAGGACGGGATGCCGATGAATTAACGATGCGTCATTGTGAGACGCCATGAAAGATGAATTTTCGAGATTGACACCTTTTTGGCTATTTCTTCCAAAATGATCATGGAACGAGCTTTATAGAACGAGGAAGTGAATCAAGATGACGAATTTGAGATCCCACAGTAGCATATGCATCGGTTAGTCCCGAAATGAGTTGAAGAACTAAACGTTCATTCGATACAGGGGCACCAACATTAGCGAGTTGATCAGAGATAGATTTGAGATGCTGATAGTAGGAGGAAGCTCAGAGAATTGTTCCATATGAGTTTGCGAAAATTCTTGCTCTAGGTAGAGAGCCCTAGAATTCTTGCTATCATAAAAGATGTCGAATAAGCGATTCCACGCGATTTTAGCGGTGGAATTATGTTCGATGATAGTGTTGAGAAGATCATCGAAGATTGTTCCATATATCCACTGCAAAACGACGGCGTCGAGACGAATCCATAACTGTGGATCGATAGTTTTGAGAGAGGGATCTGCAGCTGGTTCAGAGGGATTGATATGGTCAATTACTTGAAAAACTCGAGCATGAATTTTGAAAAGTTCTGACCACGTGTTATACGTGCCCTTTTCAATGCTCAGAGTAATCTTGATGAAATTAGTAATATTTGGGACAATGAGAGCAGGGTGAATCGGCGTAGGAGTGGTAGGTGGTGGAGGAGGGTCGGTATGACCAGATGATTTCGGGGAAGAGTTGTTGTTAGAGGAATCAGAAGTGGTAGTCATGGCTGTTTTGCGGTAGTTGAAGCGAAAAAGAATGAGGGATAGAAAGAAAGAAGGTTTACGGCTGATTTTAGGGTTTGGAACAAACCAAGACTGATACCATGTAAGATAATTTAGGCCGTGCCTTTTCATTCATCTGATAGTCATTTATATACACAGTACAAATATGTGGTTATGATTCTAATAATCATTGGTAATCAATACTAATAATAATCTTTCTATATTTACATATCTAATAAACTTGACAAATGATGTATTTAGATACACGTGTGAATTTAATGTATTAAGTAATTTAAAAAAAACTTGTGACATGAAGAAAGAAAAAAAATTAATATTTGAAAATAATGATAATAATTTGATAGTGACTCGTAAGATAAAAAGTTAATTGTGTGAATGATATGTAATATTATTCAATTTCATAAAATATATTTTTAATTTTATTAAAGTTAAATAATAGATTAATTAGTATTTTCAGTTATAATAAACAAATAGAAAAGATAAAATATGTCTTAAAATGTAAGTTTAAAATTAGATATTTAATTGAAAAGAATTAATTGTAAGAAAAGAGAGAAAAAAGAGAAAGTAGTGTAAGATGAGAAAATAGTTTTTTAATTTGGACTAATGAGAAGTTGTCAAAGGGTGCATGAGATGAGAAAAGTTGAAAAAATTAAAGGTTATTTTGTTAGTTACTAAAATGTCCAAATTGTAGTGTAAAATATTTTTTATAAATGATTGTTTATATAGTTTAGAATTTAAGGTTTAGGGTTTAAGATTTAAGATTTAGAGTTTAAACATTCATTTAATATATGTTATACAGTAGATAGATTAAGAGGGAACAGACGTCGCTCATTTTGTTCCTTGTAGTATTTGAATCTATTATTATGCTTTTGGAATAGTTATTTTTTCAATTGTATAAATGCTAAAAAGAGGTTAAATATGGATTGGACAATTCATTTAAATTTTTTAAACGTCGCTCATTTTGTTCCTTGTAGTATTTGAATCTATTGTTATGCTTTTGGAATAGTTATTTTTTCAATTGTATAAATGCTAAAAATAGGTTAAATATGGATTGGACAATTCATTTAAATTTTTTAAACGTCGCTCATTTTGTTCCTTGTAGTATTTGAATCTATTGTTATGCTTTTGGAATAGTTATTTTTTCAATTGTATAAATGCTAAAAACAGGTTAAATATGGATTGGACAATTCATTTAAATTTTTTAAACGTCGCTCATTTTGTTCCTTGTAGTATTTGAATCTATTGTTATGCTTTTGGAATAGTTATTTTTTCAATTGTATAAATGCTAAAAATAGGTTAAATATGGATTGGACAATTCATTTAAATTTTTTAAACGTCGCTCATTTTGTTCCTTGTAGTATTTGAATCTATTGTTATGCTTTTGGAATAGTTATTTATTCAATTGTATAAATGCTAAAAACAGGTTAAATATGGATTGGACAATTCATTTAAATTTTTTAAACGTCGCTCATTTTGTTCCTTGTAGTATTTGAATCTATTGTTATGCTTTTGGAATAGTTATTTTTTCAATTGTATAAATGCTAAAAGCAGGTTAAATATGGATTGGACAATTCATTTAAATTTTTTAAAGCAAACAACTCAGATTCGTGCTCTCGTACGGGTGAATATATTTTAATATTGATGGTTTTTTTTATGTACATATAAAAATTCGTATTTATTAGAAGAGTATAATGAAAAATTATGAAATAAAAATATTATAACAAATAATATGATTATACAAAATATAATGGTAAATTTGGCAAATGATGTATTTAGATACACATGTGAATTTAAATTGAATTATGTAATGTTAAAATAAATTTAATGTATTAAGTAATTAAAAAAAACTTGTGACATAAAGAAAGAAAAAAATTAATATTTGAAAATAATGATAATAATTTGATAGTGACCCGTAAGATAAAAAGTTAATTGTGTGAATGATATGTAATATTATTCAATTTCATAAAATATATTTTTAATTTATTAAAGTTAAATAATAGATTAATTATTATTTTCAATGATAATAAACAAATAGAAAAGATAAAATATGTCATAAAATATAAATTTAAAATGAGATATTTAATTTTAAAATAATTAATTGTAAGAAAAGAGAGAGAGAAAAAAGAGAAAGTAGTGTAAGATGAAAAAAATAATTTTTTAATTTGGACTAATGAGAAATTGACAATTGGTGCATGAAATGAGAAAAGTTAAAAAAGTTAAAGGTTATTTTATTAGTTACTAAAATGTCTAAATTGTAGTGTAAAATATTTTTTTAAAAATGGTAATTTAGGTAGTTTGGATAATTTTTTAATATATGTTAGATTAGGTAGTTTGAGCAATCTTTTAGTATATGTTAGAGATGAAATTCTAAACGCTTTATTTGATTTATTAAAAATTTGGGGGTCAGGGACATGAGAAGATTAGTTGTTTAGTGTTTTAAGTTATAAACGGTTAAAGTTTTGGACTAAGTACTTTGCTGATTTTGAGGCAATTAGTGGGTCGAACTAAGGGGTTGTCTGTTTGGTTTATTTGTATAGCAAGTTGAATGAGGGGATTAAGTGGAATATGAGATAGATAATCGGTAGCATGTCACTCATGACGATATAAATTATTTCTCTTAGTGGTCCTTGTTAATTATTCTGATTCTGGAACTAACTGTTTTAGTTTTGTTATTTCAAGGATGGATCCTACAACACTTCTCCCGCATTTCAGGA
Source organism: Vicia sativa (assembly GCA_021764765.1). Classification (NCBI taxonomy): domain Eukaryota; kingdom Viridiplantae; phylum Streptophyta; class Magnoliopsida; order Fabales; family Fabaceae; genus Vicia; species Vicia sativa. The sequence goes on from CM038796.1 coordinate 238,931,277, forward strand.
TGGTCACTTGCTCCAGGTTATACTAAGGATATGTCGCGTGCCTGTGCATATGAGCCGCTCAGAGGGAACCAGACGATACATTCGTTCCGGGTTTACCTGGACCGGTTAGTACATGAGGACATTCACTTCAGTTCCTACTTCAACCATTGTAAGACGATACTGTTTGATAAGGTTTCGCTGTTTGCAGGTTGTGATACGGTGAACTGACTTTGTAGGATTTTTGTATCCAAATGTGCGGATAGCAAGAGTCGCCACCGACTTTTATTTTTATCCAATTAAGGGAAGGTAAAAGTAATGTAAAAAGACCTTCGTTAGATTCTGAGTTCGGGAGAATGGTTATGAAAAGGGAAGGTATTAGCACCCCTTTCCATCCGCAGTTTATTCTACGGGCTCTTAGTTGCTCTTAGATAACTTTTTAAAATTGCTTTTCTGTGTGTTTGACAAAATGTTTTGAAAAAGGCATTTCGCTTTGACTTTGTAATGATTCATGTAGGAATGTATACAAAGTGTTCGGAAATGTTTTTGTTTTGAAAAGAAATTGAACTTTGAAAAAGAGTGTGTGGTGTGAAAAGCATTTGATTTAGAGCAAGCAACTAAAAGACTTATTTACCCACTCAGAATTGGTCGTTTTCGTACTTCTACATTCCTTTAGAATAGCGCTAGCCATACCATTAGTTAGTAGGTAGCTCCATTCGTTGAATGTAAGCGGGACATTCGAAGGGACATCGGATGGTCATAGAAAGCAACTTGTAGGAAGTATCCTAGCACATTCGAAGGGACTATCATCATTTTTCGTAGGCGACAATCGAGGGTCAAGATCATGTATTCGGAGACGGCATCGTGGGTCTATGATCTTTGTATCGAAGGGACTATGATGATTTGTTTGGAAGGCAACGGTGCTAGAATACCTCTACGTTCGAGGGACATGACCATTTTGAATCGAAAGGCATCGAGAGAGAATTACCCTAAGTGCGTGTGTGAGAGAAGTGTGTCAAATTCAGATATTTTATCTTGAAATTAGTGTGAGCTATGTCCAATTATTATCTTGCCATACACGCCTAATTACTAGCAATTGATAAGGGTGCGGAAAGTAAAATGCGGAATGTAAAGGTGCGGAAAGATAAACCTACGCTATTACATGGCTTTGGGGCAGATACATAATTAGGAGTGCGGAAAGTAAAAGTCCTAAATTAAACTATTACATCCCATGAGCAGTTACATTATTGGAAAAATAAAACAGTAAAAGAAACCGTCCGAATCGGAACAACCTGTGAAAGAATGAGAAAATCGGGAAATATGATGAAATCGAAATAAGAGAAAATGTTAGAAAAAATGCAATTTTTAATATGAGAAAATTTATGCATGCTGGAAATAAGATAAATAAGCTATAATAATTTTTTGGGATTTTTTGGAAAGGATTTAATAATTAAAATGCAATTTATAATGATTTAAATGCTAAAATAAAAATAAAATAAATATGCATGCAAAAAGATATTTTTTAATTTATTAAATTAAATAAAGGTTTTTATGAAAATAATGTAAAAAGAAAAAATGTTTTTGGTAATTTTTTAATGCAGAAATAAAATTATGAAAAGAAATTAAAATAATGCAAAATATTGAAATAATGTGAAAAATATAGAAAATATGAGTTTTGGAAAAGTGTAAAAAGGGATTGTCTGAACCAGGAATCGAACTGGGGACATCCCTTTCAAACCTTGAAAAACCACACGCTGACCAACTGAGCCAACGCACGCCACGTTGGAAACGGATGGTTTGAAAATAACACGCGCCGCCGTCTGCTTCGCCGCCAATTCATCGCCTTCTTCATTTTGAATTTCAAGCTAGCGTTTGCTCTTCGACGCCACGTCCTCGGCTAATATCAAAATGCAACACACATAATATAAATACATTCTAAAGCCATGGTTCGATTGGAAACATCATTCAATGCAATGGTACTAGTCTCGAGGTCCAATTTTTTCTATTTCGTGAAACCCTAAAACGCACAGAAACCCTAATAATGGCAATACGTGTTCCCCATGGAAATTGATTAAAGCACCCGTAAAGCTTGCAAACTCATCACTAATCACAAAAACAAACACAAATCAAGTTAATAATGCATGAATGATAGAATTCGAATTTTGAAATTTCAAGAACAAACCAATTTCGGATTTGGCAATTCTGGATGGTTTTGAATGAAGTAAAGGTCTGGATCGATTCAGTGGATGGCAAGGAATGTGTTTGGATGCTCAAAACCACTTGAAACAAACTGAACCAATGACTGTCAGTTGCTTGAAGGTCACGAATTTTTTGAGTTTGAAACTAGGGTTCTGGAGCAATTCTTTCGTCCTCTTTCATGTGCTATGCATTGTGTATTTATATTGGATGGAATTGGAGCTGATTTGAGGAAGAAATCATCATCAATCAATGCAAATCAAATTTGATTTTGTACAAAATCAAATTTTCAAATTTTGATTAATTTTCAATCCAATCTTGCCATATCAATCCAATTTTCGAAATTTGTTGGCTTTGTTGAGTTACTTGGATGCCAAGGAAGAGAGAAAAATCAATTTGCAATTAATTTTTGATTTTATACTTTATTTTTGAATTTAATTTGTATTTAAATGAATAAATTCCAAATTAAATAGAAAAATAAAATAAAAATTCGTGGCTTTGGGCTTTGATGTTCCAAATTGTATGAGGAACAAGTTTGGATGAAGAAAAGTAGGCCCATTTGCAAAGTTTTTGATTTTTAGAAGTATCTCTCTTGTGCATTCTTCCAAAATTGCCCAACTTGTGAATGGTGTAACTTGCTCAATTTTCCACATTTTTGAGTGTTCTTGGACTTTTTGGAAAGCTCTAAGAGTCCTCTAACCAATGTCTTTGGTCTCATCTCAATTGGAGTTACCATGCTCAAAATATCTTCAAAACAAAAGTTGACTTTTGTTGACTTTGAAAATGACCAGTAATGTTTTGAGCTATACCTCTCAAATGAAGCATTTTTGACATTCTTGTGAGACATGAAGTTGTAGAGAATTGAATTTCCTTCAAAACAAGAGGTGGTGGAAAATTTCGAGAAAGTATGAGAAAGTTATGATCATCAAAGTTCGCTTGACTTTTCATCTAGAAACCCTAATTTAGAAAGTTTGACTTTGGGCAAATCTTGAGTTTTCTTGATGAATCATGATCAACCCTTGATCAAATGATGAATGTAACTTCAAAGTGAGGATGTTGACCAAAAATCGAAGTCTTGACTGTATGTTGACCACAGCTTGACTTTTGTCCAATACACTCGATTTTCAACCATCCGAGCAATCGAGGAAACTTGACTTGTGAGGCTTGAAACTTGACATGGAGAATCTTTGAAGCATATGAGGAGGCATGAAGGCCATTGGAGATGTTGGAAATCCATCTTGACTTGAGAGATACCAAACCCTAGTTTGGGTTGATTGTCTAGGAGAGAGTTTGTCTGATCAACTCTTGAGGAATCCTTGAGTATGGATGTATGAAATCTCTTGAGTAGATGGAGGGCAAATTTTGGGGTATGACAGCTTCCCCTTTCAATCTTCTTGTACTGGAAGGGTTAGATTGACATGCTTGTCTTTCGTGACCTGGAGGTAGAAGATGATTGAACACCGAGTACACCTGAAAATTTGCACTCGCCGTTGGTTGACGATGCGGGAATGGGCTTACAGATGCCATTTGGAGAAGTTGGAGCTGGGGAACGAGTCGTACGCTAGACTCGAGGTTGTTAATAGGAGAGCTGACGGAGATGGGCTTAAGATGCCATCTAGAAAGGTCGATGCCGGGAGTGAGTCGATGTTAGACTCAGATGTTCCCGGAATGGAGAGGAGACGGGCTTAAGATGCCATCCGAAGGAGTCGACGTTAGACTTCGTGTTCACTTTAAATGAAGTTATTGGTCCGTATTGATTTTTAACCATATATGCAGATTCGAGAGTGAGGCATTGATAAGTAGTCGGAGATGGGCTTAAGATGCCATCCAAGGCAATCGAGTCGACGCTAGACTCGTAGTTCTTGATAATCGAATAAATCTTCGCGATTACTGGGAGAGATTTGTAGTTGGCCGAAGGTGGATAGCTTCCCTGTTGTGCATCGGTGTTGATCCATTGCACATTATCGGAGGATAACCGAGGCGGTCTTTTGATAGTTTTCCGTCGGTTCGGGCTTAATCTGACCGTCGGAGGCGGTCTTCGATAGTTTTCCGCCTCGGGGCTTAATCTCGACACGTTCAAGGGTCTTTCGAGATAGTTTTCCGCGGCTCGGGGCTTAATCTCGACCTGTTTGCGTCGAAATGATCACACTGTTTTTTGGAGAAATCAAGAAAAACTTTGATAGAATATTCGTTAGTTTTATGCAAAGTATGATGCATGACAGTGTATATGAATGACATATGCATGAATTATGACTTTATGAAAAATGTATGAATGATGAATGTTGTGATATTTCAAAACATATCCATCTTGAAGAAGATGCGGATATTCTGTTTGAAGATTTCTAACTTCTCTGGGAATTGAGTAGGTGAGAACCCCGCTTTGAAGGAGAAGAAAGATATCTTGGATTCCTCCGATGCAATATCGACCAAGTCTTGGGCCTAGACGTTGTTGAGGAAGGTAGAGATTTGAGGGCTCGTTGTCGGAGATCTCATATATAGACCCCGCGAGGAGAGTCGGGAGGCGATCCGTCGAGGACCTTGTATGTAGATCCCGCCGAGGAAATTTAAGAGACGCCCACTGGGATTCCGAGTGTAGATCTCACGGAGAGTATTTGATGGTTGCCGAGAGACCGGCTTGAAGAGTCTAGAGTCCGTTGTAATCTCCGGCCGAGAATAAAGGTGTATGCTTCCTCCGATGCACTATCCGACCAAGTTTTGAGTCCGGATACCGCCGGGAGAAGGGGAGGATTGAGAAATATCCGCTGGAATGAAGTGTTACCGCTAGAGATCGATGTAACGTTGCTCGATTGAGTGGAATTGCTGCTCGTGGATTCCTTATACTCCACTGAAGGTGTGTTGGGCGACACCTTTATGCTCGTGGGGAACTATCCGTTGACTTTCGTCCCAATTCCGGAACTGTAAGTACTTTTGCATATTCACTTTTCGTATGTTTGTGATCGATTCTTTTGTCAAATGCGATAGTCATTCAAAGCAAACGTTGGACTTATTGCAAATAACAACAATGTAAATTGTAAAGAGAAAGAAGTCGATTTTTTGAAAGGTGGCGATGGCCAAGTAGTTTGTACACAAGAAAGGTAAAAGCTATGAAACAATCTTGTTAGGTTCCAACTATGCTAGTACTCATATATTTCAACTATCTCATCTCCTTGCTTGGGTAGAAAGTGAGTAGACCGATCTTCGCCATTTGAATCTTGAATGTCGATAGTAGTCCGAAGCGATGATCCGAAGAGACATAGTCGACGCTTAAATCCCTAACTTTTGCCTAGACCGCCTTCGGTTTTCGGGATACCTTTTTGCCCAAGCCGCTTTTCGTGTTTTCGACTTGCGGTGTACATCTTTGTATATATCCTTAACTTTTGCCCGAACCTTTGGTTCGCCAGATGCCCTTATTTTTGCCTAGGCTCGCCGACCTAGCGGGTCTCTTTATGCGTAGTATTTTTGACTATGTTTGCGTCACGTGGTGTGTCTTCACCATCCATGGTGCTAAGTATCATAGCTCCGGAAAATACCTTGACTACAAACGGTCCCTCATAGGTGGGAGTCCATTTGCCCCGGATCACCTTGTGGAAGAATGATGCGCTGACTACTAGATCACCGACTTGGTAGACTCGGTGCTTGACCTTCTTGTTAAACGCCCGATCATTCGCTCGATAACCGTCCATGGCGGATGGATGCGAGTCGCTTCTCATCAACCAAATTAACTGTCAAGCCGAGTTTGGACCCAATCGCCTCGCTTAACTCGCCTCCGGAGGACTCTTGTCGAGGGTATCCGAACCTCGATGGGTAAGACGGCTTCCATACCGTATACAAGAGAGGGGGTTGCCCCTGGATGTTCGTGTGTAGTGCGATAACCATGAAGAGCAAATGGTAACATCTCATGCCAATCTTTGTAAGTCACCGCCATCTTCAGATAATCTTCTTAATGTTCTTATTGGCGGCTTCCATCGCGCCATTCATCTTAGGCCGATAGGGAGAAGAATTGTGATGCTTGATCCCGAATCGCGCGAGTTCGTGATCATCTTGTTGTTGAGATTGGAACCGTTATCCGTGATAATCCTTCGTGAGTTCCATACCGATGATAAGATTATGTTTGATGAATCGAGCCACTACATTCTTGGTAACAGATGCATACGAGGTCGCTTCTACCCACTTGGTAAAGTAATCGATTGCCACAAGGATGAAACGATGTCCATTGGAAGTCAGGGCTTAATCTCTCAATCATGTCAATGCCCCACATTGCAAAAGGCCAAGGAGAAGTTAAAATATTCAGAGGTACCGAGGTACGTGTACTTTGTCGGCATAACCGCACTTGTGACAAGATCGAGCATAGCGGTGACAATCGCCCATGGTGGACCAATAGTAACCGCTCTCAAAATCTTCTTAGCCATGGTGTGTCCACGGAGTGGGTACCAAATTCGCCGTAACTCTTCCATGATACGCATTGCTTTTCCTCCTACACAATGAGTAAGCACAAGTCGTGGTTGGCTTGTATAAGATGTCGCTGTCGAGGAAGAATTTGGAAGCAAATCTCCTCATGAACTTCTTATCATTAATGATGCCCCTGGATATTCCTGTCTCAAGATACCTCTTCACGTCATAGTACCAAGGTTTCTCTTCTCGATCAAGCTCATAATAATACCGTTCGTCGAACCTCTCAATAATGATCCGGGAGCCTCGTTGTCCCATCCGACCTTGAACATAGACGACATAGTAGCTAATGCGTCGCCAACCGATTCTCTTCTCGTGGAATGTGATTGAAAGTGATCTCTTCAAGTAAGGAATCAAACTTAGAACATGCTCGATATGGAATGAGATTCGATGCTTCGATCCCACTCGCCTTATTCTCGATCACCAAAGTCGAGTCTCCATACACTTGTAAGAACTTGATTCTTAAGTCAATAGCTTTAAGACCCATGATGCATGCTTCAGACGGCCATGTTGTTAGTGCAATCAAACATAATCGCGGTGAAAGGCGATGTCCGCTAGGGATGTAATGATGGCGCCAATGCCATTGCCAAGTGCGTTCGAGGCTCCATCAAAGACCATAGTCCATCGGGATCCTTGTTCAGTCCTTCGTCTGGCCTCGGTTCTTCACAATCAGAACTAGTAAAACATCTTCTCGAAATTGAACCGCATAGACGATAGTCATCTACGGCCCGATGAGCCAAATGATCGCTACCACACTTCCTTTGATCGCTTTCGAGAAGTGTATCGATGTCATACTCGGTCAAGATCATTTGCCATCTTGCTATTCTTCCGAGAGAGCTGGTTTCTCAAAGATGTATTTTATCGGATCCATCTTAGAAATCAACAAGGTAGTGTGAGTCAACATATACTGCCTTAGTCGGCGAGCCCAAGTTAAAGCGCTTGCAAGTTTTCTCGAGCTGTGAGTATCTTGTTTCACGGTAAACTTTTGCTAAGGTAGTATATTGCATGCTCTTTTCGACTGACTCGCCATGTTGCCCCAACACACATCCCATTGAGTTTTCTAACACCGCAAGTACATGATAAGAGGTCTTCCTTCGGCAAAGGCATCGTGATGGAGGATTCCGCAGTATTCCTTGATTTTGTCAAAAGCGATCCGCAATCGCTGCTCCATTCCACTACTTGATCCTTTTTAATAACTTGAAGATTGGCTCATGTAGCGCTTAGGTGTGCAATGAATCGCAATGTAGTTCAATCGGCCCAAGAAACCTCTGACTTCCTTCTCGGTGCGGGGAGCTGGCATCTCTTGAATAGCTCTAACCTTGGCGGGATCAACTTCAATACCTCTTCCACTGACTACAAACCCTAGGAGTTTTCCGGATCTGACTCCAAAGGTGCACTTGTTGGGATTAAGTCTCATCCTGTCTTCAACCTGTCAAACAGTTTCTGCAAATGGTCGAGATGTTCTTCTGCAGTCTGTGATCGAGCTATCATGTCGTCGACGTAGACCTCTATCTCGTGATGAATCATGTCATGAAACAATGTCACCATAGCACGGTGATAAGTGGCACCCGCGTTCTTCAATCCGAACGGCATGACCTTGTAGCGTAAAGTGCCCCACCGTAACAAAAGTAGTCTTCCATGTCTTCGAGCCATTTTGATCCGATTGTAACCGGAGAAACCATCCATGAAGGAGAAAACCTTGTGCTGAGCGGTGTTGTCAACCAGAACATCAATATGAGGAAGTGGGAAATCGTCTTTCGGACTTGCTTTGTTTAGATCTTTGTAATCCACACACATTCGTACCTTGCCATCCTTCTTAGGTACGGGTACCACATTCGCAACCCACTGGGGATAGGAAGTAACGGCTAGGAAACCAGCGTTGAACTGCTTCATAACTTCGGCTTTGATTTTCTCGACATCTCGGACGCATGCGACGAACCTTCATTTCACCGAGAAAACCTTCTTTTGTCGCAATCGTGTACCACAATATCAATGTCCAAACCAGCATGTCTTCGTATGACCAAGTAAAACCTCAACATAGTCTCGTAGCATCCGAATCAACCTTTCTTTAACACTGCTCTCAAGACCCGCTCCTATCTTGATCTCTTTTCCGCTTCGCACTCCAAATTCACAACCTCAACTCGCTCTCGTGTGGTCAGATAACTCGCTCTTCTTGTTGTAGCAACCGCAAGTTCTCCCGCACTTCACAATCTTCCTCACTTTCGCCTTCGCTTGGTAGATCGGATTATCAAGTCATATTTAGCACTAGCATAGCTGTTATTAACGAGATTCGGAGTGATTCTGCAGTATCACGTGGGTGTGTAAGAAACACATAGCCTTTGAAGGGTGATAAAGTAAATGAAAGAAAACAAACAATTGAATGCAAAAGTCCAACGAATTTATTGAACGAAAATACGCAAATGATGAGATAATAACCTCGTGAACGAGCCATGATGCCCCGCAAGGCACCGGCTTTCAAAGTTTATTGTTCAAACATAAAGAAATACGAAAAGCAAAATAAAACAAAAGCAATTACTCCGGCTAAAGGAGATTGATATGACGTCGCCTTCCAATTCGAGCCCACGATCCGGAGTTGGAAGATCCACTTGCGATGTCGAAGCCATTGTCGTGCCTTCTATAGCATGGATTCCACTGACCGATGCGGAAAGGAAGTTGGCCGCACGCTCGCGGCGTATCATCTTCGACCCTTGATGGTGAAGCCTAAACCGCCTTGTCGATTTGAAAGGAAGATCGTGGAGCGTCCCCAAATAGAACTACCTTCTTCAGCAGCTTGAGCATCTTTCAATGAGGCCATCCTAGGCGGAGCTCGTGTAACCTCGGAGTGACGGAGAGTCAACAGCATGACTGGTATTGTTTCAAAAGCTTGATGGAGTCTCGAAGAATTCACCCTATCTCGAGATAGCGGAATGATAGGTGATCGACCATATACTCTTCTTCACCACACACGTAACAACTTTCCCTTTCACCGGTATTTCGCTCGATGCAAAGTAGAGTACCGCCCCATGTATCCAAGGGCCCAAGTAGGCAAGAATAAGTCGGACGGATGTCCATGACAAAGAAAGTGGAATCAAAAGTCTGGAACCGACTTTACAGTGAGTGAGCTCTCCAAGCTGCTCGCTTAGAACCATCAAAAGCTCTCACAATAATGTCACTGGGTCTCGAACCAACCCTTCGACATCAAGTCGATCAAAAGCGCTTCGGAAGGATATTCGAGCATAACCGTATCCACCAAAACATGAGACAAGGTAGTGCCCTTGCATTCAATGGAGATGTGCAAGGCCTTGTTATGTTTCTTTCCCAAGGAGTCAAATCAAGATCGAGAAGCCTAGGCCGTTGTTGGCAGCCAGCTAGCAATACAAACTTCGAATTGGTCGAGTAGTGTCTTGACACGAGCATTCTTGAAACTTCACCAGGCGTTAATATGAGCCTCTGAGCACAAAAGCAAAGCGAGCATGGAAATCTTGGACTGAGTCTGTCCTAACTGCTCCACAACATCACTCTTCTTGATGATCTTGAATTTCCTCCATTTCTTGTTTGAGGTGTCTTCAAGAACTTCCTTTGGCACTTCGGTTGAGCGGGATGAGTCACCGGTTCTTTCCTCTAGTGGGATATTGATTGAGTAGCGGAATGCGAGCCGGAGTCGCAGTCTTTGGAGGAGAGATATCGAGAGAATACCTTCCTGCTCGGTCACCTTACTAGATCCGATGTTGTCAATGTCGAATAGAAACTTGAAGAAGATCTTCAATGGTCGAGGGTCTTGCTTGACGCCATGATAGTAAACATCGCCATAATTCCAAGGGATAGCCTTGTCGAGGAATATGGCGGTCTTGGAGAAGTGATAATGAGAGGTGCCACTCTAGGCATCGCAGAGGAAATCCTTATTGTGTTAACATCAAAGATAGTCTTCGAAATCGTCACCCCATCCGTCGCCTTAACATCTTCAATAGAAATCTTGTAACTATCGTGACATGTACTTCACCATGTAATCATACTTTCCACTTGCGCCCCAAGGTATCCCACACGATGGTACAGCTTCTCATTGTCAATCTTCAACTTAGACATTTCTTCACACTTCGCATGTGTGGTTTCGTAAATAGTATCTCACGGTTATCCATCATGCACCGAACACGCCTTCTCAACCAAGCACAACCATCAGGTGCAGATGGGCACCAACGACAATTCCCTGGGCATCCTGGATTGACACCGGCTTGTAGCAAGTTCTTCTTAACAGTCATCAGAGGAATGGTCAAGTCATCTATGTTGAAAACGTAAGTATCGTCACCAACAACATTGGAACCCTTGTCATGGTTAGGCATAGGCGCGTTGATCACATTCGGAGTCTCAACAGGAGGGTCAAACTCAATCTGCTTAGATTCAATCATATCTTGAATTTTGTTCTTCAGAGCCCAACAATTGTCAGTGTCGTGCCCTGGGCTATTGGAATGGTAAGCACACTTAGCATTAGGATTGTACTTCAGAGAGGAGGTATTGACATTCTGAGGAGGATCCCTCAAGGTAATCAACTCTGCTTTCAACATGTGTTGCAAGGCTTGCGACAATGGCATGTTGATCTTCAGAACTGCCTCGCGCTGCGCCACGCTACCGCCTCACGACGTTGTCCGATGTAGGATCGAGATCACAACCGCCCACAGATTGAGCACGGTCGGTCTTGGCTCGACTTTTCGACCATACAAGATTGGCTTCTTTCTTAGCACCAAAAGATTTCTTCGCAGATTTGAAGATGACTCTACCGAATCTTTCCACTCTTGATACCACAATGCGCCGTCACAATATCAACTCGGTGAATCCGGATGAAGAATTTCCAATCGATGATTGAAGAACGGGCTGTCGGTGTCCCATGAACATATCAACCAACTCCCTATTGGACAAGGGTGGTGAACTCACCGCTAGATCTCTCCACTCGAGCATACTCCTTGAACTTCTCGTCACGACCCATAGACATGCTTTGTAGTTGCATGCGAGTGGGTGTCAATTCAAGATTGTACTCATATTGTCTCAGAGAAAGCATCCGCCAAGTCACTCCAAGTACGATACGGTCATTCTCTAGCGATAATACCATTCCAACTGGTTCGGACAAACTCTCTTGAAAATAGTGCATCCACAACTTTCGTCATCGTGTGGGATTGATCTTCCGAACATAGGACTTCAAATGCGCAAGACATGCTATCATATTTGGAAAAGTAGGAACTTTGAACTTGGGAGGAATCACAACACCAGAACAAGACTCGATCATCAAAGTTCGCCGGACATCTTCGTGTTTTCCACAAGATTCGACGGTCTTCGAGTTGCTTGTACTTGTCATCTTCATCGAGTGTTGGCTATAATCGAATGATCCTCTCCTCCTTTCTTTGGTTCATGCTGCTCACCTTCATCACCTTTGGTACTCCCCGGTATGGACACTTCCTTCAGAGAGCTCAATACGGCCGACCACTTTAGGACCCCTTTGAAACGCTACCCATGTTGAGGAGACCAACAACTTTCTTCTTCTTGTTGATGAGCTTCTTCGATCTTCTTGGCCTTGGACCAAGTCAACATCTCTCAAACCGAGCATTCGGCTTGAGATCTTTGACATCTGCTCAAGAGCCATTTCTAAAATAAATAGCGAGCAAATGAGAAAACCACCCAATGTACCGTGATGCAATGTTATGCTATGATATGTAATGTTTATGCGAATGCAATGCAATGTTTTCAAGGACCTAAGAGATTTAAATTTGTTAAACAAGCAATGAACAAACATTTATTAGTACTTCTCATTATTCTTTTTCTTTTTGAGTACAAGAGATAGTTCAAAGCAATAAAAGAAAACATAAACATCCTAAAGCTCTAAGTCTCCCATGGCGCTTCCTCTTGGTGCCGATGTAAGCGATGTTTCGCTCCTCGTGAAGTAGCTTGGTCAACTCTAGAACCTTCTTCTCGCTTGCATAGCATTGAGCTTCAAAGGTATCCTCTTCTTTAATCAATCCGGATCTCTTCAAGTCTTCAAAATCGAGGCATGTCGATGGAGAACAAGATAGGGTACGCCACCTATAGCAACAGTTCCATAATTACCGTAAACAGCGTGAATGGCATCATGAGGTTTTGAGCTCGAGCTCGCACCCATTTGAGGTAAGGTTCCCAAGGAATGGAGTTCGGTGCCCCAAAGTCTTGGTATCGTTCTTTACCATGCCCCAAGCATGTATAAACCTTCGCGTAATCGAGATCGTGATTGTAGTCGAACACAACATCTTGGAGAAGCATATCATGTGGACCATCTTTTCGAGCAAAACCAAACCGACGTAGCTAGAGAAGGGTTGTAAGTAATACCTCCCCGAGTAGTGGTACATTAGGGAATTCTCCACAACGCTCGATGAATGTGAAGTCCTTTTGAGAGAAAAGATTCCAACGGACATCTGAATGAGAGAGTGACATCAATCTTTGAGACCATCTCAACCTTTGTTCGTTCTTCAAAACTGATGGAGGAAGGTGCGAAATAAACCACCTTGAAAGCAACGGTACACAACACATGAGAGTTCCTTGTCGCTTAGTGGTACGAGTGTGGAGAGAATGTAGAATGTCTCCAAGTAAGGTAGGCACTGGATTGCGGGTAAGAAACAACTTGATGGCATTGACATCTATGAATTGATCCGAGTTAGGGAATAGAACCAAACCATAAATTAGCAAGGCCACAATGTTCTCAAATGCATGGAAACTCATAACTTTGAGGAATTCTCGGGCTTTCTTAATTAAGAACTTGGAAAGTAAACCCCTAACTCCACTTCTAGTTTCCCAATTGGCTTCAATGTCTGAGCGCTTAAGATGTAAGGCGGATGCGATGTCTTCGAACTTAGGGACCTTTTCCAAACCGGTGAATGGCATTTGGTCGAGAATAGGTATCCCAAGTAGCTTAGAGAATTCTTCCAAGGTAGGAACCAACTGATAATCTGGAAATGTAAAGCAATGGTGTTTCGGTCAAGAACCGAATAGGACATGCATCATATCTTCTTCAAAACCGGAGATAACCAAATCAAGTAGATAACCATGTCTTTGATGAACCGAGCATGGTCGGAATTTCAAACCAATTCTTTGAGTTGAGAAGGATACCCATGAAGTTGATTCGGATAGTCTTTCTAGAAGCCATAATCCCTACAAAACAGAGCAAAGATAAATCCCTAGGTCCTTGAAATAGTTAGAAATGATATGCAATGCGAATGATGTCATGATGTCATGTTTAGCACACACAAACAATTCACACAATGAGCCTAGGTTTAAGGCTTGCATGAGGTATAGGTGATTACCCCACCAAAAGTTTGAGTTGGTTCATCCTTTCCTATAATAGTAACCGGTTCTAGGAATCTCATATCACGATCTTTCTCGAGGCGCTTATTTCAATACGACAAGTGGTCGATCGAAAATGTCCCAAAAGTCTAATCTCAATGAGCGTAGCATCGAGTATCAACCAACCTCGGTCTACACCAAAGCCGCCATCTCACTACCTTCTAATGGCCAAGATGGGTCAATTAAGGTTCTAAAAGTTTAGTTAGCGATGACACCACGCAAGCCAAATACTTTCTTCAACTTGGGAATGAAGAGTATCGGGCAACCAAAGTGTCACGCTAACGTAGCCATCATGTTGACCGCGTAGTTATACGCCTAACGGTCGCGATGATCTAATGCTACTTACCTAAAAGGAAACCCGGATCCGTGTGTCCCCAACAATATAATACCCAAGCAACCCTTAAAGATAAAGCATACAAGTCAAACAAAAGCAATAAATGTTATCTAGAAATCCCTAAGGCAATTCTCTTTTAGGGTGTTTCCCAGCAGAGTCGCCAGTGATACTTGAACCGACTTTGTAGGATTTTGTATCCAAATGTGCGGATAGCAAGAGTCGCCACGACTTTTATTTTTATCCAATTAAGGGAAGGTAAAAGTAAAAAACCTTCGTTAGATTCTCGAGTTCGGGAATGGTTATGAAAAGGGAAGGTATTAGCACCCCTTTCCATCCGCAGCTTATTCTACGGGCTCTTAGTTGCTCTTAGATAACTTTTAAAATTGCTTTTCTGTGTTTGACAAAATGTTTTGAAAAAGGCATTTCGCTTTGACTTTGTAATGATTCATGTAGGAATGTATACAAAGTGTTCGGAAATGTTTTTGTTTTGAAAAGAAATTGAACTTTGAAAAAGAGTGTGTGGTGTGAAAAGCATTTGATTTAGAGCAAGCAACTAAAAGACTTATTTACCCACCCGAATTGGTCGTTGCATTTCTACATTCCTTTAGAATAGCGCTAGCCATACCATTAGTTAGTAGGTAGCTCCATTCGCTGAATGTAAGCGGACATTGAAGGACATCGGATGGTCATAGAAAGCAACTTGTAGGAAGTATCCTAGCACATTCGAAGGGACTATCATCATTTTTCGTAGGCGACAATCGAGGGTCAAGATCATGTATTCGGAGACGGCATCGTGGGTCTATGATCTTTGTATCGAAGGGACTATGATGATTTGTTTGAAGGCAACGGTGCTAGAATACCTCTACGCTCGAGGACATGACCATTTTGAATCGAAAGGCATCGAGAGAATTACCCTAAGGGGTGTGAGTGTGTGAAATTCAGATATTTTATCTTGAAATTAGTGTGAGCTATGTCCAATTATTATCTTGCCATACTAATTACTAGCAATTGATAAGGGTAAAATGCGGAATGTAAAGGTGCGGAAAGATAAACCTACGCTATTACATGGCTTTGGGACATAATTAGGAGGAAAGTAAAAGTCCTAAATTAAACTATTACATCCCATGAGCAGTTACATTATTGGAAAAATAAAAGAAAAGAAACCGTCCGGAACAACTGTGAAAGAATGAGAAAATCGGAAATATGATGAAATCGAAATAAGAGAAAATGTTAGAAAAATGCAATTTTAATATGAGAAAATTTATGCATGCTGGAAATAAGATAAATAAGCTATAATAATTTTTGGGATTTTTGAAAGGATTTAATAATTAAAATGCAATTTATAATGATTTAAATGCTAAAATAAAAATAAAATAAATATGCATGCAAAAAGATATTTTTAATTTATTAAATTAAATAAAGGTTTTATGAAAATAATGTAAAAAGAAAAATGTTTTTGGTAATTTTTAATGCGAAATAAAATTATGAAAAGAAATTAAAATAATGCAAAATATTGAAATAATGTGAAAATATAGAAAATATGAGTTTTGGAAAAGTGTAAAAGGGATAACCAGAATCGAACGGGACATCCCTTTCAAACCTTGAAAACCACACGACCAACCGAGCCAACGCACGCCACCGTTTAGAAACGGATGGTTTGAAAATAACACGCCGCCGTCTTCCTTCGCCGCGCCAATTCATCGCCTTCTTCATTTTGAATTTCTAGCGACGCCCGGCTAATATCAAAATGCAACACACATAATATAAATACATTCTAAAGCCATGGTTCGATTGGAAACATCATTCGAATGCAATGGTACTAGTCTCGAGGTCCAATTTTTCTATTTCGTGAAACCCTAAACGGCACAGAAACCCTAATAATGGCAATACGTGTTCCCGCCATGGAAATTTAAAGCACCTTGCAAACTCATCACTAATCACAAAACAAACACAAATCAAGTTAATAATGCATGAATGATAGAATTCAATTTTGAAATTTCAAGAACAAACCAATTTCGGATTTGGCAATTCGATGGTTTTGAATGAAGTAAAGGTCCGGATCGATTCGGGATGGCAAGGAATGTGTTTGGATGCTCAAAACCACTTGAAACAAACTGAACCAATGACTGCCAGTTGCTTGAAGGTCACGAATTTTTGAGTTTGAAACTAGGGTTCGGAGCAATTCTTTCGTCTCTTTCATGTGCTATGCATTGTGTATTTATATTGACTAATTGAGCCGATTTGAGGAAGAAATCATCATCAATCAATGCAAATCAAATTTGATTTTGTACAAAATCAAATTTTCAAATTTTGATTAATTTTCAATCCAATCTTGCCATATCAATCCAATTTTCGAAATTTGCTGGCTTTGTTGAGTTACTTGGATGCCAAGGAAGAGAGAAAAATCAATTTGCAATTAATTTTTGATTTTATACTTTATTTTTGAATTTAATTTGTATTTAAATGAATAAATTCCAAATTAAATAGAAAAATAAAATAAAAATTCGTGGCTTTGGGCTTTGATGTTCCAAATTGTATGAGGAACACGTTTGGATGAAGAAAAGTAGGCCCATTTGCAAAGTTTTTGATTTTTAGAAGTATCTCTCTGTGCATTCTTCCAAAATCCCAACTTGTGAATGGTGTAACTTGCTCAATTTTCCACATTTTTGAGTGTTCTTGGACTTTTTGGAAAGCTCTAAGAGTCATCTAACCAATGTCTTTGGTCTCATCTCAATTGGAGTTACCATGCTCAAAATATCTTCAAAACAAAAAGTTGACTTTTTGTTGACTTTGAAAATGACCTGTAATGTTTTGAGCTATACCTCTCAAATGAAGCATTTTTTGGACATTCTTGTGAGACATGAAGTTGTAGATAATTGAATTTCCTTCAAAACAAGAGGTGGTGGAAAAATTTCTGAGAAAGTATGAGAAAGTTATGATCACCAAAGTTCACTTGACTTTTCATCTAGAAACCCTAATTTAGAAAGTTTGACTTTTGGGCAAATCTTGAGTTTTCTTGATGAATCATGATCAACCCTTGATCAAATGATGAATGTAACTTCAAAGTGAGGATGTTGACCAAAAATCAGAAGTCTTGACTGTATGTTGACCACAGTTGACTTTTTGTCCAATACACTCGATTTTCAACCATCTGAGCAGTTGTCTGAGGAAACTTGACTTGTGAGGCTTGAAACTTGACATGGAGAATCTTTGAAGCATATGAGGAGGCATGAAGGCCATTGGAGATGTTGGAAATCCATCTTGACTTGAGAGATACCAAACCCTAGTTTGGGTTGATTGTCTAGGAGAGAGTTTGTCTGATCAACTCTTGAGGAATCCTTGAGTATGGATGTATGAAATCTCTTGAGTAGATGGAGGGCAAATTTTGGGGTATGACACAGGTTGGTTGGCATGCAAGACTCACAAGACTGATCCTTATATGTCTAAGCGGGTGGTGCGTCAGTTCAGGTTTACCCAGACCATTCCTCAGGATCCTGCTGTATGTGCTCTTCCGACAACGAAGAGAAGGGACATGTATGCATTGTTTGATGATTTTGAGATTCATCTTGTACCTGATGAGGTCAGGAGTATCGTGGCTCCAGATGAATAGAGTTACGAGTACGGTTACACGATATGATTCTTCAGGGTGTCTTGTCCATACAAGGTAGATGATGCTTCAGGGAACCCACTTATGCTAGTTCATTAGGGGATCCTAGAGGAGGAGCAGGCGATGATGGATCATGCTCATGACATGCTGCTTAGGTGTCGTCGTATCATGGAACTTGTAGGGGATGATATTAATAGAGGGTTGTTTCCTGACGGATCCGATGTTAGAGGTGTGTTGGAGGCCATTATGGCGGAGGCTCAGGCTCAGTGGAGGGACGCCTCGAGGGTGACAGACCGACTCATCATTTGGCATACCTAGTAGTTTAGGTTGATCATACACTTGTATTTTGATTTTAGATTTTTGATTCTGTATTGTATCAAATTTGTATTACCATTCGTATTACTTGGATAACATTACTTAGATTATATTAAAATGCATTTTGGATAACACTTTTGGTCTTTTATTCAATTTATAATTTGTATAATTTATTCAATTTCTAATTTATATAATTGTCCAATTATTGTTTTTGTTCATTTTTTTCTACTGTCATGTGCAAAACCAGAAATATACTTTCAATATGAAACTCGAAATATATATCCAATTTTAACACAAATATTTTAAAATATGACGCGCACCGAAATTATACTTTCACTTTCATACGAGGATTATAGAAAATACATAGGATTTAATTTTTCACCATAAAATGAGTTAATAAATTCTCTTATTTTTACACCAACAATATATTATAACTATTAAAATATAATACTTTAAAAAAATTAAAATTAAACTAAACTTTTTAAATAAATCAACTATCGATGTACTTCAACTAAATCCGTTAAAAATTATAAATCACGTATAAAAATAGCTCAATAGTGAAACAATTCAAATTTACATCACTAAAACATATCAAATGAGGGTTGGGGTGTATATATAAAATAAAGTCGGTTCAAAAAGCAACCTATTGTCATCATTCTTTAAAATTTAGCTTATGAAGGTTAGAATAGAAAAAAAGAAGTAAAAATACCAGCCGAAACATAAACCCTGCCCTGAACGCTTAAACCTCACTGCGGCAGCAAAAATGGTGAAGCTCTACCTCCGCTACGAGCCGGCGGCCTCCTTCGGCGTCATCGCCTCCGTCGATTCCAACATTTCCTACGACAGCTCCGGCAAGCACCTTCTCGCTCCCGCTCTCGAGAAAATCGGAGTCTGGCACGTCCGCCAAGGCATCTGCTCCAAAACCCTAACTCCCTCCGTTCCATGTCGCGGTCCTTCCCTCGCCGTCACCTCCATAGCTTCCTCCCCTTCTATATTGGTAATCGCGGTCACAAATATCTCTCTATTGTGTGAATTTACGATTTCGTTTAACTGTTTTGGATGTTGTTGTTGTTGCAGATTGCTGGAGGTTATGGTGATGGTAGCATAAGGATTTGGGATTCTGATAAGGGAACTTGTGAGACTACTTTGAATGGACATAAAGGAGCTGTGACTGCTCTTCGTTATAATAAGGCTGGTTCTTTACTTGCTTCCGGTAGTAAAGATAATGATGTTATTTTGTGGGATGTTGTTGGAGAAACCGGTCTCTTTCGCCTTCGCGGTCATCGCGATCAGGTTTGGTTTCCGCTCTTCAGTTCAAATGCCGAGTTTAGTTTTCAATTTAAGCCTCGTTTGGATTAATAACTTAAGTAACTGTCATCGCACACTACTAGCGGTATGTATAAGTTGTAAGTTATTTCTATAACAACAGATAAAATAAGTTTAAACTGTTTTCATATAAGCTATAAGTTTTTCATAAGATATCTTCGAGAGCTTTTGTCATAAGTTGTTTCTATCATCTCTTGCAAACTGTCTTACAAGTGCTATAAGTCAATCCGAAGAAACTGTTACTTAAGTTTTTGTTAAATGAGTTTTGTTCATTTGTGGCAGGTGACTGATGTTGTATTTGTGGGTTCTGGGAAAAAACTAGTTAGTTCATCCAAAGACAAGTTTTTGAGAGTGTGGGATATTGATACCCAGCATTGTATGCAAATTGTTGGGGGGCATCATAGTGAAATATGGTCATTGGATGTTGATCCTTTTGAGAGGTATCTTGTTACTGGTTCAGCAGACAAGGAACTTCGTTTTTATACAATTAAGCAAGATTCTGTGGATAGGGGGGATATAAATGATGGTGGAGATTCTTCTGTTTCAAATAAATGGGAAGTTTTGACGCATTTTGGTGAGATTCAGCGGCAGACCAAAGATAGAGTTGCCACTGTCCAGTTCAACAAGTCTGGGAATCTGCTAGCATGTCATGTTGCGGGAAAGATGGTAGAAATATTCCGTGTATTGGATGATGCTGAAGCAAAGCGTAAAGCCAAACGTAGGGTTAACCGCAAAAAGGAGAAGAAGCATGGTAAAGAAGCTGCAGAGGGAGCTGAAAATGGTGGTGAGAGTAATGAGAATAAAGGAGATAATTCTACTGTGACTGATGGACCTATAGAAACAAGTAAAATCACAGTTACCGTGCCTGATGTTTTTAAATTGTTGCATACTATTAGAGCTAGCAAAAAGATATGCTCCATTTCTTTCTGTCCAATCACTCCAAAGAATTCATTTGGAACTTTAGCATTGTCCTTAAACAATAATCTAATTGAGTTCTACTCCATTGAAACCAGTGAAACCAAAAAAACACTTGGTATTGATCTTCAGGGGCACCGCTCTGATATCCGAAGTGTCACACTTAGTTCCGACAGCACTTTTCTAATGTCAACCAGTCATAATGCAGTAAAGATCTGGAATCCAAGTACTGGTTCATGCTTAAGGACCATTGATTCTGGATATGGGCTTTGCAGTTTAATTCTTCCCACTAACAAGTATGGACTTGTTGGAACTAAAGATGGAACCTTAGAAATTATTGACATTGGAAGTGGTACTCGTGTTGAAGTTATTGAAGCTCACGGAGGCTCTGTGCGGACAATTGCTGCCCTTCCAGATAAACTTGGCTTTGTCACAGGCAGTGCAGATCACGAAGTAAAATTTTGGGACTACCATATTAAGCAAAAACCCGGTCAAGTGCGTTTTTCATATCATTCCCTATTTTATAAATTATTTGTTTTTCTAATAAGGGAATCCAATAACTTACCTTTTCACTTCATATACTGAACATATAAAACATATGTAGAAGTATGAAAGATCTTTTGTATAGTATTTCATTGGGACACACATAGAAGTAAGAGGAAGATCTTCTATATATAGTATTTCATTGGGACTCTCTTCTGCAATAGTTTTTCTGTTTTACATTTGATCTCTAGAGCTAGATTTGGTATATAAGCATATAAATAGAAATTTAAAACTCTTCGTCCACGGGACAAGACGGGAGACGGACACTACGACGCGACACCAATAAAGTCTAAAACATAGGACACCGACACACCACTGCATATATGATAGTATTTGACATTCATTTATCCATCTACTATTAAAATAGCTAAAAATACTCCAATCAAATTTAATGTCTACAGTTTTTCATTAACATTGTTTCAACACTTGTTTAACCCTTCTAGAGGTTTGTGAGATTTGTCTAAAAAAATATATAAGGGTACATATGAGGGAATGACATTTATCACCCACCCTCCCATTTGCATCTCTCCTGCTTTGTTTATATACCCTATAAGTCCTTATTTAATATGTGGAAAAATATCTATCTATCAACAATTTGTTCATTTTAATAACACCAATTGTTCTGTTTCAGGCTACTAAGCAACTCGCTGTGTCAAATGTCAAGACTATGAGAATGAATGATGATGTTCTTGTGGTTGCAATTAGTCCTGATGCCAAATATATCGCTGTTGCTCTGTTGGATAGTACTGTAAAGGTCAGATTTATTAACCCTATCCTGTTTGCCTTGTGTGTCTGTGTAAGTGTGTTCGGGTTCCCGTTCCTAGTTACTTGTCTTTGGTTTGCAAAATTTTCCTATAAGTTTCACTTTGTTTACTGTTGTTTTTATTGCCACTTGTCAACCTAACAGTGTATAGTCTCAAAGCAAGAAGTATTTTACTGTATGTTTGGCAATTTGGGAACTTAATTATATTTCTATTTTGTAGATTAGGTGAAACTGGGGTAGAAATTAATTGGATTATGAATCTCTTGTAGCTTACATAATTACTTGGATGTTTTTTTGGGGAATATAATATGTGATTCAGGATCAGTTGACAGCTTTACTGAGTACAGCCTAGTTTGGTCTTACTATTTATTAACGTATAGATACTCCTACATGTGGAGAAATTAAATGAGAGGCCTTTTAAAAAAAGTTAAAAGCAGAGGATACTTTTGATTTATACGAGAAATTGCTATTTAAAAAATTAGTATTACACAATTCTTTTAATATTTGTTTCCTGTAAGTGCTTCCTGAGAAGTTTATCCAAGTTGGTTCATTTATTTTTCCGTATACTACATCTAATAGGAAATGTCAATTTCTAAGTATTTACTATTTACTATGAGCTTGTTTTGGCGGTGACTCTTGCATTCTTGCTATATTACGTTACACTGTTTCTAGTATTTTTGATGAGCTATTTATTTTCAGATTCACTTTGTAGACACGTTCAAATTCTTCCTTTCATTGTATGGCCACAAGCTTCCAGTTCTGTGTATGGATATCTCATCAGATGGAGATTTAATTGTGACTGGCTCTGCTGATAAAAATATAAAGATTTGGGGTTTGGATTTTGGTGACTGTCATAAATCCATTTTTGCGCATTCTGACAGGTGCTACATAATTCTGCCATGATAATTTTTTTTTTCTTTCTTTTAATTCTTTTATACGCAGTGAAGAGTATGAATTAAACTGTATTTGAAGTATCTTATGCAATTTACTTTTCAGTGTTATGGCAGTGCAATTTGTTCCCAAGACACATTATGTGTTTAGTGTTGGAAAAGATCGTGTTGTAAAATATTGGGATGCTGATAAATTTGAGCAGCTGTTAACTCTTGAAGGGCATCATGCAGATATTTGGTGTCTTGCTGTCAGTAATCGTGGTGATTTTATTGTCACTGGATCTCATGACCGTTCAATTCGCCGTTGGGATCGTACTGAAGAGCAGTTTTTCATTGAGGTATGTATCTTGTAGGTTATGGAGCGATATGCGGATACTTCTTTAATGCAGTATATAGGGACATTGCTTCTAATAATGGGAAGTTTGAACGAATGCCCGAAAGACATTGTGCAGAATCAAAATTGGAAATGCTTTTTTATTGAAAAATGTATCTTTTAAAGTTATTAATATATTAATTAATAATAATATATTAAATGTTATACTTTTGAATAATTAATTTTTTTATTCCTCACACCCTCACTTTAGCATGACTCTTTTTGATAATAGGTACACTTTTGCTAGAATTTGTTGTTGGAAAAAAATGTTATTTCACTGGTATATGATAAACCATTTTAATTGCAGGAAGAAAAGGAGAAGAGGTTAGAGGAAATGTTTGATGCTGATCTTGACAATGCATTTGAAAACAAATATGCATCGAAGGAAGAAATACCAGAGGAGGGAGCCGTGGCTGTAGCTGGGAAAAAAACCCAGGAAACCCTTACAGCTACTGACTTAATTATTGAGAGATTAGACATTGCAGAAAATGAGAAAAAGCGCATTTCTGAACATCAGGTTATACTCGATCTTATTCGAGGATTTCTGTTCTCTAAAATGTATTATCTCGTAAACGAATCTGCAGGGCATGTGCAAATAGTTAGATATGCATATATACGTTTGTCTTTTGTCAGTGTCTGTATGATAGAGAAAAAATCTGTGACTTAAGAGACTGCATTAGTGATTATTTGCCAAACATGTAAATCAATTCGATTGATCTTTAATGAGTTGACAAGCAGAATCTGTTCCAGATTAGAATGCCCCAACCCTTCTCTATGAATCCCAAACAAATTGTTCCATTAAGCATTTTGGTTCCTGTGAAATTGAAACGTTTATTGTTGTATTAAACCTATTAATTACCTACTGCCATCCCTAAAGATCTAAACTTTTGATTTCCAAATTTAATTTTCAACTTGAAAGTGCAGGCAAACTACGTCAGCTGATGAAATATGCATGCAATAACTACAACTCCTTAGGAAGTAGGCTTAGTATCATGGAACACCATTGGAAATCTATCAAAATTTCAATGAAATTATTTTTTGCATGTATAATTACAAACTATCTTCAATTCAACGTGTATGTGCTAGTCTGTTTTGCGTCTTGTTTTGTAAGTTTAATGTTGCTGTAAATCTTTTGACTTTGCATTTCAGGAAGAGGAAAAAATTAATAAAGATATTGATTTCCAGGCAAATCCGCTCATGACTGGCCAGTCACCTTCTGATTATGTTCTAAGTGCATTTAAAGATGTTCGCTCAAATGATTTGGAGCAAACATTATTGGTATGCTTGGATTTTTACATTTTATTTAAGGTTTTCAATTCTCATGCCGAAATATAACACAAATATCAGACTACTTTCTTTGGGTCCAGTCTAACTTTCATTAGTGTGAATCATTTTATCATATTGAAAGATGAATCATTTTATCATATTGATGATCCATGTAATCCTATAAATATTAATAAAATTAAATTCTAGATAATATATAGTTCATATACTACAATGATGTATAGATATGTAATAAATCGCAATAATTTATAGAACAATTATGTTTTTACAAACAAAATAATAAATGACAATGAACAAAAATGAAACACATGTAAAAGTTGCTGGTGGCTTCCAGAACGCTCCCCAGTACATTGCAGTATAGTTGCAGAATGGCTGATATTGATCATGATTTAAGTTAGAGGGAAGTCTTGATACAATGATTGAACTTGCAGTCTCCATGTTTAGGTTTACGTCAGGTCAGGTGTATGAGTCATGCTATAAGCACCTTACCATGATTGGTTGTCAATAGCGGCAGACAGTGCCACTTTCATGGAAAAGTTGCTGTTGGCTTCCAGAAAGCTCCTCAGTACATTGCAGTATAGTCATGGGTGTCGTGGGTCACTATTTTAGTTTTGCAATAAAATATTCAAATATCAGCCATTCTGCAATGCGCTATACCAAATACCTCCCTGTCATGGAGCCGGACGCTATCCGCTGGAGTCAAGGATTGACAACCTAGCTTGTAAATGGATGATATGGCTACCTACATTGAATCCATCCACAATGGACCAGGCCCTTCTCTAGACCCTGTTGCTAGGCTGTCTTTTTTGTATAAAAATTTGGATATCTATGAATTTTTTTCGTCATATTATATTATGTTGTCTACAATATGAGCATCAGTGCACCTGGTATTAGTGCAGTGGCCAGAGGTTTAAGAAGTGTCTGGTGTTCTTACCTTAAGTTTTAAGTTTATAATTGAAAAGTATAAGGAAAATGTTTTATATACTTGTTTCAAGAAGTGTTCCTCCCACTAAAAAAAAAGAAGCAACCCTTGTCCTAGTTTTAGTTTTTATACGAAAGACTGTTTACGTCAATTTTATCGTATTTATGCAGGCTTTACCGTTTTCAGATGCTTTGAAGCTTCTGGCTTATTTGAAAGAATGGACTTCGTATTCTGATAAGGTTACTTGTCCTTCGAAACTTCACTGTTCTTCAACATGTATTTCTCCTATAATAATAATTATAATAGCTGGTTTATGAAAATCTGCTTAAAGTTTTAAGTATTTTTTGCAAGCTGAGTATTTATCTATATTCCTGACAATTGCAGGTTGAGCTTGTTTGCCGGATAGGCACACTACTGTTGCAGACACATTACAATCAGTTGCTCGCAACACCAACTGCTAGACCTATCTTAACTGCTTTCGGTGACATTTTCTATGAACGAGTCAAGGTAAATATGCTAGGATTTTTAGTGCAAGTTTTAAAAAATATTTTATTCATCTTAGAACTCATACAATATGATAATTGTTTTGGTTAATTTAAATTTGATTAGGCCTGCATGATTATTAACCTTTTGTATTAATTTTTCATTTAATAATATTTTATAAATTTTACAATACTCACAATATAAATTTAAGAAACACTCAGGTTGGTCATATTTCAACCATGGTCAACATCAATACTGAATGCTGGTCTAGTTTTAAAACATTGTTTAACATTAAATCTGTTATGACAATTCACCCATGATCAGTATCAATATTTTAATGCTGGTCTAGTTTTGTTTTTTTGACCAAAATGCTGGTCTAGTTATTAAAACATTATTGCACATTAAATCTGTTACCAGAAAGCTGGTTTTGAATTTAAAAAAGGTGCTTTATAGTGTTAGGCTATGTGTGGTAGAACTATTAGTTGGCTGATAAGCTAGCTTATAGTTTATAACTTATGACTTATGATTGTTGGTTGATGACTGATAGCTTATAACTTATAGCCGATGACTGATGACTTATAGCTGAAAAATTAATTGAAGTGTTTGGTAAAATTAGCGGTTCAATTAATTGATAAATTAAAATAACATAAAAGACATTTAATATATAATAATTTTATTTTAAATTAAAAGAAAATATATAGGGCAAAAGTGGGAAAAAATGATAAGTTATATGTTAAAACACTATTTAAGATAACGTCTGAAACATAAGCTATAAGCTAGTTAAATAAGCTATAAACTCATGATGAAAAGATTGTTATCAAAAGGTCTTTTATTGTCTTATAATCTATATGCTCAAAAAATGTCTTCTCAAACAGATCCTTAGTTTAAAACTTCACTTGCCTTAGATTATTTAATAAAATTATATAGAAATAATATATTTTTTGTAGTGGGCAATTCTGATAGGGATTCTGTAATTTGGAATGTATAAATGTGTGCATGGTTGCATATTTTATTTAGGATATTTTCTGTGGTACTTTTGATGTATTATATTTCAACTCTTGTGCATTTGTGATATTGTGGTTGTTTTGTAAAAGATGGCATGTGGCTAGACAGAAAGTTTTTTAAATTAAATATTTCTGTTATTCAACTATTATGGAATGTGTCCTTGACAAACTTCTTGTTTGAACCTTGTGTCAGGGTTGGAAAGATGTCTTTGGTTTTAATCTTGCAGCCATGGATCATATCCAGGTTTGTATAAAATTCTCTTCTTATCTTATCTGTTGCTCACCATTGATAGTAAAGCTAATTCAATTTTTGAATCATCTTTCAGCAATTGTTGGCTTCAAGATCAGATGCTCTTTTCCAAGATGCAAGATCAAAACTGCTTGAGATACGAGCTCAACAATCCAAACGTTTACAAGACCGATCGGATACCGGAGAATTCTTGCGGAAGAAGAAAAAGAGGACATAAAGCATTTTGTTGTTTTGGACACAATATTGAGCAGAATTATGTTTGTGATATGGGTATTTGAACCACTGAGCAAAAATTAATCTCTCAAGCATTGCAGATTTAGAGCAAAGTTGTCACACACCTTAAGATTATGATAATAGAAGTTTGATCACCGGAAAAGCAGAACTTGTCCACGTGATTCCTTTTGCAAGAAGATCGCTGTGTCAATATGTGCTCTATCTTGATCTGAAGTCGATATCTTCATTTGAGAAGCAAGGTTTTCCAAATATTCTATTATTACTGATGCAGGTTGCTCAGAACAGGTTTGTAACTTAAAGCTGTTTTGTGTGTAATCATTGAAATTCGTATAAAAATTTAAGCCAATAGTTTTCTCAGGGCTAATTAACCCTGGTGGGTAAAATTTTCCATAGTTTTGCTTCTATTTTACATTTTTCTCTAGTCTGGTGAATGAATTTGTTAAATGGTAGGACACAATAAGAAAAACCCAAAGAGAAAAAGAGAACGATTTGAACGAACACCGTTTTGCTTATTTACAATGATTAATCTAATTACAATTAGAAACTTGTTCATACATTATAATTTCTACATGTCTAAAAAGTAATCATACGATGATTACATTACTCTTAAGCTGACTACAAAGATAAAAAAGCTCAGCCATTAATACTACTTTTTACACAAATTATGATTATAATAACTAAATTATGATGTGAATTAAGATTATTACTTCCTGCCCAAGTTTTCGCCTACAAAAGTCTGACCAAATTGCCAACCCTTGGGGGCAACACGCTTTGAGGTAGAGATCCTTCCATCACTTGTCCTAACTCTGAAGGTCAATGTCTCTTCGCATAACATGGCATTAGTTTCCCATTTCTGACCCCAATTTCTCTTCAATTGTGTCCATTTCAGTTTGTCTTCACCCTTTACGTATACTGCCACCACATCACCAGCTCCTCCAACATTTGATACTTTTACTAAGTTGAAGTAAGGATTCCCAGTAATTGTGAATCGAATACCTCCCTTTCTCTTGCACGGTACCCTGAGTTTATAGCAACATATGAAATTAAGCACTGTTGATTGATAAAATAAGAGAACAAGTTAAGATACATATCAACATATATGTATGTATGTTACCTGCGATATTTGATCGGCACAATGCCAGCTTTGTAGTCAGCAATTTTAAGATAAGCAGGTTTAGCTAAATCAAAATGCTGTCGTGGTGGGTTGCACCATCCTCCATTGTTACTTGGTTGGCCATAATTGGGAGGACAGAGGTCTGTTGCCGTCACAGTAATAGGGGATTTCCCTTTACACGCTGGACAGTCCACACATTTGATTTGATAACACGCACCACATGTTTTACCCTTTTTATACAAAACAGTGCTCAATGCTACTGTGTCTAGGCCATAACCATCTTTAGCCACATCATCATATCCACACGCCCCACCTACATTATCAAACTTCAAATTTAATCTTCCTAAAGAAATTTATTATCTTAAACCATGTATGTATATATAACAAGAGCTCTTTGTTGGGAGATAGATATTAATCCCCTATATACTATTGAGTCTAAGGACTTTCTTATCTTGTCCCCATCATACAATTTTTTTCCAACTAAATCAAATGTCTTAGTTCAAATTTTGACATTGAAAATGCATTCCGTGTAGATTACTTCAACACCAAGTTTTTAGTGTGCATACAATGCTAAAGCATAATTTCCAAAATCCTTTAAAATCCTTTTTCTCCAAGAAATGAGTTATTAGATTAATCTAATAGTTGAATTAGACCATACAAATTTATCTCTAAAAGGTTGGTAAACAAAAAAATTTACATATGGTTGTTTTTAATGTAACGTTTTAACTCTATTCATGAATTCCTAATCCCTCTTTGTCTCTAAACAATTTAGCAATTTTTTAAAATTATATATGGAGTGAAGTAGTTGAGTATGACATTTTTTTTCTCTCTAAAACGAGCCAAAGGTAAAGTCTGCATTCTACATAAAGTCCACCTCATTTTTTTCGAATTTTTGCAGAGAACGCGTGTTTGTCTGTTACTCCATAAGACAAAGAGAGATCAACATTTTCAAATTTCTCGCAGTCACATGTTTAAATAATCATTTTTGATAGTCAAAATTTCTCGCAGTCACACTTTTAAACGGTGATAATTTAAAATTGATAATAAAAAATAAAAAATAAAATAAAATCTATTTTTTCCAATCACGTGATTGAGATCGGACGCTATTATAGGATTGCCCAGAGTTAAGTTTGGACAAAGATGGAGTCGAATAATGTATCATTTCATACCATATGATCCAACACCTCCCTCATAGAAAGTAGCTTGTGCTTTCTTCCATGGACCAGTTCGAAACTTGCGGCCATGATTTTTGTGACCATTAATCAGATGGTTTGATCCAATAACATTGTGAGCTGCACGTTTCCATGAGGAGCTGATGCCATTTGCATGCACGTTAGGAAATGAAAAAACAACAAGAAAGAGCAACGATGAAGTCATAAGGGCTCCAAAAGGAGTTGCCATGATAAGAGATTTCAGAAAAAGATTTTGGTGTTTTCTTTCTTCTAGATTTTCTCCTATATTATTGGTTTTGATCAGATTTTATTATGGTGTAAAGTTGGGATATTGTAATAGGGAAGATCCAGCTTTTTTCGCGCAGCAAATTAAGTAAAACGGTAATTAATGAAGAGAGCCATCCAAAATTTTAATTATTGTTAGAAATGCTTAAAAGCGTTATGATTTATGCTATTAATTGGTAAGTATGAACTAATTTAACAAACAAACAAAAAAAATTAAAAGACACAAAATGAAATGGGTAATGCTAACAAGTGTCCGCGGACGTATTGGATAAGAACTAAAAAGTATAAATTGTATTGTGAGTTTATTAACATTATTTAAAAAAAGAAATTATTAAGTGTTATTTAAGACAAACATTTAGTAATGTAAATACAGACACAAACATAATTTCAATGCAACTCAAATAATTATTTAATTTTCTAAATGATAAAATTATTATTCTCAATAAAATGAAAATACGTTGAATTATATTCTTTTATTTTCTCATAATTATTTATCTCTTTTTATTATAAAATCATTTTACGAGTAAAAAAACTAAAGAAGTAGAAGAATAAATGAGAGTAAAATGAAAAAGAGGACACAAATTAAAAAAAAAAATTATGGTTTAAAAAATGTAAATGTTTGTTTTGTCTTAAATACCACTTACTAATTTTTATTTTTATTTTAAAATAATGTTAATGAACTCACAATGCAACTAATGCTCCTTATCTATATGTAACATTTCCAATTTTACTATATAGTTAATAGTTAACCCACGTCGCCTACTCTAAGACTACCAAGCTAGAATTTTTTTTTACTATATAGTATTAATTAAAAGTTTAAACAATGATAGTTTATAACTTATCACCTAATCTCCATCTTAATCTCTCTCTCCCTTTCCACAATCACCTCAATAATAAAATCATACACAAATCAGTGACAAAAACCAAAACGAAGATTACACTTTCAATAAATAATACTAAATTCTTTGCTTAAAATCTCATGAGTGAAAATAATAACTTGTTACACAATTAACTATTTGCTTAAAGGGTCACGAGTGATTGCCAAGAAATAGTGAACAATGAGTCTATCTCAATGTATCAGAAGATACATGAGTGACATACAAAAACACACAAAACACCTTAAGTGCTTTCAAAATTCCTAAATCCTTATTTCAACCAAATACAATTTTTAAATTTAGAAGGTCCTTATAAATAGACTCTTCTTGTATGAGCTTAGACTCTTCTATCAAATCTAATATTCCATATATAAATCAGTTGCAAGATTTTCTCCACGAAAATAGAAAAAAAATCTTCAGAGTTTTCTAAAAAGTCTTCAAGATCCTTTTTATGGAATCAAATTAAATTTGTAATGTTCCTAAGAAATTCTTCATTGGCGGCCAAACTTGATGCTACATCAAATATTAGTCTTAATTGGAGGGTTTCTCCTCTCTACAAATTGCGCTATGGTTGGTTCTTTTTTAAGGCTTAAAGGCATGAGTTGAGGTGGGTTCGACTCGACTCGACTCATTTTCAATCCTAATTTGTTAGTCCCTTAGTGACACGTAGACTAATTATTTTTTTGATATTTTTTCTTCTAATCGTCTTCTTCACGATTCTATTTATCTTCTCTTTTTAATAGTTAAGTTTTAAACGTAACATATTGAAAATTTTAAATATTTCATTTAACATATACTTAGTGGCAAATTGTTTTGACAATAAAGAAAGAAGATAAACCACTTGCTAATAACATGCGTGAACCTTTTAACAAAGTTAATTTAGAATATAGGGACAAGACTACAATATCCCTTGTAAAAGGATTGAAAATTCTATATGCCCACTGTGATTGCTAGACTTTGTGACTTTATATTTAAATATGAAAGATCTAGTGAACAAAGAATTTGTTATTTTAATTAGTTAATGATCTATTTTTTTGTTGTCAAAATAATTTACCATTAGAAATGCGTTGAATAAAATATTTAAGATTTTCAAGATATTACGTTTAAAGTTTAACTATTAAAAAGAGAACAAAAATAGAATTGTAAAGAAGAAATTTAGAAGAAAAAAAGAAAAAAAGGAAAAAGAAAATAAAATTAATCTACATGTCATTAAAATACTATCAAATGTAAAAGAGTATAAATTTGAGAGGATAAAATAAAGCAATTGAAATTTGAGAGGCGAAAATCAAACAATTCAAAAATTCAAAGAATCAAAATTAAGAAATTTAAACTTTAAAGAACCAAAATCAATTAATTGAGAAGTACTTAAATTTATTTATTTCCTTTAAAAAACATTAAACTACACCCTGCCAAGTGTCACCTTGAAGTTAGGACAGATAGAGGGGATCAATTATCTTTTACATTCAAATTTTAATTTAGTGGATCACTAATATACAACTTTCAAATACTTTTGAATTGTAATGAATACGAATACGAATATCTCTGCTGTTCTAGTCAAACTCACACATATCTAATTGTATCACAGACTCACACATCTTCATTTAGTATCTTTTTTGTAGGGTTCATGAAAACGTACCTGTAAGTAGCATGAAATTCAAGCTCCAATATATTATATGGATGAAATATCTTGGTACTGAATTTTATAATTTATATTATTAACCAACCGACAAGTAGAGTTAAGATTGTGTCAGATTTTATTCAGTGAGTTGGAATCAGTGGTTGATAACATCCAAAGGAAAGTACATAATTAATAATCAATTGTACAGACACATTAGCAAGAGTTTAAGAGATATGTGTTCTGGTTTCTAAGCTTAGTAACAGTTACACAATATTAAGGTTCAACAATAACAATAGTAATAAATTAATAAGGCTTATAATATGGTGTAGAAAGTAGAAACCATAACATAACATAACATAACATATTAGTAATACCACTTGACACCAACACTATATGCTTGCCCTCAAGTGGAAGGAACCAATGCTGTCTTGAAGCTGTTGTTCATGTTGTTAACTGCTTTTGGTGATGAAGAGGTATAAGGTGCTTTGCTACGTACCCTTTATTCAAGAATTATACTCAATCAGAAAAATTTACAAGATTGGAAATTCTAAAATGAATCTAAACATGATATATACATTACCTGATCCTTCTCTTCTCAAAAAAACTTTGAAGTGATTGTCTGCGTGCTAATGGAAATTCTGTACATTTTTGTCATATTCATCAATATAATCATACTATAACTATATCTATGAAACATGATACTTTCACAAGTGGGGGTGTTGGTTTCAGACACTTTTTCTCAGAGGTGTTGTGCGAATAATATAATGAAGGAGTTAGTATACCTTGCATCCTGCAAATGGAACTCTTGTCAGCAGAAGGAAAACAGACTGATGGAGGTGAAGGCACATTGTTAGAAGTTCCTTGTGGAGAAGAAGGTGTGGCACTGGTAAACAGTGAAGTGAATGGAATTCCACTTTTCACTTCAGAAGACTTGGCAGTGGTAGCGGCCATCATCAATATTTCTTGCACCTGTTGTTAATAAGCATAGAGTAAACAAATGAGTTGTATCAAAACCATGACATATAAAGTGAACTAATGAAGGTAGGTGCTTGAGTCAAATCTTCTAATAAGTATTTACCTTTTCTGCAGGAATTCCATCATATACACACATACTTCCGTTATAGACAATGGCAAATTGACCTTTTGCATTCAGTCCACATGCTGACATTGGCCTGAAGAGCAACAAGGGAGAAAACACATAAGTTTTACATTTGTTGGTAAGATAGTCGGACTACAGCACAGACTCAATATTTGTCACTGTTAAATCGGAGTTAAATAAGATCTCGTAAAATATTGTCAGGATTCAATCGCGCATAAATATGACCTCTATTTATTTTGTCATGGTTAAACTACACAGAGATTCCAAAAACTTGAGACGGCTCTGGTGATTATAGGCATTCAAGCGCATCGAAACCGATTTATCAAGATCACATAAACGAAATCTTAAAAGAATCAAATTTCTAGCAAACCACTTAGAATAAGTACTACAGATGACAAAATATGCTAGCAACAACTCTATCAGATCTGATTAACTTAGTGAATTCAAAATATGCTTCCAAGTTCAAACTAAAACATTTCCATAGCCTAAAACATAAACAAACACTAATCATAAACTCTAACCAAACACTAGATTACTATGACCCTTTTCTTCAAAACAGAAGGATTAAAACCAAAAATACACATAAGATATGATATAAGTTTATAGAAGAGTTACCAGTTAGTAGAAAAACTCTTGACAGAACCATCATCAGTGACGCTGTTAATGTCAAGATTAGTGATACCATGAGTATTAGCCATGGTTGAGAATGAAGTCAAGAAGATAATTGAACAAGTTAAGTTAAAGAGAGGTACTAGAAACTTATTGAAGAGTAAGAGGTTCTTATTGCTTGTGGTGGGACCTTCTTCACTGCAATTGAAACATGATTTATCTATTGTTTCTTAATAAACACGAGTTTTTTGTGCGTCTATTCTTTACCTTTTTATATGTTCTGTATTTAAAAAGTGTAGTTGATTGTTGATTTTTTGGTCTCTTCTCTATTGTTACATCCTATGGAAAGTTCTACTTTGACCTTGAGGATTATTAATATTTTCATTCAGTTTTATAATAGAGTATATGTGGTTCACATTTGTCTTCTACTTAGCAAAAACTAATCTCAACTTCAAGGATTACTATTTTTTAGTTACTCTTGCTTTTTAATATATGGAAACACAAAAATCTCGTTTCGGCAAGATTCAAAATATCAACTCCAATAATCTAAATTCCAATAAAAATTATTCATCATATATAATTGACATGCATCAGATTTAAGGTAAATTTTTTTAAGCTCATAATTTCTCTAGCACGAACCTCATTAGAGGAAAAATAAAGTCGATCCAACTATCAAATGATCACATGCAGACACTTCAGTGTCAACGGATCGGAGGAACGCATGCAAATTCTCACGTCGTGCAAGATAAATATTACTCAAAACTCTTTGAAAATTAAAATTATTGTAAATGTGTCTTAAAATCTTTATTGACGAAGAAAAATAAAATATATTTTGAAGATTGCATATATTGCGAAAATCAGAAGTTTTAGAAAGTCGAAAAACCAAAACTTGGACAAACCGTACAGACAGTGAATAATTACCGTACGAACAATAAATAGTGACCGTACGAACGTGAATAGTAACCGTACATACGCGAATAGTGATTTCGGGTTTTTTGAATTTTTTCGGCAGTTTCTCGTTTTTGAGTGTTTTGGGCTCTTTCGGTTCGGTCCATGGATCCATGTATAATTGGGTTGTGATTTTGAGATTTGTTTGTTGGGTATTTGCTATTATAAATATGTATCTCTTATATGCTTGCAGGTGTGACAATTTTAGAGCTTACACCAAAAGGGAGAATAAGGGTTTGAAAGTATAATATAATGTTTTGGCTATTCTCAAGGTTTTGGAAACATTTAGGGTTATCTAAGGTTATTGGAAATTGAAAAACACTTGTTTACATCTTGGGTTTGAGTTACTCATATATTGAAGGTTGAATGGTTGGGAAACACTTGGGTAGAAAATATGATAATTCTTGGGCATCTTCAAGGTTGTTCTTAGGAACCTGAAGGCGAAGACTATTATCTTGTAACTCATGTAATCTCTTGTAACAACTTCTTGAGTATAGTGAATTAGAGAGTAGCTCTCTCCTCCTCCAGAGTAGATTGTTTGATCGGGTAAACAAACCCTTGTCTTTTTCTCGCCTTATTTTATTATATTATTCTGTAATATTTTCGGTGTATAAATTATTATTGCCGAACACCATTTATTTTGGTTGCTACTATTATTTGCCCCATAAATTGATATTAAATTTTGTAGTAATTAACAACAAGATTTACAACAAAAATAAATAAATATTTTATCTAACAAGGTACTTTATGTGTGAATAACTTTCTAATATTCGATGATGCGGGATGAATTCTCTTTGAAAAACAGAATCCCACTAAGCGGAATACGCTAAAGCATAGATGGCGCACCTCCTCTTAAGAACAAACCACTCAAAGAGTGTAAGTGGTGATTCCTAGGAGACGTCCACCTCAAACCGAGATAAAAATAAGGAGGAAGATACGAGAACCCTACCCTTGGCTAGAAACGGTTCTTAGTGACATTGAAGACTTACTCCAATTCTACTTAATTAGGACGGGTAACAACAAAGCTTAGTGATTAAACTAGCTCCCTTCGACCGGGATGGATAACAATAATTTAGTCGTTACACCAGCTCTCATTGACCGGGACAGGTAGCAACAAAACTTATGGTTACACCAACACTGATCAAAGGGATGGGCGACAACGATTTCCAAATGCTCTGCTGGTTGTTTCCCAAGGGAAAACCTGGGGCAAGATAACATAAATGACACAAATCCATATTTAAATAATCAAATAAATCTAAGTATAGTGAGGCCATAAATCTCAAGATTACTAAATTCTAAGAGACAAAGTCAAGATTAAGAACGCTAGTATAATAGGAAGACTACGGAGAATATTAAACAAACTATCGTGAGCATTAAGATACCTGGAAAAGATAGGTAAAAAAATAGTGTTGTTTGTACATGTTACAAGGAAACATCGGGGAACAATGCTCAATATAATCTATATTATATGTAAGCACAAAAGGATGCATCACCACCTTGTGGCTCAACACCGCCATCCTCCACCAAAGCTTCATCCCAGACCACCCTATATGGGTAAAGTTACAAGCAGAGAACCTGATTGAACGTCGAACAAAGTTCCTCTAATTGGTCGAACGCTTAGTCGAAGACACTATACACCTTTTTTAGGGTATGGTTGAATGTCTCGTTGACCTTCTTCCTTAAGTTGGCCAACTTCCCTTCATTGGCCTATCTCTCCTTTCTTTTAGACTCACTCTCCTACTAAATATCCTCCACAACCTTGTTAGTGTGATGTGTCTTTACTGCAACAATAGTGATAGACTCTTCAAAATACTTCTTCACCTCCAGAAAAGATTGACGTTATTCATTCCTGGAAACCAAAGAAAAATGAGATCCATGAACCATTGGTTCCTCCTAAAAAGACTTCATCATGTCCACCTCTTCTTGAAGAGCCATCACTTTTCTAGAGTTGGGATTTATCGTGCTCATCTGATTCATATTTACCCTTTCAATTAGTCGTTTAATTAAAGGAATTTCCTGTGGCTAGAACATCACCCCGACAAGTAGCAGCCAGGGAAAATAAAGAAGTCGTTTGGTAAGCATAAAAAGTTGCATCCAGAAAGAGTTTTACCTACTTTGCTACAGAAAGATTCGGGAGATATACAAGGTATACCTCAGAAAGGGAAGCAAACGCCTCCTGATAAGTACGAGGAGTCTTGGACGGAAGAATAACCGACAATTTGAGAAGAGTAGAAAATGGTACAAAATTGGCTACAACAAGCCAGACAAAAGTTTCTCTTGATAAAAGAGGACTTTGATCCTGGTCATGATCCCTCTTAATATTGATATGAGAGGATACAACCCAGTTTTCAACCTCCACAACAACATCCCCAACAAAAGGTTGAACTCGGCCAAAAGAGCCAAAGGGGATTTTAGTGGGGGCAGAGGATGCATACTCATTCAAAGGGGGAGTGAGGGTCTCAGTCGAAGAATTCGTGATGACATCTTTAGGCTCATGCTCTTTGGCAAGATCAGGAATATTTTTCAAGAAAATCACTTTATCAACACAAAAAAGAACAACTCAAGTAAAAAAAGGGCAGTGGAGGGATAACTCTCTATCCTCATGAAAATCTCTTTTATTTCCATACTAGTGTCCACTCCCATGATAGAATGGGTGTCAGTCATCCACTTCCTCTACACGAGAGGCTTTACCTCAAAAGGCCATGACCTGGAGGAATGATGGGTGAGCCTATAAAGTACATGGTTTTACCCACACAAAACAATCTGGGAAATCGTTGCAGTTTTCTACGCAAGTTCCAAACTTGGAACATCATGGAATTGTGAGATGGACCTTTGATCATTAATATTATTATATGAAGTATGCTCCACAATAAAAAGATGGAAAAATAGTCAATAGGTAATGCTTCCGCAGATGGTAATTAGCCCAGAGTTGGAGCACCTTTATGAAAACTCAAGCATTGGGATAAAGCTAGGAGGGAGAAATCTTCAATAACTTCAATACCTACTCTTCAAATTCAGTCGAAGGTAACCACAATTGTATCAGAGTAAACATGTCACTCGTATAAAGGAATAAAGCATTCCTCGAAGCTAAAACCAATACCTTTTCTTTATTCCATGATAAGAACCAACCAATCAAAGAGAATATCTACTTATATGTTAGTATCCCTCACGGTTGCTTG
This sequence comes from Vicia sativa, assembly GCA_021764765.1. Taxonomy (NCBI): domain Eukaryota; kingdom Viridiplantae; phylum Streptophyta; class Magnoliopsida; order Fabales; family Fabaceae; genus Vicia; species Vicia sativa. Next base: position 238,969,396 of record CM038796.1, read on the forward strand.
ACTATCTAAAGCATAGAAGGTTCCCAATCTTTCATAATCCACCCAACTATACTTGTTCACATCAGTCGGATCCACAAGACAATTACTTCTTTGTGACATCTCCTCAACATGAAAGATATCTAATGGCCTGGGCCAATCGACACTAGCAGAATGAGTCTCAAGCTAGATATTATCCCTAATTTATGCATCACATAAATCTCAACCAAAGAAATCTAATAAGTTTTGACAAAAGTGTGTTCCTCTTACTTATTCAGGTAAACTGATGACACTTTCTCATTACATAATATTTGCGAGTATTTTCAATGAAACCTATGAAATAATGAGCTAAAGTCGAGTTCAAATGATGTAGAAGTGACCAAAATTGAAAAAGAGGAATGAAAGGGGACTTAGAAAGATTTAGAAGAAAAAGGAAGAAAATGAGAGAATTAGCCCATAGATTTCTCACGACCGTGATGCTCTCGTCGTGGGTGCGATAAGTAGAAATCTCGATAACGATGACACCTAACACAATCACGATGACATCTTTTCCTGAAATATTTTTGTTGAACATGTGACTTCACACACAAGATGAGGGTGAATTGTGTGGTTGAGAAAAACGTGGTTTTGAAAATCTTTGCGGAATAAAATAAGAGTTTAAAAATATTTTAAATAATTAGTAACAAAAATAAAATGCAGAATATAAATTGCGGAAATTTAAAGGATCGGGAAAAGAAAGACACATAGAATTATAGAGCTTCAGTAGAAAACAAAAGGGTATACTACTCTTCCCATGAATTGATCTTAAGAGTACTCAATAAATGTTAGAGAGCTTTTAATTGAAAATACTCACGAGCCCCCTTATATAAGAAAAGATGGTTGACTTCCAACCAAAATATTGAGATGGTTGATTCGGCGCGAAAAATATACGAGTGAATGAACACTCGAAATACAATGAAGTCGCCACCAAAGTTTATTTTTGAAGAGAAAACATCAAATAAAATCCTAAAATAACAAAAATATGGTCATCACAACCAAAGTCAGGTTTATGAGTCGATTATGTGCGGAGAAGATATTAGTACCCAACACATTTATTAGCTTAACGGGAGCCGTTTAATTAGCTTTGAGAATTTGAGTGTTAGCTTAAGATAAAATTAGTTTTTTTATTAGAGTGCTTGATGAGACATTGATTCTCGCTCGTACGTATCTCTGGGTGCGGTGTAGTTTTAGGCGACAACAAATAAAAAAATTATTACGTAAATGTTTTCATAGTTCAAACTATGCAAAAGAAAAATAATAATTGGGGGATTTTAGACGGTGTTGTGAAAACAAAGTTAAATTGATTCTAATTTAAATAACGAGAAATCGATTAGGTTTTATTTGAATCTCATGTGTTGTCTCTTGTTGATGTTTAATGCATTATATGAATGTTAAAGTCATTATAATCCCATAGAGAATTTACAAGGTCACTATACCCAATCCCTTGGTGTATAGCTCACTAACTTATACTAAAGGTCTCATATCCCTAATCAACCAGCGTAAGTGAAATAAGACAATGTAACAATATATTAATTCAAATGCATTAGCACAATATTTTCCCTAGTTCAAACACATAGGATAAGGGTCATTATTCTATATGCGTCCAAGATCACATCAACAAACAGAGTATTTCAAATAAAAAGCATTAAGCACAAGCGACAATTAAATAAAAATATAATTTTAATTATTCATATAATATTAAATTAAGCATATGTCACAACAAATTAGGGATGTCAATGGGGCGGGGCGGGGCCGGGGGGACACTTCCCCATCTTTTTCCCCGCCATCAAATTCATTCCCCGTTCCCGTCCCCGATCTCCGTCACGGGGGAATTTCTATCCCCATCCCCGTTCCCCGCGGATCCCCGTTCCCCGCGGGGATCCCCATAGATCCTACATTTATTCATTAATATTTTATTTTTTTAAAATGTTTATATTTTCTATAAAAATAAAAAGCACAAAGAATTCACATATTTATTATGTTATTAAAAAATACTAGTATTTGACATTTATTATTTTTTATTAAAAATACTAATGGAACACAAAATAATAATATTTTTTTTATAAATTTCTATAAAATGCTATAAAATTCAACAAAATGAACTATAATACTTTTTAAAGTAACAATATGCCTAAACAACTAAAAAAATCCAACAACATAATTATGCTTAAAAAACTATACTTCATCAAAACTAATAAGGGATAATTATAAAATTTAGCATCATGAGTATGCTTGAAAAGCTAAAAAATACTTCATAATAAGTCAACTAAAAGCAAAAGTCAACATATCTCTATTTGCTCAATTGATAACACACGTAAAGTAGAAATATCAAAATACTTAAAACAAAGTTACATATAAATAAACTAAAATATTAAGCAAAATATCCAAACAAGTAATGATCAATCATGTCTCTCTTTTAAAAAGTAATATTTTTTTGTTTAATATAGAAAATTAAATTATAGTGTGACATATTAATAAAAAATAGGAAAAATATATTTTAATATTTTTTAAGGAAAAACTGACGACATTATTTTAATTACAAATGCATAGTATAGATAAAAAATGAACACAAAAATATTTAAAAGGAGATAAAAATGAGTAATTTTTTGATTATTTTATATTTTTTTAATATGCAAATGATTTGATAACTCTAAAATTTCTAAACAATTTAATTTAAATTTAATCAAAATAATCAACTTTTCCTATAAGCAATTACATGAACAGGTTTATGAGAATCAAGGAGAAACAATCTACTTTTTTCTATAAACAATAATATAAACAGATTTATGAGAATCAAAGAGAAATAATCTATTTTTCCTATAAATAATTACATGAACAAATTTATGAAAATCAAACCTTATTGATGAAATTGTAAGAGCATGAATAATGGAAGCACACCAAATAGAGAAGATGGAATTGGAAGAGGAAGATGAATGGAGATTTGACTGGAGAAGAAAAAAGGAGTCTAACGTGTGAGACTCTAAATGTCTGCGAAGAAAATGAAACGCTTCAACTTTTTAGGGTCTAATATTTACATTTCTCTCTAATAAATACATGAATATTTATTTATTTATTTTTATAAATAAACATAAAGGAAATGACTAAAAAACCTAATCTAAAATGTATATATTAAATTAACTATATTAAAATAATAGGCGGGCGGGTCCATGGGGGTGTATTCCCGTCCCGTCCCAAATGCTCTCGGGAATTTTTCTCCCATCCCGGGGAAAATTCCCATCTTTGGGCCCGAACAGGCGTTCATGATCCCCATTAACAGGTCCAAACTGACATCCCTACAACAAATTCAATACAAGTTCATCTCATAAAAGCAAATCTAGGTTAGATTAGTTACTCATATTACAACGATAAATTACCAAAACATATAATGAAGTTTGCATGAAAATCCCTAGAAGAAACTAGTCTCCAATGACTTCCATTGCTCCCAAAATATCTCCCTCGGTGCTCCTTGCCGTCACTTTTTGTCTCCAAATAAGAATACTTGAGAAACTGCCAAAAATTCCCATTTAAAGGTGTCATATATGTTCAAAACGCGTCAAAAAGCCTAGAAAAAGGACACATTGTGCACACAATGTTGTGTGATGATGTATCATGCGCACGGTGTTGTATGATGATGTATCACATGTGCGATGTTGTATGGTGACCAGCAATATAATGTATCATGTGTGCAATACTATATGATGCACTATGTGATTATTTTAGTAACTTTCGCGTTTTTGCTCCTTTTTTCCATCTAATCTTCATATTTAATGACTTTTGCATCTTTATTCGACTTTTATTATTCATATTTGCTCCTCTTTGATTGTTTTTGCTCGATGAGCGAGTTTCGTCACAATCCCAAACTTAATCTGTTGCTTGTCCTCAAGTAATTTATCTGCAACTCTGAATTTTAAACTGAAAAATAAATTGCAAAAATAACAAGTGAACATCGCCATTTCAATTTTTTTACTTGATCATCATTCCAGTTCCGGACTTCAATCTAGAAAAATCAAAAAAATCTCCTCAACCTTGTCAAGTACTAAATTTGTCTCTCATATGATCATAGGTGGAGCCAGCGCCCGACCAAGTAGGGCAGCTGCCCAGGCTCCGTCGGCCACGCTTCGCCATCCTGCTGCAGCCAACGAAAAACGCGCAGGCAAAGCGGTTATTTTCAGGTGCATTTTTTTCCTCTCAATAGGAACAACTTCTGTTCAAATCATGGAAACAGGAACAAAAGAGAAAACATGAAACACAACTGGTTCAAATCGTGGAAAATTAGTTATCGCGAAAAGGAAAAAAACACCAAAATGTACTTATTTCGGAAGTGATTCTCAAACGCAGATTCCAGAAATATTGGCACAGGTTTAATGTTATGAGTATTCAGATTTTGGTTTTTAGCTATGGTGTTTTTGGTAAGCTATTTTACGATCTCGACACACTTACGAGTATGCTATAACTTATGATTGTGAGTTGTTTTCTATGCTAAATTGGTTGTGAACTAAACAGACAACATATATAACGATAAATTTGAGGAGTACTTTCCTGGATGAAGCGACGAAGAGAACAAAATGCAGATTTTGATCTTGCTCACAAAGTGTTCGATAAAATGCCTCTGTCAGGTCTTTCTTCTTTTTGCTTCTGTTTCAGTTCAATTCTCATGAATTTTGAAGTGTGTAGATCATATTCCCTTTTATATTTTGATGCTCCAGATTCTTTTTTAATTTATTGTGTAAAAATGTGGAAGAAATGTCCATATTCATTTATATTCTATTGTTTCTTTATTAAGAAGAGAAGCTTTATGGAGTGCTCATTCATGTATTGTCTTTGTGGTTATGGATTGTATTCTCATATTTGTTACAATCTTGTCTATATTATATGATTGATTATATTATTAACAATCGAAATCTTTCTTATGCAGAAATTATTGAATTAGCATCTTGGTCAGGATCGTGAAGCCAAGCTTAAGTGTAGATTTTATACTAAAGCTAAGCTCTTGTTCATTATCAAGTTCAATTACTAACCTCTATTTTGAAGATTGAGTTCAATTTAATGATATTGTGAGATGATTTTGTTATTTTAGTTTGGTGTGGTTTGGTTTAACGTATTTATTTGAACATGCCTAGTTGAATTTACCAGCGTTTTAAATGTAGCGTTTTAAATGTAAATAGTCTGTGAGGGATGGTTTTCTTTTTGGTCTAATTGTTATTTCTGAAACACACAGAGACACATTGTGTCAAATTAATCAAACTCTTTATTTGATATAAACTTATACTAGTATCTTGTTCAAGCAATACTATATACAATAAAGTTTTGCCCAGGTTATATATTTTTTCTGACTTCGCCACTGACTATAACTCACTCATTTTGACAAAGTAATCTCTCTATCAACATGAAAAACATACTGATTTTGATCGCGTTCAGATAAAATTCATCAAAGTAATCAAAACACACATGAGGGCTTTTTCAATTATAACTCGGCTTATGTCCGGGTAGGATATTTTTGGGAAAGTAAGATTAGACCTTTGGAGTTAGGTACCTAGTTCACCTTTTTTATCTCACCAACTCTTTTCTTGAGTATTGGTACTATAGATTCATACTTTTGTGGTCTTCATTATTCATTTTGCATTCATTTTCTTTCTTTTTCTTGAAGAAGTTGTTTAAACTTCTTATTTTCTCAAAATAATTAAAAAATTTACCAAATATCTCTAGTACCTCAACCCCAAACTTAAACTTTGCTCACTTCTAAGAGCAAATGCATATTTATTTATTTTCATAAGACATGAAAACTAAATATTGTACCTAATTCCAAAGAGAGGATGGAAAATTTTAATCTTTCAAGTCAAATGGCTAATATATTTGGCTATCTCACCGAAATAAAGACTATGCTCAAAGAGGTTTGCAAAGGATGTTCATATTAATATAGGTTGATTTAAAAAAGCTCAGAGTTTATAACAAACAACTACCTCTGTGTGTGTAAATCAAACCGGATAAATTTAATCATAAATAATTCAAACTTGATAAAATAATAATTCATGGATACACTTAATGAAAGAAATAGTAAACAATGGAAAATTTATGGCTCAAACGTTACTAGTTGAGGTATTTGGAGATTGAGTACAAGTCGATTGATTACCTTTTTCTTCCTTCTCATTCAATCCGTAAGGAACCTTCTGGCTGATCACATTTTATCTGGCGATTCTTTTGATTCATCTATTCATTGCTAAAGTTGCAAAAAATTTAACTGCAAAAAACAATTGTCACAAACTCATTCATTAAGTCAAGTATTAGCGAAGTGGTACAAATGAGAGCCAAGTATTTTATCTACTATTATTGATTGACTTGGGATATTGACATGTAGGATGTAAAAGGAAATTGTGGAATATAATACAAATTCTGAAAACTTCAAATTCACATGTCATTGGAGCGGAAAAAGTCTTGCACGTCTTGCATGGTGTTGTTGAAGTCTTGGTTTTGTTTGTTCTACTTTGCCATCGTCTGATTGATGTTGATGCTCGAGAGGTGCGGCTTCATTTTGGACCCATTGCCTGAAATAATAATAACAACAACACTATAAAGTTCAAAGAGATTAGAGATGAAAATTAGGATTAGAGAGAGCTTTTAATATCTCTTTCTCCTTTCAATCCCTCTCTCAAGTGTTTGTCATATTGCTCCTTAATATGATATGCTATAAAATAAAAATGATTAATTGAAATAACATGAAATTTAAAATTGCAAATCAAATAGAAACTTATCTGATGGATTGCCTTCTATTAAGCACTTATTTAAGGTCCTAAGCTTCACCATTAGATTTTTATTAGGGTGACATATATGATACAAAAAACACATATTCTTTCTTCTTCCTTTTGTTTGATAGGAAATCTAATACTTTGAAAAATTGAAGGTCTTGCTTCCATATTCTCTCCAACTTGATAGTATAAAATAAGGCATAATCTATGTTAGAGGGAGTTAATAATAGGAGCATTGATATAAAATTGAGGAACAAACACCTTTGTGAGAGATACACCACTTGTACACCTAAAACCTTAAGGTGATAGGTGAGTGGGTTCTCCCACCATATTCCTATCTAATGTGGGACTATTTCCTCACTTACTCACACTTGCTATATTATTCCAACACTCCCCCTCAAGTGTGAGTCCACAATGCTCCCCCACTTGTATCGTCGTTGACACCTTGCAACACAACACCTCTACTTAGGTTTTTCTATATAAGTCTCTTCCGGTCCCTTTCTCGAACCAAAGGCTCACTTTTACCGCCGTTGACACCTTGCAACGGTCGATACTAAGTCGGTCCCTTTCTCAAACCAAAGGCTTTGGATACAATGTTAAAGGGTAAATTCTGAGGAGGGGACATTTACTTTGGGACACACTTTTTATAAGAGAACACCATATATCCACCTAAAACCTTAAGGTGATAGGTGAGTGGATTCTCCCACCATATTCCTTTCCAATGTGGGAGTATTTCCTCACTTACTCACACTTGCTATATTATTCCAATAATCTAATCCAATATTTCATATTTTTTCTCTCTTTCATCAACCATCTTACTAGAATTAAGAATATTTTTTTGTTGAATATTTTCTTGTTGGATATCTACGTCTAAGCGAATTACTGAATTTGAAGCTTCGTCAAAAACTATATAATCTTCAAATTGAATTCTTTCTCTTTTCCCACATATATTTTCACCTATGCTTCTTCTATACTTGATTCTATTTTTTATCAGATAGTGTGAATGTTTCTTCTTTTTCTTTTACAACTCCTCTTTCATCGACCATCTCTCATATTCCTCTTCGAAATCTCTTTCAATTTCATTATCTATAGGACTATCTAACATGTTTCCATATAAATCCCTATAGATCTAAATTGTAATGTTAATTGGCTATATACCTGACCAAGTAGCATTTCTAAGTTCTTGAAGGATAATTCCATGTCACTCTGCATAATTTCTTGATGCCTGTTGAATTTCTCAAAATTGAGTTGGGTCATCTTTATAAATTGAGTTACGGTTTCTTCCAATTGATATCAATAATCCTCCTCCCATGAATGATAATTGTTGATGTAAGGCTCAAGCTCTGAATAGTTTCCCACATTTTCCAGAATTAGAGTTTTTGTTGCAAGTTCCTTTGAATAAACTTCATACTTTTCTAAGTGAACATAAACTTCATAGTGCATATTTGTTTTTACCTAGCATAAAAAACAAAAAGAAGAATACAGTAGTAGCACTGCATTAGATAAAAAATTAAACAAGAATAAAAATAAACAAAAGTAAATCAAATCTAATCCTAAAAATAAAAAAACTAACAAATTTCGCACAAAAATTGTCTTGTTGAAATTTGCAATCCCTGACAACAACGTTAAAATCTTGATGACTTCTCGGCAAGTGTACTAATAGTGTCTAAGTAATATAAAAATATATCGTCTCCGCAGGAATTGAAATTTAACAAGGTTCAATTTATGCGAATGAAAAATATTAATTGGGGGGTTTTAGATGTTGTTGCACAAACAAAATTAAATCGATTCTAATTTCAATATCGAGAAAGTGATGAGGTTTTACTTGAATCCCTTTATGTTCCCTTGTTTATTTTTAATGCATTATATGAGTGGTAAATTCGTTATATTCCCACAGTAAATTAACAAGGTCACTATACTCAATCATTTGGTGTATCTCTCACTAACTTTCACTAGAGGTCTCATATTCCTATTCAACCAGCATAAGTGAAATTAGACAACATAACAATATGTTAATTAAAATGCCACTACTAGACTCTCCTTTTCCTATTAAGACAGCATAATCACAATAATTTCCCTAACTCAAACATATAGGCTAAGGGTCAGTATTTCCTATGTGCCTAAGATTAAATTAATACAGTATCCCAAATAAAAAGCATTAACAATAAGAGACAATTAAATAAAAATATTATTTCAATTATTCATATAATATCAAACTAAGCATATTTCCTAATAAATTCAATACAAGTTCATCTCATAACACATAATCTAGAGCAAATTAGCTACTAATATTACAATGATAAATTACCAAGGTATATGATCAAGTTTGCATGAAAATCCTTTGAGAAAACTAGCCTTCAATGACTTACAATGCTCCCAAAGTCTCTCCCTTGGTGCTGCCTGCCGTCATTTTCTATCCCTTGCAAAGATGCTAAATTAGTTTAGAATATGTCATGAAAGCCCATAAAAAGAATCCATCCCACTCACAATTTTTTGCGATAGAATATGTGATGATGTACCATGTACGCGATGATGTGTGATGGCATGTGCATTGATGTATCATGTACGTGATCTTGTGCTATGATGTACACTAGTGCAGTGTTTTGCCATGTGTTACATGATTATTCCAGTAACTTTCATGGTTTTGCTCTTTTTTTCATGTAATTTTCACCAAGTCCCTATTTCTTCATACTTACTGACTTTTGCATCTTTCTTTGGATTTTATGCTTCATATTTGCTCCTCTTTGACTAATTTTTGCTCTGATTTCTCGACAAAATTTATGTAATGACAGTGTCATTAGTGCTTGACAAGATTGTGAATCTTTCTCCCACGTATCCCCAGGTGCGACGGAGAACTCAAAACTATGTAGATATTGGTAGCAAATGTTTGCTTGTTGGTCGATTTTAACGAAATATGTTTAGGTCACATTCGAGTGGTAAAACATTACTTGTTACTCGCGCATGGAAGAAGTAAACATTGTGTGTGCTTCATGTTGGAATGGATAAAACATGATATGGAATCCATCATATTATGTTTCGATTGTATTTGAGCGAACAATGTTGCTTGTTACTCGTAAATGGGGGGAATGAAGTGTTGTTTTTGCTTCACATCAAAATGGACAAAACACCATTTGTTTGTGAAAGGTTTATCGTCATAGTGGGGGGAAACATTAGGTTTGATTGGTAGAAATTTTCTTTAGGTAGAAGACAATTAATTGGTTCTAGCAAAGTGTACACATGGCTTTCGACTATTCGAGGATAAAGAAAGTGTGCACCCAATTTTACTTTTTTAATCCAATTATTTATTAAAAGCATATTTGTGAAAGATGAGTAATCCATTTTGACAAAGTATACACCTTGTGTTTGACTACTCGAGTATCAAGCGAATGTACATCCAATTTTATTTTGTAATCCAAGTTTGATTATGTATTTTTTGGTGGAAGACGAATAATCGGTTTGAGCAAAATTTACACATTGCTTTCGATTATTCGAGGATAAAGAAATGTGCACCCAATTTTCCTTTTTTAAATCGGTTTTTTATTACGAAAAGATCTAACGGGGGATGAATAACCAGTTTGCGAAAAGTGTACACCTTGCTTCCGATTACTCAAGATTAAAAAGAGTTTGCACTCAATTTTCCCTTTTTAATCCGATTTAGAAAATGAAAAATTATCTTAGTTTAAAAATATGAATATAGTTTGAGCTTCATGTTGAGAATAGTTTGATCTTTTGTTTTCATGAAAGTAAAATGAAGCAATGATTTTGATTTTTTTTAATATTATTCATTAATCAAATAATCAAGATCAATATGTTATAACTGCACCTGAAGCAGTTTTATCTAGTTCAAACAAGAGTTCCAAAGGCCTAGAGGTGGAAACAACATTCTTAGCTTTAAAAGAGGTTTTAGAAACTTACGTTTCTGACATGCCTCTCAAAGTGAATCTGAAGAAAACTTCATATTTGGAACACCTGTGACGAAGTTCAGCTTGTTGAGCTTAGAGATTCTTCTCATACTCACATGGCCCAACCGTCTATGCAAAATCGTTATTTTACATATAAATAGAAAAATAGGTATAGTCATTACGGGTCCAATTTTTGAGAGTCTAAGGTGTTTTTCTAAGCTAAATGACGGTGAAATGAAGGTTACTTTGACAGTGTAATCAAGGGTTTCTTACACACCATAAAACCTTCTTTATTATGATTGAAGACTCCGAGTAGCCAATGGTTACTTTGACTAAGTGGGTTGCCATGATATTAAAGACTCTAACAAATGAGGGATTACAAGGTTGTAATTTTATGTTTTGTAAATTTATCTTCTAATTTTACTTTCAATAAACCCTTGTTATTGCAATTAAAAACTCTTAACATCTACGAAGTTTATTTGACAACTTGGCACAATGACTTAGACTACAATTTTAACTCAAACATGTACTAACTTTGAAGTCACATTTGATGCAATGGCCAACAAGATTTGTTTTGAATCTCATGAATTCAACATTGTTACTTGAGAATCCTACAAATGTTTTTGTAGGAATTTGGGATCGTCTTACGTAGTCCTAATTTCTTGTATGCATCACCAATATGATATCAACTAAGCTTTCTTGATTGATAAAATTATGTTTGGTGTTGCAGTTCACCATGCATTATACATGGCCATGAAACCGTCTTGTTGTTTGTTTGTGTCCTTGTAACCTTTTCACAAAATGTAAGTGAGGGTATAGTTTATTTTAGACATTAAGATGCCTCTTTCTTCCACTGTTAAAGGATTCTCCGCCTGTAAAATTCTTCCAAGATGAGGTTGATGGTGTTAACCTCGTACATTTTATATTGCCTCTATTGCGGATCTTATTTATCTTATTTTAATTTTATATAATTTGGAGGACCTCCTTAAAGGTACAAGCCTAAAACCTTACCCTGCCATGCAAAAAAAGGTATGTGGGGCGGGCGGGCGGGCCCGTAGACGTTGCATCTTTTATACCTAAAAATTTTAAATTTTCAATGTTAATGTCTGTATCTGCAAAAGTCCATAAAAAATAGGACAGAGTTGAGCGGAGATATTAGAGAGTGAGAGCCTAAAATCTTGATCCGTCCTACAAAAAAATTATGAGCAAAACGAACATGTTTGATGGATCAGACCCATTTTTCCAATCCAGTGTATATGTATGGATCGATTAAAATCATGTAAAAAAATCGAACCAACCAAATTAACTTAAATTCCGTTGATTTGATTTAATTTAGTTTGATTCGAATTTATTTCTAAAGGAAGATCACATAATTGACATATAAATATTTTGTAAGAAAAAATGAAAATGAGGGTGTATTAATAAAATTTCCTGATTATCAACATTTGACCCAAAATAACAAAATAAAATTATAATAATTTATTTATCTCGACAAATCTGTTCGAAGATCACAATCTCCGACAGCGACTTGTGCATTGATGAATCGATCATTCATTCGCACTCGGTGATGAATTGATGAACAAAAAGCAGTGAAAATTCGTAAGAGCAAAAGAAGAAACCCTAATTTTGTCGAAAAACGAAAATGTCCACAGAAGCTCCTCCTTTCCAAGAAGCAGCACGATGTGTCGTCTGCAGTTGCAGTTTCAACACCTTCAGGAGACGGGTACACGCTTTGCATGTTTTTCAATTGCTCTATGTTTATCAATTTGGGGATCTTCACAAATAGATGATAAGTATTTTTGTGTGCAGCATCACTGCCGGTCTTGTGGGAGAACATTGTGCAATGAGCATTCATCAGATCAAATGGTGTGTGCTTTTGTTTTTTGAGTTTCGATTCCAGTATTCGTGGAAGTATATTATAATCCTTGATCAACTTCATTGAGCATTGACCCATGTTTTTTTTTCTATGCAGGCTTTGCCTCAGTTTGGCATTTACTCTAGTGTTCGCGTGTGTGCTGATTGTTTCAACAATTCGCGGTAAATTGCTTCTTCATTAACTTTTTGTTATTATTTTTCAATTAAGTTACTCCAGAAATATAAAAAGGCTGGAAATTTTGTTTGTAGTTGAGTTTAAGGTTGCTGTAATTCTCAGCTTCAAAGAAATTAGGAACTTACTATCACTTAGAGCAGGAAAAAATAGCGCGAACTTGTGAAGTTTTAGTTGTTTAGTGGTTTTGTAAGATTGGATTCAATGCATTTATTCTTTTGTAAATAGCTTCAAAGACCTATGAAGCACGGACACCTCTATGAGTTGGCGTACCGCGGTATCAGACACTCGCGTGACATGTGTTGGAAAAGTCAAACAAGTGTCACCAAAAAATGATTTTTTTTATTTGCTTTGACACTCTTTGATTCGGTGTCCGACATCTTTATGACACTCTTACAACACGTGAGACAATTCAAACAAGTATTTAAAAAAAATGGTTTTTTGTTTGATCCAACATACCTTATACATTTTTTGGTCAAATCTCGCGTCTATAAAAGTTAAACATGTATTGAAACAATGTCATCAATAAAAAGTTAAATGCATTAATTTTGATTAGATTATTTTTAACACTTTTAATAATAGATGGATAAATGAAGTTCAAATTTTATCATATATGTAGTGGTGTCGGTGTCCTATGTTTTTGACATTATCAGTGTTCGTGTCAGAGTCTATACTTCATAGGCAGAGACTTGTTAATTGTCCTTTTAAAATACATGTGAGGTCATCCGTCATAATATTTCTTCCTATTTGCTTACATGGGAGGCCATGCACACTTAGAAAAGAATTAAACCCGTGGAATTAAACACACCTTAGTCTATAAGACTGGGTTCAATGCCATGTGAGACATCAGCTCAATGGCTAGTTCATCTTAATAATCTAGGTTATTTTTGTCTTGAAAATGCTCTCATGCATTTCAGGCTTCAGCGGTAGTATTTTCTGTATTTTTCATTTTAAGCTATATGCAAGAGCTATGTGGATTTAATTTTATGCTAGAAGAATTTCATGAAAACATGGATGAATTAAGAGGATAATAGTTTTTCCATAGAAACAAAACAACTCGCAGTGTGTGCTGATTGTTTCAATAACTCACGATGAATGACTTCCTCAAAAAACTTGTAGCTCACTATTATTTTTCAATTATCATTTGAACACAAAACTGGGTATTTTTCTTTGCATGCTAAAAGGCAAAAGCACATTTGTTAAGCCTGTATGTTTTTAGGATTCTATATAGTTGTTCAACATCATGAGCAACAGATAGTTAAATTTTATATGTCCACCTTGTTTGGTGGAGTTTGTGATGCTTTTAAGTTTTAACCATAAATGTCAGAACTTGTTAATGGAAATTTTTTCTAGTATACATTGTATAGGGACCAGTACCCTATGTAGTGATTGAGTAAGGAGTGGTATTCTACTGACCGAAGTCTTCGTTGAGATAGCTTTAAGAATAACCTAATAACCAAATCTTCTTCCTATTTGTTTACATGGAACTCGGACCTAAAGAATTATCAAACCAGTGGAATTAAGCACATCTTGGTCTATAGTTTGGATTCAATGCCATGTGAGCTATCAGCTCAAGTATTCTAGTTATTTTTTATCTTGAAAATGCTCTCAAGCATTGATAGGGACTTGGGTATTACGGGGTACCCAGGTCCCATATCGAATAGTATGGGATACTTGGTGTAGTATTTAAGTGGTTTGGTTCTTTCCCCTCTATAGGTAGCTTTTAAGAGTGGGTTCCCCAAGTGACTAGATAAGGGCTACCTATGGAGGGAATGACAGAAAAAGGCTTAGTAAAGCGCCGTAGAATGCACACCGCTGGAATGTTGGCTCCCTGGGGCAGTGCTATGATAAGAACTTGGATAATATGGGGTGCCCTAGTCCTACATCGAGCAGTATGGGATGCTCGGTGAAGCTTATAAGTGGCTTGGTCCTTCCCCCTTGATAGCTAGCTTTTAAGGGTGGGTTCCCAAGTACTTAGATACTTATCATATTTAGTGGTAATATTTTGTTTTTTTTTTTCTTCTGATGAAGAAAGTATTTTCGTTTTAAAATAAATACAAGAGTCATAATGTTTTAATTTGATATAAGAAGAATTTCATAAAGACACGGATGAATTTAGAGAATAATAAACCAAAATTTAAGAGACTAAAGTCTAAGAGCGAATAAAGAACACATTAAAGGAGCAAAGCTACCCAATCCCTCAACATATTTATTTTGGAAAATTGAAATTCCCTTTGAAAGACCGTCTACTTTATACTAAGTAGAAGCCGGACATCTAATCTTACAAAAGTTACATGATTGATGTTATATTTATTAACAATTCAGCCGGTATATGCATTTCTTGAGAAACTATCAAATTGTTATTCCTCTTACAATTTTGGATTGCAATTACATATCAAAGCCCGTCTCATTTCTTGACATTAGAATTTCGTTTAACACTAACAACAATATACTATTTTTTTTCTTCTTTATGCATTGGTATCATTATTTTCTACACGAGATCAATATTATTAAGAAAGCACTTATACTAAGAAAGCACTTATACGTTACATATTTTACTTGGCACAGATCTGGGAAGGGTGCACCACAAGCTTCTTCAGATGGAGTAAACAGCATAACAGATGCAGTTTCTGAATTAGATATTGATGATGCAAATGTGGATTCAAAAAGAACACCTACTGCAGATGTTAAGCTTGCGCCGGGTGTTAAAGAATGTAAGTGTGGAATGCCGCTTTGCATTTGTGAAGCTCCTGCCACTTCCTCTAATGCACTCCCCCAGGAGGTGATAATTCTTTTCGTTGTCAGATACCTTTTTTTTTAATGAAATCCACAAACTCATTATTTTTCTATTTTTCATTCTTTGTGACAGAAGAAATCCACCCCAGTTGTTACAGCTCCGTCAAATCCTAAACCCAAGAAGACAGAAAATGTTTCAAAAAATAGAAGTTCCACTTCCACGAACAAGTTTAGGTAGGGACTGATTGACAGATATTATTTTTGTGGTAATATACATGTTTTGAATCAATTTTGATACACAGTTTAGGATTCCAATATGTAGTTTGCATCTCGGGGTAATGATAATTCTCCAGCCTGTATGGATAAAACAACTTGTAAGAGTAAAAGAAAGGAATTTCTTCTGTTGAAAGCTACGCTGTTGCAATTTGGTACCCTAGAAGTGTAGTTGACTTTCCAATTGACAAGAAGTATATGTTGCATTTTATAAATTTCTTGGTTGAGATGGTAATGAGGAAGGTTTAGCATTTCCATGTCTCATCAAGTCTATACTTTGAAAAAAAACATTTCCCATGAAAATAAATAGGGGATTTCTGTCTGAATATTCTGGAATTATTCTCCAGCCAAAATAGCCATGGTAGTTGTTCAACTGTGTTATATTCTATTCCTTCGTCTGAACAAGTGAAATAAAGTGACATCTTTGTCATTAAAACTTGATTTTTTTAGTATGCAAAATTTTCTTTAGGATGTTGAATTTTTATAAAGCAAATATCTCATCTCATTATGTCCAAGGTCACGATTGCCATCTCATTACTTAATTATGCTCTTGATTACTTTATGATATCATAATTTGATAGTTTACGATGCAAATTTTGCAGTTCTACGTTTAACCCCGGTAGTGTATCTACCGGTACCTCAAACAAACCCCAGATGGATTATGAAGTTAATGGAGAGGTAAATGTTTTTTATTGTGTAGATTTCTTAATTTCTTACATGGCATCATGCAAATAGAACTTGCCTGTTGTTGCAACTTGCATGTCATATGTGAATTTGATGTGATGTTCTCAGGGTTTACGAGAAGCAATAAAAAACGGTGACACTGCTGCTGTAAAAAAACTTCTTAATGAGGTATTTTTCTTTCAAATGATGCACTTTTACAGTTTCCTTTTCTGAGGGAACTTCTATTCATGAATTCTATATATGCAGGGTGTGGATGCAAATTACAGAGATAAGCAAGGACTGTCTGTATTGCATTTGGTATCTCTCAAACTCTTGTGTGTGTTTATCTTCTTGCCTGTGTGCACGTAATTATGTTTCTCTTAATCATATAGTGGAAACTAATTTTAATATTCTTGGTAGGCTGCAGTTTTCAATCAAACTGATATAGTTTTCATTCTCATGGATTCGGGGGCAAGCCTGGAGTATAAAAATGCACAAGGTATTTAATAAATATACTTTCCCTTCCTAAAATTCAGCCAATTACAGTTTCAGCCTTATCCTCTGCAGTGATTTGAAAGTAATAAACAGCAACAAATTTTCTTAACTCGCTGCTGCTGCTTATTCAGGAGAAACGCCTTTAGATTGTGCTCCTGTTACACTTCAATTCAAAATGCGACAGAAAATTGGAGAAAGCAAATCAATGGACCAAAGGAATTGAATACCGGTGTTTAAGTTCTGATAGGGCCTTGTGACTGAAAGCAGAATGAAACTCTGCTACACTATATAATGTGACAGAACCGGAGTTCAATTCATCTCTTTCCTGAATGTGCGAACCTATGTAAGACACATCCTAGAATTTATCCCGATTAAACTTAATTTGTTCAATGTATGACAATATAATGCATCTGTGTTGTTGACCTATACTATCTGCATTTTTTATGTGGATATGTGTGTGCACATCCTCAGTATTTGGAAGAAGCATTGAATCTGAGTCTGAGTCAGATGTAGTTATTTAAGGAAACAAAGCTTTTAGAATTCTCATTTTCTCTGTTTACAAGTAAATTCTAGATCTCATTTAAGGAAAAACAAACTTTTGCATACGATGTGATAATAAAAAGTGTGTCTGTAAACTTTTTATCAATTTCTTTTACCTTCAGTTGCAAGTAATGAGTCATAGTTGACTGTGTGATCATTTTCCATCACATGCACCCCACCACTTATACGCCACCATTCCTCCTTGTCATGTTCATCGTACTTGTTACCCAAATTGTCATAACATTAGTGTATATATGTTGGATCTGACTAGGATGTTAGGGATCAACACATGCAAATGGGGTCCTCATGACGCTTCATGATCTTGTATAAAAAAAGTTTTTTGATTTGGTAAGCAAGAGAATGAAACCTTTATCTCCCACCTAACAAAAACTGCATCATTCCAACAACTGTATCATACATAATCAATCTCTTAATTGATGATTAGTTTGATTACCAATAGTTTATTAACACGATAATACTTTATTAAAACATGTTTTATTAAAGGTGAAACGGTCAATCAAACACCTCCATTACAATAATGTTTCAAGTGGTTTGTCAGTGACCTTGCGTGGATTTGATGTATTAAAATATGATTATGTATTACGTATATGCTTTTGTAATTCTGAGAGAATATAAATATACAAGTTGAAATAAACAAATTATCAATAATAGAATGAAAAGATCCATTATCAAATCTTGTGAGACAACTGTACTAGCTGTAACGAGCTATATTTGATAAAAATATTCGATTCATCATACGTCAATCTTTTTCATTACACTCTCTCTACTATTAACACGGGAAGAGTGTTAAAGATTTAGTCTGTGTTTGAAATAGTACATAGTTTTTGTTTTTAGTTTTTAAAAATTGAAAAATAAAAATTAAAACACAATTTAGTTATTTCAGTTTTTTGTTTTTAAAAACTGAAAAATAGAAAAGAATTTTTAAAAATACATTTGTAAAATATTGCTTTCAAACAAGTTTTAAATTTTTAAATTTTTAAAAATTAAAATAGAGTTTTTAAAAAGTCTTTCAAATAGTCTTTTGTTTACTTTTTATTCTTAATTATAGATTATAGAAGAAAGGTGGTAAGAACATTTAATTAATAGGATTGTATTTGGATATTTTTAAGATCAACTAATTAATAATTTAATTAGTCGGGTTTTTGGATGTTATTAATCATAATTACATATGGAAACAGGGTGACTCTAAATATATTTTGAAGGATTTCTCCATTCTAGCACACTCTATATCTAGATACATAATGATTATCATCCAAAAGCTTCAATGATTGATTCATTTCAGTTCTATCCCCTTTTATTGTCTTTTTGTGTCATATACGAACATTGTATACTTGTTTGATGTTTGAGATCTTTTATGTTTCAAACTTACAAGTGTATTTTTGGGCTGCACCATGCTCAATGTCATGTTAGAAATAGTTTTCTCCTCTTCATCCTTAAGGTGATATCTAATTGAAGGACAGACTAACTTAGAACACATGTCATGATTATATTTTTTTGAAAGGATGTCATGATATATATATATATATATATATATATATATATATATATATATATATATATATATATATATATATATATATATATCACAAATCACATTAAATCTCCATGTATTATTCACCATAAGGTATATGTGTAACTTAAAAGGATATTCACATTTCCTTGAAACAATGTTATCATGTTTTAACTTCTGAATAGAATTTGTGTACTTGTCACTTCTTTCGCATCTCAGTGTTACAAATATATGTCTTATATTTGAACCATTATCTAACCTTTTAATTACAACATCGAATCCTGGGAGCCTTCGTGCAGATCTATTAAAGTATATGATTACAAACAACAAACTCTTATTCATTTGTAAATTGTTTATCAACATCTACCTTGAAGCCAACCAATTTGACATTCGTAAACACAACAACTTTGAGGACAACATCAAAGTGCACCATATCTAAGATCAATCACGAAAATATTCAAAAACTAACTAAATTCAACTATGAGCTAATCCAAAAATACAATTCCGTAAGATATTCAACGAAAATCCGAAAATTAATTTATAGGATAAAAATAAATTTTAATATAAAAATTATATTCCAAGATATAAATCATACCTTCAAATTAAAATTTATTTTAATGTACAATCCTTTCAAATATACAACTCAAATAAAGTCAATTTTGAGTACCTCTAGGTTAGTTTTTAAGTTAACTGCCGACTTAAAATACATAGACAATAAAACAAATAAAATAAAAGTTAGAAAAAGAAAGAAAAAAAAAAAAACTATTTGAAAAGGAAAAACAGGAAAGAACATAGAAGATAGTATAAGATAATGAAAGTAAAAAAGCAAAGGCAAATGAAAAAGAAAAAGCAAACTAGTTGCCTCCACCACACCCCCACCCTACACATAATTTCCTTTATAACCAACCCACACATCTCATTCCAACTTCCCCTTCTCCCTCAAACCCTAATCCCATTTCTCATATTTTCCAAAAATGTCTTTCTCTACCGAACAACCCATCATCTCCAATTTCACCCTAACCCAATCCATATACGAAGCAGCCTTAATCCTCGCTGTCCTAAGATGGATCCTATGTTTCATTTTCAAAACAATCAAAAACAGAAACACATCCCACCAACAAAAACAACAACAACAATGTTGTCAAATGTTACCTCTAACAAGCTTCGGAGAAATCATAGAAAGACATCCGGAAACACAGGATTCTAGCACTACATGTGCTGTTTGTTTGAACAAAATGAAAATGGAAGATGAGGTTCGAGAGTTGATGAACTGTTGTCATGTGTTTCATAGAGAATGTATTGATAAATGGTTGGAACATGGATACGAGAATAATGAGAATTGTAACCAAACTTGTCCTCTTTGTAGAGCTCCTTTGATTAGTACTGGTGATTATGTTTCTTCCGAGGTTTTGAGTGGATGTGTTTCTCCTAATCAACCTAGTTGGGCTGTTGAGAGACTCCTTTATCTCTTTGGTGATGATCTTTTGCCTTGTTAATGGATGATTAGTTGGTGATTATGTAAGATCATGGTAGATTAGGGAAATTCATTATTTGTTGGGTCTTCTTCATAAATTTCTTAGCTCAAGAAAATTATTCTCTTTTGTTCTTAGTAGATCTTAAGGTTAAGATTAAGACACAAAATTTGTATGTATAGTTTTATGTTTAAGTTTGTATCTATGTATTATGTGTATATTTTATTCACATTTGATATATATAAAAAATATTACTACTTCTGATTATTCCATTTCAGTTTATGGTTATTCTGTTTTTTCCACTGCATTTCTGAATAAAGCAAATGATTCATTTCTTGAGTCTTGAGTAAGATTATATTACAACCACATACATAGGCATTAAAAATAACTGAGATAGCAACCAAGTTAAGGAACCATTCATTGTCAACAAAAAAGAGTCATTAGCTAGTTAATTTAACACTAACAAATTAACAAGCTTTTTTAACTCACTACCCAATAATCCAAACTAACTTCTAAAAGAAAATTAAAACATAAATTGATTTGGTTAAGCTTTTTAGAGTTGTTGATTTTTAACTATCAACAACTTATTTACATTAATGCATTATAAAAAAAAAGGTCAAAAATTAGACTTTTGACCAACTGATTACACACTTCTACTTCAAATAACATGTATCATCTGAGCTACCTCAATTACTTACTTAATTAAGTTGAAATAAATGGATAGCTTGATAATAAGTAGTGAGATTTCAACCTATAAACTCATATTGTATTGCTCTCCATGAAAGAAAGACAAATAGAATAAAAATAAAAGAGGATCTGATCCATCTTTTTTTACAGCTATAGGGAGTTAAATAAACATGTAAGACAAACATTCACCAACAAAAATGTGTTTGGATGAAATATTTTAATGAGAGAAAATGATTTTTAAAAAAAATTTAAAATAATTTAATCAAAATCTATTATTTAGATAAAAAATATAAAGAATTTTTAAAATGATGTAAATTTATGAAATATTTCATTTAAGTTAAATTTAAGGAATTTCAAATGATACCAAAAAAACTAAGAATTTGAAATTGCATCTTAATTTGAATGTTAAATTGTGTAATATTAATTTTTAAATTTTGCAAGATGGTCCTTATATTTTATAAAAATTACAAATTTACTCCTAAAATTTTCAAAAAATTATAAATAAGTCCCTAATAATTTTTAAATTTTATAAATTGATTCTTGGAATTTTCAAAAATTGCAAATTAGTCCCATTTTAATATTTTTAATTTGGCCCAAAAGTTTAAAATTCATAAAAATGACCCAAAAATTTTAACGGTAAATCATTTTAATACTTCATCCATACAAAAAAAAATTAAAATTAAATAAATTTTAATTGAATAATCTGAATTACTTTGAATTATAACTTTTTTTAAAAGATAATAGCTATCTCGTCAAAACAGACTAAAAAGGATAATGCATATTTCATTAGAGAAATAATATTGCTACACATTTACACCAATTTTATACTGTATGATACCATGCAATAGTTGGATACAAATTATATACAAACACATATTTTTAGGTGACAATAAAATATAAAAGAAATTAGAGAAAAGTTATTCCTACACTTTAAAGTGACACTACACCGTATATTTATACTGTTTTATTTTTTTAATATATTTAATTATTCTTTTTCATTTTATTTAGATACAAATAAATACATAAGAGATTGTAATTTGGTGGTGTAGGCATACGGTGTAGTCTTTTCAGTGTATCAATAGCAATGCTCAAGAAATTAAACAACCGTATAAAATACGGAATACGGTGTAATGTCAATATTTAGTGTTAACTTATTTTTATTATATTATGATTGGTCTTTTTGACAGGATATGCATGCTATTGCTTAGTGTTCTAAATTCACATACCTATAATTTTATTATAATTAAACTATTCATATTATTCATATGACGTGAAAAAAAATCTCTAACCCATTAGAATCAAACAACTTTTTTTCCCTCTACTTTCTTTTTTCATTTGGAGCAAAGAAATTGCTGAGCAAGAGTACACTATTAGGATAACCAAAGTGCAAAAATTAGACATGCACTAACTCATATTTATCAACATATTAGTTCAAACCATAAAAAAGAGATGTCATTTGGTTTTAAAGATCATTGGCCAAACTTTCCAACTTAAGTTATATTTTTTTGCAGCAACGTCATATACATCCTTTGCCTCTGTACGTCATCTCCACTAATTAATTAGCCTCTCATTGAAGATGGAGAGAAAAGGAGAGAGTTACACATTTAGAAGTGATGAGAATCAAATTTTTGTTTAGCAATTTAATTAATACAAGTTGGTTATTTATTTAACAAGTCATTTAACCAATCTATAACATACTTAACAAACTTAATAGCTTGTGAGATATTGGATTAAAGTTTAGAATAGTCGAAGGGTAACTTTTTTGTTCGACAATTCAACATGATTTAAGCATGAGGTTGAAGTTGGTTCGCACGCTAGAGTCGTAGACCTGCAATACTGTAGTCGAAATATGTTCAAGTATGCAATAATCGAAATATTATGATTGTCAGTATGTCAAATCGGGTCTGTTTGTTATGTCTGATTGAATAAATTAGCTTGTTAACTAAGTTAGTTATTAATGAGTCTGTGTGTAAAAGTCCATTAGTTTAATGTGTTAGTTTTCTTATAAATAGCATACTAGTCTATCATCATTGCACACTTCAAATCCTAATTAGGGTGAGAGAGGTTATTTGATATTCTGTAACACTTGTAATCTTGTTTCAAAGAGAATGTAAAGAATAACAATTTATAACCGATCTTATAATTTCCTCTTTTTATATCCTTGTGGGTTTCTTGGCGTCAAGGAAATCGTTTATACTCTATTCCTGGTATCATTTTTCACAACAAATTGGTGCAGAGAGCATGAAGAAGATGTCGTCAACAAAGTATGAGATTGAAAACTTCACTAAAGTGGACAATTTCGATTTGCGGCATTTGAAGATGAAAGCCCTGCTAGTTCAGCATGGTTGTTTAGAAGCGTTGAAGGGAGCCGCAACCATGGACGTTGCGTTATATGATAAAGAAAAAATTGGATATGGTAGAGAGATCCCACGGCATCATCTTACTGAGTCTTGCTGATAAGGTTCTTCGACTTTGTTTCGAAGAAGACGACATCATCAGGTGTATGTGAGAAACTCGAAATTTTATACATGACCAAATCGTTGGTCAATCGCCTCTACCTGAAGCAAGCTCTGTATTCATTCAAGATGAGTGAAGACCAAGTCTTGTTTGGGCAGTTGGATATGTTCAACAAGCTGATTCTTGATCTTGAAAATATCGATGTCAAAATCAAGGATGAAGATCAATCGTTGTTATTGTTCTGTGTTTTGCCCATAACACATGCTCACTTCAAAGAAACTCTCTTGTATGGAAGATAGTTATTGGCCTTTGAAGAGATGATCCATCTATTCAATCATTCTGTTTGATTTCTCTCTCTAGTCATGGCGAAGGGCCATAACTTCCCTTCTTAAAGCATGTAGCTTATATTCAACATCTTGCAGGTCAGTGGGGTATGAGAAAATGGTTGATGGAGGTTCCCCTAAAAGAGGATAATAATCATTTTCAAGTGTTGGAAGAGTTTCTGGTGGTGATAGGTTTTCATTTGAGTTTTCCAATTGGTACCACTAGTTGTTTTTGTTGTGGACATTATTGGTAAACTAGTGATTCGGGTGGGTGAAAAGGTGATCTACTTCGTAATTAATAAGCAATTTAAATTGGTAGGGTCCATGCCGCATTTAAACTGTAGTTAAAATAGTGGTTGATATCTAACATATCATAGCCATAACATAGATCTAGGTGAGCCATTTTGTTTCGGAGCCCTGAGGCAATGGAAATATGAGTGACTAGACCACCTACAAAGATATTTCTTATGGTTTAATTGGAAACCTTGCTCATATTTGTCAATAAAAAGGTTGTTGGGTTTATGGGACGGTTTTGGAAAATGCTCAAGATGAAAAACAACTCATCATTGGCCACACAAGTTTGGCTTGGTGCTTTTCTGAAGAATGTATGAGACGTAACCATATGAAAGTACCGAATGGCAGGATTGTGAATGAGATTATTATTTATAGCTTCATGATCAGGGTGAAGATCTTAAGTGATTCTTCCCCAAAAAAAGTCTAGTTTATTTTAGATCTTATCTGACATTTCTGAATAAGCTCGGGGGCTATGATAAAAAGACAGGGCTCTAGCTAAATCTCTACTTGTAAGACAGTAATCCTGACCGAATAGTCTAAATGTGGCTAAACCTCTGTCTTGTCCAAGTCCAATGTTGGGTTGAATACTGAATAAACTTAAGAATTACAGTGTGAGATTCCTGTAGGTTGGGTATTTTGCTACTTAAAAGCTATCCCAACTTATATGGGTAGACATATAACAGACATTTCCGACCAGTGATAGTTGGACCAAGGTAGGATAATCTAGACATCGAGTAGGTGAGATAGTTCTCTCAACTAGGATATCGAAGCGTTTTCTTTGGTCATCGTTTTTAAAAACGGTCTTTATTTTGGCAAATGTTTGCATCCTGAAATAATATTAGTGGATAAATCTAGCTAAGTAGAATGCAGTGTCCCTGAAAATAAAATACACACAAGTTAGATATTTATTAACTAAAATTAAAATTATTCGTTAAGAAATGAAAATTTGTGGGTTGCCTCCCACACAACGCTTTGTTTAACGTCGATAGCTCAACGAATACATGAATCAGGTTGCATTAGTAACCAATGGTGGTTCGGTCAAGGTGTGTCGATCAAAGGTGGTAGGGATATTATTGCTACTGTAGTGTTTCAATTGTTGTCCATACACAATGAAAGGATTGGCTGATTGGCTTTGAATCTCAACATCACCAGATTGCATGACTCTTGTTACTTTAAAAGGTTCAGACCATATGGAATTTAATTTTACTAGGAAGAGTCGTAGTCTGGAGTTGAATAACAACATTGGGTCTCCTATATTGAATTCTCTCCTTGCAATCCTCTGATCATGACATGCTTTTGTCCTTTCTTTGTAGATTATAGCATTCTCGTAAGGATCACGTAGGAGTTCTTCTAACTCATGGATATCTAACACGTGTTTTTGAACAAATGTTAAGTAATCCATGTTTAGGGTTTTTATAACCCAATAGGCTTTGTGTTCTAGTTCGAAAGATAAGTGACATGATTTTCCATAGATTAGCTTACATGTTACAGTTTATGTGTGGGTTTTATAGGCATTCCTATAGGTATATAGTGCAACCTGAACTTCCTGAAGTCTAGATGAGTAATCTTTTCTAGATATGGTGACGGTTTTCTCCAAGATTTTTTTATCTCCCTGTTTGACACTTCAACCGACCACTAGTTTGTGGATGATAAGGTGTGGCTACTCGATGTTTTACTCCATACTTAGTTAAGAGGTTATCAAATATCTTGGAGATGGAATGGGATCTTCCATCGCTTATGATGAGACGAGGATTCCGAACCTGGGAAATATATAATTTTTAAACATTCGGATAACTACGCGTGTGTCATTGTATGTGTGGCTATAGCCTTGATCCGTTTAAAGACGTAATCTAAAACTATAAGTATATATTTATTTTCCATGGATGATGGAAATGCTCCCATGAAGTCTATTCCCCAAACGTCAAAGATGTATATTTCTTGAATATTTATAAGGGACATCTCATTGCGTCTCAAAATGTTTCCAATACGTTGGCACCGATCACATTTAATTATGAAAGCATGAACGTCGCGCCAAAGGGCCGACCAATATATGCACGCTTGAAGGATCTTTGCATAGGTTTTAGATGTGCTTGCATCTCAATCATAAGTTGGAGAATGCCAATGAGTTATAACACTTTGACCTCTTCTTCAGGGAAACATCGATGAAAAAGACCTTCTACTCCTCTTTTGAAAAATAGAGGTTCGTCCCGGTAGAATTGTTTGACATCATGGAATAACTTTTTCCTTTGTTGATAAGTTAGATTTGGCGGTAGGATATTTGCAACTAGATAGTTAAAGAAATACGCATACCAGGGTGTATTATTTAGGACAAGAACATATTCGATATTTATATGTAACTCATCGGAATCATTGTCTTGAGTTGTCCAATTTCCAACTGACGTTATTAATCTATCGTAGGAAAAATCCCCATTGATAGGAATAAGGTTTAGTTTCAGATATCCAAGCCTTGACAAATGGTCAACTACTACATTTTTAATTCCTTTTTATTGCAGATTTCCAGATCAAATTCTTGAAATAAAAGGATCTAGTGAATTAGTATGGGCTTTGTGTAACACCCCAAATCTACCCGGTAATTATAATTAAAATCAGAGTTTCAAAATTTCCACAAACATGAGGCATTACATTATCAACTTGAAAACTACCAACATAATATCTTAATAGAATAGATACATAGCACTTAGTAATTCATAGAACTTATAACAATTTATTAGTCTTCAAAATACTTCAACTTTATTTAATAACTATGCAGCGGATTCATAAACTTTCAAAACTTCTAAAGAAACGTAGCATCTTTTAAACAACTTAATTCAAAGGAAACAATTTCTCAAAGTAGCAACACCAACAGTTTAACTGAAAACAACATAAAATCAAATAAGCGTTCATTCCCCCGAGTGCTACGTATCAGAGCGACGACACCGACAAGCTACTAAGTCTTTACTCCTCGTTACCTGCATGTTACCAATATAAAGGCAACGTCGAAACAAATAAAAGGGTGAGATACCTACCAATATAAATAAGTGTGTGATAAATAATATATTAGAATTAAATCATACTAAATTATCATCATACAGTTACAACATCATTAATCAACTCACTTCCTAGTTACAACATCATTAATAAATTCACTTCACATTCACAACATCATTAATCAACTCAAATGATACACAACAAATGCATATGCATGTGATACCAACAGGGCTTCAACCCTCTTCACTAATTGCCAATTAATAGAGGCACAAGGCATAAGCCTTCTTCACAATTCCGCCAATACAAGCCTTCACGAGTATGCAAATGTAATGCAACACTAACAACATATATCAACATCATAAATTCACTTCACGAGGCATACGCCTATATCACTGTTATTACCAATAATTAGAGGTAATTATCGTCACTGAAAACACCCTGCAGCTTCGCAGAAATAACAACAATATACAGTAACATATTCCTCACCAATATTTCACAAACAAATCAACAACACGATACATTCAACATAATTCACCCAAACAACCAGTTACCACTTACCTACTAACATATACGAACTACCTCGACAATTTTCAATTAATTCCAGACAACTAATTTTACCGCCTAATTTACTAAACCGATTAATTCAGTGCTGTTTTTAAAGACTATCGTTATTACCAAACAATACATTATCATTTTCTAACTATATTACTGATATTATATTTTCCCAGTATTTAATTTACACTACTATGACTTACTAATACAATTATCCACCTGCTAATTCTTTTACACTGCAATTAAATTACTTGCATTTATAACCTCTGCTACCAATTTACCTTCATTGTTAATACTGATTTCTATCAAAATTACTAGTCCTGCTATTCAAATCATCCGTGCTACATTAATAATACTACTACTTTAATTATAGATATATACTACTCTACAAATAATTGAACTGTATTAGTTAACCCAATCTCTGGTCACATACTGCTAAACAACAACCTATACCCTACTGATTGTTCAACTATAGTATTTTATTCCCCATTACCTACATTAGTTACTCAAGAACCAAGTCACCTTAACTCTAATCATTAACGAGAATGCTACTCTCTTAAACCAATTTAAATGGGCACAAGAAAACAAAATAAGGAATGAGACAAAAATAAATAAAATAACGGAACAGTGCCCCATGGCACTTAGGCTATGGCGCCCACCCCGAGGATATCTAGGGTGCCCGCCCTCTCTCTCTATACCATGTACAAGGCTCCCGCCTTGACTTCTTCATTTCTATGGGGGTCCGCCTCACCCCTTGGTGGCCCCTGTCTCCAAAATTTTCTCATGGCCACCACGCGTGGCGCTTCCTGTATCCTGCAATTGTTCCTTTTCCCTGCGTTTTTCTACATCACTGTACCGATTCCGTCTCCACTTCTCCACAAGTACACAAATAAATTACTAATTCCAATATTCAATTGATCCAAATACTACAGTCGTACAATCGATCCAACAACAGAAATGTTCCACACAACAATTATATAAATTCATTGTTTTGCAACAAAAAGCACACACAAATAAACCGAGATAATTTTTCTACGAATCTAATCCTCACATATCATTCATCATAAACCCAGTTATAGAGTTAGAACCTCACCCCTTACCTGGATTCAATGGCAGTTCAACTTCTAACATTCACTCCTTAATTTCTGGTCTGACTCCGATTTGGCTTTCCGATTCGTAATTCTCCTCCGGCGGCTAGTTTCCCAAAACCTATTCTCTTCTCACGTGCTGTCTCTTTTGCCTTCTTCTGTTCTAACCCTAACCTTCTTGTTTTTCTTTATATATATATTAATCCAACTTACCCAATAATAATAATAATAATATTAATAATAATAACAATATTAATAATAATGCTATTATTTCTATTGAGTTTAATTTTCGCACCTCTTCTACTACTTCTAACACCAAATAGGCCCCAAATAAATAATTATATTAATTTCGCTCTTATTTCTAATATTATTTTCAATAATATTCTACCACAAAATTAATTCATCACTAATTATTCCCAAATTCTGATAATTCACTTAATCGTCTTAAATCAACTTACAAATCTATTAATGCTCCTTATAATTCTACTGATAAACACTTCGACTAAATTCCAATAAATAAATTCTTAATAATTTTATTTAAATAATTAAATAATTTCCGGGTGTTACACTTTGCACCCTTTTTGCTTAGTAGGCAACAAATTGCAACATGATCAATGTATAGAATAATTTTGGCTCCTACTAAATAAGAGCGAAATTTGTCTATTGCAAATACTACGACGAGGAGTTCCTTTTCCATAGCAGCATAGTTTAGTTGAGAAGCATCCAAAGTACTTTTCCATAATATATCATGTGCATTCTCTTGTCTTTACGTTGTCATAAAACAGCGCCAACAACGAAATCGCTCGCATCACGCATAATCTTGAAAGGTTTGTTCCAATCTGGTAGTTGCATAATATGTGCAGAGACTAGTGTGTTCGTTAAAATATTAAATGCTTCCAAGAATTTCTCATTGAAAATAAACTCGACAATTTTCATCAAGAGTTCGGTTAAAGGTTTAGTGATTTTAGAGAAGTCTTTTATAAAATATTGGTAAAAACTGGTATGTCCATGAAAACTCCTGACTTCCCTAACTATTTTGGGTGGTTAAAGGTTTTCGATTACTTCAATCATGGCTTTGTTAATTTTGATTCCTTTTTTTGATACTATGTGTCCCAAGACTATACGTTATGTTACCATGAAATGGTACTTCTCTCCGTTTAGAATGAGGTTTACTTGTACACATCTTTCCATAATTTTCTCTAAGTTACTAAGACAATTTCTAAAATTGGCTCCACATACCGAGAAGTTTTCCATGAATACTTCTATTATCTCGTCAAGGAAATTAGCGAATATAGCCATCATACATCGTTAGAAAGTTGCATGGGCATTGCATAGTCCGAACAACATTCGATGATATGCGAAAGTTCCGTAAGGACATATGAAGGTAGTTTTCTCCTAATCGTTTGGATGAATAAGAATTTGAAAAAATCCCGGGTATCCATCCAAATAGAAGAAATATGAGTGCCTAGCTAAACGTTCTAACATTTGATCAATGAATGGAAGGGGAAATGATATTTACTAGTTACTTTATTTAGCTTCTTATAGTCAATACACATGGACCATCCATTTGGTACAGATTGAGCTACTAGTTCCCCCTTTTCGTTTTGTAATGTTGTGACGCCTCTTTTCTTTGGTACCACATGTACAAGGCTAATGCATTTACTATATGATATGTTATAAATTATTATAGCCTCGATTTGTTTCAATACCTCTTTCCTAACTACATCGCTCATGATGGGGTTTATCATTCTCTGGTGCTCCCTAGTAGGTTTGAAATCATCTTCTAGCATTATTCGGTGCATGCACACATGCGAACTTATCCCTTTTAAATCGAAGATATTATAACCTAGAGATGCAAGGTATTTTTGTAAGATATCTAAGAGTTCGTTAGTTTTGTCCTTGTTTAGACTGACATTAACTATAGTAGAACAATTTTCATCCAAAAATTTGTATCTTAGATATTTAGGTAGTTCTTAAAGCTCTATGGATGGTTTCTTAGGGTCAGACATGTGGTCAGGTATAAGTGCTAGGAATTCGTGAAGGTTGTCATCCACATATGGCGTATACACTTTAATTCCATCATCTTCCATTATGGGTGTCGAGGGAAGTTTTATTATCTCAGTTTGTGATTCTTTATTAAATTCTCTTATACATTCACCAATAATATCAATAGAATAACATGGGCCATTCATGACTAGTGCTTTTAGAAACTTGGATAGGATAAACTCAACCTTCTCATATCCCGCTTCAAACGTCATTTTTCCTCTTTTGACATCTATCATGGCTCCAGCAGTGGAAAAAAAAAGGTCTACCTAGAAGGATATGGATATCAACATCTTCTTTAATATCCATCACAACAAAATCGGTTGAGATATAAAGTTGACCGATCCTAACTGGGATATATTCTAATATACCGATTGAACACTTAATTGATCGATCAACCAGTTGGAGAGACATCCTTGTTGGTTGAACATATCCTAGGTTTAATTTATTGCAAACAACTATTGGCATTAAACTCACGTCTGCACCTAAGTCCAGTAATGCATTGTCAATAATATGTCTTCCCACTATACCCGGTATGGAAAAACTTCCAAGGCTTTCTATTTTTTGGCTAATTTGTTCTCAGTAATCACATGGAAGCTTAGGGTCATAAAGCTTTCTCTTGCTCGTCAAGATGTCATTCAATTTTTTTGCATAAGATGGAATCTGGGTTATAACTCCAATGAAAGGTATTTCAACATGGAGTTTTTCAACCACTCTAAGAGCTACTACAATTGTCGCTCCCAAAAATTTATCTATCACTTAGACTTAGTCAACTGACACATTTGCTTGTCTCAAGCTTTTGGCATAATGAAATCATAACTCATATATCTCTTTTAGAGTCTTCGGCTTAATCATGATGTCGTGTTCGTTACACTCTCTATGTAAAACCATCCTCTAAAATATGGATTAGAAAAGGAATATAGAAAAAGAAGAAGAGAAGTACCTGCAAAAAGGCTTTATAAAGTGCTTGGAAATTTGGGTATGTAAGATGAAGCAATAATACGAAGAAATACTAACGATTTAGGTAAGTGGCGACACAAAGCGATGAGAGTGGCATATCTTTATTCTATAATTTATATGAACTAGAGGTCTCTTGAGCCAAGCACTCATCACTACTATGTCAGGATTTCAAGGGATCTTATTAAATGTCCCTCAAATTGAATGTTTTTTCCAAAAAGTTTAATCATGACCACTTTAAAGTGAAATCCAAAGGACTTTACAAACAACCTTTAGATCAGAGAAGACTGAACCGTCTCCACCAAATCACACGGCCATGATTAACCCAACCTCGTCAACATGATAACAATGTCTTTTAACCACTACACCTTCTGAACCATTATGTTTCTTCTGAACCACTTCGTCCTTACATACTTCATACTTGAAAGTTATGGACCATTATATCTTTTCTCAACCACTTTTTCCTAAAAGTCTCGTGCTTAGGGGACTATATACTATCATGAATATTTCTTGCCAAGCCCACATGATATCAATGATTTTGACTCAATTATATATAACTATGTACAAATGTGACTTAAATGACGCAATGCGACATCAAATATGTGTCATTATGTGGATGATCTTGTCAAATAACAAGACATCCTCAAAGATAAGTTATTCATCATACTTCATGATTGAGCGGGGTCCTCAAGACTCTGTGTGTTTCTTTAAGTCACTAACAATAACCTTTGTTTAGCATATTTTCATGCATATCCCTTCTTGTGTACTAACATCAAGCACACATAGTTTTATCATTTAGGTATAATATATTTCATTTATTTATACGACAAATCTATAATATAATTATTTATTTATTCACGATTTTTTAAAAATTAAAATTATTAATTTAGTATGTCAATAAAATTTTATAAATATTATTTAAAATTATTTTATTATTTTAAAATGATTTAACGTCATTGATTTATTTATTTAGTAAAATTTAAAAATTATTTTAAAAATATATAATATTTAAAATTTTTAATTTTAAAATTTTAATTTTATATCATTATATCATACTTGATATATATATATATATATATATATATATATATATATATATATATATATATATATATATATATATATATATATATATAAAACAAAGTCAAATAAGTTCTATATAAATTTACTTACACTATTAAATAATCAGTTTTTTAAAATAGAAATCACAAGTAAATAATTTTTTATTATTATTTAAATTAGTTATATTATATAAATAAATGATGTATATCATATTTACTTTTAATTTTTATATTTTAAATTATATTTTATAACTATAAATGAGTTTTCTTTATCTTGATAATTTCTAATACAAACCAAATCCAACATAAAAATCTAGACTAGAAAAATAAATAGTATAAATATAAAAATTATTCAAACACCAAATTGAAATAAAAATATAATAATAAATATTAAAATTAATTTATCTTAATTTGAGAAAAATGTATATTTTATTTACACTATCAATCAATAAAATACATATATTTAATCAAAATATATTTTATTTTTAAAAATATTAATATAACATAATAGACTATCAATCAATAAAATACATATATTATATCAAAATACACTTTTATTTTAAAAGTATTAATATGACATAACAGATAAGAATTTTAATTAATTATATGTATAATAAACTTTCGTATATCATGATGAAACAAGAAGTTGAATTTGTCTTTTTTCTTTTACAAAAGTAAATTTGTTTATTCATTAGGATATGTACGATGATTAAATTATTTAGCAATCTACTTTTTTTATTTTTTATCTTTCACATTATCTTTTTTTTTTTCACCTAATAATTCAACACCCATTCAATTTTTACCCACTACAATAATTTTGTTTAATAAAATTCAACACCCTATTCCACTTATTTTATTTTATAATTTTATTTTATTTTATATTTTTGTTTTTATGATTATATATTAATATTAATTATCGATTGAAATTAAGTTAAAATAATTAAGAATTAATTAATTTGTTTTATTTTTTTAATTTAATAATTTATTTGAATTTTTTTAAATTTATATTCTTAATTAATTTTTTTCTTGCAAGTAATAAAAATGAGATAAAATAAAAAAAACTAAAAAATACAATACAGGATACTAAACACACAACATAATTTAATTAGTACAATAGACTCAATTCATAAATAATCTATTTAATCATGAAATATTTTAAACTTTGCCCATATGTGTTTGACTAGATCTGCTTGCAATTCATGATGTACACTGATTCATACAACTTTATGATTCCTTTACAGAATCTACGCAAGCACTCTAATATTGTAGTACCTCCTATTTTTATGTATTCATCGACCGCATCGGCCGTCACACCATATGCTAACATTCGCATGGACATGGTACGTTTTGCTTATGGAGATATACCATCTTTTTTGGCTGCGTCAAGTCTTTGGGTGAAGTGGTTGTCACTGCTATATAGGTCCCTAACAATTAGAAGGAACACGTGTTTCTGCATCCGAAATCGTCGAAACATTGCATCATCATATGTAGGTTGGTCTGCAAAGTAGTCATCAATTAGTCTTTAGTTTGCCGCTGCATGATCTCTATTGAGATATTTTCTTGATCTATAATTTGGACAATAATTTGGATTAGATGACGATATTATGAAATTTGGAGGAAATCTATAATTTGTATATTTTGAGGACCTTGTTAGTTGGAAGATTGATTTTGAAATATATAATTGTTAGGATTTTGGTAGTTGAAAGAGTAATTAATTGAATTTTGAATGTTAAAAGGGTTATTGTTGGGATCCATTTCACTAAGATAATTAGAGCTACAAACAAAAGTTTATGGGAAGCAAAATAGAAAAATTAGAAAGAAAAAAGTGAATTTTTTTTATGAGTGCAAATCTAATAAACCAAGTCTCTATCTATAGAGAAAAAAGTGATAATTTTTGGTGAAAATAAAAATAAATAAAAAATTTATTTATTGTAAAATAATTAATTTCAAATAATTAAAATAAAATAAAATCTAAATAATTACAACAACCAATAAAATTTTGCAAAATATTGCATGTGATTCTTTTTTCATTCAATATGTTCGATTTTTTCAATATTTAACATCTCATTCAACACACCATTATATAAATTCAACTATTAAAAAAATTATTCATCTCCATTGTACATGCCCTTAGCCCTTAGAGAAAAAGACAAAATATTATTGCACAATAGTCCCTTTCTCTTCCAAAATTGAATTCCATTCCAAAATATCAGAATAGCTTAAACACTGGGTAATCAAAACAGACTCATAAAATCATTTTTAGACACACACAGATCTAAACCTTCCATTTTCTAATTTCAATCTTCTTCCATCTCTCAGATCTCTTTCACTTTCTTCACTCCCAATTCCGATTCCGATTCTCTCTCTTCCTCCGCGGCATCCAATTCCTCTCCGCCGTCGGAAAAGTCAGAGTGATCTCGTTCCAATTCTCATGATCCCGATTCACATCAATTTCTTCGAATTCCGCTTCCGAATTCGTCACCGTCGTTGATCTACGTGCATCCGAGAGTGTAATTGGATTCAATTAAGTGATACGAAAATGGCTGGAGGTGCTGCCGGAGGTTTTGTCACTCGAGCATTTGATTCTATGCTCAAGGAATGCTCCGGCAAGAAGTTTCCCGAACTTCAGAAAGCTATCAATAATTATACAGGTTCGTTTCTGGATTCTGTAACCCTAGCTAGATCCCTATCGTTTTTCATCGCTTTCTTGTTGTTTTGATCCGCATTTGATTGTTTTTCCTGTTCTACTGATGTTTCCGCTGAGATACGATAAGATAAGATAATTAATAGCTTTTCACTGTTCAATTTCTTGTATTGATCTTCCAGTTCGATTAGTTATTGTATCACTCATAGTTTAATTGCATATGTTTAATGCTTCAGACATCACCAAAGAGGCTAGCCAGAGAAAGCAGAGTGCAGCTAATCAAGCTGCAGCCGCACCTGAATCTGTGAGGTAAAATGCTTAACACAATAAGCATGGCAATGACATTGTCGTGTTTCGAATATTTGTACGAGAAGTTTTCTTTTGTTGAGTTGAGGGAAAATGAATGGCGGATACTTTTAATTTTGACATTTGAGTTGTTTTGATTTGTGCTAGTGTGAGTGAGACTGGAGATGGAGTAGCAACTAGTTCAGGAACTGATCAGTCACAGAAGGCTGAGCAGGTCTCGAACGCTGTGGATCAAGGTAGCAGGCCTTATAGTGGGAATATTATTGAACTGCTATCTAAAGCGGGGAATACACTTGAAGGAAGTGATGCAGAGCTTGTTTTAAATCCACTCCGTCTTGCCGTTGAAACAAAAAACTTGAAAATCCTAGAACCTGCTTTAGATTGTATTCATGTATGTGCAACCTTTCTTCGTTCTGTTCTATATAATTTGTTATTCAATTAGTACTTAGAGCAACTATGATGAAATCTAAATTGGTAACACCTTACTGTTAATACAGAAACTTATTGCATATGACCATCTGGAGGGAGATCCTGGATTAGAAGGCGGTAAAAATGTTCCATTGTTTACTGACATTCTAAACATGGTCTGTAGTTGTATTGACAACTCATCACCTGACAGGTATGCAAATCGCTATGTATAGGCAACACTGACTAAACATATGTTTCTTGTCATACCTATTTATTTTTGAAAATCCACATGCAGTACTATTCTTCAAGTGCTGAAGGTACTTCTTACGGCTGTGGCTTCTTCAAAATTCAGAGGTATGTGTATTATGATAGAAATGATTTGATTCTTTTGTTTAGCATGTTTGCTGATATCATATGGGCATGCAATATGTGTTCATATAATATATACATTTCTGTATTGGGTATCTTGCAAACTTGTTGCGTGATAAATCAACACATTTTCTATAGGTGTAAATGATTAATATGATGTTTATTTTAGAATGATGTTTTGGCAAAAAGAGTTTAACTTACATGTGTAGGTGTTATTATATCTTTCAATGTTTATGACAATTTCATTCTCATTTTATGAGCATTCTAGAGTGGAAGTGCCATGATAACAAAAATTAGTTTCAGCACAATGTATCTGCTAGTGTAATTTATCTAAAGAAATAAAAAAGAGAAGTTTATTAATTTTGAAGTTGTAGAAGTAGTAATATGTTGTGCTAGTGTAATTTATCAAAAGAAATAAGGAAGAGAAGTTTCTATTTGGATTTAAATAAACTGACACAGACGATGCAAGTGACTTTTAGTCAGACATATATTTCACCATTTTGTCACTGTGTAAAGAGGTTTTAGAAGTAGTAGTAAGTTGTGCAAGATGGTGAAATGTGATTGGATGTCTGTTTTACACTGTCATTAAATAGTTAGTTATTCAACAATTATAATTATGTGAAATTTGAGGCTTGAAGTATTGATTATGCACAAATTTATTGTGCTATATTGCATGCATCTGTTGGTTGTGCTTGTGCTGTCTTTATACCATGTCTGATAATTTACTTAGCCACTGCGTTTAGAGAACCATCTTTTGCTACCAGAAGATAGTTATTTTATTCTATTGTTCTGTCTGCCTTTCTTCTCCTTGTTTTTAACAGGCTTATATATTTCTCTCTTCCTTTTCATTGCAATTTTTGATTACTCATTTATGTTGTTCAGTACATGGCGAGCCTTTGCTGGCAGTCATCAGAGTTTGCTATAATATTGCTCTAAATAGGTATTAATCATTTCGATTTTGTCTTCGAGGATTGTTCTTATCAATATATTACACTGAGTTCACTGTTTGGATTTGTAGCAAGTCCCCAATAAACCAAGCAACATCAAAGGCAATGCTAACCCAGATGGTCAGCATCGTTTTCAGGAGAATGGAAACTGATCTGGTGGGTCTTTTTAAATTGGTTTATATAGAGGAGATTTGTGTTTTTTACTTTTTATTGAGTTTTTTCCAGTTGAGTCTGAAGCACATTTGGCTTATTACTTTTGCAGTAAATTCTTAAAGAAATGCCTGTTAAATTTTCAGGTTGAAACTTCATCTGTTTCCGGTGGACATACAATTACAAAGGCAGCCTCAGTGGAGAATTTAAACACAAAACCTGATGAAACTTCTGTGGGAGACTCAAATGAAAAAGATATGACTTTAGGTGATGCACTCAGTCAAGCCAAAGATGCATCTCTGACATCTCTTGAGGAACTTCAAAATCTTGCTGGGGGTGCTGATATCAAGGTAAATCGATTATTTAGTTTTGTAAGGAGTCCAGTATAAAACTTTCTTATTGTAACAAGATTGTATTGTCTTTTGTAGGGCCTGGAAGCTGTACTGGACAAGGCTGTGCATACTGAAGATGGTAAAAAAATAACACGGTATGAATATGAATGATAATTTGTAATATCCATTGTATTGTTTACTCATAACGGGTTCTAAACTGTTACTCTTACCTCTGTCAAGTGGGATTGATTTGGAGAGCATGAGTATAGCACAGCATGATGCTTTGTTGGTATTCCGCACTCTTTGCAAGGTCGGTTCACTCTCAAACAGTAGCACTGTAGTTAATTTCATGTCATTGCCACTTATTGTCCATACATTAAATCTGGCAGATGGGTATGAAGGAGGATAGTGATGAAGTTACCACCAAGACTAGGATACTGTCTCTTGAGCTTCTGCAGGTTATACAGTGATTTCAGCTTTTGTTACTTGTTAGCTATTAGGTGCAGCATAATAATTGGAATATTTGTTACTTGTTATTTGCACGATTGTGGGCCAATTAACTTGTCTACTATTTTGTGTGGTATACTTGGGTAGTGGTCCTCACATCCAAATTGATCCAAATAAAACTTGCAAAACGAAAAAAAATTGAAAACCTCCAAAAACCATATTTTACTGAATGCTTTTGGATATTTTTGTGAAAACTGTTCAGGTCCTTTTTTTTTGAAATCGAAACCCTGCCACATTTATAAGTTTTAATACTTATTTATTATTTTAGTTTATTACAAATGTAAGATAATGAATTAGTAGCATACTACTTATTAGTTTATATACTTTTGTTTTTACTATTTATATGTTTCAGACATGATATCATTGCTATTTCATAATGCTAATTTTTAGAATTTTACTATGGAAGTGTAGTTCTGTTTCTGCAAAAACCAAATGAACGATCAAATCTAAATAATACTTAATTGGATAAGATTTTATTTAAGGAAACAATCCAAGCCAAATAATTGCTATCTTCTGGACATATGATTTTACAATGGAAGTGTAGTTCTGTATGCCTGTGGTTGGACTACTCTGAACCATATGATAGCGAAACACATAAATTTCCTTCTGGCTCCTTTCAATAAATTGTGTTATTCATGAAAGTTAAAACCCTGAATATGTTAATCACTGTGCATTTGAAAAAGAAAGCAATATCTTTTCATGAGAATTACATGGGTCGGAAAGATAGCTAGCCACACGCACAAGTAATAAAGTATTACTGCATTTATTTAATATTTTTATTTTTTGATAAATTACAAATCCATTTGAAAACTTCATGAGAGTGGGTCCTGATAGGTCGCCTCTTAAAGATACCTCCAAGAAAAAAACAAAATGAAAAGTAAAGAATACAAAAGATTACCTCAAATATGGAGTGGTCAAAATCTTTTGTTGTCTTTTTAGAAATAACCCATTTTACCACTGGCTTCTGCAATGGGCCATGGTTCTGTTGGTTCATGGATGAAATGGCGTGTTGAATAGCGAAACGATGACACCACTCATTTCTTATTGGTGATTAGCGAAAGGATAGGGGAGAGTTTTCATTCTCTTTGTAACTGATTTCTATTTCATTTCAGTTATTTACAAAGTTAGTTACAGCTATCTTATATAGCTATTGATTGTGACCTGCAATAGCAGGTTCGCCTAGATACAAACTGCCACCTGTCAGTATTAGTAGATTCTACTGTAGCTAAGCCTACATTACCTTCAATAAATATAATATCCGTTGTATCCAATATCCATTTCTCATAGGAGCAAGAGTGACAAAAATAATGTTCAAGATTTTATACTCGAGCTTTTGTTATTTGGGGAGTTACTATCTTGACTATTCAAAATTACACTTTTCTTTTTGTTTCAGGGTTTGTTGGAGGGGGTTAGCCACTCATTTACAAAGAACTTCCATTTTATTGACTCAGTGAAGGCATATCTTTCATATGCGTTGTTACGAGCTTCAGTTTCACAATCCCCCGTCATATTTCAGGTTTTGTATTACTAGATTTATTTTTTATGCAGGCGTTTAAGGATTTTTGTGTACAATTTTCAATATCAATCTTCTTTCATGGCAGTATGCAACGGGAATATTCTTGGTGCTGTTACTGCGATTCAGGGAGAGTCTAAAAGTATGCAAGTCATTTTACAGAAATAACAGGAGCTTCTTTTTGGAGAAACATTGTTAATTTGACGTGTCTTGTTTCTACACCACTCTTTTGTTTTCAGGGTGAAATAGGCATCTTCTTTCCACTGATAGTTCTTAGACCTCTGGATGGTTTAGAATTTTCTGTCAACCAAAAACTCAGTGTTCTTCGGTATATATTCTTTTCAGTTGATTAAAAATTTCATGTTCTGTGGATATAAAATTCTGCCAATGAGCCTTATTGAAAGTTGTTTGTCATTCTTTTTCCATTTTATGTTGAGTTTTATTTAAACAGTACTATTTATGACACCGTGAAGGTGAAACCATGCTATACAAATTTGACTGGGAAGTATCCTGCTCA
Organism: Vicia sativa; assembly: GCA_021764765.1. Classification (NCBI taxonomy): domain Eukaryota; kingdom Viridiplantae; phylum Streptophyta; class Magnoliopsida; order Fabales; family Fabaceae; genus Vicia; species Vicia sativa. Next base: position 239,009,956 of record CM038796.1, read on the forward strand.
ATTAAGCTCAATATATATTCTTTTGGGATACTAGTAATATGTAGCTTTGTTATTAAAACACAAGGAATACCATCAAGCACTTTTATTTAGTATCTTATTTACAAGCTGGGGATAAATGAATAATAGATATCCATTTACCAATACGAGTGAAAGTTTTATCGTGGCATTTAGTACAATTTTAGAAAATATGCTTTCTTTTTCCTCTATAGATTTGTTTATTTCCTTTATTAGGAATTTTCCTCCTGTAGTATAGCTCTATTCTAGAAAAGTAATTATCCGCATGAGTGTATGTAATATAAATCACTTCTGCAATTCGAACCAAGAAATGACATGAATCGAAAAATAACACAGTGATTCTTTCAAGTTTGTTAATTTGGTGTACTGGGGTTTGCAGGATGTTAGAGAAAGTATGCAAGGATCCACAAATGCTTGTTGACATCTTTGTGAATTACGATTGTGATCTTGAGGCACCAAACTTGTTTGAACGAATGGTATATAAGCTGACATTGATCTTTATGATATTGTAGACTGTATTTAAATTAGTTAAGTCCTATTTGGCAAATATAATTAGTTTGATCTCCATCATCTGCCAATTTAATGAATAGGTTACAACTCTGTCCAAAATAGCTCAAGGGACTCAAAATACTGATCCAAATTCGCTTGCTGCTTCTCAAACAGCTTCAGTTAAAGGTTCATCACTTCAAGTAGGTAGCTGTTGCCTTTTTCATTGAAAATCAATAATTCATTGATGACTTTTTTTTATAGTGTTGCGGGTTGACTTCATTTTCTTTATCTTTACAGGGTCTTGTGAGTGTTCTTAAATCACTGGTTGATTGGGAACAATCACATAGGGAATTGGAAAAGTTAAAGAATAATAAGCAAGAAGGGGTTTCAGGTGAAGATTCTTTTGAAATAAGATCCAGGGAGGATACAACTAGCGAGTTTGAGAAGGTCAAAGCTCATAAGTCGACATTGGAGGCTACCATTGCTGAGGTATCAGATCATATGCTCTTATAGTTTTATATATGGAAAGTAAAATTTGCTTTAACCTTTCCTAGTGTAATGATCAAATTATAATCATGGACTGACTTATGGTTTTAATAATCTTAGTTCAACAGGAAACCAAACAAAGCAGTTGAATATCTAATATCAAATAAGTTGGTGGAAAACACACCTGCCTCTGTTGCTCAATTTTTGAAAAACACTCCCACTTTGGATAAGGTGGTATTTGTCATCTAATACAATTTTGTTTTTGAACTTGAATTACATTCAAGTTTGGTATGCAATATAAATTGTTGGTTGTTTTCAGGCTACAATTGGTGACTATTTAGGTCAACATGAAGAGTTTCCCCTTGCTGTGATGCACGCTTATGTAGATTCCATGAAGTTTTCTGGAATGAAATTTGATACCGCTATCAGGGAGTTTCTTAAAGGATTTCGACTTCCCGGGGAAGCTCAAAAGATAGATCGAATCATGGAAAAGTTTGCAGAAAGGTAATGGTTATTTTGTATTTCCTAGTTGCCTTTGATTCAGATTACCTTGGCAGGTTTTTGTCTCTCTGTAGAATTATGATTGGGTACCATATGCATAACTAAGTGCTGAATTTTGATTGATGGCATTGGTATGTGTGTTATTATGCTATCATAGTTTTTACTTTTGAGAAGCCAAATTTAAGCTTTATCAACAGGTATATTTTATTTATCCTTGGTCCAAGTCAATTATTAGTTCCGTTGAAGTTGAGCCGTGTGGGAAGAAGGAATTTTTTGACCTGTCCATAATATTTCTTAATTCGGGATTAGGACGTGTCTGTGTGCTTTTTTATCTTCTTAGATGTAAGAACTTGGTTAAGTTTCAATCAAAATGATCCGCATATATTTGATGTATATTTGATGCTTATTGTTTCTGCATATAATTCTTTGTGCACATCATAGCCATTCTAATGTACTGTTAATTATGCCTTTTTGTTCTAATAGCAATGTCTTTTGTGTATGTTGTCTATGCCAGATACTGTGCCGACAACCCTGGCCTCTTTAAAAATGCAGATACAGCATATGTTCTTGCATATGCTGTTATTATGTTGAATACTGATGCTCATAACCCAATGGTGTGGCCTAAGATGTCCAAATCAGATTTTGTTCGAATGAATGCCAAGGATGATCCTGATGAATGCGCGCCTAAAGAACTTCTAGAAGAGATCTATGATTCCATTATCAAAGAAGAGATTAAAATGAAAGATGACCCATCTATTATCGGAAAAAGCAGCAGACAAAAGTCAGAAAGTGAAGAAGGACGTCTTGTCAGTATTCTTAACCTAGCACTCCCCAAAAGAAAGTCATCAGAAGATGCTAAGTCTGAAAGTGAGGCTATCATTAAGAAAACACAAGCTATTTTCAGGAATAAAGGAGTGAAAAGAGGAGTTTTCTACACTGCTCAGCAGATTGAACTTGTCAGGCCCATGGTAGATGCTGTTGGGTGGCCGTTGCTGGCTACTTTCTCTGTAACTATGGAGGAAGGTGATAATAAGCCTCGTGTTATTCTGTTGATGGAGGGCTTTAAAGCTGGCATACATATTACGTATGTGCTCGGAATGGATACCATGCGTTATGCATTTTTAACATCTCTGGTCAGGTATGATATTTTCGTACATCATCTGTTGCCCCACATTGTCAAAGAATGTTCCTTTGACAATTAATGAATCATTTACTTTTATTCTTTTTTATTATTCTACCAAGTATTGTGCCTTCTGTGTGAGAATACAGCATAGAAAGTTGATGTTTGACGCAGTCCACTTGACTAAGTTCAAATTTTTTTTTTTGTTGACAACTCAGGTTTACTTTCTTGCATGCCCCCAAGGAAATGCGTAGTAAAAATGTGGAAGCTTTACGGACACTATTAGTTCTTTGTGACTCGGACATGAATGCCCTTCAAGACACATGGAATGCAGTTCTTGAATGTGTTTCTCGCCTTGAATTTATAACAACAAATTCTGCAATTTCTGCGACTGTCATGCATGGGTCAAATCAAATCTCCAAGGATGCTGTTGTGCAGTCTCTCAAAGACTTAGCTGGGAAACCTGCTGAACAAGTGTTCATGAATAGTGTTAAACTACCCAGTGATTCAATTGTAGAATTCTTCACTGCACTCTGTGGCGTATCTGCCGAGGAACTAAAGCAAACTCCAGCTCGTGTATTCAGCTTGCAAAAGCTTGTTGAAATTAGTTACTACAATATGGCTCGTATACGTATGGTATATCTTTTATCAAATAAAATTGCACATATTTGCTTCACAATTTGATGTTTTTTATCTTATTAATTGCTTTTGGTGGGTTTTAAATATGAATCTAAGACTCGGACACTGTCAAAACTGCTAATGTAAAAAACATAGGGCACAACACCGCCACACATATATTAATTTATTAGGGTGTGTTAGTTTCAGGGTTAAAAATATGTTCCTGGGAATATAGTTATGGGAATGCAATATTCCCATGTTTGATTCAAGTTTAAAAAAATAATTCCAAGGCATTTTTTATTCCAAGGAATCTTTTTTACACATGATTCTTTTATATTTATTCCAAGACTTAAAGGGTGGGAATATAAGATTCCCATGGGAATAAATTTAATTAATTATAACTTTCCACTAACATTCACATTTTCTATTATTTTTATTATTTTAAATTAAATAAATTTTATAATAATTCCTAGGAATCTATATTTTTACCAAACACATAGGTTGGAATAATATTTCTAGGAATAATAATCCTGGAAATATTATTCCAAGGAATATAATTATAAACCTTGAAACAAAAACACCCTTATAATTAAATGAAATATTAATATTATTGTTAAAATATTTAAAATGAGCAATTTATTTATTAAAAAACTATAAAAAACTATATAATATATAGTATTTGACCTTTGTAAATCCATATACTAAAGAAAATGCTAAAAGTATTGTTAGCAAATTTAATGTCTCTAACTCCTCATTCATCACCATTATTCCGACACATCTTTAACCCTTGAAGGTGAGTCTATAAGATGTGTCCAAGGAATGTATAAGGTGTGTCGAAGAATTTTTTTCCGAGACACCTGTTTGAGTTGTTCGACACATGTCACGTGAGTGTTGGACACTGATCCAAGGAGTGTCAGAGCAAGGATATTTTTTTAGACACTTGTTTGAATTTTCCGGCATGTGTCGTAGGATGTCATCCAAGTGTCGGACACTGAGACACTTTTTATAAAAGTTTTATGGGCTATATTTGTCTTTTGATTGATGAATTTCGTTTTCAGTGTACTGGCTCAAATTTGAGTATTGTCTTCATTTTGGGGAAGCTGCTTTATTAGCTGATTTGATGGAATTAGTTTATGGATGTCTTACACTAGTACAATTGGTTTGACAAATACTGTAGTATAATTTAAAAATGTGGTTTTCTTCCAAGTTATCTGTTAATATTGATATCACTCAGGTCTGGCCTGATAGTGAAGGCTTGATACCCTGAATTGTGCGCCTCTCTAAGGTCTCAGGTTCCATTCACCTATGTGTCAACAATTCATGTGTTGGGCCAGTCTGTTGCTCTATCTTCAATTGGACCCCCTCTTGTGGGTGGTGGGGTTGGTCCTCTGGCCGGATACTGAGTTTTCAAAAAAAAAAAAACTAAGCTCTAAGTTTCTTTTTTTATTGCTCTAAAAGCATTTCTAAGCTCTAGTTATGTTTTTCAGGTGTGGGCTAGAATCTGGTCTGTTCTAGCAAATCACTTTATATCAGCTGGGAGTCATCATGATGAGAAAATTGCCATGTATGCAATAGATTCTTTGAGACAACTTGGTATGAAGTATCTGGAGCGTGCTGAACTGGCCAATTTCACTTTTCAAAATGATATTCTCAAACCATTTGTTGTTCTTATGCGGAATAGTCAAAGTGAATCCAAAAGGAGGTTAATTGTTGATTGCATTGTTCAGGTCTAGTGGGCATTAACTTTAATTCTCTTTAACTTGTGTTAATATCATTGGATATTTACTAAAATTCAGTTGAAACTGTTGCCCATTGCAGATGATAAAATCTAAGGTTGGAAGCATAAAGTCTGGATGGCGTAGTGTTTTTATGATCTTTACAGCTGCTGCAGATGATGAATTGGAATCAATTGTTGAGAGTGCATTTGAGAATGTTGAACAGGGTAGGAATAAGTTTTTTTGATCTTTTTATTTCAGTTTTTTGTTGCAATTATGGTTTATCTAACACATTGATTTTTTACAGTCATTTTAGAACACTTTGATCAAGTAGTGGGAGACTGCTTCATGGATTGTGTGAATTGCCTCATCAGGTTTGCGAACAATAAAACGTCACATCGGATAAGTTTGAAGGCTATTGCACTCCTGCGGATCTGCGAGGACCGTCTTGCAGAGGTTTGTTGGGTTATTAGTTGGAAATTGCATTTTTACAATAAAAGATTGTGTTTTTTTTTCCTTCTCTCAAGATTCTGTAAATTAATATAATGGTCCGACCCTTCCCTAAACCCCACTGATGTGAATTTTATAACCACAGCCATTATGTTTAACCTGCTAACTCTTGACTGAGATATATGTTTGTAATATGTTATACAATCTCATATCTTTCCCTTTATATATGAGATCTCAAAGTTGAGAGATGACAGAATGTTGGAAGCTAAACTGTTTTCTTCTTTTTTTCTTCAAGACTCAAAGCTTAAAAGATAAACTTTGGCTTTGATATTGTTCGTTCACTAAGTAATTTCATTTGTCTGTTAAGGGTCTTATTCCCGGAGGTGCTTTGATGCCCGTTGATGCTACTTTGGATGCAACTTTGGATGTGACTGAGCATTATTGGTTCCCGATGCTGGCTGGTTTATCTGATCTAACATCGGATCAAAGACCAGAGGTTAGAAGTTGTGCACTTGAAGTCTTGTTTGATTTGCTGGATGAAAGAGGTAGCAAGTTCTCTTCATCATTTTGGGAGAGTATTTTCCATCGAGTTCTATTTCCAATTTTCGATCATGTGAGACATGCTGGAAAAGAAGGCTTTGTTTCTAGTGATGATGATTGGTTTCGTGAAACAAGCATACATTCCCTTCAGCTGCTGTGCAACCTTTTCAATACATTCTATAAGGTAAAGTAAAGAACTAAAGCAATGTATTTTTTCTAATATATTTTTTCTGATTGGTCTAGTCACCTAACATTAGTATATGTGACAAGGTATATGATAGCTGCCTTGATCTATTGTGAAATTTTGCACAAAACTTAAGTACCACCTACAAGATTGAAATATAACTGGGGCCAACACAGGATTTTCTTCCAAATTTCAATATCTTGCAATAAATTTCGTTGTTTCATGCAACACTGAGATGCCGATTAAAATATTTTGCAGAAAATTGGGATTTGTCCCGCAAGTTTAGATTTTTAAACTTTTGTTAGTATAGTTTGTGATTCTGAAAGTGGCTTGGCTAAAATGTTCATGTGGGCTGAGCTGTCCTTCTAGTTGTTGAATATTGATTGTTTTCCATAGCTCTTGTTCAATACTGATGTTTCTCAATTGCCTTGATGAGAGGAAAACACTATGGTGGAGCAGTTCTGTGTTGCGGCTGTACCGTTGCATGTGACGGTTTTTGACTTCACAACCTTTCCCCTCTTCCCTTTCGTGACCTCTTCTCTCCTCTGAGACTGCGATCTTTCCTCTCCTCTGCAACCTTTGCTGCCATACAACTCTGACCATACCTTCTCCCCCATGTTCTCTGCCCTGCTAAATCTCTTCTACCCTGAATTTTGGAAATTTATTTACCTAATCACTGTTAAAATTTGAAAGAGTATTCACGGGGAATTTTGCTTACAGGAGGTTTGTTTTATGCTGCCACCATTGCTGAGTTTGCTGTTAGATTGTGCCAAAAAGACAGATCAAACGGTGGTCTCAATTTCACTTGGTGCTCTGGTGCATCTCATAGAAGTTGGTGGTCATCAATTCAGTGATAGCGACTGGGATATGCTACTTAAAAGCATAAGGTACAATCCTCCCCCACCCTCCTCTCAGTTTTCTGAAATTCATTTTAGATATTACTATGGTATTAACAAAACTACTTTTCTTGAATATTGTTCTCCAGAGATGCATCATACACAACACAACCTCTAGAGCTGCTTAATGCTTTGAGCTTTGAAAATGTGAGAAATCACGGAGGCATTATTAGAGATTCCGAGGCCAATGCAGGTGACAGTGTAACCATAAAGTCTATTGACAATGTGGCAGTGGGTGACCATCAACTTGATGCCAATAGTAACGGGAAATTATCCCAACTTGCATCTTCGAATGCAAATGCCGATGGAGTTGAAGATTCAGTTTCACAGACAAATGTAAATCAGTCTGAAGGTTAGAATTTTAAAGTTTTAAGTTGATTGCATGTTTAAGCACGCTCCTGTCTCTAGTAGGATAACCGAGAAGCAGTATCAATTATCAAAATAAATAATAATAAAAGTGAAAAGGCTGATTATAATTTCCTACACCTCAATGGTGGGACTTTTGAACTTATGATGAAAGAAAAATGAAGTGGGAGCTCTGCGTTAATTGAAACTGGAGAATAAGTGAATGTCGTTGGGGAAATTAAGAAGTTTTATTATTATTTCAGGTCTTCCATCTCCATCAGGAAGAACTCCCAAAGCTGCAGATGAGGGAGGCCTTCAGCGGAGTCAAACCTTTGGTCAACGGATTATGGGAAATATGATGGAGAATATCTTCCTTCGAAATCTTACTTCAAAATCGAAAAACCCTATTTCAGATGCTTCTCCACCATCTTCTCCAGTTAGGGTATTATGCTGTCTTATAGTGGCAATATAAAGGCCTGTTTGCTTTTCCAAAACATTTTCTGTTCAGTTATAATTATAAAAAGCCACATTGTTTTTACTTCATTTTTTTTATTTTTTATTGTTATCATTGTTTCATGTACAAAACTTCAAGACAAGGTGGCGTTTTTAAAAATATTAAAACTGAAAACAAAACTGAAGCCAAACAGGCCCTAAATTTTTTAATGGATAATTGCATGAATACATTCCTTATTTTACTCCGTTTTAGGTTGCTGATACAGTAGAGCCTGATACCAAAGATGAGGAGGAGAGTCCGTTGCTTGTAACTGTCAGGGGAAAGTGCATTACACAATTGTTGCTTCTTGGTGCAATCGATGGTATTCAGGTTTGTATACTCAGATTTTTTTCTGTGATTAATATCTTATATCTTATTTTCAAATTTCTCTAGAACATTTATGTAAGTGAAAAAAGATAGGTAATCTGAGTTGGCTTTGCAGCCAATTATTATTGTTTTGCTCAGCCTTCTCCCTCTCTTATAAATGGCCTTAGAAAGGCTAGAGAGCAAGGAAGTGAGAGAGTGTAGTTTGAAACCTTAGAATGGCCTTAGAAAGGCTAGACTGCAAGGAAATGAGGGAGACGGTAGTTTGAAACCCGTCTGGTTAATTTTACTAGGGGATGTCTGCGGGGAAAATTTTAGAACCGCACTCCTAGCAGTAGCATAGATTTTTTTTATTAGTTTGATGGTTAGATGAAAGTTGTCCTTACCTGTTGCAATCTATGAAGCACATACACCTCTAGGAGTAGGTGTGTCGTTGTGTCCGACACTTGTATGACACCCGTACGACACTGTCGGAAAAATCAAACAAATGTCCCAAAATTGTTTGCTTCGACATTTTTTTGAATCAATGTCCAGCACCTGTATGACCCTCATACAACACGTGTCGGACAATTCAGAAAAAATTTCATTAAAAAATTGTTTTTTTCTTTGCTTCATATACGTTATACGATATTTTGGACAATTCTCACAAATCTAAAAAGATTAAACATGTATTGTAATTTGTATGTTATCAATGTTTATACATTAATTTTGACATTATTGATGTCAGAGTGTCCGTGTCGGGTCGTGGTGTCCGTGTTGAAGTCTGTGCTTCGGAGGTTGCAATGGTTATTATCAGTGTTCTGTGTTATTAGCATTATATATTTGCATGTGTAAATTTTATCTGAGCTGTAATTAACAGAACTCAGACAGCACTGTTGGTATGACTGTTGCAGATTCAACTTATCTAAAACAACCTCTATAAATCTCTTATCTGTAATCAAATCATTAGATTTTTCTCATTTTCGATCACTTGCAATTTCTCACTTAGATTCTAATAGAGGCAGTAATGGAGATGGGAAGATTCAAACGATTCTCTAAATTTTTTCCCCTTACTATTTGCAGAAGAAATATTGGACAAAGTTAAAAGCACCTCAGAGAATTGCTATAATGGACATTTTGCTATCTTTGTTGGAGTTTGCTGCTTCATATAACTCATCTACAAGTCTAAGAACTCGCATGCAACAAATTCCTGATGAAAGGTAGTAAAAAACTTGTTATGTATTTGATTCTTTTAATTAATCAATCTTGGAATTTCTCCACTTCTTGAATGGAGAACTTGAGCATCAACAAATTATTCTTGGACAGGCCACCGATAAACCTTCTTCGGCAAGAATTAGCCGGTACTGGCGTATATTTGGACGTCTTACAAAAAGCAACTTATGGGTTTGAAGAAAACAAAGAAAATGGGTTTGAAGAAAACAAAGAAAAGTCTCTAGATTCTGATAAACTTCAAGATGCCGATTCTACACCGGACAGTAGCTCAAGTATTACTCAGCAGTTGGATGCTGAAGAAAAATTTGAAAGGGTAGCTGAGGAGAAACTGGTGTCTTTCTGTGAACAGGTGCTCAGAGAGGCATCTGAACTCCAGTCTAGTACAGGAGAAACAACTAATATGGATATCCATCGTGTCTTGGAGTTGCGTGCTCCTATCATTATTAAGGTACAAGCTTATCCAGCAATTAAAGTTTTAGGAGGGAGTTGTCATGTCTTATTTGTAAATAGATTTGGTGGTTGTGCCACATTCTTAGTTTTCTCTGCCTTTTTTGTGTTTCTTTTTTAATAATAATAATAATAATAATAATAATAATAATAATAATTATTATTATTATTATTATTATTATTATTTTCAAATGCTTTGGATACTAGGACTATACTTTTTCCATCTAACTTCTTATTTATTGCTAGTTTCTTTTTCTATAAAAAAGAATCAAAAGGATTTTTAGCTTGTATTTTTTACTTGCTTACGTTACCATTCAATTGGAAAAAATCATTATGGCTTTTGTTTTGTGTTCATCCCTGTATTGATAAAACTGTTTGTTAATCTTGCTATTTTAGGTACTTCAAAGTATGTGCCTAATGAACAATAAGATCTTCAGAAGACATCTAAGAGAACTCTATCCTTTGCTAACAAGACTAGTTTGCTGTGAGCAGGTAATTTCTTATTTATGCAATAATTCAGGGCTACATTTATAAATAATACGCCCTCCCTCCCTAGGTCCCAATTTATAAGACTCTTTTAGAACATTTGCTTGCCTCTTAATAAATGTTCCTCTATAAATTTAGATATATTATTACCTATTTTTCTAAATATATTCTTTATTAAAACTATTAATTTGCTCTAAAATATGTGAAGTATACATCAAATGCATTTATATGCATGCCAAAGATAATTCACTAATATTTTGTACATAAATTATATATATTAATCACTAGTTTATTATTGAATTTTCTTTATACTATAAGTAAAAAGCGTCACTCCTAAAAATAGTGATAGAGGGAGTAGTTTTTTTCCAGTTGAAGTGATTATATACCAAAAGCCAATAATGTTTCTACATATTGGACTCAGATACTTATAAGATATTGGATTCTAAATATATAGTGCTGTCCCTTTTCTTGGAGTGGGTGTTTGATAAGAGCTTTCTCTGATGAACTGATAATCCTTTGTTTTGATCAGATGGATGTTCGGGGAGCTCTTGGTGATTTATTCCAAGCACAGTTGAAAGCTCTTTTACCATAACTATCTGGTAATTCTGCTTTTAGGATACTCAAACAAATTCTTCAGCACATTGCAGATGTCAAGTTTAGGGGGCTTGGACAGACGAAAGATTATAGTCTCTTGTATTAATCATTTAATGAAAATTTTGTGCTGGCACTAACAGTTTTGTAGAAAGTCAATAGAAATGTAATTTTTTTCATCCTCGCCGTGCCATGCCAATATTGGCTTGCCATGAACTCCATTTGCCTGTGCATTATTTGGATTAGCTGAAGGTTTGAGTGAGGTTTTCAATCAGGTATTTGTTGTATGATAATAGCTGTCTACCAAGTGAAACCCTCGTGTGTTTCATTAGGAGAAATTTCAAATATTTGTCAACTAATATTCATAGTGTATACAACACAGGGTAGTTTCCCTCTATTTTTCACATGTTTTTTTTACTTCAATCAATCCGTTAAACTGTCCCTTACTCACGCCCCTTGTAAGTTTGTGATATAAGCATTTTATGTTGAATAGGCCTTGGTGATGCAGAATCAAGACTGAGTTTATGAGTTGTAGAAAAAGATGTCCATTCGATATGATACTGTCAGTCTGCAAATTTACGAGTTTAAGAAATATTCTGGGAAGACTAATAAAGCTGATGAGAAAAATGTTCACAAAATTGTAGGCTGAATTGATATTTAAAAGATTCATCATCAGCAATTTTAATGATTACTTTTTGGTTATTTCCTGAAATAAGCTGGCTTCAAAATCTTCATTTGTCAACTTAAATAGTGAATTCCAATTTTTGACTTCAATCGCACCGTTTTAATTAGTGATTTATTTAGTCCAAGATATGTCAGCGGTTTTGTATTTGATTATGTTCTATGAGGAAATTCAACTTGACATTGGTTATAAATAAAATGAGGAAATCAACTTTGAGGGTTTCCATTCTTGTATGTTCCCCCTAGCGTTCAGATATTCATCTAATGCCCTAAAATCAATCAAAACACGCTGTGCAAGTGAGGTATCCTTTATTTTGTTTTGTAAAATTTCTATAAATGCATCTCTGAAAAGTATCATGTTTCACAATATAAATGCAAAAACTTTCATCTAAAAATCAAACAAACTATACAAAAAAAAAATCCTGTATTACTTAAAACAAGCAGTAATTAAAAGGAAAAGGGATATGAAGAGAGAAACATCACTCAAGGAAATAAAATAAGATATTTGGAGATGCATTTCCAAACACTTCTTTTAAACGTTGACTTACGACACATTTATTAATGTGATAAACCTTTTCAAAATTTAAGAGTGTCGACAACTAAGGATAGACAAAATAAGGGTGTATGATGTCCAAATTTTTTAGTGTAATTTTGGATGCCTCCGAAAATCATATATAAATACATGGAAAAACATTTTTAAATTTTTAAAAATGTTTGAAACACAACTAAAGGTGGAAAAACAATTTCCTTAAATTATTTTTAAAAAAAGTTATTCATGAAAGTACTTTGTATGACAATTCATTATAAGGATGAAGATACAAATTTACTTTCTTTAAAATTTGTGGTTTCTTTATTATCATTAATTTCCATTTGTTTATTATCTTTAAATTTTTTTAAGAGATTTGTATTTATAAATTTACCTTTTTAAGAGTGTTGGAGATTTATATTTAAAAAAACAATCTTGCCTTCAAAAACATTTAGAGATTTGTATTTAGAAATTTTCGGAAAAAATTGAAGCTAATTTCCATTTGTTTATTATCATTATTTTTTATTTCTTTATTGAAGCCTTAAACTTAAACTTCTTGTTTTAAAAAAATAGATTTTGAAAAGCTATTAGGATTAGTTTTTTATTTTAGAATTACAAATTATTTTAAATAAACTAATATTCACAAAATCCTAAACAAATATTATTAATTAATAAAAGGGATTTTTTTTACTAAAGCTTATATTTTTTTGTTAAAAAAACTCTCATCCTAAAGCTTTGTTCCAGTCCATCGGCAACCATAAATGGAATAAGGAGCAATTAGAATTGAAAACAAAATAAACATCTGAATTTTTAGTTTCCTTTTAGTTTGATTCTACCTTTCTTTGCTACATCATTTTCCCTCTCCTACAACGTACGCATTTTTCAAACAAAACAAGATTATGCTTGGTGTCATCAAACGGGTTTTGGAATCAAGTGCTTGGTTGAGTTTTCATGCAATTCTTTACGTAACTTTCTACTAAGAAAAAGGACATTACTTTTTCTTCCACACATTTTCTATTCAAGAACCACATCTACTTCATATACATGGGATCATGTTAGGACATATAGAACTCAAGAAAAAACAACAACATGGGATTCCATTTCCAACGTTGTTCTAGTACATGCATTTTTTTAGCATTTTGTATACTAAGTTTAACAAAAGGCACCTTTGGTTTTGCTTGTAACTGGGGAACCATTACAACACATCCTCTTCCACCTCAAATACTTGTAAACCTTATGAGGGACAATGGAATCAACAAAGTGAAGTTGTTTGAAGCTGATCCCATGGCATTGAAAGCTCTTGGAAATTCTGGCATTCAAGTCATGGTTGGCATACCTAATGACCTCTTGGACTCAATTGGTGGCAATGTTAATGCTGCCATCGCATGGGTCGACCAAAATGTTTCCACTTTCATATCAAAAAACGGGGTCGACATAAGGTAAATAATACATATATTGTTTTTTTTTTTTTTAATATTTCGTCAATTTCAATCTCAATTTATTCCGTTCATTCAACAATTGATGTATATGGTCTATTTGATGTATTGATTCTGATAGATCAGTATACCAAAATACAGTTGAATGAACTAAAATAGTCAATTTTGATGCATGCAAATGAAAAATTCAATCGTGACGAGAGAAAATGGATGATACACTGACCGTAAATTTTTTTTACACTGTCAATCAATCACGATCATGAATCCAACCAAGTCAGATAGTCACTTTTAAAAATTTTATATAACATGACAAACTAATATGTTTCTATTAGATGACAATGTAAATTTTTCTTTTACACTGTGCATCTCCTTTAAACTTTTGTAACAAAGCAACATTTTGTAAAATTGACAGGTATGTTGCAGTTGGTAACGAAGCTTTTCTAAAAACATACAATGGAAGATTCGTGCAATCAACGTTTCCCGCCATAAAAAACATACAAGCAGCCCTTATAAAAGCAGGACTAGGACGACAAGTAAAGGTGACAACTCCTCTAAATGCTGATGTCTACCAAAGTGACACCGGTTTACCGTCCGGTGGAAACTTCAGACCAGACATTCAAACTCAAATGATGTCAATAATCAAATACCTTAACCAAAACAATGGCCCTCTCACCTTCAACATCTACCCTTTCCTTAGCCTCGACGCGGATCCTAATTTCCCTAAAGAATTCGCTTTCTTCGACGGTTCAGCTTCCCCTCTAGTCGACGGTTCAATAAGTTACACAAACGTTTTCGATGCGAATTTCGATACACTCATTTCAGCTCTTGAAAAAAACGGTTTTGGCTCCATGAATGTGATCATTGGTGAAGTTGGTTGGCCTACAGATGGAAACTCAAATGCAAATATAAAAAGTGCTCAAAGATTCAACCAAGGACTTGTCAATAGAATAGTGAAAAAACAAGGTACACCTAAAAGACCAACCCCACCTGAAATCTACATGTTTTCCCTCCTAGATGAAGATCTCAAAAGCATTGACCCTGGCCCATTTGAAAGACATTGGGGAATCTTCAACTTTGATGGATCAATGAAATACCCTTTGAATCTTGGAGGTGGAAAATCACTTGTTGGTGCAAAAGGTGTTAGATACTTAACCAAACAATGGTGTGTTGTTTCATCACAGGCCAATGTTAATGATCCTAGTTTTGCACAAAGTCTGAGCAAAGCTTGTACTTATGCTGATTGTACTTCACTTGCTGCTGGTTCTTCTTGTAGTGGCTTGGACACTAAGGGTAATGCTTCGTATGCTTTTAATATGTATTATCAAAGGTTTGATCAGAGGAAAGATTCTTGTAACTTTAGTGGTTTGTCTGTTATTACCAACATTGACCCTTCACCTTCTCAAGGTAGATGCCATTTTGAGATCATGATTGATATTGGGAAACATGAAACTAAGTCCACCACTTCTTCTGCTGCAACAAGATTTGGATTTGAGTACATAATGTTCATGTTGGTATCAAGCTTCAATATCTTCAATTTATTTCTGTTTATATAGTTTTATTTGATTTGTACATAGTGTCTTATGTTCATTACTCACACAGTTATTTTTTGGTTTTATTTATCTCTAGCATGCAATAAATAAATAAGAATATGGATGAGTTCAATTATTATTTCGAGTGACTCAAATTGTGCGACTGTTATCTCAACTGTTTTAGTTTGTTGTTTGGTCTTGTCAATATGAAATTATACACTCTGTTTGCAACAAAGTTAACCACAGATCACACTAAGAGTCTCTTTGGAATCATGGTGGAATGAAAAGAAAGAGTGCTTCTACCATAAGCTAGTATTTCCAGTTTTTTAAAAATTATGGTGGAACTGTATTGGAGAGTGTAATCACGGTGGAAATAATTGTATCTAAAGTAATTACTGATTCGCATTTACTCTAGTTAATCTTATTTAAAACTTAGATTTCATTTACTCTCGTTTGTTTGAATTTTATATTATTTTTATAGTATTACATAATTTTCTCTAACATAAATTTGTAAATGTTTTTTTTTTAAGTTTTAAATAAAAATAAGTTTAAATAATTTTTCACAAAATATTGTTTTAGGTATTTCATCCCTTTATTATATTTTTTTAGGTATTAAAATTTTAAAATATTACTTAAATTTAAAGCTATTTTAAATGTTTTTTTTTATAAAAAAATCATTTTTGAGATATATTTTTTAAAAACAAAATGTGATTTTACTACGAATGTCAAAATTAATCTTTTAATTAAAAAAAGAACATGTTTTAAATTTTTACTATTTTAAAATAATTTTTTATATATGTATTTTAAAATATAAAAAAATTTATTTTTTGTTAAAGTAAAACAACATGCCCTAAATCATATTATAAACACATTAACTATGAATAGTACACTATCAATAAATATGATAAAAATAGTCAAGTTTTGTTTAGATATATCGTTTTCTTTTACAATATTTAAACACGAAATATTAAACACCGTATACAAGTATCTTTATTTTATGGTAAAATATAATTTTTCGTCCATTAACTTTATCTCGGGATCCATTTTGGTCCCTTAATTTAAAAAATATTCAAATCAATTCCTTAAGTATTAAAACGGTGGCAGAAGAATCATTTCCGTCTATTTCATGCAAACATTCGTTTATGAGTGTATGTGTGGCAACTGACATGGCAGTGGAACTTCATCTTCGTTAACTTCGTCTTCGGTAAAATGATGTTCATCTCAAAATCAAAGTAGGGGTTAAGGTTTTTATTCTTGAAATTGTTCTCGATTTCCAGAAATTGAAGGTTATCACTGAAGTAGTCATGGAATCCGACTATTGTTCATCATCCTTGAAATACAAAAGCTATGAAAGTTTGAAATCCAATGTGTTAACGAGCTGGAATCTGCCATGGAAACCCTTCTACCACTATGGAGACAAAGTTGTTCTTCGTAGGGCAACGACTGCCAAGAGTTATGGAAAACATTTTTAGGGTTTTCATGTTAAGGTATTCATGTTCGATTTACAAATCAACTGTATGATAATTTTAGTTCGAAGTTCTATTGTTTGAGCTTCTAATGTAAATTTCAGGGATCGTTGCAACTTGGGTGTGAGTATTTCGAATGGTTCTATGAGGATGTTGTAGATGAGAAATGGAAATTTATTATGTCTAGGTTAGAAAAGTTAGCAAAGGAAATGGGTGAACAAGATTCTGAAGTGATTTTTTCTTTTGGAATATGGTGTGTTTTGTAATTTTATTTGTTCTAATTTTTTTCTTCGTGTTTTAAGATTATGTACCGGCTTGGGATGTATAAGTTGAATTCCATGTATGAATCAGTCCAATATTTTGGTATGTAACAGTTGAATTCCATGTATGAATCAATTCAATGTTTTAGTAATATATTAGTATAATTTTGTTAATTCTCCATTTTCATGATTTGACATTAATTTTGATAAAACTAACTTCACAACAAGATGATGAACAAGATGTTCCAACAAATAAAGAAACATGTTGTACAAGATGCCCTATCATGATGACTCAACATCATGTCTGTTACAGATGTGCAATTGGATATATTTGGTTATGAATATTCTAGGAATATTATGTTATCCTATGTGGCGTTCAAGATTGAGGAATAAGAAATTTTATTTGAATTTCAAAGATTATTATGGGTTTCTAAATATGTATATATTTTAAGAAACTCTTGACTGGAGACCTATTTTTATGCAGAAGATTCTGCACACTTCTAGCAGCCTCCTTGCTGCATTTTTTAAGCCCAAAATCTAGTCCAGACTTATGCTTATAAATAGAAGGCCACAAACCTATTTTATGTGTGGAACGTGTATTATGGAATTGTGATATCTTAGGGTTTGTACATTCTTGTTAATTGTGAGTCTCTCAAATATCATCTTGATATAAGAGTAGGACTGTCTCTCTTGAGTTGTAAGAGGTGTTAATCACTCTTAAGTTTTTAAGCATTGTCTGATCGTGTGTCTTTGAAGTGTAACTTACAAAATATTCTAAGTATTAGAGTGTTCATCCCTGTTGTGATTGAAAGAGAATTGAGAAGGGTCTCATACCTAGGTTAGTATTAGGTAGAAGTTAAGAATAAGTAGTGATTAAGTGAGTATGTTGTAAACTTGTGATAATTTGCTGAAGGTTTACAAATTGATACTATTTAGTGGACTTCCTCCCTGTCTTGGTAACCCTAGATGTAGGTGTTGTTGTACACTGAACTGGGTTAACAACTCTGTGTGTTCCTTTACTTTCAAGTAAACTTATCCATTTTTATATTGTCATTATGTTTTGATCAGATATCAGTGTCTCGACATCTCTTAGGGCATCTGGTATATATCTGCATACAAAAATTTCAATTGGTATTAGAGCAGACATCTTCTTATGTATTTGGGTGAGATTTAAGGAAGATGCTTTCAAGTACAATGGACAAGGAATGCGGATTTGTGAAACGACCACCCATTCTTGATGGATCCAACTATGACTATTGGAAAATGCACATGGTAGTTTTTATTAAATCCATGGACAACAAGGCTTGGAAAGTTGTGGTCAAGGGATGAATTCCACCAATGGCTAGAGATAAAGATGGGAATATTATTGATGTACTAAAGGATGAGGAAGACTGGGAAGATGAAGATGATAAACTAGCTCAGGGAAACTCTAAACCATTGAATGCCCTATTCATTGGAGTAGAAAAGAACATATTCAGATTGATAAGTAATTGTACTGTGCTAAAGAAGCTTGAGAGATCTTGAAGACTTCTCAATAAGGAATCTATAAGGTGAAGATGTCAAAACTTCAACTTCTTACAACCAAATTTTAAAACTTAAGAATGAAGGAGGATGAGAGCATTCATAACTTTCACATGAATATTATTGAGATAGCCAATGTCTCAAATGCCCTGGGGGAATAAAGGGTGAGATCAAGGGAATAGGAAAGATACAAAGCTCAAAGCTCCCTAACATTGAAGAAGTATTATTTGTCAAAGGATTGACCTCAAACTTGATCAGCATAAGTCAACTATGTGATCAAGGATTTAATATGAACTTCACAAAAGTTGAATGTATCATTATAAACAAAAACGGTGAAGTCACGATGAAGGGTAGAAGAAACAAAGACAACTGCTACTTATCGGTTCCCCTGGAGGTAAATTACAACACATGTGTAGAAGTCAAACAAATTGTGAGCAAAGATTTCCTGAAGAACAATACTAGGATGAAGTCAGCTGATCATAATGTCCCAATGAGTATCTTGACATCAGTCAAATTTGCCAAAGTTGATGATTAGTCTACAGAGAAAAGAACCATGAATCTAGTTAAAAAATTCTCAGAACTAAAACTAGTCAATGGTTATTCAAGAGGATGGAATGTATATGAATGCTCAAGAAGAGAGCAAGGGGTCTATTTTCTAAAGAATTTATAGCAATTAAAAGCATGTGGGAACGTCATTAAGTGGCCTAATTTTTCAAAATATCACTCAACGATTTTACAACCTAAGGTGCAACATATAAGAAGGCCAACCCAAGTTCAAATATCTCACAGTTTTACCACACGCTATACTACTCTTGCAGACTCCAAAATCTTCACCTTCAATCCTCAGAAAATCAATCCTTCGTATTTGATCATCAAGATGCCTCAACACTCTGCACCTGGATCAAGCAACAAAGATGAAAGTATCCCAACTGAAGAAGCCCTAAACATCATTCTATTTTCCATGATTCTATGTTTGGATGCAAGACCTAAAAAGCTTCGCACCCGCCATGCAAGACGTCTAAGGGAAACCTTTGCTCCAGTTGAAGGTAACGTATCTGAAGAAGGCTATGTATGGACCTTCAAAACCATGGAGCAAAGCCACTTTCATCAAGTAAGAGGAAAATCATACCAGAATCTGATTCTGACTATGATGTCGAAACTGATGTCCCATATATCTAACCTGTAAAGAAGTCCATTATTCAGAGGATCACTGACAATGTTCCTGATTCTCCTAATGACAACATCTCATTCCACTCCATCAAATTTGCTGCAAGATGAAAATATATATATTAGAGGAGGTTGGAATTGGAAAGAGAGTTAGGCAAAGATGCATTGGCTTGCAAGGAAGTTATGAAGCTGATATTTGAACTAGGACTAATAAAGACAGTAACCAAGTTCACAAAGTGCTATGAGATCTTAGTTAAGAAATTCATAGTCAACATTCCTATAGACTGTGATGACAAGAAGAGACAAGAATTTTAGAAAGTGTTTGTCAGGGGAAAGTGTGTGAATTTCTCACCTTCCACCATCAACAAGTATCTAGGAAGGAGTGAGAAAGAAGTGAGATTGAAGCCACTGATGACTAGATATATAGAGTCATAACTACAAACCAAGTCAAGTCATGGCGTATGAAAGAGAAGCTATCTGCTGGAAAATTGAGTGTGAAATATGCAATTCTACATAGAATTGGTGCAACAAACTGGGTGCCAACCAACCACACCTCAACCATATCAGTGGGATTGGGAAAATTTATCTATGCAGTTGGGATGAAGATACCATTTGACTATGGTACTTATATTTATGAGCAAACTCTGAAGCATGCTGACACTTGTGCAACAAAACTACCTATAGCTTTCCCCACCCTCCTAAGTGGAATCATTTTGCATCAACATCCTGGAATTCTGTCTACAACTTTGGATGCTGAATGCAAAAGAGCTACCCTTCTGACCTTCCACCAGAAGTTGTTTGCTGGAGCACATGTCCCAAACATTGTCTCAACATCTTCTAATGCTGAACTCAAAACTGAAAAGAAAGGGGATGTGATTGCCGAAATCACTGTAACCTGCAGAGAATTGGATGAGGTCATGCACATAATCACATCGAGGAAGCTAAAACATGAAGAGACCATCCAAATTTTGAAGATGAATGATGCTACAAGTGTTGCTGAAGAGGCACCAGAGGAAGATGCTAGCAACTCAGGAACTTAAAGCTCTTCTGAAGCTGGATCAGAAGGAAGAAGGAAGTGTAGGAAGTGGAGGAAGAGGAGAGTCTGCTAGTTATGCAGAGCACTGACTGAGCTGAAAATGTTGATTTTGCTTCCATTTGTTCCTTTTTGTTTCTCCCTTATCCATATAACTTTTAGCACATCAGTGCATGACATGCTTTGATTTCTTGGATTGTACTTAACACTATATCCTAAGTACTTAATTATAACTAGTATTTATTTCTGTTATCCTCTTGTGAATTTGACTGGTTTTCTGGTTTTTGGTTTGGCCAAATTATGGCTAAAAAGGGGGAGAGTATGAGTGTTTAGAGTGATTAGACATTAAGTTGAGGGGGAGAAGTTGTGAGTTGTTGCAGCTGTGAGCGTTTATGAGTTTCTATGGGTGCTTTGTGTTTGTTTTATGTGTGTTTCCATGTGTGAGCAGCTGATGTGAAGAAAATGCTAAGGAGGATCTGCTGTTGTGGTTCATTGTGAATTGTGTGCTTCTCATGCTAAGAAGAAGTTGATGTTAATTGTTGACAAGAAAAGTTGAAATTTTTATTGTTGATTGTGTATCATTGAAGATACTATGTGAGGAGAAGCTGCTGTGTAGGGGTAGCAATATTTTAACTATCAACTGTGCATCTGTGTGTGCTATGTGAAGGGGGAGTAAAATATTGCATATTTGAATGTTCCAACTGATGTTGTAACATCTATGTTAATTATCCGCTCCTAAATTTGTTTTTGATTATGGTGATGTCTTTACTATGCTGCTCTGATGTATGTACTTGAATGAAGTTTTAATTGTATGGCCTGTACCCCAAAAATGTTTTAGTCAAAATTTACCAAAGGGGGAGTTTGTTGGTTCTATTGATTGACAACAATTTTGGTAAAACATTCTGCTAAGAAATGTCTTGAAGTTTACTGAAGTAGCAGATGTCACAACAGATGTCCTGACATGTGTAATTGACTAAAGTACATAATTTTTAGGAAGTCAGTTTGTTGTTAATTGTGTGCTTCGAATAAGGAAGCTGATAAAACGTCTTCATCAATATCTTTGGAGTTTTAATATCCTGGTTTCATAGAGAGAAGACAGGAGGCGCTAAAGACTTATGAGTAAAGCAACCCTAGTTGCTGTTACTCTATTTAGAGGATCGCAATCTTAATTTTGCAGTTGGTCGTTCTAGTTTAGAGAGTTTTATTTTTTACTTTTGGTTGTTCATTGTTTTGGTTGTTAGTTGTTAATTGTGAGCCTCTCTTGTTAGTTACTTGAGAATGACGTTTTTAAGTTGTTAATTTTCAATCACCATAAGCTTTGAAGCATGCGTGATTGTGTGTCTTTGAAGAGTATCTTCAGTTTTTAGTTGTTTTTAGTATCACGGGTTGTGGTACTGAGGGAGTGAGTGGAGGATTCTCACATCTAAGTGTGGTATCTTAGGTAGAAGGGTTACTGGGTAGTTTGATTAAGTGAGGAGGTGTAAACACGGAATGTTTAGCTCCGAATTAATACTACTAATAGTGAACTTCATCCCTGGCTTGGAAGCCCCTAGACGTAAGTTAGTTAGAACCGAACTGGGTTAACAACTCTCTATGTTTTTATTGCTTTCTGCACTATTATAGTCTGTTCTGTTTAATTGTGTTCTAAGCAGATATAAGTGTCGTGACATTACCTTCGACATCTCACATTTGATACCAGAATTTCAGAACTTCTCATGTGAGAATAAGTGAAGAAGAAGATTCATCTAGTGGAATCTTTGAGAAAAGAAGATAGAAAAAACTCCTCAAATGAAGAAGAATCAACTCCAGGAAAAACCCTCTAAGAATCTTCTTCCAATGAAAAATATGAAGTCTTCTTGAAAGTATTTTACGATTAAGATAACAATGAGGTAACAAATCTATCTTAAGCAGTTGTTTAAGTTAAGTGCTAAGTTTATTGAAGAAAATTATAAGATCAAAAAACATAACTTAGATCTTAAGGGTTATCCTAAATTTATGGAAAAAAGTAATAAAGTGATTAAGTTCAAAATAACTCATATTAGAAACTCAGCTAGAACATGTGAGACTTGTGTTGTGATGAAAAAGGAAATGACAAATTTGTATGAAACCCTAAGTAAATTTACTAAGGGTAAAGAAAAACTTAACTTGATCCTATCAAGTCAAAGGCCTTCCTTAAATAAAATTAGATTAAGGTTTAAACCTGGTAGAGCACATAGTAAAGAAGTAAATAGGAAGAAAATGATTTGACATGGTTTATAAATGCTCTCATTGTAATAGATTTGGCCACCTAGAGCCATTAACGCATCGAGATCCAAGAAAATTAGGGTACCAAAGGTGAAACCCTAGTATGGTTTGCAGGGATGCTTTGAAACCTTTATGAAGCCTTAGCATATATTAAATGAAGTTGTGCAAAGAAAAGAGTATACTCTGGAGTATACAATGAGTTTTGGTTTAAAGTCTCTGATCAAAGAATGATCACTAATGGTGTATATCAACAATGGTGATCAAAGATTTTTTTTTATTGAGGATGGTCTCAAAATATCTAATGTTTTATGATTAGGTTGAGAATATAAGTCTGTGATGGACATATCTATCTCGTGGTTTAAACCAACTCCCGTATCCAATAATTCACAAAGAAAGACTTGCAAGATAAAAAAAACTTCGATTAAGTCTTTAAAATAGTGCATTTAATTTTTGCTCACCATTTAAAGTATTTTTTGCTAACCAAACAAATGATTTCTTTAGTGTCTTATAGAAAAAGGTAAAAATAAGTTGGTTAGGGTGTGCAAAAAATGAGAAACCAAAGCAAAATCCAGTAAGGCCCAAAATCACAAAAATGCTAAAAAGGCCTAACCAATTGATTGACCTCATGTCTCATTTGATTGGATGATCTCAACATTAAAAAAATTGGCGCACCAAGAAAAATTTAAGAGGTTGAAGTGTAAATGAAACAACTAATACCAATGGCTAACCACAAGAATTTAAGATTTCAAATCGATTGAAAGCTTTTTTAAATCAACTAGATAACAACTATATATAGAGGCAAGTTTTTTCTCCTTTTCCTTATCTCATCCTACCTCTCTTGTGTGCATTGCATAAGTAACCTTTAAGCTCTTTCATCCTCACATCATCACCTCCTAAAGGAACCAAAGAGAGTCCGTTCATCCCAAGTTTCTCCATCACATTTCTTCGAAAACTTATCTTCTAAAGAGAAAAAAAACTTTCAATTATTATTTTTCTGAAAGGGAAGTCCACACTTCTCATTACTTGGTCGAGAAACTTTTCAAGGATGCCTTTTTATCAGATCCTTCAAAGATTTCGGCTTGAGGAACTTTATCTTCAAAGTGCTCAAGAAAGATACCCCAAATTACTAAGGATGTTATATAAAAATCTATCGTCATACTCTAATGGTGTTCTTATCTTCAAAGCTAAGAAACACTTAATTAAACTATCCACTGATAAATTTTAACAAGCTTGGAACCCACTGTAACACCCCAAAACTATCCAATGTTATTTTAAAATCAGAGTGCCAAAATTTCAAACTAAAACTTGAGGCATTACATTTATTCAACTCGAAAACAACATTAAAATAATTTACTTCTTGGCAGATACGTAACACATAAGGAATAAGAACAGTTTCACCATAATTAAAATTTAACAAATCAAGTCTAAATATTAAACCGCAGCGAAAATCTCAACATCATTAATTCAAAACGACGTAGCATCTTTGAAAACAACGGAAAATCATAAGTATTAATCAAAACTACAACTGAGTTCAACAGAATCAAATACATAAACATAATAAAACAAAGCGTTCCCGAGTGCTACGTATCAGAGCGACGACGCCATAAGCTACTAATCCTCCTACTCTTCATTACCTGAACGTTACAAATATAAAGGTAACGACCAACAAAATAGAAAGGGTGAGATATCGAATAATATAAGCGAAAGTACGATAATTCATATGCTTAGGTAAAGAAACATACATTAAATTCCACTCTAATCAACAACATACGATATCCACAAAACAACATAAAATCAACAACGACTTAAAATGAGACTCGGATGCGACTCAACAAAATGGAGCAAAACTCCCAACTTAAAATATGCCAGGTTATCGAGGCATTTAATAAGGCATAAGCCTTCAACTTACAACGTGGTGTCAATCCAGGCCAACTTAAAAATGCACATGCTATGTAGATGTAATTCCAACAACGACTTAAACAACGGCAACGCATAACCATGCATGAAACGACATCAACTTAATTAACAACATCAATGTCAACAACCAAATACAACTTCAACACGATGCAACGATAACTTTAACTCAACAACGTTATTTTCAACTTTTGCCATTTAAGTTTACGGTTCTTAGATCATTCAATTCGGACATAAACAACACGTTCCAGCTGTATCGACAATCAAGCAACTAACGCGAATTTCGACGAAATGACACTGTTTTAATTAACTACCCGTATACCCGAACTATCCCGTAAAGTTTCGTCCAATTCTGATAAACTAATTTCTCCGCTTAATTCGGCTGACAGTATTATTTTCTGCACTATTTTCAGTTTTCTGCAACATACTAATTAGTTCTAATTATTCTACTAATTAATTCTGGCAGTATCATTATTAATTCTGCATTATTATGACTCGCTTTACTAATTATTCTACACTGCTGGTTACACTTTGTGCTGCTAATTACTACTCTGTTTTTATTTTCCTGCAACACTATTATTAACTAAATAATTTCTGCTATTTAATTCAGCCACTACTAGTATTTTCATGTATTAAATGGATTAACTTACTACTTTAATTACACTGTCTGTTCCAATTTTGATACTGCTAATACTATCCTCCTGGTATAATTATCTTTTACTGCTAGAATAATTTCTGCTACCTATTATCTAATCTCTTCATTCTTCTGTATTATTATTCTCATCCTACTAAGTGTATTATTTCTCATCCTAAGCCAAACAACGAAACAGACACAACATGAAGTGAGGCCCACCCCACACACGAGGCGGTCGCCTCCTCTCTCGACCAAAGGGCGGTCGTCTCCTCTCTCCAGGGAAGGTCGCCTCCCCTTCTCGCAAGCCATGCCTGCTATTTAATTCA